>CM034157.1:189790041-191013204 GCA_019776745.2 Taxus chinensis | reverse complement strand
CTTGGCTTATGAAATATTCCTCTGAGAATGTGTCATGAATTAATTGTGTAACTCAATGAAGTAAACCATAGGTATTACTTCTTTATTTTCCTTGAAGACTCCCCTAAGAGTCACATCCAAAAAAAACTTGACTTCCACTTGAGACCATATCATATAAATTTAGGTGAAGTATACTCATCTTATCTTCCCACTCCTTTAGGGACTCCTTTATATAATTGTCATATTCCAATATCCTCCATTATGATTATGGAAGGATTTTTGTAGATTCCTTCATAAATGACCCAAGCCATGATTCTTAGCATTATTTTCATGGCATTCATCCTATCAATGACTGGGTTGGTTTTTCTAGAGAATTCTTGTCTCTTTTTCTATCCTCAATGCTCTCTTTAATCACATTATACAAACCAAGCAAGGCTTCTTGCACATCAAAGAATTTTTTTTCTAGGACTGTAGCTTTATCTTGTGTCTCAAGCTCCTTATTCTATATCCTGCATTACTTTTACCATTTCCACTACTACTTGTGTTATGGATTTGATGAAGGAAACTAGGTCCTCTTGATACTGTGCCACTTGGGAACCCTTGCTTTTTCTCTTTTTGTGAGGGAGAAAAGATCCTAGAGATGTTTCATGCCATATAATGGCCCACTATGTGGACATTCTCTTCCTCCTTACCATTCTTAAATTCCCTATCCTTGGATTGAATTCTATGTTGATTAGGGTTTTCTATTGAGTTACCCAATATAGCTATTCACTATGGGTGATTATGGCCTGCTCAAACCAGTCTTGTTGAGGATACAGTGTAGGAAAATTTGCAAGGGGCTATTAATGAATTGGTTATTCCTCCTCTACAGTTCAAGTTGCACACTCTTCCAATGGAAGCTTCTTGGGTGGCCTCATCATCTGAAGAAGACCAAATCATATGCCACTAAGGAAGGACCTTTAATTAGTTCTGAAATGACTTCCTCGATGTCTGAGATATTTCCTATTTATTTTGGTCCTGGAGAAAGGGTTAAAGAGATACTATCTTTAGGCTAGTTTGGTGGTTTTATATAACCAGGTGCCCATCTCCTTGTGAACTCCCTTTTAATTACTCCTCTAGGTGGAGGAATAGCTCATGTAGTCTTCATGTTCTCTTGGATGAGGTTGTCATCTATTTGAGTAATCCGTACCCAGTCATTGACATCAATCCTCATGGGCATATGAAAAATTAACTTTCCCCTTAAGTGATTTCAAATGCTTTGCAACTCTCTTCCTCAGAATCATATTTCCTTCAAGGGGTGCTAGGGCAAGTTGAAAGAGTTGTAGTGGGTAGCTGACAACTTTAAGATCTAGACCATCTTTTGAACTCCCTGCATCTCCACTATTACTGACAAATGAGGGGTGAATTTTAGAGTTTCTTTTCCTTATATCTGCCAGCTATGCCATTATATATTTGATAATCATCCTCCTAGTCAACTAATTTATCAGGAACATAGTAAGGTAATTACAGTGGTGGTGTGAGTAAATCCCTCATCATTATTACAGTGTATTCAAGATAAAAGAAATACAACTCCCATCTATGCTAATAGATTCAAGTACACTTGTAGAAACCTTAGGCATGGGTGATCCATACATTTACTTGTACAATAAGGGGTAGAAAGAAGTTCATATGTCTTCAATATGGGATTTGAATATATGGGAATAAAAATCTGAATACACTTCATTTAATTCGATAGGGCATGAGGGTAGCCAAGGGTCATAAAAGTCAAGAAATTTGAGGACTCCACAGACCACATCTAGTAGGTAAGAGGCCATGAAGAATGGTTTCTCGTGATCAAAAAAATAGGCCCTTTGGGATACCAAATTGGATGTAGTTACCTGTCCTAAAGAAGGAATTTTTTTTCACCCACAATCATGGAAAATAAGGGGATCCATGATAAATCTAGATTTTTAATGGAAGGATTCCTATATATTTTGTTCACTAAGGCCATGCTAATCTAGACTCCTAGTTTGAATCTTTGAATAAAGATGTGTAGACACTATAAAACAAACCTTACACATAGAGAATCTTATTCAAAAATATCAAAAACATCATAAAACACAATAATCCCACAAAATCAACTAAGAAATATAAAACACCAAAAAATGGTGATAAAAGGCACCTCATCACTCATTTACTAATCCTCACCCACTTAAATTTAGTTATTTCCATCCAACATACCACTGTTTATGACCAATGCTCTATGGATCCTTATCATCTCACCCATCTATGCACATTACACCCATATGTATAACAATATTCTATACAATTAAAAAATATAAAACACCACTCATCCCCATCATTTCACCCTCTTAACCTTCTTTAATCTCTATGCACTTGAGCCCATACTTGAGTTTTTTCTTATTTTCTCGCATATTTTCGGTATTGCATGTTTTAGAGAGGTGAAGGTAGAGCAAAAAGGATTAGTGAAACTCATAAAATAATTTTTTTGATGATATTTCAATGTAGGTACCAATCATGCCCATGACTGGCCTGTAACCTTGGTGGGATTTTCAGTGGATTGCACTCGTGGCTGGTTTCCGACTAAGTTAGCTATACCATTCATTGTTATGCATTATTTTTTATTTTTATGCAATAAAATGTCTTCTATATCCTTAAATGGTTATGGATCTAATCGAGAAAGGTCCCCTAACAAAAAAAATAACTAACATTTTTCTAAGTTTGTTTGTTTATAGGTTATAGATTTAGATAAGGAAGTTTACCCACTTTATTCATTAAAAGAACCCATAATTGTCCTTCTCTTTTCTATAGAAGTGCAAGCCCATTTATTTAGTAATATTGGTTTGAAGATTTCCATATTGACTAACACATCTTGTAGGTGATCCAAATCTAGTCATATAAGATGTCATTTAATTTTATATAATCCATATTTTTAATTAGGTCCTTCACTCAATTATGTAAAATAATCCTTCTTTGTCGTGTGGCCTTGCATGTTTCAATAGTAGTCGAGTTGTAGAAAAATTCATACTCATGTATTTTATAATAGGATTTGAAGGCATAACAGGTGAATAAGGCTATTCTATTTTCTTTAGATTGGGAATATAGAGCCCAATTATTGGCCTGAGCATGAATAAGAAGGAAATAAAGTAGTTTTAGGCATGAGAATACCTCAAGCTTTGTTGTAATTAAATGAAAGCTGACCCTTTTTAATTTGCTAAGGTTTTCATCTCTTTGTGCTTCGTCAAGAAACATTTCTACTTCATTTATGGTGTCTTCATCGAGCCTTTCCATCTGAATGGTTGAAAAGATAGCTGAATAGTGTTGAAATTCATGACTGAGTGTTGCAAAATTGAACACAATGTCCCTCAGTATCCTAATTTATGAATAAGAGTACATCTACGTTTGAAAGACCTATTTCTCCCTCTATTGTGAAAGAAAATTAACTATCAATATTACATGTAAATATTATGGATAATCTTAGTTGATAATGAGCTAGAAGAATTCTTCTTCCATAAATGACTTATCAACTTAGAAATTTAGACGAACCACCTTGATTAGTGGCAATATTTTCATAAATTGGAAAATATATTTTCTAAATTGCTATGCTCCGTATTAATATCACATAATATATGACTTGATGTTTTTTTACTATAGTGAATGTTGTTTTTATTTAATTAATTATCCTTTTGAATATGGGCCTTACACCTGTGTGGCTAGGTTAAATCATAGTCATCATTTTTAAATAGCCTTTCTATTTTGGAGCTAAGACACCAAATGTCTAACATTTGGGATCTGATGTGTAATATAGGGATTGGTTCACCCTTCTTGGATACTAACATGTCTTTGACTTTCTTTAACTTTGGACTTTTCTCGCTCTTGGAAGTATGAGTTGATGCTAGCATGAAGTGTGGTGTGATGTTGAAAGTATAAGTACTATCCTCTCAGTGGGATACCTTTTGATTGTACTCATACTTATGAGTGTGAGTTTTAAGAAATCACATTTGTGAGGTATTTCTATGTTAAATTATCACACTTGGAAAGTGTGAGCTCTTGCTTTTTGAACTACAATGAATTGTTAAACTTCAACTTAGAAAAATTCAAACTTTTGAAATGCGAGAGAGTTTCAAAGTGTGAGTGTGAGAAGATTTTGAAGTGTGAGTGTGAGAAATAATAATTTTCCAAAGACGAGTCCTCGCACACAAGAAGTGTGAGCACCAAATTTTTGAAGTGCAAGTGTCTAAATTTTAACTAAGTAAATATTTACTTCAATTTAGTGCAAAGACAAACAATTATAAAATATGGTTTCCAAACAAATAATTTTAGGAATAAAAAAAATTACCTTTAAAACAAAAGGAAAATATTTGAAATTTACCAACTTCTTTCAAAATTAAAAGGTTCCCTACTTTCAAATACAACCATTTTTAGAGGTGTGGGGTTATGCAATAACACATTGAAATCCCTCTTCTATTTTTTGCTCTTTTTTTGTTAACCTTTCTTTATTTTTTTCCTCAACAAGATCCTTCTTAAGTTGTTTCTCTTCAAATATTTCTTATTTTATGGGTTTATATTTTAATATTTGAACATAGGTGTTCATATAAGTTGTTTATTTTCTACTTTAAATTATTGAAGTGAAACAACAAAAACAAAAATGACCTCAGAAGACAGTGGGGTTTACCAACACCCGTGGGGATGGATGATGAAGCTGATGTTTTATTAGAGCTATTTAGCATGGATGAGTGTGTGAATATGCCTATCCTGTAAAGTAAATTGCACATGTAGAAACTAAACAAAAAGTATTAGATAAATTGATAGATGAGCTACGTGGAAAAGACCAATTCTAGGAATACAAATGGGCATCCTTGGAGAATGTTAGCTCATTTTTATATAATTAAATATATTGATAAAAGTGATGATAAAAATAGTTAGTAAATGATGGAAAGTAGATAACAGATAAATATTTTTGTAAAATTCAAGATGGATGGATAAGTTCTAAGTAGCTTTGAATGTGGCCCAAGAAAGTTTAGATACAATCTAAACATGTTTGAAGTGATCATACCAGAAGTCGTCAGCCTCTGTTGGATATAATGGATGAATTTGATCTGATCCTTGATGTCTTGTTTGTCAATGGGGAATTGGATAACACAATTTTTCAACTCATGTAGGATGTTGTATTGGTCCCAGAAGAAAGGGTGTTGGACTATAGGAAGGCTGTAAATGATTGTAATGGGATGTGAATGACCAGGAACTACCATCTAACAGAGAGCCATACTTGGAAACAACATGTTAAATGTATATGTTTTGATACAAATGATAAAAAGATGATACATTCATAATATAAGATGATTTTTGATAGGAATCACCACTGATTTAGGCCAATTGCTGGCAATTAGGGTGAATCACTAGTGATTTTTGACAGTTTTGCTAAAATGAAAGTTTAAAGTTCTAAAATGATGCTTTTGATTGATTTAAAGGTTGCTTATGAATTAAATATGAACAAGTGAGATAGAGGAATACCTTTGAGTATATATGGAGCTAAAATATGCCTCAAACCTTATGTGGAAAAGATATGAGTTGATAAGTTGTCTCGGGATGTTCCCGAGAAATTGAGTGATGCAAACAAGCGCATAACTACTTGAAATTGATTGATGTTGATGTATGATAGTGATTGAAGATGTATTGGATGTTGTTGTGCTAGAAAATGAACTGCGTGATAAAAAATGGTGTCCAATATTCAAGATTAAAGATCCCTCAGGGAAAGCACAAAGGTGATATTTATAATCGCTAGTGATTTAACGAAATTGCCGACGATCTACTTTTTACTGGAAAAAACTACAAAATTGGTTAAAACTACTTATAATCAAAGGTTTTTGTTTTGGGATGCTGGTAAATGACTAAGGGGATGTTAAAGAATGAGTTAGGGAGGTTAAGAAGGTTGTGAGATTTGTTAAGAATTTGTTGTTTTGTTTTTTCTTATTTAATTTTAGTTTCTATGTGGTTTTAGATTGTTTAGAGAGGATTCAAATGGATTTTTAGGGTTGTAATATGATATTTGTGGGATGTAGAAGAATATTACAAAGAGTAAATATGGTGAAGTATTTTAGATATTAGGGTAAATGATTATAAATCAAAAATGTGATTAAATGTCTTGATATATATTTGTGAAGATAGTGCATGTGGTGAGGGAATATAGTGGTGAAAAATTATGTGTCTACATTTGACCCTTTTGTTGAGTAGTTTGTTGAAGGAAAAGTGCTAGAAAACACTATTTTCGATAGTTGAATTTTTATGGGTGATCCCCCCTCAAAATGGGGTGACTGTAGTGTAGTGTAAGGAATGCCAATTTGATTAGTTGGATTTGGGTAGGTTTGATATGCGTTTCTTTTAAAAAAATTCCCAATACGAGGTATCAAAACGCCGAGTGCTACTGTGGAATCAAGTGATAAGGGGAACCAAATGGTTCATTTCCTATGGACATATGATTCATAGGGGTAGGATGATAGGATAGGAAATTCAAATTATGGGTGCCAAAAAGGGACATATACAATGACATATCTCGTGGTTTGATTGGTATGGATTTTTAATTTTTTAAAGATTTAGGGTTTTTTATATGTGACAATTTGTTGAAAAATGTGATGATTTTGGAAAATAATGTTTTAAGGGTAAAAAAGGGTGAATCACTAGTGATTTATGATGATCATTGACATTTGAGGTGAATCATTGGTGATTTAAGGAATCATCTTTGATTTCTGCAAAAGTTGGGGGAGGCTATAAAATCCCTAGGTCAGTGGTGAACAATTAACTTTAGTGACTATTTTTTGAAAATTGGAGAGCTTTGAGGGAGTGAAAAAGGTGTTTTGGAGCAATGACATTATTGAGCATGCACAAAAAACCCACAAAGGTAGAGGTGAGTAGCTATTATTGTTATTTTTTGTTGGTTTTTAGATAGTTTTGATTGTTTTTATCATTTTCGTGCATACAAAGAGTTTATTTTTAAAATCATCAAAATTTTCGGTGATTCAGGTAGATCTCCAATGATTTATATGAATCGTTGGTGATTGGTTGTTTTTGCTGTGAGCAGATTTATTTTTTAGTGACCAATGTGTGTGGTGAAGTTTTGATGATGTATTGATGATATTTTGATAATGTCTTGTAAAAAATGTGGATTTGAACGTGTGTTTTTTATATTTTTGATAGCAGGTGGATGCGAAAATGACTATCTGAGATAGGATTCCATTGATCCTAGAGGAGGTACATGAGGATGTGTTAGATGATGATTGGAGTCATGTAGAGGTAGTGGGATTTTTAGGGATGCAGGATTATAGACACATCCACAGATTCAAAGGATTATTGTTGGCATTGATGGAGAGATAATATCTAGCCACTTACACATTTTGGTTACCAACAAGTGAGGTTAGGATCATGGTGGAGGATGTTCATAAGATTATGAGACTGCCAATTTGTGGGGAGGGTATCTATTGTATTGATGAGATAGAGAGGGAGGATGTGATGAGGAGATTGTATGGGGATGATGTGAAGTATAATTTAGGGGTTTTTATTATCAATATTTATATTCTACGAGGAGAGATGGTTGTTCATGAATGAATATGTTGATGATGGGTATTTCAAGTTTTGCTTTTCCTAATTCTGGAGGGGGGATATTTCCATGG
This sequence comes from Taxus chinensis, assembly GCA_019776745.2. Classification (NCBI taxonomy): domain Eukaryota; kingdom Viridiplantae; phylum Streptophyta; class Pinopsida; order Cupressales; family Taxaceae; genus Taxus; species Taxus chinensis. The sequence continues at coordinate 191,005,558 of CM034157.1, read as the reverse complement.
ATGATGAAAAGAGTAGTTACAAAGATGATGGAGCATCATACTATTTTTTCTTGGGCCCCTACATTATTAACACAAACATACATGGAGTTATGGGATTGGAAAATACACAAAATATATAGGATAGATGTTGCATTTTTGTTACAGTGATGTGCTTTCAAGCATATTGCCATAGCTTGTACGTAGGGTTTACCATGGGGAGGTGTGGATATGATTGGTAGATCTACAGGATTCATGAGATGGCAAGGTTATGTGGGTCGATCGAAGGGTAAGTGGAAGGTAACTCATTATAGGGATCTTCTTACAGGGTTATAGGTAGGAGATGTGTTGTGGATACCTTATCTGTAGACACCTAAAATTGGTTACTCAATTTAGTGTCCCTCACATTCGTTTACCTGCTTAGGTAACCTGGGGCACGGTTATGTCACCACTATCCCCTTGGGATATTATCCGATTTGTGATTTAAACACCTATCCTAAGTTTAATTCACCCCATTGTATCTTACCCGTGAGTAATTAAATATTAAATATTTAATTACACCTCTTCCCATGTATCCTAATCACTTATCTACCCCAAATTTATTCTATCTATGTATCACCCCTATTTTTCCTCTTCCCCAAGCGGGATATTTCCCGTATTTGGGGTAATTCTCATCTTTCTAGAAATCAATCATTTTGGCCATCTCGGGAGTCTGTCCCGCGATCGGCGCCGACCTATACGGTCGGCGCCGATTTTCTAGGAGCGGCGCCGATTATAAATAGCAGTCCAGAACTCAGTTCTAGGGACCGAAAAACACACACGACGAAAAAGGACGCGCACGAACAGAGAGAGACAAAGAGACAGATCGCGAAAGAGACACAGGTTGTAAGAAAGAGAGATCTTTTAGCATCAAGTGTATCAAATGAGATCAGATCCTGTCCGAATCAATCCCTGAGAGGAGCACCGTTACTCTGCTCCTATCACATCAACATCACACGTATCCATCGATCCTCTAGTGACTCTGTTCCAGTATCTTACCGACTTTCGGCACATCCAGCAGACGTCGACTATCTGTCCATCACTTTCCAATTTCCGAATCTTCTTGCACTGTCCCTGATCAACTGATCTACTTTCAGTCGACGCCGATCTTATACAGTCGACGCCGATTCTTCATAGTCGACGCCGATCACATCAGTCGACGCCGATCCTTATTAATCGACGCCGATCATCCTGCAGACAGGTAAAAGGACACAGGTAACACAAATCCAGCTTTATTTCATAGTTTCCTGTTTTCTGTAGCTTTCTGTCTGCTGTTTAAATTCTGGTTTCATTACTATAATCAGAAAATCTAGTCTTATATGTACATCTTTTATCATGTATGCTTCTCTACTTAATTGAAAACGTGGACTGACATCCGCCAAGGAAGCTTATCGCTTCCCGGACCCGCTTCTCGGGCAGTCCACCCAAATATCTTTTAACGCCATCTTTTTCTGTCAAGCATTGGTGTCTTGCAGGTTACTCGGATCTATTGTGCGAATTGCTCGTGTGCGCCCGTCTTATCTACATCGACCTCCTTATCCGTCTACATCTTCGGATCTTGTCCATCAGGTATCGATTTCATTGGAGTTTTTCAGGGTTTTTGTGTTTAGTTTGGTGCATTAACTTGGACAGGTAACAAGCGCGAAATCCTTGATCTACATTCTGGCACGCCCGGTGGGACCCAACCAAAGTCCCTTATTGGTAAGTTCATTTCTTTTCTAGTTTTGAGCTTTGATTCTTTTTCTTCACTGATTTCTATCAGTTCTGCTTGAGCATTTCTTTTCATTTTTCAATCTTGCTTTTTATGCGAAATCGTTATCTTGAAATTTTTCTATTTCCTTAAAATAGAAATTTTTCGTTTCACCATTATCCGAATATATCTTTCTGGATCTTGTTTGTTGTTTGCTTAACCTCTTCTTGCGGAGCACTTTGCTTGTTCGTGGGATTGTTCGAGGGGAAGAGCTTAACAACGCGCTTTTTGAATTCCACACACCTTGGAGAGCTAAATCTACAGGTATTTCTCTTTTACGGTGTTTTCTCCTTTTTAGGATTTCTTTGTTTGTTGTCTATCACATTCGAACATTTCAATTTTTGGTGCTTAAAAGGAATTTAATCGCATTTAGGAAAGAATCTGTTTGACTTGTCTTCATCGAAATCAAACACTTCATTTTTAAGTGCTTAAAAAGAAACTTTTCTTTGTCATTGCTGCATGTTTCTCATCTAGTTTTAATTAGGCTGGAAAATTGATCAAAATCGGTAGTGACACTATTTGATTTTTATTTTTCACCCTTGCACACAAAGCCAAAATCACTAGGTATAAAGCATTTAAACAAAAATTCCTTCCCTGGCCTCGCCTACTTGGAAGTGATATCCAAGAGGAAGAGCCTACGCGGTACTCAGGCCGCGCTATAAATTCACGGAAGTTCTGGTATATATTGGCAAAGCACCCGACTCCCTTATCGCAGCGGTGTGTGAAGTGCGGGGGTAGGCCCCTATATCAAGCCACGTACCGGTCTTTTACTGAAGTGCCTTCGGGACTCCTCACCAAACATTCCCCAAACCATCCTTAGTTTGGCTATCTGAGTAGTTCCTGTTCTAAAAAGCCTTCCCTAATATTTTCTTTCTTAAAAGCATCAAAACTTAAAGGAGATAATCATCTGCGCTGCTTGAATTGTCTGTGCATTAGTTAGGTCAATTTTCTTTTCTGCGTGTTTATGACGGTCATCACTCGGTTACAATCTAGAAGAATGGCTCAACTGGCTCCTTCTTCTTCCGAGATTACCACTAGTGTGGATGTTTCGGCACCCCCCAAATCTTCCTCGGGACCGCTGCTAGTTGGTTCCCCATCCTGGTCATATAATCCTTTCTTTCAAGCCAAAGCAACCCCATCACGTCCAGCTTCCCCTAGTCCTTCAGAAATATCATCTACTTCTGACTCAGAGTATGTTCCTCGCGGGGATCCTGAATTTCAGGCGTTCCTCGATCGCAATCCGGTAGCCCTTATGGACTACCTAGTACACAAGTCTATTCAAATATCTGATCAAGGACCACCAATCCAGCAAGTGTACGATTATTCTCGTGAACCATCCCAGGCCTTTGTAGAACAGTTTGCATCATCTCTCTTGCCTCGAGTCACGGAGAAGGGCGGTGCCCCTGTGCCTCCTTTTTCTCTTCCACCAACCATATCGACTAGTTCTCAAATAGTCTTACCTATTCCTAACACCGCAGTTACCTCGAATATTCCACAACCTACTTCTGAGAGGTCCTCTGCCCTGGCTATAATGAATGCGTCTGCGCACCCGCATATTGCTGTTAATTCATCTATGCCCTCCATTGTATCCCAAGGTCAATACCCCTTTATGAGCCAACCCCCTCCGAATAGTCAGTTGGTTCCTGCTTCCCGTCCTCTAGTGGGTCTTTCTTCCAATATTCCAGCAACAGTGACCTTCACCCATCCTTTAGCATCAGCACCCTTAATGCCTAATCCGGCAGTAGAAGGCCCCTTTCAGGTCTTGTTCCCCAATATGTCCAATCAAATTGGCACTCATGTTCCTCAATCTATCCCGATTCAGTCAACAAGCATAGGAGTCCACCAATCACAGGCTCCACCCGTCATCCAACCTTCATTTTCTCAACCACTTATTATCTCACAGCCTACCTATACACAAGCTACTTCACAGCAAATACCCCACCAGGTGTCACCCAGAACCCCTGGTTACTCCTCTTATCATCCTATCAATCAACAGATGAATCCCCCATTGACACCTCAACAACATCCACCATTTGCTTCTTATGTAGGACATGCCAGTGTGCCTCCTCCTCAATCTGACGTGGTTCAAATTCTCTTCAAGAAAATCACAGACTTGGAAGCCTCCACAAAAGGGGCTCGTCCTTCATACTCCTTTGAAGAAGTGTGTAATGAACCCATTCACCCCTCAGTGGCTTTTAAGCCTTATCCTCCCCAATGGGAACTTCCTAAATTTTCAAAGTTTCATAGTCAGGAGGACCCTCAACAACATTTGCGAGCATTCAAACATGCTTGCTACCTCATAGTCCAGGATCAGGAGCTTATGCTCCGTACCTTTCCTATGTCTCTAGCAGGTCCTGCTTTAGACTGGTACAATAACATTCCTCAACATTCCTTGTTTTCTTTCTCTCAATTGGCCCAGATGTTTGTTGAAAACTTTTCAATAAATATCGCGCATAAGATCTCGATTACAGATCTTTATAACATTCGTCAATTCGATGATGAGTCTATTGCAGACTTTGTCGCTCGTTGGAGAGGGATAATCAACCAATTGTCTTTCTCCCTTCCTCAATCCCAACAAATCGAGTTGTTTACTCGATCTTGTGCTAATCACATTTCTTCCACTTTAAGGATCCAAACTTTTCATACCTTTGAAGAAGCCTTTACAATGGCACGCAAACTTGAATCTCGCGCCATTGAACAAGGGAAGCTAAAACTTCGCTCTAAATCTAAACCCGATTTTTCTCGGTTTACCAAACCAAATTCTTCCCCTTCTAAAGACAAGAATCAGGGATCCACCAATGCCATCGTATTAAAAACATCACGAGCCGATACTACTTCTAATCAAACACCACGAAGAGACTCCTCATCTTCTCGAAAAGGGACTTCATCATCTCGATCCTTCGCTCCATTGGGGGAATCATATGCCTCTATCTTAGAGAAAATGTTGGAAGTTCGCATGATCGAACTTCCCCCTATTAGGAATATCGATGAAAGCCAAGAACGTCCATTCTGGTATAGAGAAAATGATTTCTGTCATTATCATAGAACCAAAGGTCATGACATCGAACGATGTCAGACTTTCAAAAATCTTGTCCAGAAATTCATTGATAAAGGCGAGCTCATTCTGGATAACCCAAATGCTCCCCCAAATCAGGCACTGGATGTTTTTAAACAACCTTTTCCTAATCATTCCCCGAACCATAATGCTTCAGAGTCTCAAAAACCAAACACTCATACTATCAACTTCATCTCTACTGAAGAATCTTCTTCTGAAACCAAGCCATCTGCGAACACATCAACCGAATCAGAACCTCCTTCCACTTCGCCAATCACTGAAATTCCACCATCTTCAGATAGCCCGTCTTTGAATATTCCTACATTGCTAGATACGGGTTCATCTCTCTCCACTCCTTTGTCTAACCTTCCATCCATACCCGAGACAGTGTCATCCTCATCTGTCTCATCATCAACATTCTTTCAATGCTCGAGGCAATTACATCCCTTCGAGTTTCCACTACAGATACATCTACTTCTGTTGCTCCCATTCTCGCTGCAACTATGCCCCTGGTGAACGTACCTATAATTGTGCCAACTCCGACGGAAGCGTCTTCGATTTTGACTCTTCCTGTCTCTTTTCCAACAGTAGTTCCACCCATAATTACTGCACCAGAAGTAGTCCCTTCGCAAGGAACTGCTTCTTCATCACTCACTTCTTCCACCACTAGTGCTGCTTCGCCCATTAAAGGAAAATCAAAAGAAGTAGCACCAACACCTATACGCTCGGTTCCTGAACTTAAACCGAGACAACCAAAATCTAACATTGCGCCATCAGTACCTCCCCACTTGCTTCCTCCGAAAAGGTTACAATCACCTTATGCCGTTGAAGTTGTCACCATCCCTGAAAAAGGAAAGCCCATATTTCGAACCATCAAGACCCTTGGTGCTTTCCCACAAAAATCTCTCTCTACGCCCCATAAAAGATTGGATTTATCCGCTGAGAAGGCGTCTTCTTCTACACACTTATCAAAACCATCATCTTCTTCTACAACACATTCTTCACCAACACCCCGAAAAGCGGATTTACCTACTAACAAGACGCCACCTCTTCTATCAGGATCATCATCTTCATTACCAAAAGCCAGGGCGCCCTATGTCCCTCCGATTACACCTACTTTGGGAGCTTCTTCCTCATCTAAATCGACATTATCTAAATCATCAGTAAATTCGACCAAGCAACCTCCTTTATCTTTGAAGACCACAACACTTGTCACATCTCCATCATCTTCAAAATCTATTTTAGGGGCTCCTCCTCCACCAAAATCAATCATGTCTCACTTACTTCCATCTCAAGTGCCCAAGACTGCTCCTCCAAGTGTCCAAAAGAATAAGATGATCCCTAAAAAGACTGTCAAACCTAACATGCAGGTTCTTTTGCCTCGGCAGTCTGTTAAGGCAAAAGAGGCACCTTCATCACCTCTATCCTCATCTTCATCTACCGGGTTCTACACCGAAATCCTTCGCCAACTTATCCAATCTTCATCCATATCCCTTCCTCCGATTAAACCCTATAACCCTAAAGGAGTTAAACCTACCTGGTTTAACTCTGATCTAATTTGCGCTTACCACCGTACCCCGGGTCATGATACTGAGGGATGTAAAGCTCTTCAAGCTGTTGTCAACAACCTTTTGGAAGAAAGTGATCTTTTGCTGGAGGAGGAGGAACAAGTATCTCCTATCATCTTAGCCCCATCTGAGCCCCAACGATCCACTCAGACCTCTAGTGATTCCACTCCAATTGACCTTCCACCTTCTCAAATTGACACAATCCATATCGCCACTAGAACCCAACACTATGATAATCCATCTTCATCTACAGCATCTCGACCACGGGTTATCATTTCTGCAGCCCCTGAAGGAGTTCCTCCTTCCTCATTGGCCCCACGACCTCGGGTCTCTATTCGTGCTGCACCTCGGGCTCAAATTCCCGTGTCAGTTGAGGAGAGTGTTATGAAACAACTCACTCAGGCTCCGGTCAAAATGTCTCTTTTTGACCTCATCCAATCCTCTCCACAACATCGCCAGGCTCTGATTGATAATCTGCGTCGCATCGCAGTGAATTCAGATGAGCCCCAGCCCTACGAGTTGGTTGTTGGATTGAATAGACCATCAACCGCCATTTCTTTTGAAGATTCGGAAATTCCTCCTCTTTCTTCAGAGGATTTGGAGGCTCCCCTCTTTATCACAGTCCAAATCGACAACGCCACGTTAAAACGCGTTATGATCGACAGTGGAGCTGCACTCAATGTCATCTCCTCGCACACATTTGAGCAACTTAAATTACCAAAGAACGTAGTGTCACCCCCGCCTTTCGCCCTTCGATCATTTAACGATCAGTTAGCAGTTACTTTAGGAACTGTGGTCTTACCCATTCGAGTAGGTAAGAAGCTGCTTCATGAACTCTTCTACATTGTCGAAGGAAAATTCCACTATAATATGATCCTCGGACGCTCCTGGATTCGCGCAATGCATTGTGTCCCATCCACCCTCCATCGATGCTTAAAATATCAATATGAGGGCAAAATATATACTCATCCAGGAGATCCTTTTCCTTCCGCACAATGCGACATGACCACAAGGTCTGCCCCTCTAAAGGAAAATACTTCTTCTCCTGACGGGGCCTCATCTTCTTCCATACCTGCAACCAAACTACCGGATTTACAAAATCTAGAAGAGACATTGCAGCGTTTCTCACTGGGAGAGCTTCCTCTCTTTTCTTTCGACGCCCATCTCAATCCTAGTGAGTATGGTAGACCGGACAAACAACCTGAATATCAACCAGGTCTCGGTCGCATCGTCACCATTGGTCTGCCCAATCAACAGACTAATTTCATCTATGGTGGTCTTGATACGCCTCATTATCGCCCAGATTCTCCTCCTAGGACCAAACCTTACTTAACAGGGTTCGATTATCTACAAAATCCCACGTTTGCAAAAACTTATCTATATCGATGCGCGTGGAAGGGTTTTGGTCTAGGAAAATATGAGCAAGGTGTGCATGACCTCACATCCATTCCTACTCTCATGCCACATCAAAAATTTGGTTTAGGATTTAAACCTCTTTCAAAAGCCACCGTCACTATTCTCGATGAGCCTCTTCCTATTGAGGAACCATCTTCTCCCGCTAAGTCAGAAGCATCACTCGATGTGGACGATGACATTTCCATCCCACCTAACTTTTTTTTTTGATCAATACCATTTCCTTAGGGCCGCTAGCCTATAAGACTAACAACCGGTCCGCTTCCATACCGTTAATCTTCCCTGAAATAGTTGGAGACGACTCTCCTACTATCAACACTATCCACTGTGCGGATGATGATTCTGTCCTCACCTATCTGGGGGCAGAGGATTCATATCTTCCCAAGACTATTCCTTCTGACACGTCTACGCTTCTCAACGAAGCCACTGTCGACCTTAATATAGGGACTTCTGAAGACCCTCGCATCATTAAGGTCGGCCAATCCCTTAATCCACAGGAGTTAGGAGATTTTACCACTTTTCTTTCCAACCATCGTCAAGCCTTTGCTTGGTCATATGAGGATATGCCAGGACTCGATCCCGATATTGTGGTCCAAAATATCGTTACTCTTCCCAACATCAAACCAGTTAAACAAAAATTACGTAAAATGCACCCTAGAGTAGCCCTTCTTGTTAAAGAAGAATTACAGCGCTTGCTCTCGGCTAACTTCATCCAACCCATTGATTATCCACAATGGGTTTCCAATGTAGTACCAGTAACTAAAGCTACTGGGAAAATTTGAATTTGTACCGACTTCCGGGATCTTAATCTTGCTTGTCCAAAAGATGATTTTCCTCTACCTAATATCGACCAACTCGTGGATTTAACTGCGGGTCATGAGATGCTTTCTCTTATGGATGGTTTCTCTGGATATAATCAAATTCTCATCGCACCAGAAGACCAACATAAGACTTCTTTCATAACTCCTTGGGGGACCTTTTGCTATCGCGTCATGCCTTTCGGTCTTAAGAACGCAGGAGCAACCTATCAGCGAGCAATGACCTACATCTTCCATGATCTCTTACACAAAACTGTGGAAGATTACGTTGACGATCTCCTCGGTAAATCCAAACGTCGTCAGGATCATCTTTTCATCCTTGCACCTCTCTTTGAGAGGCTTATCCGCTTTTGTCTTCGTCTAAATCCAGCTAAGTGCGTGTTTGGCGTTCTCACTGGTAAACTTTTAGGTTTTATCATTTCCATCAGGGGTATTGAAGTGGACCCCGCAAAAATAAAAGCTATCCTTGAGATGCCTCCCCCTTCTAACTTAAAGCAACTCCGCAGTCTCCAAGGACGTCTTCAATCAGTGCGTCGTTTTATCTCACAATTGTCGGACCGTTGTCAGCCTTTTCACCATCTCCTCCGTAAGAATGTTCATTTTGAATGGGATGAACATTGCCAAAAGGCCTTTGATGATCTCAAAGCTTATCTTCTTTCTCCACCTGTGCTTACACCTCCACGCGAGGGGGAGCCTTTCTATCTTTATATCTCTGTGACTGACCATGCTCTGGGAGCCATGATTTCGCATCGGGACACTTGCGGTAAAGAACAAGCTGTCTATTACATCAGTCGCACCCTCCATGAGTATGAAACACGTTACTCCGAAGCTGAAAAGCTATGTTGTGCTCTCTTCTTCGCAACTTCTAAGCTTCGTCATTACCTCCTTAATCACAAAACTTACATTGTCACAAGTGTCAATCCACTCAAGACAATTCATGCAAAGCCTTATCACAATGATCGTATCACTCGTTGGCTCATGCTTATGACAGAATTTGACCTCGAGTTTATCCCGCAAAAGTCTATCAAGGGTCAGGTTATTGCAGATCAATTAGCTGATGCTCCTCTTCCGGACACTCAAGACCCCCTTGCTCAATTCCCCGATGAATATATCCAACAAATTGATTTTGGTCTATCTCCATTTAAAGTAAAGCTCTTCTTTGATGGATCCAAATGCCAGCAAGGGGGAGGTGCGGGTTTCGTGATGATTCCTCCTTGGGGTACGCCTATCCCAGTCGCACACAAATTGAACTTTGAGTGTACCAATAATATGGCTGAATACGAAGCTCTTGTCTTAGGTCTCCAAAATGCCATTAATCTCGGCGCTCGTCATATTGACATCTTTGGTGATTCTGAACTCATCGTTAATCAAGTCACGGGTGTCTATCAATGCAAGAATGATATCCTTCAAAAATATCGTGACATCGTTCTTGCTCAACTCCAATCTTTCGATAAATTCACTATCCAAGCTATTCCTCGCACTGCAAATCGATTCGCAGATACAATGGCTTCGTTAGCCTCACTTATCCCACCTTTTACCGAAGACTCGCGACTTTATGTGGCTGTACAACGATTAGATCAACCATCTCATCTTAGGCAACTAACTTCAATCCATGCTGTCACAACCCATACTCAGGATGAGTGGTATCAACAAATTGTTGATTATCTATCTCATTCGGTGCTTCCCCCAGATCTGACTTCCAATGGTAGAAGATCTTTTATCCAACGCGCTAATCGCTATACTATTCTAGGCGGGATTCTTTACAAACGCGGCTTTGATGGTATTTTGCTTCGGTGCCTCAAAACCCATGAATCATCTAAAGCCATCCAGGAGGTCCATGACGGTATCTGTGGTGGACATTTTAGTGGCTTGGCTGTGGCTAAACGCATCTTACGTTTGGGATATTATTGGCCTTCTCTTAATCAAGATTGTTGTGAATACACTAAGAAATGCGTCAAGTGTCAACAACATTCCAATCTCACACACATCCCTAGTCAAGCTTTGCAACCTACGGCGGATTTGTGGCCTTTTTCGCAATGGGGTCTTGATCTTATTGGTCTCATCAATCCCCGTTCTTCACAACGTCATCATTCTATCATTACTGCCACTGAGTACTTTACTAAGTGGGTGGAGGCTATCCCTCTTTCTTCAACAAAGGCTAAACCCATAGTTGATTTCGTCTATCAACACATCATTTGTCGCTTTGGCGTTCCACACAAACTCATCACAGATAATGGCAAGTCTTTCAAGAACGTTGATTTGCAGAACCTCTGCAACGCTTTCAATATCAAACTCAGTTTTTCTTCTCCATACTATCCTCAAGCTAATGGTCAGGCCGAAGCTTCCAATAAAACTTTGCGTAATATCCTCGCAAAGGTAACTAGTCGAGCTGGTAGGGATTGGCATTTACATATCCCTTTTGCTCTCTGGGCTTATCGGACTAGCATTCGTACTCCTACTGGTGCTACTCCCTTCTCTCTCGTCTATGGGTCTGAAGCTGTTCTTCCTTTGGAAGTCCAAATCCCATCTCTCCGTGTTTCTCTCAGAGAATTTGTCTCCGATGAAGACTATCGTCAAAATCGTCTAGCACAACTTGAATTATTAGATGAGCGGCATCTCAACGCTCTTGAACATCATCAAGTCTATCTCGAGCGTGTCAAACGTGCTTATAACAAGCACTTGCAGCACCGTGACTTCAAAATTGGGGATCTTGTTCTTAAAGAAAATCAAAATGTCACTACACTCGAAAGAAGTCAACGTGGTAAGTTTGCTCCCAACTGGATGGGCCCATACATTATCACTCATAAATATGGGTCTGGGGCTTATCGTCTATCTTCCATGGATGGTATACCTGAAGCGGAACCTCTTAATGCCTTGCATCTACGGCCCTTCTATTGTTAAAATCTATCTTACACAAGTCTAGTCGCAACACAGATCTTTCATCCATCTAAACAACCAGTCATATACTTTCATGGTGATTCGAAACTATGTGGTTCTCCGCCTATTGCCTCTTTTACCTTAAAATATGAGTATCGCGGCTCTACTCATTGCATGTTTCTTTTGGATATGTTCCTCCTCATGGTAGGAATACCTTAATCACCACTTCATCTGTCCCAAGTGCTTATCTTAATCGGATCTACTCGGGGCATGAGTGCATGTTCTTCTATGTTCTCTTCCCCTCCATCTGATCTATCTAGGTCTAAACTCAGCTTCTTCCAAAAAGATTTTCAAAAAAAAAAAAAAAAAAAGAGATGCTATCCAAAAAGATAGACTGATCCCTCGAAGGACAGCTATCCCTACATTATCAAATGAATCAAAAAGAAAAAATATAGACCATACCCTCGAAGGATGGCTATCATTGAAATTCAAAATACAGACCGCTCCCTTGAAGGACGGCTGTTTCTCAAAGATATATTCAAGGCTTCTTGCAATTAATCAGCCTTTCAGTCAGTTTATACACTTTTTAGCATCACTGAAAGACTTCCCGTATTGATCAGTCTTTCCATATCAAGCAAACTTCCCGCATTGATCAGTTTGCTTTTCTGCCAAAATCATGAAGCTGAGATTTAAGACCTTTTGTAGATCATATGGAGAATCCTATTTTCCCACTATGGACATGTATTATGTCCCTTGTAAATTCCGACAAGATACTTACTTACTGTTCCTTTCGTTTCCCTCCTAGATCTGTTTTGTGGCTAGTTAGTGTCAGGTTTATTTTAACCTCATATAGGGCCTTACATGCATGATATTGTGATTTCCTATCCAGATTCTATCTATGGTCGGTTGGGAGTCCAACTTATCATTTTCTTTATTATCTGGGTATATTTCCTTTATTCCTAGTCAAGGTCGTTTTCATTACCTCCTTGGCTCTCGCAAAGAGTATTCCCCATTATTCTTTGTTTTTCATCTAGTCAAATTGACATTTCACATGTTAATTCAATCAAAATTTATCTTCTATCTAATTTCATCTTATCTATCAAAGCATCTATTATCAACACATGTGGATCTGGCTATCTATTTTCATCAAAATTAAATTAACATCTCAACCATGCCGAGTACATCAATCACATCTATCTATCTATCCATCAAAATATCCAAAAACTGGTGCATCCAAAAACATCTATCTATATCCATTTTTCATCAAAATAAAATCTTCAATCACATCTATCAAGTTACATTGCATCTATCTATCTCTATTTTCATCAAAATTATATCCACATATCTATATCCATCAAATCACATCTATTTCTATCCTCTATTAGTCTATATCTATCCAATCACATCTATTCATCATCTATTAGTCTATATCTATATCCATCACAATTACGCTACATCTATCCATGTATATCAAAATCAAAAGCATGAGATCAATTATATGACAAATAAAATGATGAATCTATATATACATGTGTGTCTGTACAACAAAAATGGGTGGCTTTCAATCAAGCCATCTATACAATGCCTTCCAATCGAGGCTACATCACTATACAGATACAAAATACATCAATCCCTATATGGTAAAGTCCGATGCATGGAGGACACTATCTCCTCCACCCTCCTCTAGACCAGGCTATCTCTCCTGACCGCCGCCTATCGAGCTGGATGCACCTGCTGCTAGAGGTCTCTGTCCACCTTGATCTCTCCCGGTGCTCCCTCCGCCTGAGGCCCCGCTCGCTGTAGCCGTCGCTGCTCTCCTCCTCGCCCCGTACCGAGGCACATCTGGGGCATGCTGCGCTAAGGCATCCTCATAGTATCTCACCTCAGCAAGGAGAGACTGATATGTGCTCAAGCTCACGGTACCCGGTGCTCGTAATGGTGCTGCTGGTGCTGCTGGGGCTGCTGGCGCTGCTGGTGGTGCTCCTCCTAGGGTCGTACCCTGCGTACCAGACTCCGACATGGTACCTGTCTCCCCATATTTGGCCCTGAGGGCCTCCCTATGTCGAAGGTAGCGATCCCTCTGCTGGATCGCTATATCTCGCTCCTGGCGAGCGGTGTCTCTCTCCAAAATTAGGGCATCCCTCTCCTCTGTCAGAGCCCTGATCTCCTCAAGAGCTACCTGATGTGTCTGTGTCAGGGTGGCATGCTCTCCCTCCAGTCTATCCAGCATCGCAGCTATGTCATCCTCGTCGGCATCTATAGATGCCGGGAGATGTCGTGGAAGCTCTGTATCATACCATGCTGCATAACCCTCATCTACCCCTGCGTCATCATCGCTGTCTGTAGAGGGTGGGGCCTCTCTCAATGGATCTGCCGGGATCAAAATCGGCAGATCAGTCTCCCTGCTATCCCGCCTATAAGGCGTGTAGGTGGTCGGCACTGTCTGCACTAGGCCGAACTGTCTCAATACCCGCATAAACGGGACTCGCTCCCACATATCAGGCCTGCGGCCCCTAACCACCCTGCTCCGTCTCAGTGCCACCAAGTGGGCATCCTGACCAGCCCATGTTGGAAATGCCCGATATGGCCTCCAGATGACCTGATCCGGTGTCAGCGTCCTGAAACGCTCGCTGTACCAATCAGCTGATCTCCCTGTATCCCCAACGGCCATGTCAGCCCGCCATCGCCGGAATCCATAATCAACACCTCCCACTGCTGCTGGCATCCAAGGAAGCCCGGATGGCCTGATCACCGCTATATGCTCATAGGCCCAGCAATGGAGCACAAAACTGACATCTATACCTGTCCTCCGGCCTGTGGTGTACATCCATAGCTCATGGTATATCTGAGCTATCAGGGCATCAGCAAAAGCAAACACCTGCCTGAACTGCAGAATGTCGCAAACACAGTCTAATAACAACAGTGGGAATCTCCCACCTCCTGAATCTGGAAGAGCAAAGTAGGATATAGCCATCTGAATCAGCACTATCCGTCTGCTCCGGGGACTATCCTGTCTGTACTGTGAGGCTATCCTCACTGCCCCGGACACTATCTCTGAGTCATCTGCCCTGTCTCCATATAATCGAACTAGGGCCCTCTGCTGCTGCTCTCGTGGTGTAATCTCGATCGGGTCCCCAGTGATCGGCAGTCTCAGAATCCTGTATATGTCCTCATGGGTGATGGTCATCTCACCCGTCCTAAACCAAAAAGTGCACGTGTGGCTGTCCCACCGTCGCACTAGTGCCCGCATCAGCTCCACATCCCGCGGCACTCGTCTGTAGTATCTGAAGCCCCCGAGCCCGGCTAACTCTAGATGCCGCCAATCTGCATCAGTCACATCTGGGAGAATAGTCTCCAGTAACTCGGGAATAGCATCCCTCATGTGTAGAGCCTCTCGTGCCTGCACCCACGACATCAAGAGCAATATTAGTCCCAACTCACAACATCCAAAACAACAACAAAAATCTAATCTATTCCAATCGGCGTCGATTGATAAAATCGGCGTCGTTTATTTCTAGTCGACGCTGATTAACACCAATCGACACCGCTCAAACACCAATCGACGCCGATTTTACCAATCGACGCCGACTGACTGTCCGGGCATAAATTGGACCATTGCCCCCACAAACAAAAAAATCAAACAAAAAAAAAATAAACTAAGAACAACGGGTTCAAGAAGAACCACTTACCCCAGGTCGTGTCCTCCTGCGCTTCTGACCGCTCCCAGAGGCTTCCATGGTGCTCAAATCTAAATTCTGACTCTCTCTGAATCAATCGTCACGATGAAAATAAATCGTTTACGTTTTCCGTTCGCATATTTATATGCGCTACGTTTGGTCGGCGCCGATTTTTTTGATCGACGCCGTTTATCTTGGTCGTCGCCGATTACTGTGATCGCCGTCGATTTTCCATGTCTGTTTGCCATAGTGTTGATGCTTGGCTTATTTATCCATCTGATCATTGTTTTGTGCTGAATATTGCCTTTCGGCGCATCTTTTCGATATCACCGTCTATTTCGGGTTTTGTTCCCTTTGCGTGGGACACTCGTACTTTTTGGCAGCTTGGAGTTAAACGGGTCTGTAGGCACTAACGTCGTCTGCTTTGCAGACCGTCTAGTTGTCCCTACCAATGTGTCTCTCTTTAGATGCTGACTATTTTGCAGTTCTCCTTACACTCATGGGTCTGTAGGTACTAACGTCGTCTCATGAGGAGACCGTCTAGTTTGCCCTACCAATGTGAGTTCCTTAGGTTGCTGCCTTTTTATTTATTTTTATGCGTCATCAATGATCAGATCTACTCCAGACATCCGACTGGGGCATCCTGCATTTTCATCTACCTCTTTCAAACTTGGGATCGTCTGTTCTATCACCCATCCCATCCCTAGTTTGAGGGGGGATCACATCATCACTCATTCTTCCCTTCTTCCATCTCTTTGTTTTTGTCTCATAACCTTGCTTATCGCAAGTTACTTGACAAAAAGGGGCAAAATGTAGACACTTAAAATTGGTTACTCAATTTAGTGTCCCTCACATTCGTTTACCTGCTTAGGTAACCTGGGGCACGTTTACGTCACCACTATCCCCTTGGGATATTATCCGATTTGTGATTTAAACACCTATCCTAAGTTTAATTCACCCCATTGTATCTTACCCGTGAGTAATTAAATATTAAATATTTAATTACACCTCTTCCCATGTATCCTAATCACTTATCTACCCCAAATTTATTCTATCTATGTATCCCCCTATTTTTCCTCTTCCCCAAGCGGGATATTTCCCGTATTTGGGGTAATTCTCATCTTTCTAGAAATCAATCATTTTTGCCATCTCGGGAGTCTGTCCCGCGATCGGCGCCGACCTATACGGTCGGCGCCGATTTTCTAGGAGCGGCGCCGATTATAAATACAAGTCCAGAACTCAGTTCTAAGGACCGAAAAACACACATGACGAAAAAACGCGCACGAACAGAGAGAGACAAAGAGACAGATAGCGAAAGAGACACAGGTTGTAAGAAAGAGAAATCTTTTAGCATCAAGTGTATCAAATGAGATCGGATCCTGTCCGAATCAATCCCTGAGAGGAGCACCGTTACTCTGCTCCTATCACATCAACATCGCACGTATCCATCGATCCTCTGGTGACTCTGTTCCAGTATCTTACCGACTTTCACACATCCAGCAGACGTCGACTATCTGTCCATCACTTTCCAATTTCCGAATCTTCTTGCACTGTCCCTGATCAACTGATCTACTTTCAGTCGACGCCGATCTTATTTAGTCGACGCCGATCACATCAGTCGACGCCGATCACATCAGTCGACGCCGATTACATAATCGACGCCGATCATCCTGCAGATAGGTAAAAGGACACAGGTAACACAAATCCAGCTTTATTTTACAGTTTCCTGTTTTCTGTAGCTTTCTGTCTGCTGTTTAAATTCTGTTTCATTACTATAATCAGAAAATCTAGTCTTATATGTACATCTTTTATCATGTATGCTTCTCTACTTAATTGAAAACGTGGACTGACATCCGCCGAGGAAGCTTATCGCTTCCCGGACCCGCTTCTCGGGCAGTCCACCCAAATATCTTTTAACGCCATCTTTTTCTGTCAAGCATCGGTGTCTTGCAGGTTACTCGGATCTATTGTGCGAATTGCTCGTGTGCGCCCGTCTTATCTACATCGACCTCCTTATCCATCTACATCTTCGGATCTTGTCCATCAGGTATCAATTTCATTGGAGTTTTTCAGGGTTTTTGTGTTTAGTTTGGTGCATTAACTTGGACAGGTAACAAGCGCGAATGTGGAGGTAGAGAGAGATAGTTTGCAGAGGGAGAGGGATGATTTGATTAGGGTGAGGGATAATTTGATTGGTGAGAGGTATAGTTTCATTACTGAGTGGTATGGGAATAGATCACAATTAGTGCATAGATGCACGACTGATTGAGATAAATATAGGCAATAACGAGAGACCCATTTAAAAGGGATCTCATATTACAGTGATCTTCAGATATTAAGTGCAGAGTTGGTAATTTTTTAGGAAGAATAGTGGTCAAGTGGGTGTACAGGGGGCATGGTTAGCTATGCTCACTATTGGTATTTACAGGTAGATTTTTCTTATTATGAGGTTATGATGATATGGGGAATTGGTGATTCTATATGCTGATCACTTAGGATAGGGGCAGGTCCTAGTGTAGTATAGGAGCATGGGTTAAATATGATTTGAGGACTTGTATGGAGGAGATGGTGGTGATGGTGTATGCAGGATGATGGGAGTGTTTTTTGTGGTAGTAAATTTCTTAGTGATATCTATTTTACTAGATAATTATATGATATGTGTTTTTTTATATTTGTGACTCTTTTTATGAATCTTTTTATTTATAGTTTAGGAAATCCATAGAGTGGGGGAATCCTTTGATGATGTATCCAGGAATTTGATTATGATTATATATATGGTGTGTTATTTTAGTGTATGATTTTTTTTTGTGTATGGTATATGTCTTGATGTTTGTTTTTATATGTTTCTGATTCGATGCTTTTATGGGATTCAAATATAAAATATTGTATGATGGGTTTATATATTTTGGATGATTTATGGATGTGAATAATGTTATTAAGATGGTTGTGACTTTAGATGTGATAAAAAATGAATGGGGAACTTTGTAGAATAGGATTAAAAAGAGAATGATTGAGTTTAATATTGGATTTGATACAGATGTGATGGGTATAAAATGTGAAAGATGGACTTGATAAAGAAGGCATTTTTAATGAATTTTAACATGAGATATCAGTAGGTAGTTTACATGTGGGATCTCAGATAAGTTGAAGTGATGGATTAGATATACCTCCTAGGACATGAAATGGAGTTTATATGTAGATTAATGTGGGATAATAAGGATATCAAAATATTTCAAAAATTTCTTAGAACAAATGCCCCAGATATACATATATTTTGATTGAACCTAAAATGATCTGATGTGGGAATTTTTATTTGATGGGAAAGCTGATCAATGCATGAAGCTTTCCTAGGATGCTTTTGACATTTGACTTTTCAAAGGTTGATGATGTGGGAATTATTTTTACATAAGTAGTCATCCTTTAGGGGAGTGGTCTACAATTTTTTATTTTTTCTTGTTACAAGATAGCCTTCCTTCGAGGGATTGGTCTATATTTGACTGGTATTTATCCTTTGAGGGATCAATCTATTTTTATTTTTTTGACAATGAAATATGATTTTGATTTCTTTATTATCCTTTGAGGGATAATTCTATTATTCTTTTTTACTTTTTTGATAAGAAGCATCCATAGATATTTTTTATTTATTTTTTAGCTAAGGTAAAAACCCTAATAAATGATTGTGATGAGGGGAAAGAGCTATGTACATGACCTACACATACATGCCCCATGACATGTCTTCTTTGGTACATAAGGTAGATGGATGTAATGGATTATGGGGTTCCTTGATAAGGAATCGTAACTTATAAACTAATATGTGAAAATATGTACAGATCTAACAGAAGTGTGGTGTTCATATTTAAGGACAAGATTTAAGGATGGTTCACCCAATTTGGAAACGGTCCGCATCACTTTCAAATCATTATGATGACAAGATGACTCTCTATATGGTACAATAAGATTTACGTTGGACTATTGCTCATCATGGTCAAAGGTTAATAGTAGAAATCACCCCAATTCAAAAGGCATTTTTTAATTTTGACTTTTCAGGTTGTACCATCATAGGGAGGCCTTTTTACATATAAATAGACCCATACTTAAGTGAGTAATAACTTATGGACCGATCAAATTTTATGGGAAAACTTTCCACATTTACTCTATTCTAAAAGTAGGCGGTACATTTTAGATTTTAATTTGATCAGAATATCATGGGCTATTTTTAAGGGCTATAAACATTTTTTATATGCCCATGGGTTTTGCCTGTCGACCCATTCTTGTCTAATTTGCTTTGTAAGGCATTCCGTAGAACCCCGATGAGACACCATTCTAAGTGGAAAGGGGCATAAACAAATATTCTTAGGAGGGGACTAGAGTGAACCTGTGTGCATAGACTACATGATTCCCATAACATGCTTTTAACCTTGATACACCTAAGAGTTGGATGTAGTGATTATAAGGTCCTTTATAAGGAGGAACTTATCCAAGTGAAAGATGCGATGAACAAAGATGTGGTGCTCATATTCAAGGTTTCTAAGGATGGTGACGGAAACCCACATACTTTCAAATCATTACAATGATAAGATGGTTGGTTGAAGGTGCACTAAGATCTTTGATGTGACTATTGTTCTGATGATTAAGAGGTTAATAATATAAATGCCTTAAGTGTGCGAAGTGAAAGGTTCCTTTTCAGGTGTACCATCAAGGGAGGCCAAGTGATAAACTCATGACCCATACTTGTGAGTAATAACATGTAGACCAATCCAATTTTGGGAAAAAATTCCACATTTACTCCATTCCAAAAGTGAAATTTTGATTTTATTTGAGGATAAGATCACAAATTTTAAAGTCACATTATTTTACATGTTTATTGTATGCACATTTGATGTATTCTTGATAAACTTGATTATGTTCAAGGGCGGTTAAACATTTTTCATCTAATAATTCTAGCTATGATATACGGTCTTAGTGATATTATTCATCAGGGATAAAGTATTTGAGTGATAT
The DNA here is from genome assembly GCA_019776745.2 of Taxus chinensis. Classification (NCBI taxonomy): domain Eukaryota; kingdom Viridiplantae; phylum Streptophyta; class Pinopsida; order Cupressales; family Taxaceae; genus Taxus; species Taxus chinensis. The sequence goes on along the minus strand of CM034157.1, from coordinate 190,985,384 downwards.
GTAGAGTGATGGGATTTTAACCTCAAGAGGTAAGACTGCCTTAGAGCCATAAATGAGTGAAAAATGCGTAGCACCTATAGGAGTACGGATGCTAGTTTGATAAGCCCAGAGAGCAAATGAGATTTGGAGATGTTAAATCCAGCCTGCTTCATCTACTATTTTCATGAGGATTTTATTAAGTGTTTTGTTAGAGGATTCACCTTGTCTATTTTCTTGGGGATAGTATGATGATGAAAAAATAATATTAATGTTGAAGGTGTCACAAAGTTTCTTAACATCCTTATTTTTTAAGGATTTTCCATTGTCTGTGACAAGCTTGTGAGGAACACCAAAGAGACATATGATGTATTGATAATTTGATTTTCCTTAGTTAAAGTTAAGGGAATGGCTTTGACCCATTTTGTAAAGTATTCAGTGGTTGTGATGATGGAATGATGTTGTTGAGATGAGCAAGGATTGATAGTGCCAATGAGGTCTAACCCCATTGTGAGAAAGGCCATAATCATGAGAGGGTTGTAAAGCTTTGACTAGGGAACATGGATGAGATCTTAATTTTGTTGACATTTAATTCATTTCTTAACATATATGTGAACCAATCTTGATTGATAGTAGGCCAGTAATAACCCATTCATAAGACACATTTAGTGACAACATTACCATTGAAATGTCTGCCATGTATACCATCATGGAATTCTTGAATTAATTTGATAGATTCGTGAGACTTAAGACATCTTAATAGAAGACCATCAAATCCAAGTTTATATAAGATACCACCTATGATGACATAGTGAATGACGTGTTGAAGGAATGATCTTTAAGCATTTCTAGATAAATCAGATGGTATTTTAGATTCTAAAAGATAGTCAAATATTTGAGAATACCATAGATCAGTTGGATGATTTTCGATAGCGTTGATAGAAGGGAGTTGATTTTATGAGATGGTTCATCTAATCTGTGAATGAAAATGAAATAGTTTAGAATTATCAGTTGAGACTTCAGTTGATAGAGGATTGAGGGATCCTACAGAAGTCATGGTGTTTTCAAACTTATTAGAGGATCATGGAACTGTTTGAATGGTGTAATGATCAAATTATTTGAGGAAAAATTCAACATTGGATTTGTATTTTTGTAAGATTTCATTTTTACATTGATATTCTCCTTTAATTTGATTAATGACGAGTTGTGAGTCTCCATATATTTCTAAGATTTGAACACCTAGCAGGATAGTGGTTTGAAGACCCATTATTAAAGCTTCATATTCAGCCATGTTATTAGTGCATTCAAAGTTAAGTTTGAATGATAGAGGAATAAGAGTCCCCCAGGGAGGTATGATAATGATACCAACCCCTCCCCCTTGCTGGCATTTAGATCCATCGAAGAAGAGGTTCATTTTGATAGGAGTGAATTCATGTTCATCAATAGTGTTGATAGATTCATCAAGAAATTATTCATGAGGAAGTTGAGTGTCAGAAAGGGGTGCTTCAACAAGTTGGTCTGCAATGGCCTGGCCCTTAATGGAATTTTGTGATAGTAATTCAAGATCAAACTTGGTCATAAGCATAAGCCACTGAGTGATGTGGTCACTATGATATGGTTTAGAGTGCATGGTTTTGAGTGGATTGAAACTGGTGACAACGTAATTTTTGTGATTGAGGAGATAGTGGCATAGTTTAGAGGTTGCAAAGTATAAGGTGCAACATAGTTTTTCGGCTTTAGTATAATGGGTTTCATATTCATGGAGAGGGTGAAACTTATGTAATAAATGGCTTGTTCATGACCCTACTCATCTTGATGAATGAGTATGGATCCTAAGGCATGATCTGTGGTGGATATGTAAAGATAAAATGGCCCCCCTCATGAGGAGGTGTGAGTACAGTGGTGATAAGAGATAATGTTTGAGTTCATTGAAGGATTTTTGACAATTAAGATCCCATTTGAAAGTCAACGTCTTTATGAAAAGGAGATGATGGAATGGTTGATAATGATCTGAGATTTGAGATATGAAACATCAGATAGATTTCAGTTTACCTTGAAGGCTACACAATTGTTTGAGGTTTGATGGAGGAGGAATTTCAATAATTACTTTAATTTTGGCTAGATCTACTTCAATACCTCAGATAGATACAATGAACCCTAGAAGTTTACTGGTGAGAACACTGAAAACACATTTAGCAGGGTTAAGACGAAGGAAATATTGAATGAGTCAGATGAATATTGATTTGAGGACAATGAGATGATCTTTGCATTGTTTAGATTTCCCTAGGAGATCATCTACGTAGTCTTCTATGGTTTTGTGGATAAGATCATGGAAGATATATGTCATGGCATGTTGATAAGTGGCCCCTACATTTTTAAGTCCAAAGGGCATGATGGTGTAACAGAAGGTTCCCCAAGGGGTAATGAAATATGTTTTATGTTGATCATTAGTGGATGAGGATTTGATTGTAACCAGAAAATCCATCCATAAGGGAGAGAATTTCGTGGCCGGATGTTAGATCGATGAGATGATCAATTTTCAGAAGAGGGAAATCATCTTTAGGGAAAGGAAAGATTGAGATCTTGAAAAGTCAGTACAAATGCGTAACTTTCCTGAGGCTTTGGTTATGGGTACGATGTTAGAAACCCATTGTGGATAGTCAATGGGTATGATGAAATTAGCATAAAGTAAGCATTGTAACTCTTCTTTGATGAGAAGACCTATGTGAGGGTGAATCCTACGAAGATTTTGTTTGAATGGTTTGGTATTGGGATAAGTGATGATGTTGTGTATGAGATGATGTTAGGGTCGATACCTAGCATATCACTATATGACTAGGTGAAGGTTTGACTATACTTAGATAAGAAGTCAGTGAAATCACTTAATTCTTGTTGATTTAGTGATTGACTGACTTTAACTGTATGGGGTTCTTGAGGGGTTCCTATGTTAATGTCGATAGTGGATTCGTTGAGGAGGGTTGATGTGTCAGGTGGTAAGGTTTTATAAAGAGGATGGTCTTCTGATCCCATATGGGAGAGAATTTCTTGATCATCATGACATTGGAGGATATCAATGGTGGGTGAATCTTCTTCAATCATTTCTTGGCTAGATGAGAGGAAGTGTTTTAGTGACATGATTAGATTGATAAGTTAATGGTCCTAAGGAAATAGTATTGACTAAATTTTTTTTAGGTGGGATGGAGATGGTGTCATCAGTGTCCATAGGATTGGCATGTTTTGTGGGGGATGATGGTTCTAATTCTGTAATATGTAGGGATGTGGTATGGAAGATGATTTGAAAATGGGTCTTTCATATCCTAACCCATAATTTTCATGTGGTTTAAGGGAATGTTGGAAAATTAAATCATGTATTCCTTGTTCATAGCATCCAAATCCAAAACCCTTCCATGCACAGTGATGGAGGTACATTTGAATGAAAAAGGTTGGATTATCTAAATATTCAAAATCAGATTTAAAAGGCATGGCATGGTGTTGATGATTGTATTGCGAGGAAGGATGATCAACCCCCCCATAGACCAATTTGGGTTTTAGATATGCGGGGCCATAAGAGATGACATCTCTGACATCAAGTTAGGCTCATACATAGGTTGTTTGTTCTAGGTCTTCCATACATTTTAGGTGTAGGAAGGGAATTAAACATGAGGAGGTGATACTCCCCCAGCAAAATAAATTCCATAACTTCACCAAGGGAGAAGTCATCTGGGTAGTTTGGATGATGGAATGGATGTGCTGGTGGATGCTTCGTTGGAGGATTTTGATTTTGATTTAGGTATAAGGACATCATTTGGATGATATGTCATGTTGCAGTCAGCGAAAGGGTTTGGATCCGCATGGACTGTGAATATTTTACCCTCATGTTCATATTTAAGACACTGGTGAAGTGTCGAGGGGACACAATGCATGGTACATATCCAAGGTTTCTTAACAACATATTATATTGTAACTCTCCTTCTATGATGTAGAAGAGCTTAGGAAGGATTTTGATGCCAACTTTAAGAGGTGGAATGATAGTACCTAGCGTGGGCATGATTGTATCATTAAAATCTCAAAGTAAGACTAGTGTTTGGGCGATAACGGTATTTGGTAGTCTAAGTTGGTTAAAGGCAATAAATGATGTGATATTGATAGTGGAACCCCCATCAATCATGACCCTTTTGATAAGGACATCATTGATTTGGGTGGTAATGAAGAGGGGTAAGTCATGATCTTGTGGACAAAGTGATGGTATTTCTGAGGACTCAAAGGAGATGGTAGAAGATGTTTTGAGAGCACCTACAAAATTTGTAAAAGAAAGTGGGTCTTCTGTAGGCACTGTGATAGATTGAAGGGCTTCGATCATGGCTTGTTTATGTGAAGGTGATGTTTGGACCAGCTCGTAAAGTGACATTTTAACAGGAGCTTGGTGTAATTGTTTAATGACTATTTTCTATACTACAGTGGATGATGGTGGAGCAGTGAGGATGGAGAATTTGGTCTTGGATTGTGATGTTCGATTGGATGTCTCAGGGGAGAGAAATGGAAACCTTAGGTTTATCTTTGGATGAGGATGAGGTGAGTTCTGGAGGTGGCGAGGATGGTGACAAAGGTCTTATGTTTATTTTTTTCTGATGGATTAGACTCATGGGTACGTGCACGAGTAGTAATGTGGACAACATAAAATTGATGGGGGAGGAATTTACTCAAATATTCCTCAATAGTGGTGGATGTAGATGTTGGATGGGATGTCTTTGATTTGCATAACTCTGAAGGAAGAAGACATTTACTTTCAAGTTTCTTAATGACTGCGTGAAAGGATTTATAGTCTTCTACAAGAGTGTCCTGACACTCAATGGTAATCACAGAAATCTTCAAAATTATACCAGGAAGGTTTCCAACCTCGAGAGATAGATGGATTAAGAGGAGGAAGTAATATGAGTGTTTGCTGAAGTAGTTTATCTAGAATTGTTACATAGTGTCCTTTTGATGCAGATGTCGAAGGTGATGATGTCTCATTTGGTTTGGTGATTACGGGAGGCATTGTTTTTGATGTGGGTTCTTTAGTTATTTCTGATGAGTGGTTTTTGATTGTGGGGTGGTGGTAGGTGATTTAGATGAGGGATGTGGCCTTAGGATAGAGGGTTGATGTTTTGATCTTTGTATAGGTGTAGTTGAATGGTTTATAATTGTGACTTTCTTAGATGGGGATGGAGTAAGTTTTTGAAAGTTACGGGGGTGATACTGGGCTACAAAATCATCATATGAACTCTTCATGATTTGAATAATGGGTTGTTTTTGAGATGTTTGAGAAGAGTTTATAGATGAGATGGATGGAGAAGTGGTAGATGTGGGTGAAGATGTTTTGTCTTTCATGGGTGTTTCTGATTTTTTGTCATGTGTTGGTTTAGGGGTGTTACTAGAGGAAGGTGTGGATGTAGATTCAGTGATAGGTGATGTTTTATTGATGGTGTTTATGGTATGGTGGGATTGAACATTGTTTTTTGATGATTGACTACTCGAAGGGGAATGATTCAGGAAATGGTTGTTTAAAAACATCGAGATTCTAATTTTGGGGTGCATTAGGATTGTCTAAATGTAGTTCACCTTTATCAATCAGATCCTAAAGGAAATTATGAATGAATGAAACCTTTCAATATAATGGCATTTAACTCTATGATATTTACAATAATCATTATCCCTGTACCAAGAGGGTTTTGAAACAGAGGTGTCGATAGGACAGATAGGTGGAAGAGAGATCATATTAGTGGTGAGGATTTTATCAAATATTTTACTATAAGTCTCTCCAATGGGGGTATAGTTTCATTGAGGATGGGAGTTTAGTGGTCGAACATTCTTTAGGAGTGGATTTGATGACTACATGTTAGCTGAGGATTTGGTTTTTTCTTGACAAGAGGATGGTTTGGATGGGAATTTGGTTTTTAGTTTCTTCGATCTAAGTTTGAATTTACTTTCTTCAAGAGCACAAAGTTCAAGTTTACGGGCCATGGTAAAGGCTTCATCAAACATCTGAAAGGATTGGATTTGGAGTGTAGAAGAGATGTGTTTGGCACATGAATGGGAAAATAATTTGATTAAATCTGTTTGTGGGAGAGAGAATGATAATTGATTAATTATACCCCTCCAGTGGGTGAAAAATTCTGCAATGGATTCATCTTCAAATTGTTTGATTGCATAAAGGTCAGGTAATGGTGATTTTGTGGGTGATGTTGATTGAAAAGTGTTCAAGAAAGATTGTGTGAATGAGAAGAGGGAGTATTGTGGAATGTTATTATACCAATCTAAAGAAGGACCTACCAATGACATGGGGAATGTTCTTAACATAAGGTCCTGGTCATGAGATATAAGCTAAAAAGCATGATGAAAAGCTCAGATGTGCTATTGGGGATCCTACTTACTGTAGAATTTGATAAATTTTCAGGAGCTCCCAGTGAGGAGGATAAGATTCGTAGGGTACAGATGGGTGATTAGGTTCATTACAGATTTTTTCATATGAAAGTGTGTTCTTAATGCCCATGGAAGTGGCTTTAAGGTGGATATCCTATTCATTAAATCCTTGAAGGGGGTCAGTTTGTGGTTGTTTTTGTGTGTACTAGATGAAGACGAACCAGGTTGATTAAATGAAAATTGATTAGATTGTTGATATGGTAGGTATTGTTGTGGGATATTTTGTTAAAAGGGGATGTTTTGTTGAGGAATATTTGTAGGAATGTTATAAGTGGGTTGTGGGGCTAATGTTTGTGATGGCTGGATATATTGATACTGGGGAGGGATGGATGTATTCAAAAGAGGTTTTGATTTTTGTGGGATGTGTTGAAAAGGAATGGATGTGTGGATAAGGGGTTGCGAGTATTGAGGTGCTTGTTGAAAGGGTATGGAGGTGAAAACAAGGGGTTGTGATTGTTGTGGGATGTTTTAAAGAGGGATAGAGGCATGGATAAGGGGTTGTGATGGTTGTGGTATAGATTGAGAGGAAGAAAGTGATAGAGATGTTGAGGTATGTGTTGTGAAATGAGTGGGGTTGAGGACTGTTGTGAAACTTGATGGGTACTGGAAACAACACTAGTATTTATCAAGGGTAAAGATGTAGGGATGTACATGGTAATGTTTTGTAGAGGTGGTGTAGTTTGTTGAGAAGGTGGTGGTTGAGATACACTAATAGAAATAGTGGAAGAACACATGGGAGGTGTTTGGATGGTAGAGGAAGTTGGAGGGATTTGTGTGGATGAAGAAACATTTGTGTTGTTTTGAGGTGGTGTGGAACCAATTGAGGGGTCAGGATGTTGAGTGGTTGTGTCTTGTGAAGAAATCACGTTAAGGTAAAAAATAGGAATGAAGACACAACATTGGATGTTTTTGGTCTACTGCTGGAAGGATAAGAATATATCTATTAGATAACTGGTTCATGATGTGGATCAATGAGATGGGAAAAACCACATGAAGGATCAGGTACATATGGTTGTGGTTCAGGTAATGATGGTTGCAGATGAACACCCCCTGCTGTAAGATAGGCATTAAGAGCAACATGATTTGAATCCAAGATTTCTAAAAAGATAGGATCCCCACTATCAAAGAAATGGGGACTGAAAGGATCAGGTGTCTCAGATGAGGATGATTGGCTACTAGGAGAATGGGATTGTTCTTGATATTTTGGTCGAGGTGTTGATAGGAATGTTTGGTGTTGATCAATGATTCATTGAGCATCTTCTATACGGGCTTGAGCATGTTGTAAGGTTTGATGGGCATGTTGTGCAAATTGTTGGAATGGACTAGACATGTTTTCAGAAGTTTGGATACGGGATTTCTATCTTGTGAGAACCATAGAAAAAACAAACAATCACCTAATAAAATGAAATCTAGATTGGTTGATTACAAGAAGCACACAAATCACACATAAATATTTTGATTATCTTGATTAATTAAGAATAAAGTGAAATGTGTAAAATGGCTGATAAGGTTCTAGGAAATGGTCATCTATGGATGGTTTCAGGAATGTTTAAGGCTGGAGTCCTCAATATACCTGAAGGTACATGAGGCCCAAATCTGTGTTGGTGTTAGTACGGGGCCTGGTATTGGGGCCTACCCCCTCACTTCATGGTCCCATAATGATAAGGGAGTTGGGTGCTTAGCCAATATACCAACAACCAATTATTTATACTCGGTCAGAACACAAAGTAGGTTTCCCTATTGGGTGATGAAATCCCAATAATTATCACCTGGGTAGAATGTTTGATGTAAATTGTGTTTTTCAATGTGATTTGGTTGTGTTTGGGGGAAGATTATGTGAATGTAATAAAATAATCCTTTAATTAATCTATGTGATCAAGTAGGATGCAAGGTTCATTTTAATCCCAAAAGAATGATTGATTTTGATGAGGACAAAATAACAAAAATGTAATGCTCAAAAATGAAAAGGAAAGGAAAGGACTCACTTGAAGAATGCTTCCTTTTTTTTTATTTTTTAATTTTTGTTTTTTTTAGCAATGCAATAGTGCAGCAAGAAAAAGTCACCAAAGCCAAAAACCTAAAAAAAGGTTAGAATAAGACAAAATAAAAAATGATGTTAGAGGCTGACTGACTGAGTAATCAGAAGTAGTCACAGAGATTTTCAGTGATTGATAGGAATCACTAGCGATTCACCCAATCACTGGTGATTTGACTGGATCGCTGGTGATTATAGAGAAGAAGGCCTAAAAATGAATGAAAAATTGATTTAAATGAAATAAAAACACAAATAAAAAGGGACTAAGGGTCCCACCGGGCATGCCAGAATGTTCAGAGTTATTTTTTCTTTCCTACTTTAAATTAATGAAGTGAAACAACAAAAACAAAACCAACCTCAGAAGACGGCGGGGTTTACCGATACCCATGAGATGGATGTTGAAGTTGATGTTTGATTAGAAGTTGCCGAGAGTCTAAATGAGTGTGTGAGTCCTCCTATCCTACAAAGCAACCTGCATCTCATAGACACTAAACAAAAAGGATTAGATAAATGGATAGATGAGCTGCTTTGAAAAGGCTGATTCCAGGAATCCAAAGGGACTTCCTTAGAGGATGTCAGCTCATTTTGAGATAATTAATTTGATTGATAAAAGTGATGATAAGAACATGTAGTAAATGCTGAAATTTAGATAAAAGATAAATATTTTTCTAAAATTCTAGATGGATAGGAAATTCCTGATCAACTTCAAAGGTGGCCAAGGAAAGTGTAGATGTGATCTGAACATGTTCAAAGTAATCATACCAGAAGTCGTCAGTCTCTTGTTGGATATAATGGAGGAATTCAATCTGATCCTAGATGTCTTGTTATTTAATGGAGATTTGGATAGCACAAAGTGTCAACTCATGTAGGATGTTGTATTGTTCCCAGAAGAAAGGGTGTTGGACTACAAGAAGGCTGTAAATGCTTGTAATGGGATGTGAATGACCATGAAATGCCATCTAACAAAGATCCATACTTGGAAACAACATGTTAAATGTAGATGTTTTGATACAAATGATAAAAAGCTAATAATTTGATAAAAATGATGATTTTTGACAGAAATCACATACAATTTAGGCCAATTACTAGCAATTAGGGTGAATCACTAGTGATTTCTATGATTTTTGACATTTTTTGTAAAATGAAAGTTTAAGCTATAAAATGATGTTTTTGATTGATTTAAGGGAGCTTCTTATGACTTGAAAATGAAAGAAAGAGATATAGGAATACCTTTGAGTAGATGTGGAGCTAAAATATGCCTCAAATCTTCTGTGGAAAATATCTTGAGTTGATAAGTTGTCTTGTGACATTTCTGAGAAACTGAGTGATGCAAATGAGCACAAAAATATTTGAAAGTGATTGATGTTGATGTTTGATAGTGCTTGAAGATGTCTTGGATGTTTTTGTGTTAGAAAATGAAGTGCAGGATTGAAAAGGGGGTCCAAGATTCGAGATTGAAGATCCCTGAGGGAGAGCACAAAGGTGTTATTTATAATCACTGACAATTCAACTGAATCACCGATGATCCAATTTTTACAAGGAAACAACTACAAAAGTGGTTAAAACCACTTCTAATCAAAGGTTTTTGTTTTGGGATGTGGGTAAATGACTAAGGGTACGGGATGTAGAAGAATATTACAAGGAGTAAATATGGTGAAGTATTTTGGATCTTAGGGTAAATGATTATAGATTGAGTAATGTGATTAAATGACTTGATATATATGTGAAGATAGTGCATGTGGTGAGGGAAATTATTCTCTTATAGAAAAGTAGGTTGTTGTGGTGCTCTTAGAAATGAGAGATCATCCTTTACTAATCCCCGGGCCTCATTTTTGTTGTTGGATACACCATGGTTAAAATTTTTCACAATGTGATTCACTTCATAATATTTGATCTGTATTGTACTTTCTCTTTCTCCATGTATACTTGGTTCTCCCACCTCTGTATAAACAAAAAATATTGTTTCTAAGGTTGGATTTAAAATTTTTATAGTTGTAAAATGCTTAACTAATTCCATGAAGTAATTGTATCCTATATTGTCACCAAGTGGTGCAACTACTTCTCTTGAAAAAATTAAGATTTTTTGAGTAGCATCAACATCTGTTATGTTTTCAGCATGATCAACATTCATGATGTTTTCAATGGCATCATCATCTATGACATTTTCATCATCATTTTCATTTCCATATTCTTTGATATTATATAGTTTACTACATTCCATGTCATTCTATAATGCATTTGGATTAAGTGACCATATACTTATGTGTCTAAAACCAACACAAATATTTACAGGTGTAATGGCCTTTGCTAGATCTCTACTACCTATTTTTTCCATGTTTGAACATTTGAAATCTTGGCACTTGTTGTTAGACATCCAATGCATCCTCTCAATTCTGAAATATGATTTAATAAGACAAAACATATTAACATCCAACGGCTACTACCTAAGTGTAGTATGTGTTGGAAGTGTCAATAAATCATTCCCCAATCGCCTACCCTATTATATAGTTGACAATACCATGTGTCTTACATGACCATAAAAAATAATTAAATTCCTATTTTTAATCCACACACATCCAGGCACTAACTTACCTAAATTATACAATTGGATTATAAATATATCCTTAGTCATCCAAACACTAAGATGAGTAGTCATGCAAGCACATGGCTCACATCCCTCGATGTAATTCATTACAAAAATTTGAGCTTTAAATAAGTAAATTTAGGGATACACTATCATGCAACATTACAAAACATAGAATTATCATCCATTCTCTTATATGAGGAATGATTTTTGGAACATTCCTAGAACACTTGGTGGAAAGTAACCTCATCCCACAATTTTTCCCTTCTTAGATTCCCATCTTATCACAATTTCATATTTTACCTGCACAATATGAAATGATATATATGTTATCTAGTTTTGCATAAAACTTGTTAATCATATCTAGTCGTAACAATATTGCATAATCTCTTTCTATTCCTTCAATAGTCCATAGGGATATGTCTAGGTGTATTTTTATGAATCCTTCACACCATGATTTTCCAGGTAACCCTTCTCAAAATGGAGTCTCTCTAGTTTCAAGAAATTTATGTAATACATGCCCTTAGTTGCATAATGCCCTCTAAATTCCCTAGATATTCCATTTTCTTATACCATTAAATAATCTATTTCTCATCTCCTTCACTCAAAATATGTGCACAACCCTTCCTTTTTTATGGGTTAGACCATTCAACCAATAATGAACAAAGGTATGGAGGGAAAGTTAGTGCTGTTTCTGCTGTACTGGCTGCAAAATGTCTGCATTCTAGGCCTGTCATGGCTGTGAAAGGGCTGCTTTCTGACTTAAATCAGATGGTTGATAAGCCACAAGTAGAGAAAGCTTTCACGCTGGGATCCACACCTTTAGCCTGGAATAAGATTCTTCAAAACCCCACTAGAAATGTGGGTCCGCATTCTCCAGAAAAGGTGCAGTTCACGTGGGAGAAGGACAAGGAAGGGGTTACCTATCTTAAGGTGCCAGATGGTTGCTTGCATAGGGCTTTGGACAAAATGAATCTTTCCCTAGTTGGTAAGTTTCTAGGCTCCAGACCTAACATTGATGTTATTAGAAAATGGGCTTTTAGAAAGTGGAAACCAAAAGGGGATCTGAGCATTACCATTATGTCAAGGGGTTTTTTTCTGGAAAAATTTAATCAACAGACTGATTTGGAATCGGTGCTTCTGGGAGGCCTGTGGTGTCTGGGTAATATGGGCCTTTTTTTAAAAAGATGGTATCCTGGGTTTGATCTGAACATCGAGAATATAAACACCATTCCAGTCTGGTGTAGACTCCCAGGACTACCTCTCCAATTTTGGGATGATGAGATCCTGTTAAATATTGCTAAATCCCTCGGTGCTCCGATTGGGCTTGATGGACCTACGAGAAACAGATCCAGACTAGCTTTTGCTAGATTCTGTATTTCTTCTGAAATGGAGCAGGAGTTACCGGAACATATTATTTTGCAATCTAAGTATGGCATTTGGCATCAAAAGATTGAATATGAAACCTTTCATTTGTGATGTAATAAATGCCATCGTATAGGGCATTTCACCAGAAAATGCCCTAATAAGGAGATCTCCCAAGAGGATACAAAAAGCAAGAATGAAAAACTTGAAGGAGATTCAGCTCAGGCACAGGAAGCTAGGATGATAGAAACGGAACCTGATCATAGCCAGAGGGAAGAAAAATCCCTTAACCAACCTAAGTGGAACTATAAGAAGAAAGAAAAAAAGGGGTTCAGAACTCCAATCAGAAAACCTCTGGTTTGTAGGAAGCTCTAGCATCCAAAAACTCCAGTGGCAGCTTCACTAGGAGTACCCACAATCACCAAAGAAGATTTAGATATGCAAAACCCAGTAAAGGTGGTTTTGGAGGTTGACGAGCAAAAGGGAACAGTGAAAGTAAATATTCTTTCTAAAGAGCTAGCTCAGTTTGTGGAAACTCAGAATGAAACTAAAGTAGCTGAGATAGATCAACCGAATCCTCTGTTCATCATTAAGGAAATTTTGGATGAGGAAAAAGAAAACATGGAACCAGAAGATTCATTACAGAAAAGTTCTCCATGGGAAAATAGTAAAATTTCACCTAAAAGTGAGAACCCCATATCTAGCATCAAATCAGCAAATTTACAACCTGTCAATAAACAGGGAGAGAAAGAGGAGGGGGAAGTAATGCCACTCAGAGAAAACATCCTCTATGAGGAAGACTCGGAGCTAAATACTGGATTTACAGAGGTCATTTCTAAGAAAAAGAAGAGAATGAAAGGATTTGAAAAGATCCCAGATTCACTCTATCATGAAAAAAAAAAAAAATTGACAACTGGGAAACTTCAACATCCAGAACCACTAGATCATCTACTAGAAGAATAGTAGACTTTGGAAGCAGCTCTAAAAGAGGAAGACCCTCAAAAAAGGCTCTCAGATCCAAGAGAACAGAGGAAGACATTGCAGATGGCACTCAACGGCAATTGAACCATCAGGCAATCCCAACACCTATATCTTATAAATGAAGATCATCTCATGGAACATCAGAGGGCTGAATGGAAACTCCAAACAAAGAATAATCAAGGAGTTACGGGAGTCTAGTAGACCTAGCATTTTGCTTCTGCAGGAAACTAAGATGAACGCTAAGGTTCTTGAAATTAGTAAAAAGAATTTCTGGGAAAACTCTGACATGGCTGCGGTGGATTCTCAGGGTGCTTCAGGAGGCCTAGCTACATTTTGGGATAAAAGACAGTATACTGGTATGATTCTTACTGAAACCAATAACCATCTTGCTATTAATTTTCATGCTATTGAGAATAATTGTGACTAGATCCTTTCTAATATCTATGCCCCTAATACGGTTATTGGGAGGTGAAAAATTTGGACTGATCTTAAGACTTTTAGGAGTCAACATAATACTTCCAACTGGCTTATTATGGGAGACTTCAATTCTCCCCTAAACCCAGGAGAAAAACAAGGAGGAAACTTAAGTTTTTCCACAGGTATGGATGAATTTGCTGATTTTGTTGCTGACCTTAATCTCATGGATGTGGATCTTCATGGAAATCAGTTCACCTGGACTAACAGAAGGTTGGGGAAAGACTTAATTCAAGTCAGACTGGATAGAGCTCTTTTCTCTGCTAGCTGGATTCTTAGTCAGGACTTCCATCTTACTTCTCTACCCAGAATTGGGTCAGACCACAATCCGATTGCTTTAAAACTCTTCAATTGGACTAAGCCCACCAGGAGTTCCTTCAAATTTGAAAATATGTGGATGGAACATGATGATATCCATGACAGGATTAAGGAATGGTGGATTTGGGATGGTGAGGGCACTGCTCAGTTTAGGCTTATTCAGAAACTTAAAAATGTCAAAAAATAGGTTAAAATCTAGAACAAAGAGGTTTTTGGGAATGTGTTTGAAAAAAAAAGGAATTAAAGCAAAATCTCCAAGATTTGGAAATCAAGATGAATTCAAAGGGGAGATCTCTTGAAGATCAATCAGTGGAAAAGAATATTCTTTCAGAGCTGCATACGGTATGTAGCAGAGAAGAATCCCTATGGAGACTCAAATCCAGGGCTATTTGGCTGAAAGAAGGAGATAGAAATACAAAATTCTTCCATATGACCACCCTGAAGCATAGAGCCTGCAATAGGATAATGGAAGTTGCTAAAGGAAATGGCACTGTTATAAAAGACCCAAGGAGCATCAAAGAGGAAGCTCTCAAATTTTATGAAAAATTGCTTAATGAGAAAAATATCATTAATGATGAGGCAGTCTCTTTCATGTTGGAGGCTATCCCCCAAGACAAAATTGAAGAGCAGAGATTTAAAGACATCACTAAAGTTGTCACATTAGAAGAACTTCAAAAAGTTGTGTTTACTCTTGAAGGGGATAAGGCACCGGGCCCGGATGGTTTCTCTGTCAACTTTTTTCAGAAGTTTTGGGAAATATGTTCGGATGATCTTCTCAGGGCGGTGAATGAATTCTATAGAACTGGGGATCTTTTGAAAGAGCTGAACAACACCCACATTGTGCTTGCTCCAAAAAAAATGGATGCTAAGGATTTCAAAGACTTCAGACCCATTAGTCTGGTGAATGTTATTTATAGAATTTTTACCAAGATCATTGCTACCAGAATCCAGTTCATTATGAATGATTTAATATCAAAACAACAGAGTGGTTTCATTAAAGGTAGGATTATTCAGGATGGAGTGATTATGGTCCATGAGACTATTCACTCTATGGATAATAACAAAAAAGCAAACATGGTCCTTAAACTTGATATGAATAAAGCCTTCGATAAAGTCTCCTGGGCCTTTCTGGACAAGGTTCTGACAAAATTTGGTTTTCTAACTAAATTCAGAAAAATTATCAAGGCATGCATCACTACGGCCAGATTCTCAGTGGTGGTAAATGGAGAGCCGGTGGGATTTTTTACTAGCAGTAGAGGGCTAAGGCAAGGGGATCCCATATCCCCTCTGCTATTCATTCTTATGGCAGACAGTCTTAGCAGAACAATTGATAAAGCAGTCATAGATGGTCTTCTGAAAGGATCTAAGCCCACTTCCACTAACCAAGCAGCTTCTCATCAACAATTCGTGGATGATACAATCCTTCTTTTAATGGCTTCAATCCTTGAAGCTAAGGCAACAAAGTCTATTATGAAATTATATGAATCTACTTCTGGGCAAGAGATTAATTTTGATAAAAGCTCAATTTTCTTTTTTAACACCCCTGGGGAAAGACAACTTAAAATTGCTAAAATTTTGGGATTTAAAATCAGTTCACTCCCCACTAATTATTTGGGGCTCCCCCTTGTTACAAAAAAAAGTATCAACTAAATTCTAGAATGACCTGTTGGAAAGATTTCAAAAGAAAATGGCTGGTTGGAAAGGAGCCATTCTATCTAGTGCTGGTAAGTGTCTGCTCATAAAAAGCACTCTTCAGAATCTCCCTATATATATCATGTCTCTTTATAATATCCCTTCTGCTTTCAGAGAAAAAATTGAGAGGATTCAGAAGCACTTTCTATGGCAGGGAATGGAGGATAAATTCAAATATCACTTGGTAGCTTGGGACCAAGTATGCACTCCCAAAAAAATTGGGGGCCTGGGTATAAAAGACATCAAAAAAATGAATGAGGCTCTAATTGCAAAAATGGGCTGGAGAATGCTCTCAGAGAAACAACCCTGGATTGAACTAATTAAGGCCAAATACCTTAATCAACAAGCAACCATTTCTTTTCTTCAGGAAGAGAACCTTCCTTATGGATCCATTTTTTGGAATAATTTAGTTCAGATCAGGAATTTCATCAAACATGGAAGCAAATGGAAAGTGGGGAATGGCAGAGATATAAATTTTTGGGGGGATAACTGGTCTAACTGCAGTCTTATTGACAGATTTGGAGCAGTCAAAGACAACCTTGAACGTAAGTATGGTACTAGAATCATGGATTACATTGACAGGGATGGCAACAAGAAGAAATGGAAAAAACTCTCTGTGGACAGGGATGATCTGAACCACATGATGTCCTCTTTGCAAGAGCATTTGGACCTTATCCCCTTAAGTCAACTGGATGTTCAAGATGAATTGGTCTGGAACAACTCTATTGATGGAGATTACTCTGTTAAATCTGGATATAATTCTTTCTTTGAAACTGTTCAGAGCGAGTTCAACTGGAGCAGGATTTGGATGGCTGAGCTCACACCAAAAATCAATTTTTTCTTTTGGCTTGCTCTCAGGGGTAAGAATTCTCACCAATGACAACCTGATAAGAAAAGGTTTCATAATGCCAAATAGATGCCATCTCTGTAAAAAATAATCTGAGGATATCAGACACCTGTTAGTTCATTGTGAGTATGCCACTAAAATCTGGAGTGTTGCCTTTTCTAATTTCAAAGTTTCCTGGGCTGTGCCGAAGGACTTCATCTAGTTTTGGACCCAATGGAATCCTCCTTTTAAACACTGTGTTGTGAGAAGACTCTGGAAACTGGTAATGCCCCATATTATTTGGAGGATATGGAAAGATAGAAATGACATCATTTTTAGAAACATTAAACAACAGTGCAAGCTCAGCTTTGTTAAGATTACTAATGTTGTCAAAGAGAACATCGAAAGATTCAAACCTCCCAAGAACAAGAATTATCCTGAAAATGAAGAGCATATTTTGTCCAACTGGAAGATTGGAGTTGATAATATTCAGAATAGCATCATTCCAACATTGATAGGTCTTTGATACATTGGAACCCTCCTGATCTCAACTGGCACAAGTTGAACTTTGATGGGGCTTCCAAGGGTAATCCTGGGATTGCTGCAGGGGGAGGAGTGATTCGAGATCATAGAGGCAGTCTGATTGCTGCCTATGCTGGTAAAATGGGGATACAAACTAACCATTATGCTGAAGCCTTGGCTGCTCTATGGGGGCTTAGAATTGCTCAGACACATAACATTCAGAATATTATTCTGGAAGGAGACTCACTAAACATCATTAATCATCTAAATCAGTCTTCACCTCCAAGCTGGAATATCAAGGATTTCATCATGGAATCTATAAGCATTTGTCAAACC
Source organism: Taxus chinensis (assembly GCA_019776745.2). Classification (NCBI taxonomy): domain Eukaryota; kingdom Viridiplantae; phylum Streptophyta; class Pinopsida; order Cupressales; family Taxaceae; genus Taxus; species Taxus chinensis. The sequence continues at coordinate 190,967,813 of CM034157.1, read as the reverse complement.
TTCAAAAATATCTGAATCAAGCACACATACCGAGAAGGAAATAAGGTTGCTGATGAATTGGCCAATTATGGCATAAATAATAATCTAATTATTTGGGATAATGTTAATCACATCCCTGAGAAGGTACAAAGCAGCATTCAAGTGGAAAATTATGGGCACTCAAGTATGGAGTAAGGATAATGATTATTTGGAGTGGGCTTTAGAGGAGATAAAAGATTTCCCATGCGGGAAATATCAAATAAGCTATGGCCACATTAACTTTCATCACTCCCAACATGTGTGTGGGATTCTTAATATCTGGGACAGGCAGAAAGACAACTACATTTCATACAGCAGTTTAAACAAGGGTTTTGAGGACAAGAGTTGCAAGCATTTCAGAGAGGAAAAAATGGGAGGAGCCCCGTGCCAGGTTGAACCCAGCAGTGATCCAGAATGGAAGAGAAACAAGGAGCTGTGGAACCTCCTCAAGCAGGGTGGAATTACAAACTTCATTGATCGAATTCAGGGCACGATCAGAGCATTTCGATCCAATTCGCTATGGATTGGAAGGATCGAAAAGTGGAGTATGGAGGACATAAAATCCCCATTAATGAAGAACTAATTGCTGAAGCTACAGGCCTGGAGATGGAAGGCTTCCATTTCTTCAACAAGAGGATCGACAAAAAGGCTGAGGAGAAGAAGTTTGCTGCTGATAACGAGGAGCTGGTTTTTGTTACTGCGGGATTGAGGGTAAGTTCTATCCCATCGCCCTTTGATGAAATCACCCGTATGATGGTCCGGTACATATCTTTGGAAGGGAGATATGTTACAGTTCCTATTAAACACCTGGTGTTCCTTAACCATTTCCATAGGAAAATCACTGTCTGCTTCCCACATTATCTTTTGAACTCCCTCGAACGCTCCATCTTGGAGTTTCAGAAGCATACCCGTGCTATCCCCCTTCATCAAGGCCTTATTTTTTGTTGCACAAGTTTTGTGTTTCTAAATACCCCAGTCTCCCATCCTCCCCCAGCATGTTCCACTCTTTCCCACCACCACTACCCCCACCCCCATCCCTTCCACCACGACCAAGCCTAAAAAGCCTAAAACTAGAACCATAAGAAGCCCAAATTAGACACCCCTTTTTCAGGGATAGTCCTTCGCAGCAATAAGGATTTGAAAGTTGTCCAAAACCTATTGCACATCAGTAGTGTAGGCCATGAAGAGGCCTTACAAAAAGATGGAAACAATACTTCCCAAAGGCTGGAAGCCTTGGAGAATGAAATGATGAAACTGAAAGAAGAAGTGCAGCATTTGGCCAAGCAAAAAGGCAAAAGGAAGATGGAAGATGATACTGATCTTGGCAATAAGCAAGTTGAGGACATCTACAAAAAGCTTAACTCCTTGGACAATCATCTGGGGAGAGCAAAGGATCGCCATGATCACAACATGGCAATTTTTAATGCAATCAGTGATTTCCTTGAACAACATGTTCATAGCATTTCTATGCTTAGTGGGATCCCAGACACTCTGTGGGGAATGGACAAGGAGAGCAGTCAAACCATAGCAAAGTTGGATGCTAAGGACCCCACACACATGACAACGGTGGCTCTCTTTACCTCACTACAAACTATTAAATCTAGAATTACCAGAGCTGCCAAGAAGTAAAGGAGGTCTTCATTGCAGATGTTGATCTTCATCATTTTTGTTTTTTTGTTGCTATTTTTTGGCTGCATTGTTGCAGCGCATGCTCAATGTTTTTCTCTTTTCTGTAGTAACTTTTTTGGTTACGGTTGGCTTTAACACCTATTCTGGATGTTGATCCATTTTTTGTGGAACCTATTAATGTTTTATCTGGCTTTTAGGCCCTCTATGTAAACAGGGTATAGTCCCTTCTCCCGTACAGACTCACAGTGTCATCATAAGATTCACAGAGAGTAACTCGACATCATAGAAGAATAGATCGACTAAGCCAGATTGAGGTTGATCAGTATAGCAACAGTCAGAATGGTTGGTCAGATACGTGCTTTACATAGTAAATCTATCATCGGTTTCATGATTGGAAGGGTCATAGATTAAATTTCATAGATGTGGTAGAAAGATATGAGGTTCTAGATTACCTTCAGAGACATTTACAGAACAATATGAAATCATTAGAGCTGATCAACACCATGAGATTTGAATCGCTATCATACCATGAGTTCCACCCCAACTAATTCCCCAAAATTTTTGGAATAAATACATGCAATTCTGGATCTACAGTCTGAAAGTTATAAAGTAAATGATGACTATGTGATGGAGTTTCCATGTAATCATAGCTTATAATCTTTCAGAACAGACTAATAATGTGTAGGAACAGATTTGCTACTAAATGACCGGACCTACTTCAGATTACTATGCGACTAATTAACAAGACATTACTGGTAGATGATAGCCTTCCTGAATGTCTGAACACACTACGTTACCCCGATTTCATAGCTTTTAAGCATCTAGAATCACCAATTCGACCCCCCAAAGACAGACAATTACGATTCTACACTACATATTCAGATAAAGCTAAAAGGCACAGGGAGATGTAATAAAACCTTAATTTCAAAGTTGTATATGTGCATTTGGGAGGTATATATTTACTCCAAATCGGACAAATTCTGGCCTCATTTAAATATAAGTACGTCAATAAATTATAAAGATTAAAAAATATTTATTAATCTTTATACTTTATACAAAAATCCAAGGTTTAAGTATAAGAAATAATACAAGTATTAATCTTTACACTTTATTATTTTGCATAGACTTTAAATTTATTTTAGTAAATATACAATTCATTGGTCACTCTACATCTTATGGAACTAAAATTCACAACTCCATAAGTCACGTTTTAGAAAATCGTTTTTCCATATTCTAATCTAGTCAGTGCATAGAATATGACTTCTGATGAACTCTCGTGGAATCTGAAGGACCCAAAAGTTTGTAATCAGTGCTCCTTGTCCAAGGAGTAACATGAAGTGTCTCAAGAATATTTATCTTAGCATGTAATGGAGACAATATATCAAGTGAGGTAGAAATAATCAGTGGTCAATCCTTCCATGAGGCAATAGTCCGCAAATATGGATCGACATCATCAAGTGAACCAGTTGAATAAAGATGTCCTGGAAGTTTGAATGCATGAAGAGGAGAAGGGAGAATCAAGAAAATCATGAGGTCTGTGAAGGATGTGTGGTAGAAACATCATAAAACTCATTGAGATGAAATCATGAAGTGAAGAACTGGTTCGATCAGAAATCTGAACCTGATCTAAAGAGGCAACTTGAAGTCCCAAGAAGAGTGTTTGATGATGATGGACTGAAGAAGGTCCATCTACATTGAACAATGTTCCTACCATTAGGAACAACAAAAATGGGATACTGAAATTTCGCCCACTCTGTGAAGGAAACCAAAGGTAGAAGTATAAAGAAATTTGAAGTTGGTCCACAACTAAAATGTGAAATTGGTCTAGCAAGAAGCTGCTCAAGAACATAAGGTAATGCCACTAAAGTAGAATTGTCATAGTATAGGTATGGAATATTCTTAGTAAGAATATCCATATGAAGTCACAACTTGTTAAGTCAGGGACAGTGGAATTTGTAGTGTTCCAGTAAAATGTGGTGGTCAATATGGATTCATTCTTAAATATTAGAAGTTTCTGATATCCCATAGGGTCACTCCCATCTATAGGATAGGAATGATATCCTTTGAAGTACAAATTGTGTGAAGGTGTCCATAAAATCATAAGCAACTCCTTGTACTGCAACACAGGTGGCATCTTGGGAATGAGATACATTGTCAGTACTAAGCATATATCATCATGTTCAAAGGTGAAAAATAAGAGGCAATCAAGGAGTGAATCATAATGGATCATAATATGAGTTTTCGTGCAATGTCCAAATCTCTTTGAGAAAACAAATGAAATAGCTAATGTTCATGGATATTGAGGCATCCAAGACCATCTAACAGTGTGAAGGATCAAGGAGTCATGTATCCTCATGAGAGGGATATGAGAATTAAGTGTATGAGAATCAAATATGATTCCATTAAAGGATGATTTTGAACAAACAAAAGGGTTCAATCATGAACTGATATAAACTTGAAGTAGATTTTGTCATGTGAATTGAATAACCCTAAAAATGCAAAACTTAAACCATGAAAACTAAGCTGCAATGTGAAATCTTGCTCCCAAATCTTCTTGAATCCCTCTCCATGAAAACCTTCATCCTATGTCATGATCACCTTGAACCTTGAAGGTAATCCTAATGACATTGAACTGAACATGTATAAGTTTGCAAAAAGGTTTAACAAGGTCCATTATTCCATTGAATGAAAGTGTTCCATGTAAGAATACTAATTCTTCAATCTTTAAGCCTAAAGGAGGCCAATTGTAATGCCATTTGAATCATGTATGCCTCATATAGGAGGGTTATGAAAATATCCATTAAGTATAAAAATGTGGTTTTGAAATACTTGAAGGTGTTGGAAGACATTTTAGGAATATTTATCAGAAAGATTTTGATCATTTAGGACATTTGTTCAACAACAAGAAGATTTCAGGTGCAAGAAATGAGTAGTCAAATTGTGAACCTTACACTTATCTATTATTGTGTATAGCTTAAGGGAGTTATTGAGGAAAACAAGTAGGTACAAAATATTTAATAATCCTTTAAGATTTGGGAGCATTCATTTTTATCCAAGGCCATCGAAGGTGATGTGAGTAATCATCTCATAATCAAGCAATGCATACTTGCTGCAAGAGTGTTTCTAAACACTTAATTAGTGTGTGGTAATGAGAATCAATACATTGTGGAGGTTGGGAACTAGTGATTAACCTTCAAGTTCTAATTCCACATTGGATAAAATTGATAAAAGGGTGTTCTACGCAATGGTATCAGAGTCTTCTCTGTAATGGTGTGACTCAAGAAGACTCCTAAGTTTAATAACCTAATTCTAGGTAGATTTATCACTAAAGAATCCTTATCAGGTAAGATATTAATATTTTCTTGTTGAAACCAAAAAATAGGGTTTAGATAACTTGATAAGGAGAAAATTTATATTTCTTATCATATACACCCTTATTGACTCATTTACATATTGAATAAGATTTAGGAGGATTAAATTAAAGTTTCTCATTTTATAACCCATATATGTGGACACCTGATATTATCCCAAAATTATATTTAGGTGAGAAAAAATATGAGAATTAACAAAACAAAGTCAAGGTTGGAAACTAAATGCTAGATGTCAATTAAATTACCAATGTATATTTGTAATGAAATTACTTGGATTTCTAAATATCAGCAGAAATAGAACAACAATAAACACCAAAATGTAGATAAATGATCACAATATGCAAGTATAATAATTTAGGACTTTGAGGAGGAAACCTCCAAACCATACAATAAGGCTCGTGAACAATCCTAGCCTGAAGGAACCTCCATTACTAGGCCACTGAGTGATAATTCCTAACATATGGCCAACACCAAGGTCAACCTACTAAACAAGTCTTTGATATGAAAGCATAAATAATAACATAAGATTAAGAAATAGAGCACTATGTAAACGCCAAAAATTGGAACTACAGCTTATGAAACAGGTGAGCTTTGGAGCAAGTGTTAGAAATATTCAAAGCACTTTCCTCTTTCTACATCAATATGTGCATCCTTCTAGTCACTTAGGCACCTTCCTATAACCAAATATCCTTCAAGATCAACTATTCAGGGAGCAACATGGCTTTAAAGGAACATTCCTAACAAGGTTTTAAAATATTTTACCAGTATGCAACATGAGCTTAAGACCTAGGTGATCAAAGTGTTTCAGAAGACTTGGACATAGAGTAAAGAACCAATGCTAAAGGCCTAAAACAACAATTATTTAAATGGTTTCAAGGGAATAAACACACGACCGAAGACAATGGAGTGGTGAATAAATTCAGAAAAAAATGGGGCAATCTTTGGAGATATTTATAGAGGAAAGTACATTTAGGGTGTCAATGTGTGTAAAATACTCAACTTACTTGGAAGAGATTTCATAGTGCAATCAATGAAAAAGAGGTGTGAAACAGGAAATGAACTAGCTTCAACTTCAAATTGGATTCAGAAATGAATCACATGAAATTATCAATGATTATATAGAGGAGGAAAATATATCACCAAGAGGGTCAAATATCGAAATTGAAGCATCTAAGGCTTCAAATGGTGCATACACTAGGGATTTTTCCAACTTACTGGATAAACTTGGCAAAGGTAAATATGGAATAATGCCTAAATCTTACAATTTTATAGGATGAATTTTAAATACAATTGATACCAATGTATGGATTCAAAAGCAATATAATATTTTCCCTCAAACCATTTTAGTTGGAGTAGCTAATTCTGGGAAAGAAAGATCCTTCCTACAGCTGAGAAAAGGAAAAACATCACATGAGGAGCAAAATTAGATTTAGGAAATAATTAAACAGTTTCACATGGGGCCAAAAACTCTTATCGATATGGGTCTCCTAACATGATTAGAAAAGAAGATATGAGGTAATTAAAATTCAATAAGTCATCAAGGTCCTACCAAGATATACATTACACCTAGGAAATATTGCACCTGTTTGGGGGTTGATAATACCTCATATATGTAGACTATGTCCCAATGGTTGGTTAAGATGTAGAAAGAGGAGACCTTGTTCGATTTTAACATAGTAGGTAACTTAACAACTGGTGGTTGCAAACATTCAAATCCAAAATTACATCAACAATGTGGTGTGACAAGGAAAGGATTAGGGTAATCAATGTTTGAATAAGGATAGTCACACCTGGATAATGAGAAAGTAGCTAATGCTCAGAATGTAATAAATGGTACATAAATGTGATTGATATGAAACATAAAAAATGACCATGGATTTAAGAATTTAATTATTTGAAGGAGAATGATCATGATCTCACTAAAGCCTTGATGAAAAGTTTACCATGAGTGATAATGGAAAGAAGTCTTTAATGGTGACATAAATCTTGAGAACAGTTTATTTGAAATTCATCAATACTTGGAAAAAGGCCCGATATGCCAAATCTTGATGCTTTAGGGAGTGGACTTTCAAGAGTGCTTCAATAAAATTGGAAAGTAAAAGATGGAGCTCACCCTAAAACAAGGGTATTCAAGTCTAATTCAATAGGATCAATCCTTCCATAGGTGATTAGGAGGAAAAAAGATTTCCATGAAAGCTTTGAGAAATCAAGTGAAGAGGTGTGCCAGATACTAAGTAACCAATGTTTCCACTCATGTGACATCTTGGTCAGGGAAGTGAATTGTGAGTTAAAAAGACTAGTGTCATCATGTTTAAAGGTGAAATGGGAAGCTCATGGAGTAAGTTGAGGATCATCATATCTTGACTCTGCCATCATGTTCAAACCTCTTCAAGGAACAAGCCAAGATGAGCTAGTCAAGCTACTGAGGCATTCAGGACCATCATGTGTGAAGGATCAAGACATCATCTATCTCCATGAGAGGCATATGAGCAAAGAGGTGTATGAGTATCCTGAAGTTGATTCCATCTGAGGAGAATTCTAGAGCCAGGAGGGGTAAGAGGATAATCTTCATATAGAGCACATGTATGTAAGAATGAGAAATCATCTGAGTTTCACTTGATGTCACTCACTTGGTAGTGTTCTTAAACACTCATTCGAACCTTGTAGTGTGATCACACTTCAAAGGAGGAAGGACATTGCAACCACCTCATTTCAGTCCAACATGTGGCCACATGACAAGAATTCCATTCAGTGAGAAATCCTTCCATCTACATGGTGAATACCTATTTCAGTAAGTGATAGATAATCACAAAATGGTTTGAGCATCATGGAGTTGATTTGTTGATCACTAGGGTGAATTATGGAGGCCTAGAAAAGTAAGAGAGTGATCCTCGCTCTTGCCTTGTAATTAGAAGAGAGCATCCTATTCCCATCACAATGTAAAGATCTCATAACAAATGTTTCTAAAAACTTAAGTCATCACTTGAGGTTTTATAAACATGATTTCAACTCATGGTAACTCGTTTTGTACCACTTTTTCATGTTAGAAGTTTCATCACTCAAAAACACAACTTGGGTGTTAGGAAGGTGTTTTCAACTCACAAAATTTGGCCCATCCTCATGAGATCCTCACCCATGGTAAATAATAGTCTATTTATGATAGTACCCATTCTGAGAGGTACTTATCAAAATTTACAAATATTCACCTATCACTATGTGGTGACCATCTCTCTGGAGCTTGCAAATTTAGGGCCATTTTTGTCTGAGGAACCGAAAGGGGCAGCTGCATTGTTTTGAAATTCTTCATGAAACTTTCAAGTATTAGAGAAAAATGGATGTTACCAACATGTATAAGATTCACATATATTTCTAATGCCTATTTTTTCCCTCCTAACCCCTTACGAAGCTCCCAAAATCATCCGAAGAAGTCATTTTCACCATTACAATATTTATTCCCTGCATCTAGAAAACCCATTGTTGAGCATATTGTCCTTGAATGAGAAAAATTTTCCTAAATCTTCCTAAATTACCTCTAACACTTCAAGATTCCCCGACATCACCTCCGGATGCTTAATATATTTCTTGAAGTCTCTTAGAGGGTGTTTGATTAGCTCCAAAATGGCCAAAAATGATCTTTTTAGGCCTCCAGAGGAAGTTATCTTCCATCAAGTCACACTGAACTCATCAATCATCATATGCAATCATCCCTGCACATTGAAACAAACTTAAAAACCCTGTTAGGAATTTCTTCTGAGCCACAATGAGAGTGGGACTAAGGCAAGCTGGCCAGAAGAAGGACGCACCAGTGACCGGGAAGCGAAAGATTCAACTGTGGGCTTAGTTGTCATGCTCAAAGTTTCAATTTTTCATGCCATACATTTTGCATGACAACACCCTCTTACCACTTTCACCAAATTCCTTTTTTACAATGCACAAAATTATTTCATTGGTGTCTTGTCCATATATGAATTTATTTCAATGGTGTCTTAGAAACAACACAAAAGGATATCTGAAAAGAATTTATCTTAATGTTGATGTAGATTTGATTGCTTATGAAGTATGTGGCACTTGAATCAACCTTACTACTCCTAAACTAGGGTGAGAATGCAACTAATTTACTTAGCATAAATCTTGATGAAATTATTGAGTTTCTTTCTCTATAGAAAGTATATGATTGTGTTGAAGATTTTGAACATTTTCACCTAATCCTACCCTAACTTTTACACTAGTGTTAGCAAATAAATCGATGGGATGCAATATTTTTTGGGTCAAAATGTCTTCAAGATTATGTGTTGATTATCCTAGGTAACAACAATCATCATTGATTCACTGGAAAAACCTAAATTGAATTTCAGTTACTTAGAGGAAGCAAAATTGCCCCCTAAACTCGTAATCAAACCCTATGTAAAATTCAATATGCAAATGACCCACATCAAAAGTATGGGTCAAATGGAACATGTCAACATACCTAAAGTGTAAGACAATTACGAAGTTTACTGTCATTAAATTAGAAACTAAAACTGGAATGTTGGTCAGTGTGACAATAGAGGTTCCCTACAAGTACCATGCAGACACGATGTAAAGTAACGAGTTCTAGGAATATGACGAATGTAACTAATGTGTGTTTGTTGACGTAAGGCACCTAGAACTCCTTACCCAATGGGATTTGTGGGTTGTGGTCTACAAAATGGGCCGAGCCTTGTGCCTATGTGAAAATCTATGTAGATTGAATTGTCACTATGCGAATAATGGATGCAACTTAGAAATGTTTGTCTGTGTATCACATCAAGGTCGCATTGCTCGCCAGGTCACTTGAAACCTTCAATGAACAATGAACCTCGCAAAACCCACAAAAGAAACATCAAACCATAAAAAATAAGAATGCAAATGAATGGGTAAGATTGACCTCAACTGTCAAAATATGGGCTTACTAATTGAGCATCTACACTACATTTCAGACCCAATGCGTAACATTTGAACCCAAATGTGTGTGTGATGTGTGCATGTCACCCTAGGTGGCTCTTGTGTCAGTCGTACTTTGTGAAGTAGCGAGTAATAACTAGATGTAGAAAATGTAATAGAATGTGTGCATGGAATAGAATAAAACCTTCCCCTATGTTGTGTGTGATGCAGATGAACCAACCCTTGTGTCCTTTGTGATGGAGCTAAGTGGATGCAAGTGATCTCCAATGCAATAGATGGATGCAACTCTAGGTGGATGATAGTAGTGACTAGTGCTTGGTCCCTCATTATGAATCTCATAACTTTATATTTATAGGATTATCTTGATTCAATTTCGTAATTAACCCCAAAATGGATGACTACCAAAAATATAAGAACCTCAAATAACTAGAAAGTGCCCAAAAAGTGGTGAGGAAAGTTAAAAAAGGATCCTAAGGCACGCATGGTGGGACCATGGGATGCCCATGGGTGCCCCACTGCTTGCACGGTGGTGTCAGGCTAAAAAATGCCAAAGATGACCTGAAATATACTAGGCATGTGGGTGTAAAAGGTTGGGAATGATGAAATAAAATAAAGAATATGGCCAATAAGACAAGGGGTTAATTAGTACTTTCTTCACTCAAAAACCTTCTAAATAGTAGTATGTAGACTCAGAACTAGATAATTACCCAAAGTTCATGATTTTTTGTCTATAGATATTATCGTGATCTTTAGATCGATCATCTTCTTTCCCACACCTTACTATATTGTTAATCTATATTATAAGGATCAAAGAATTATATACATGCCAAGATGGGAACCAAGGTCACTCCCTTGCATTTTTTATTGTGATGATTTCTCGAGTGGTCCTCTTAAATATGCATGCCCTAAGCCTGTAAAGTAAGTACTCTTAGATAGTATGATTTTACTAATATTCTAAGATGAAATTAGGGATTCAAATCCGTGCTCATAGGAAAATTCATGAGAACATACTTTCGATAAATTTTCGTTATCTCTGGGAGTTGTGAGGTTTGCAAATTCTGTTTTGACACATCTAACACTCTTACAAATGTTAGTAAACAATCAAAAAAAACCCCAAAACCTAAAGAATGACTATATTATTTCCCAAAATAGACATTGATTGCGAGAATTTAAACCCTAAAATATTTAGGCTGAATGCTGAAATCCTAAAAAAATACTTGTGTAATGACCAGATTAGAATATGAAAAACTATCTTCTAAACCATGACGGATGGAGTTGTGATACTAGTTCTATAAGGTGCAAAGTGACCATAATTTCTTATATTTACTAATATAAATTTACATTATAAATTTTTCATTTATAAATTGAAATGAAAATATTATACTTAAAGATTTATTTTTGTATATACATCCCTCCTAAAAGCACATATACAATATTACAAACAAGAACACACTCGCATTATAGTTTGCTTTCATTATAATGCACTCACACTATAACACGAGTGAATTTCATCTTCTTTGGGTTTGAAATTCCCAATCCATAGGCTTGGATTTTTCTTGGATATTTAAACCTAAGGTTTGGACCATGTAAGCCATGAATAAATCTGTGTTTGACAAAAAAACATCAAAATATCACTGTCTACACCATAGATATCTCATGTGTTATTTAACATAATATTAAAAAAATTATATTATGATGTCAAGCTTGGTTTACCTTGGTGACGATATATTAAAATCCAACTAGCTTTAAGGATTTCATTCATAATTTCTTTTACTAGTGCTTTCTTTTCTTGCCAAAACCTATGCATACGCTTTAGTGTAACATTTTTTTTTTCATCAAAATTTCAAAAAAAGTTGGTTTTTCTAAACTCCATTCTACGTGCATTAAAAAAATGAAAAAATGACTATTTTTCTCAAATTTTTGGGGGTGTACACACAAATATTTAATTTTCAAGATGCGTGCACTTTGAAAATTAGTAAAAAATTATGTATTCTTATCTGAAAAATTATGAAAAATTAGTGGGACCTCGTATATGGTATTAGCTAACTTTATACTAAAGGGATTTGAAAAATAATTTATAGAACTCAAAAAATGGGGGGGAGGGGGGGGGGGGTACACACAATAGGTTGTTATCTTTTTAACACAAAAATAAACATAATTTGTGTGTGCACCAAATTTGACCTTGTTATTCTCCATCATTTTCAAGAAAAAATAGTAGTTTAAAAACTATATTCTGAGCACTATGTTTCTTATTCTTATCACCTTGTCAAATTTTGAGTATATACATGCCAAATTATTAAATGAAGTTCAGGTTTTGCGTATTTTAGGAAAAATGTGGCCACTTTTGACCCCTTTTTGGTCTCCCATTTTCATGCACTTACCCATATCTGTAATCATATTCATCTTTTGTTGCTATCTTTATTATCAAACACTATTGTTTCAGCTGAACCATACATTGGTCTCCACCTTTAATTGTGTTTTTTTGGTATATTCAATTTGATCAATGGATATAATTCATATACATTTCCGTAATGAAATATAACACATATTATATGGTCATAATCTAATGTTTCTTGGGCATAATACTTACTGTTCTAAAATCTAAGTGTGATCACATCTTACATTTCTTAGCAATAAGAGAAACGGGCACGTCAATGGTGTTATTTGTAATTTGGATTGAGTTTAACAAATGCATTTGGAATTTGGAATCTGGTCCCATGTATAAGAGTGTATCTATTTCCAAATATTCAGTGGAATAAATATGTTTGATTCAATGAATACATACTCTAATGTACCTAATTTAGTTCACAATCACATGCTAGATATGAATAATAAGTTCAGGCACTACATTGTTGTAGCAATAAAGAATTCTCTAGTGAATCCTAAATATAATGGTGACAATTATTGAAGTTTTGAGTCATTTCTTGAAGATGTGCCCAATAAATATAACTTCTAGGTAGATGTGATAAAGAGGCAGCTTATTTTTTGTAGAAGAAGATATTATTACTAGGATAATCTCTTTGACATCATCCAATGGTATTTTGAATTCCATGTGATGAAAAAGTCCCACTAAATTACACTCCTTTAGTCAGATATTTACATGGATTACATTCACTTCTCTTAAGATATAGTTTCCAATGGTTGGGTAAGGTGGTAAAACAACCATCTAGTCCTGAAATATTCCTTTTAGGATAATAGTTGAATCCAAGGATCCATTTATGTATTTTGGTAACATGTGTCACTCAACAATGTAGCTAAAAAATTTATGACAAAAAATAATTTCTAGATATAAGGGTCCATTTCTATTTTGTTATGTGTTTATTATTGTAAATTAATATTTCCTTAACATTTTTAAATGTTTCTTTGGGTTTATTTCTTTATTTTCTAGATTTATGGGCTATTTTTCCTCCTTTCATGTATCACTACTAAATAATTTAGGTGTGTGTTCTTTTGTTTATCTCGAAAATCAGTTTCAAAATGTATGATTTTATTTTTTGTCCTCTTACAAGATGATGGGGAAATTAAACCCCATACTGAGTGAAGAGCTATGTAGGGATGATAGAAATTGGAGAAATTGGAGCAATATGTTTGATATATATTTAAATGAATGTGGATATGGATAGTGGATGTGGATAACTTTTATGACCACTTGACATGGATACAATTGGATACATCATGTTTATATCTATATATATTATTATAAAAATCTATATTGAAAATTAAAAGAAATCAATAACTAGATTATTAAAAATATTTCAAAAATATAAAAAAGAAAGATGCATTATAGACTATAAATATTACATTCAAGACGAATATGTGTCTAACTATTGTATGTAAAAGGAAATTTGAAATTATAAGAAGTAGATGTGAAAACTAACCTGTAATTTTCAATTAAACCATGCACCCTTCATAAATTAATAGAAGTATCTCTTGATACAAAATAAATAGTAACCATGCACCCTTCAACAATTAATAGAAATATCTCCTAATACAAAATCAGTAATAACTAAATCCAAGAAAACAAGTGAATATATATTACCAACATAAAGAATAAATATCCAATACAAATAGAAGACATTGATCAAGGTGGAGGGTATTTTTAATAAAATGATGAAATTAATTTTTATATGATCTTGTGGATTTAGTTATTTGATTTGATATTCACATCTATTTTTCACCTTCATGTTTACATTTTTTTTTTAAAATTAATGGAGGAATTTGAATCTTGAAAAATTGTATGGTTTTGTGCAAGTATGCATTAAAATTTGGATATGAAAAATTTGATTGTTGAACAAACAATGTTGGAATATTGAAAGCGAAGTATTGGATAGTGAAATAGTCAAATCATTAAATGGATATGATGGGTTTTTCAATTGATATGTACTTATAATTTGAACAAGTGATATAATTTTGTAAAAAATGAAAGTAATAATTAATATTTATTGTTCACTATGGTGAGATGTTGACCTAATTCAAAAATAGCTTATGAATTTTATTTTTTTGAAAATTCAAAATTCAAAATTTTGGTTTTTATTCAACTAATTATTGGATATTTACAATGCAAAATGTAGGTCAAGTATTGGTAAATGTTCACATACTAACCCTTCTCCCCAAATGCACAACAATTTTCCCCTTCATAATGATTGAGGCCATTTCCATGTCTTAAACCCATAAAATTTATGATGAAAGATGTATGCATACATCAATTGAAAATGTGTACTCATAACATATACCTAAATTTAATTAAACATCTTAAACACATAAATTGTAACATATAATGTTCAATTACTTGAATAATTAGACATAAAGATAATAGGTTTGTTAAGGTATTCTTTTCCTAGCGAGCGAAGATATTTCACTCATTTTTGATATATCATGAATATGATCCCAAAAATTTACCAATGGTTTCTCATGTTAAATTTGGTTGGGATTGGTAATTTTTTTGAAATAATGACAAATCACTTCATATTTTTCCTTTAGTTGCAAATCTACATTTTCAACTCGTATTCTACTAGGTATAATGAGTTGAATCAATCTCTCTAAATTGTTAAGGAGTTTTTGGGGAATTTGTGTTAAAAAAATCAACTAATTTTTAGGACTCATCAAATTGAAAAAAATATGTCAAAAATATAAAATGCACAGTTATATAATAGTTTATCAGTTGTTGTGTTCATGTGCTTCTTGTGTTGTCATGATCATTATCACATTCATTGTGTTTATGTGATTTTTGTGTTGTGACTCTTATCATGTTCATTGTGTTGATTTATTTTTTATGTTTCCATGTTTCTTCTCATGTTCATTTTGTGTGTGTATTTCCTCTTAAATTTGGTACACGACTAGTTAATTTTTATGGTGCTAATGTATTTATGTATGATCATTAATTATTGGTTCAACATCGGCACTTATTGGTGTGTAGTCTCTTGTCTCATGAACTTATTGTCTTTTCGAGATCGTTTTTCACACCTCCCTTTGTTCAATGTATCATCTGACTACGGATTTTCCCCTCTCCTAATTTTCTGCCTCATCATTTATTTTGGGGTTTTTTGGTATCCTTTTCCATTTTTGATAGGAATGGAGCTTTTTTGCGCCAGGAGAAAATAGCCATATTATGATGGAAATGATCCCTTTACATTTCTAGGCCTTTTTAATCCATTTTTTTTTTCAACTTTTTGCCTCTTTTATTATCATTTCTTGATTATTACATGTAAGATTACATACTAATAAGAATCTAATTTGAATTTTATAAATCTATAATGACATAGTTGCACTAGTGCATTTAGGAAACACAAGGAAAATGTTAGATTTAGAATTTTACAAGAGTGATAATGTAGTGTGTACTTCCCTTAGGCACTATTTATTGTTATAGCAGTCGTTATTCATGTTTTTCATTGTGATATATGTTGATTATTATAACCATCCATTAATGTGTGCACATTATTGAATATCACATATACAATAAACCATGAAGCAAGAGAATACAAAACAAACATAATATATAAGTGGGAAGCCCTCATAGGGAAGAAAACCCACTGAAACACAATCTTTATATTGATTTGTTTCAAATTTAGTGAGGCACCAAACCCAAAAGAGCACCAATTTTAGTAGAGCTACAACCCTACAAGGAGCACCAACCCCTAATTTTGTGAAGCACCAACTCCAAAAAGGAGGATACAACCCCCCAAGATGATCAAGAACCCAATCAACCACCTTATAATGAATTTTATATCTATTTATTTCTTCCACAACTGATAGATACCAAAAATTCAGCTCACAACACCTTCAAACCCTAAACCCTAGGTCTTCAATCTTCACAAACTAGCTCTTTCTTCACTTCTCAAAATCTTCAAACCATTGCACACATGTGATTTCTTTCATTCCTTAACCTATCACACACTTTATATATCTCAATTAATTCTCACACACCTGTAAAAATCTCACACCTAGGTCACACTTCTTGCACACACACACAACTAGCTCACAAAAGCACCCAAAACTATGCTTTTATAAGCTTCTTCTTGATTTCAAATTCAAACTCAAAAAAATTCCCTCCTTTTTCAACCAATAAATATTTAAAAAATCCCATATACTTTTCATAATAGCTAAAAGTGACCCAATAGGTTTGCCTATCCAAAAAACCTTCATT
This sequence comes from Taxus chinensis, assembly GCA_019776745.2. NCBI lineage: Eukaryota > Viridiplantae > Streptophyta > Pinopsida > Cupressales > Taxaceae > Taxus > Taxus chinensis. The sequence continues at coordinate 190,951,229 of CM034157.1, read as the reverse complement.
CCATGCACCAAAAATCCTCAAAACCCATCATTGGAATGAGAAAAATATCCTAACACCAAAAAAAATAAATTATTCATGCTCTAAAAATTACCACACATGTTTAAAATAAAATTTAAACATCATACATGGTCACAATTATCATGAACCAATCAAATTATTTCATTTAATGGGCCCAGTGGCTCTAATTGCCTTCACAAAACATCTGTTTCCAACACCCTGTCTTCACCTTTTGGCTTCAGGATCAACAAAGAACACCTAAAATATGGACATGTGACCACTTTATGGAAATTAAATAACCTTTATAACACTTATAAACAAGTTATAAGTCATGAAACAATCACTAGTTCAAACCACATCAACATTTTCCTTCACCAAATCAAGCTTCCCAAAAAGTAGTTTTCAAAATGTAACTAGTTAACACCCTTCCTGACACTTTCAAGACCTAAAAATTAATTCATTGGATTCCAAATTCATCCCTCTATCACATTATTGATATAAGCATCACCCAATCCATTTCATGCTCTAACCAACTCAATCTTTCAAGCAAAAGTAGTTTTATCCTAAAATCCAAAAATATTCTTGTCCACAAACTAACCTGGAAACCATATAAAAACTCATCATCATGAACAAAAACTTATATATCATGGAAATATCTCTGAATTATATTTCCAACACAACTTTAATCACCTCCTAACTCCTCTTGTAGCTCCTGTAATGTCCATTTTACTGAAGACTGCTTCTAACTACCCCAAAACTACCCTTTGACCAGTCAACCTAAATGAAGCATACTTGACCATTTAAAATTGAAATCACCATGACCTGAAACCTATTTTGGAAATCAATAAAACTCACATACTCACAAAATGGTCATTTAGTGTGCAAATCCTTTGGATAACCTTGTCCCAAACTAAATTTCTTCACAAAGTGGGGTACACTCATCGCCATGACCTCTACCATACCTTTATGGAAATATGAAGGATTAATCTACATGTTCTAATAATAATCCATACACTAGGAATAAATTTTGGATACTCAGGAAGAAAATCTCTCAAACCACTTTCAAGCTAGGGTTTCAAACTCATAAATAGTTGTTTACCTTCTTAACATTCATTCATAAAAATGTGACAATGAAATGACCTCATTATTTTTTTGAAACCTTATAGACTCAATTTATAAACATCCCTGAAATCCACAAGGTCCCATGCAAATCACACAATTTAGGGTGAGCATCAGAAGTTCAAATTCGAGTTGGAAATGACCTTCTTGACCCTGTTTCACCAAAACTGACATATCTTGCAAAATTCTCATCATGGCAACCTGAAATTTTTTCTCACATCACATAACACACCCTAATAACATCTCCAATCATCATAATTTCATAAAATATCTCTCATATTTCCAAACTATCTCATTTGCATAGCTACCCCTTAGATTTTTACACTATAAAGGCTAGGGTCAACTAAAACAACACTCATAACTCATCATGAAAACACTCCAAATGGTCCTAACATACCTGGTACATCATGATACACCTACATACATGCATCCATGAGCTCATATAGCTCCATAACTCATCCTCATACATTCTAATATCCATACCTACTCCAAATGAGCACCTGAAACATGGTCACCAACCTGTATCTACACCCTCAAACTCATGTGAGTTCCCAATAACTCTCCAAAACATTCTCTCCATCATGTCAAAATTCTTCTCAAGTCACCAAGAAGCTCTCATACCACCATGCAACTATCACCTAGGCTAGCTAGGTCACCTGAATAGGCTTGCAAGAACAATAATCCTCACTGAATCAACCTGTGCAACCAATGAAAACATACCTAAATATCATGTCATCATCATCTGAGCATCTCTGACCCTACATCCATCATCCACTTTTTCATTAATGAGGTTTTGCATCAATGACAACACCTATGCAACAACATGCCAACAATCTCCCCCTTTGTCATTGATGGAAAACCACTTGAAATTCTCCCCCTTTTTACATTAATGACAAAGGCATACCTATCCTAATATTCATCTTTATCCTCAGCTTCATAGGATCACCTTTGGTTAGAAACATCAACCAAAGGTCTCAATTTAGCTCAAAAACTTGAAATTTCACTCAAAAAATGATTTTTCCTCTTTTCAAGCATGTAGACACACCATGCTCCCCCTGGGAAAAGCATATACATCATCTAAATGTCCAATAAACATGAAGAAAAATCATCTTACCTTTACTTTGAGCTAAAACACATCATTCACCTTCTAGGCATGCAAAAACTAGTCATTTTCACCTCAAACTCCTATTTTTGCCTTCATGAAGCCACTGTAACAACTTGTACCTGAAGCATACACTGATGATACATGCCAAAAATGTCATAAAAACCAAAAATGTTATCTTGAAATGAGGCTAACTTTTTGTTAAAGGCATCATACCTTCATTTTTTGGGCTTACAAACCTTACTTGTCTAGGCACAAAACTAACTTTAGTACTTTATGAGACCAAATTTTTGTCAAAAAAATCCATACTTTGGACTATATCACTCCCCTGAAATACCAACTTTTCAGTAGCATTAAATCAAACTTCCAACTTTGATGACTTGTTAAGGATCAAAACAATTCACTTATTACCTAAAGACATTCCATGATCAGTTACAAATCCCCCTTGGATGAAGATAATGCATTTATGAAGTATACCTCTTGAAGAGAATAAAATCATTCAACTTACCTTGTCTTGTCTTGGCTTGATGACTAATCACCTTTAGAACACTTTTCATCCACATGCTCCCCCTGACTGATCTTAGTTATACATATCTTGACCTGTAGAGATACCTTTTTTCATATGAATTGACATATCAAAGAATCATTCAAATACCTCCAAAACTAGCTTCAAATAGTCAATCAAACATATCACTTCTAGAACATGAAACACCTAAAGTACCATCAATGATAACATAAGCCACTCACTTGCAACATCCAATTACATCCCTTATCCTATAGATTTTTCAACATTTGTACCATCCTAAAGACCATGATATCACAGGTCCATCCATCAAATTTGACTCAAAATTACTTATGATTATATATAAGTCTTTCACACCATCAATTTACTTTTCTACCTTAATCAAGCAAACAAGGAAGACACTTGATTCATCCATCAAAGACAAACTACTAATTAGTCACAAGATACACCTCTATAAAATCCTGTAGGATAGCATTTTGGAACTAAAATGATCATTTTAGTCATTCACAGTTCACAAGACACATATTTCCTTCTTTGAAGCCATTGTACACCTTTTATCTTCACATACAAAATGATGACAATTGAACTTCCAAAATAATACTTTTCAAATCAATTCTTTCCTGATGAAAACATCATGCCATACCTTTGAATGGGTATACCATGCACATATATCTTAACAAAATTGGCACAATTTTATCTGTATAAATGACAACATACAAGATTAAAAACAGAAACACTCCTGACATGAACCATCTTGCATAAAAAAATCAATTTTGAGATATATTCTTTATTAAATATGTATACACTTTCTTTATGGGACTTATAACCCATCAAGGATGGTTCACACCAATATCCCATACATGTAGATGCACATTTTCAAAAAGATTTGAGCACACAATGTTCTTCATACCTGCAACAACCTTCATTGTCAACTCCACATTTGGGAAGATCCAACACATATAAATGTATTTTTTATCATTAAAAATATCAAACCATAATTACACTTCCACACACATTTTCAAGACTCAGAGAAAACTCTAAATGAAGACACCTAAAGACCTTGACAGTGCATACATACTCAAGAATTAATCTTGTAGCTCCAAAGAGAGACATAGATCTAAATACATCACATTATGATTTTTATTCATCATCTAAATTCCATTAATAGATTTCATACCTTGATTCATGTCATAAAACTATGAGAAAATCATAATATCATACCATTCTTTTCACCATCAATTGCTTGCACACATACTGCCTACTAGCCCTTGAAAATACTGAAAAATCAACATCATAATTTTGATAACATTACTTTCATGAGAGAAATATTACCTTTTGAGATACCCATTTGGCCATATTCTTTCTTCATAAACCTTGAACATGTTTTCATTGAAAAAATCATTTTGACCCAATTTGCACCAATTACCTTTACAATTAGGTCTTTTTAGCACTTAACACTGTCAACCTGAACTCAAACTGTCAATTTCCAAGAATCTAATCAATTTTATGGTCTCAAACCACTTTAAATCCTTCTTGAACCACCTTTTCTAGAGATTTTTACATTTTTTAGCCTTAACATCCACCATTTTAGTCCTTCAAAATCACATTCTTTTATTTTACCACTCTCATGTTGACTATTAAAAGACCTAGTCAGAGGCATAAAGAGACTTCAAAATGCCAAATTTTGATTTTCAAGAGCTCAAACTTGGCACATACCTCCTTCATAGACCATTAGACCATATGACATCATGAATAATACTCACATAGAAAATAACCTATAACACCCAATACTTAAGCAACCCTAAATGAATGTGACAGAACCAATGTAAGATGACCATGACACTTGACTTAAACAACAACACACACCATGACTAACCTTTTGAAAATCCCTTCAAAACTTCACACACATCATTATAAACACTTTGACATACTTGAAACATGCATTAATGGCTCATGAAAAACTCAAGACACTTCATTCAAACTCAGATTAACAATCATGAGATGACACAAACCCAAATTCTTCCATCAACACTACACAATTGACTCACTTAACACTTTGTAAACATGACATTGAATATTATGAATATACAAATAACTAACAGAGACACATACCTTATATGGTGACAAGACAACTACTAATACATAACATCAACAACTTCCTTAGAGTATATGTATCTCATTTCTTTCTCCCTATCACACTTTTCTAGACCAATCAAGCTTTGTCAGGAGCTAAGATCACTCCTAACTTGTCTCTTAGATACTCAAAAGTGGGCTTTGGAAGAGGCTTTGGAATAATATCATCTACTTCCTCCTTTGTAGACACATGCTCCAATTTGATGTAATTATTTTCTTACTATATCTCTTAGATAATAATACTTAATGGAAATGTTCTTTGTCTTGGAATGCAAAACTGGATTCTTTGACACACTGATTGCACTAGTGCTATCACAAAGAATAGATGTAGGTCCATCAAACTTAATCTTGTAATCCTCCAAATTCTGCCTCATCCACACAACCTGAGAACAACAATGAGCACTAACAACATATTTAGCTTCACAAGTTGAGAGAGCCATAAGAGATTGCTTATTGCTTGACCAAGAAACAAGACATTCTCCAACAAAGAATGCACCACCACTAGTAATTTTTCTATCATCCATACTTCTTTCCCAATCAACATCAGAATAGGCTCTTAATTCAAAGGTTTCACTTCTTGGATACCAAAACCAAAATTCAGTAGTTCCTTTAAGATATCTAAAGATTATTTTCACTCGTTAAAGATGAGATTATCTAAGATTTTCTTGAAACATCCCAACTAGGCAACAACTTGCACAATATCAGATCTTGAAGCAGTAGCATAAAGTAGGATGCCATTCATGGATCTATAATCAGATCAATTAACTTAAGGAGAATCATCTTCCTTGTAAATTTTACATCCTGTAACCATAGGAGTACCAACAGGCTTGCAATCATCCATTTGAAACTTCTTAAGCATTTTATTGATGTACTTGGATTGAGAAATGAATATACCTTTATCTGATTGACTTACTTGAAGTCCAAGGAAGAAGGAAATATCACCAAGCATAGACATCTCAAATTCTTTCTTCATAGCTTCAGAAAAATCATGAGTCATTTGATCATTACCTCCACCAAAAATAATATCATCCACATAGACCACAACAATCAATAGGTGATCTCCTTCACTCTTGATGTACAAGTTTCTATCAGCAACTCCTTTCTTGAAACCTTACTCAGTCAAGTATTTATCAAGCCTTTCATACCAAGCTCTAGGGGATTGTTTTAGGCCATAGAGTGCCTTATTCAGTTTGCATACATAATATTCTTTATCAGTCAAGGAAAAACCATCAGGATGCTCCATATAGACTTCCTCATTAAGATATCCATTCAAGAAGGAAGATTTTACATCCATTTGATAGACCTTAAAACCTTTAAACCCTGCATATGCTAAGAATAATCTGATTGCTTCCATTCTAGCTACAGGAGAAAATGTCTCATCAAATTCAATTCCCTCAACTTGAGCATATCCCTTACAAACCAATATTTCTTTGTTTCTTATGACTTCTCCATTTTCATTTAGTTTGTTTCTAAACACCCATTTAGATCCAATCACATTCTTATCTTTTGGTCTAGGTACTAATTCCCAAGTCTTGTTCTTTTCAATCTGATCTAGCTCTTCATTCATAGCCTTTATCCAACATTCATCTTTTCTAGCTTCTACTACATTTTAGGTTCAATTTTTGAAATAAAAAATGAGTTCTCTTGATTTTGAAGACTTACCAATTTCCTCCTTGTAGTAACTCCAACATCTTTCTTTCCCAAAATCTGATTTTCAGGATGATCTCTCCTAATTTTCCTTGATGGAGCCTTGGTGTCTTTCCTTTCTTCCTCATCATCTTCTTCTTTGTTTTCTTGAACAACATCATCTTCTTCTTCTTTAGAATCATCCTCATGTGGTGCTTCCCTTGACTTAGAAAATGATCTCATAGGATAAGATTCATCAAATTTCACACTTGCACTTTCAACTATGGTTTTCAACCTCTTGTTATAGAAAATATAAGTTGTACTTCTTGAGGAATAACCCAAAAATATACCTTCATCAGATCTGGAATCAAACTTACCAAGATTTTCTTCAGTCCTTTTGATGAAGCATCTACATCCAAAGACTCTAAAATGCTCCACATTGGTTGGTCTTCCTTTCCATAGCTCATAAGGAGTCTTGTTATTGTTCACTCTTAGTTGACATCTGTTAAGAATATAGACAACAGTACAAATTTCTTCCTTCCAATAGCCATCTGGTAATTTAGATTCATTCAAGATGGTCCTTTCCATCTCTTGAAAAGTCCTATTCTTTCTTTCAACCACCCCATTTTGTTGGGGAGTTCTAGATGCTGAAAATTGCCTCTTAATGCCATGAACTCTACAAAACTCATCAAATGAATCAGACCAAAACTCACCTCCATTATCAGATCTAATGCATTTTATTTTTCCATTCTTCTCATTCTCAATAAGAGATTTAAAAGACTTGAAAACATCAAAGGCATCTGATTTGTTTCTCAAGCATGCTACCCAAGTATATCTAGTGAAATCATCAATAAGAAGCATAAAATAGTAATCACCTGAAGTACTTTCAGTCCTCATAGGCCCACAAAGATCAGTATGAATCAGCTGAAGTGGACTAGTGGTGGAATCATGTTCATTAGTCTTGAACCTCCTTCTAGTTTTCTTTCCATGTAAGCATGCTTTGCACAAAGTATCTTCTGGTTTGTTAAGCTTAGGCATATTTCTCACACAGTTGTTAGAGTTGATCTTAACAAGATTATCAAAGTTTACATGACCTAATATTCTATGCCACAACCAACAATCATTCATCTTACTCATTAGACACTTTTCTTTGTTGACTTCCTTAAGAATGAACATGTTATTATCTATTCTCTTTACCTTTGCAACAACCTTACATGTTTCTCCTTTCTTAATTTTGCATCCCTTCACATCAAAAGTTAGAACATACCCTTGTTTGCACATTTGGCTTACACTGAGTAGATTGTGTTTCAAGCCTTCAACATATAAAACATCTTTGGTGATGGATTTTCCATTTTCCAAACTCAAAGAACCTCTCCCTAAAATTATTATGCCAGAATTGTCTCCAAACTTAACTGTTCCTGAAGCATTTTTCTTTAGTGTAATAAACTTATTCTTATCACCTGTCATATGAGTTGAGCATCCACTATCAATATACCAAATCATATTTTCATCTTGACTATGAAAAGTAGTTTGAGAAATACCACAAACTTCATCATGATTCAAAGTGGATGAGATAGATGTAAAAACACCATAAATTTCATTCCATATATCAAACCCTAAGGGTTTCAAATAATCTCTCATGCTAATCAATGGAAACATACCATCTTTCCCTTGACAATACTCTATGATCATGCTTCAGAAGATCTCCTTTCAAGTGATTAGACTTCTCCAAAAGGACCTACTCTGATACCAATTTTTGGAAGCACAATGGACTGAGAGGGAGGATGAATCAGTCCTTACAAAATTAAATCAGATTTCATATTACTTATTCAAAACACAAAACCACTTAACCATCCATTAATGTGTGCACACTATCAAATATCACATATGCAATAAACCATGAACAAGAGAATCAACACAAGACACAAGATATAAGTGGGAAACCCTCAAGGGGAAGAAAACCCACTGAAACACAATATTTATATTGATATGTTTCAAATTTAGTGAGGCACCAACCCCACAAGGAGCACCAACCCCTAGTTTAGTAGAGCTACAACCCTACAAGGAGCACCAACCCCTAGTTTTGTGAAGCACCAACTCCACAAGGAGGATACAACCCCCCAAGATGATCAAGCACCCACTCAACCACCTTATGAATAATATATCTGATGTATTTCTTTTGCAACAACTGATAGAGATCACAAATTCAGCTCACACTCCTTCAAACCCTTGTTCAAACCCTAGGTCTTCAATCTCTCACAAACTAGCACTTTCTTCACTTCTCAAAGCTTCAAAATCTTACACATATGATTTCTATCCTTCTTCAACCTATCATACACTTTATCATATCTCAATTCATTCTCACACACCTGTAAAAAATCACACCTAGGTCACACTTCTTGCACACACACAACTAGCTCACAAAAGCACCCAAAACTATGCTTTTATAAGCTCTTCTTGATTAAAATTCAAAATAGGTAGGTTTCCCTCCTTTATCATGACCATTAAAACTTAAAAACATCCCATATAATTTTCATAACAGCACAAGTGACCCAAGTAGGTTGGCCTAGCCAAAACTCTTCATCCATGCACCAAAAATCCTCAAAACCCTATTATTAGAATGAGAAAAATATCCTAACACCAAAAATATTTTTTTATTCATGCTCTAAAAATCATCACATGTTTAAAATAAAATTTAAACATCATACATGGTCACAATTATCATGAACCAATCAAATTATTTCATTTAATGGGCCCAGTGGCTCATTACCTTCACAAAACACATGTTTCCAACACCCTTGTCTTCACCTTTTGGCCTCAATACCAATCAATAACACCTAAAATATGGAATGTGACCACTAAATGGAAATGGAATAACCTATATAACACTTATAAAAAATTTATATCTCATGAAACAATCATTGGTTCAAACCACATCAACATTTTCATTTACCAAATCAAGTTGCCTAAAAATTAGTTTTAAAAATGCAACTAGTTAACACCCTTCTTGACACTTTAAAGACCTAAAAATGGATTAAATTTATTCCAAATTAATACATATTAAATTTTAAGGTGATATAAGCATCACCCAATCCATTTCATGCACTAACCAACTCAATCTTTCAGCAAAAACAGTTCTGTCTTGAAAAGCCAAAAACCTTCTTATCCACAAAACTGACCTGGAAACCATATCAAAACAATCATCATCATGAATAAAAATTATATAACTATAAATATATCTGAATTATATTTCCAACACAACTTTAATCACCTCCTAACTCCTCTTGTAGCTCCTACAATGTCCATTTTACTGAAGACTGCTTCTAACTGCCCCAAAACTACCCTTTGACCAGTCAACCTAAATGAAGCATACTTGACCATTTAAATTACATCACCATGACCTGAAACCTATTTTTAAATCAATAAAAAAATCACATACATCACACAATGGTCATTTAGTTTGCAACTCCTTTGGACAACCTTGTCCCAAACTGAACTTCTTCAGAAACTGACATGTTTGAGTGGGGTCCACTCATCACCATTACCTCTACCATACCTTTATGAAAATTTTAAGGATTCCTCTACATGTTGCAATCATCATCCATGCACTAGGAAGAAATTCTGGCACTTAGGAATAAAATCTCGCAAACCGCTTTCAAGCTAGGGTTTCAAACACATAACAAGTTGTTTACCTTCTTAACATTCATTCATAAAAATGTGACAATGAAATGACCTCATTATTTTTGTGAAACCTTATAGAATCAATTTAGAAACATCCTTGAAATCCACAAGGTCCCATGAAAATCACACAATTCAGGGTGAGCATCAGAAGATCCAATTCGAGCTGGAAATGACCTTGTTCTTGAACTGTTTCACCAAAACTGACATAACTTGCAAAATAATCATCATGGAAACCTGAAATTTTTCCCACAGCACCAGGAAAAACCCTAAATATATCTACAATCATCACCATGTCACAAATATCTCTCAATATTTCCATCATATCTCATTTGCATAGCTAGCCCTTAGGGTTTTACACTACAAAGGCTAGGGTTAACTAAAACAACCTCACAAATCATCATGAAAACACTCCAAATGTCCTAACATACCTATTACATCATAAATAACTTCCTACATACATCTATGATCTCTTATATCTCCACAACTCAATCTCATATCTAACAGTCATACCTGGTCTAAATGAACACCTAAACATGGTCACCAACATGTATCTACACCCTGAACTCATGTGAGTGCCTAGAACTCTCTAATAATTATCTCCATCATGATAACATGATTCTCAAGTCACCAAGAATCTCATACCACCATGCACTGTCACCTAGGCTAGCTAGATCACCTGAATAGGCTTGTAAGAACAAGAAATCCTCACTAAATCACCTGATATCACCATGAACACCTATGAATATCCATGTCATCATCATAATAATCATCTAACCCTACTCCATCATCCAATTTTTCATTAATGAGGTTTTTCATCAATGACAACACCTAATTATATTATTCATTTTTATTTATAGCTATATGTTTCTTCACCTAGGTATGATGCTTCATGTGGAGTGTGCAGGTGACGTACAAGTATACATTTGAGCACTATAAAAAATACCAAATTTAGGTGGGAGAAACCACCAATCTAGGAATAATATGTATTAACCATGGTCACACTGTGTGCGTATGCATGTGCGTGTGTGTGCATGTGTGTGTGTGGTGTGTGTGTGTGTGTGTGTGTGTGTGTGTGTGTGTGTGTGTGTGTGTGTGTGTGTGGGTGTGTGTGTGCGCACGTGTGTGTGTGTGTGTGTGCGTGTGTGTGTGCGCATGTGTGTGTGCGCATGCGCGTGCGCACGTGTGTGCGCGGGTGTGTGTGTGTGTGTGTGCACGGGTGTGTGCATGTGCGTGTGCATGTGTGTGCGTTGGTGTGTGCGTGCACGCATGTGCGTTGTGTGTGTGTGTGTGTGTGTGTGTGTGTGTGTGTGTGTGTGTGCCTTTTGCACGTTATGTTTGATAATGTGTTGCGTTTATTTTAACGTGCTCATGCGTGTGTGTGTGTTTTCCCTGTGTTGATTTTAACCCCTCATTTCTGTTTAAATTTATTAATGATTTATTTCCTTTTGATTTTCTTTAAGTATGTGATTATGTGGAGACTTTGTCCTTGAGCATGAGCATTTAAGTTTATTGTTATCTTGAAATCTCGGATTTGGCCTTTGGAGCAATTTTGGGAAGTGTGTGGAAGAGGGTTACCTTGTTCCACACTCCCAAAATTTCCCCCAATCTCATACCCATTTGGTAGGTAGGTTTTTGAAAGGATAATTTTTTCCTTTTACTTGTGTTTGGAGAGATTTTTTCCTCCTTTTCACTCCATGTTTTTATTATGAGTGATTTATTTTTTACTTTGGGGAGAGGAGTCATTTTGGGATGATGGAAATTGTGTTTACCAATAAACCTCCTTACATGTGAAATGATTTTTGAAAGGAATAACTTTTACTCCTCTTACACATTCTTAATGGGGCTTGGCTTGTGTGCACCTACCCTTTTGGAGAGCACATGGGTTTTCCTTGTTGGTAATCCTATGTGGACTCCACCTCACCTTGCCTCTCAAAATTCTATAAATAAGAGAGTTTGGAGGAGGAAAAAGGTTCCATGATTTTTGATTTAGTATTTTCTTGGTTGCTTTTGGCTTTGGGAGATCTTGGAAGGAGAACTTGAATATTTTTGCTTGGTTTGGGAAGTTGTTTTCAAGAGGACAAGATGCCCTTAAGGTAAGCTCTAAATATTCCTTGTATTTTTGTTGCGTGCGTAAATTATATTGTTGTGTTGAATTATTGTGGGCTTATGGGTAGAGAATTGGCCATTAGGAATTGTTTAGGGGAGGTGGATAGTCTATGCTTTTGTTGGAGGGAAAAGGGATTAAAATTTAGATGATTCTATACTTTTGTGTTTGAGAGAAAAATATATGTTTAGTGATAGTCATAGTGACTAATTTTGGAGGGAGTGTGGGATGGGCCATAGGACTCTTGTTGGAGGGAAAAGGGAAAGCCATTTGTGGATTGGGAGTTATAAGGAATGTGTTGTGTGATTGAAAAATGGAGGTTGAGCTTATGGCCATCCCATTTGGGAGACATATGGAGAGCGTAGCCTATTCCATTCTCCATGGGCGGCATTTTTGCATCTCAAGTACGACTTTCTTGTGTTGTATTAAACTTGATTGTTTTTTGTTAATGTTTTGGTGCTCATTATGGGTTGATATGTGTTATTAATCCTTTATTGGGGCTTGAGGGCTAATGGGAAGAGAAGAAATATTTCAATCGAATTAGGTTGGGTGGAGAGCATTGCTACTATCTCATTTTTAGTTAAAGACGTGTTAAATCTAAGGAGGAACCATGAGTTGAAGATTTGGTACTTGTGGAAGAAGATTGTGCATTGCTTACAAAGTTTGGAAACAAATGTCATATTGTAAAGTTATTGTAAATTGTTATAATGTTTTACCCTTAATTTAATGCAAATAAGAGTTGCAGTGAGTTTCTTATGATAAAATATGGAATGATCTTAATACTTCATTAAAAGTAGTCAATATATGGATTTTAAATATTGAAGAAAAGTGAATAAAAGGGTTGAAATATTACCTCTTTCAAAATCTTGTTATAATATTATTTAAAAGGAACTTGCATTGCTAAAAACCATGTTGTATCAAATATTTTAAGTTAATAAATGTGAGTTCTTAGCTTATATATCTGATTCTTTTACCATTTTTAGTTCATTTTGCTTCTATCTCATTACTTTGTAGAATTGAAATAAATGAGTAAAATAAACAAATTCATAATGTCTTTGGAAAATTTTAAATACAATTATATAATATTTGTAATGTTGTATCAAATATTTATTCATTTGACTAGAAATTTATTCTACTTGATGTAGAAAAGAAGTCATGCACTTTGGGTATATATCTAGTCCTAATTGCATACTACTATTCATATCATTCCTAAGTAAGAAAAGTAATAATTAACCCATGTCCTTGGCCATCTTTGATTTATTTCTATTGCTAACTTTCAGTCATACACCTTTTATTGCTTAGTCTGTATTTTCACTACCTTAGCATTTCTCACCCTTGACACCAGCGCCCAAGCTTAGGATGCTCAGTGCCACTAGGCACCCTCATCCATTTTAAGTGCGCCCGTAACCTGTTTGTACTTTGATCACATGTTTTGGGTCATTTCTAGCCATTTAAGCATATTATCTTTTTGGCAGTTGAACTTTTTCAGGGTTAATTACGAAATTCATAAGCAACGTGAATAATATAAATATAAAGTTATGTTATCATAATAAAGGACCAAACACTAAGCATTAGCCATCACCACCTAAGTTTGTATTCAAAGGCCAAATATCAGACACTTCATAGGAGGGGAAGTTATATTCTATTCCATGCACACATATCCATCTAGTGCTATCCACATGAGGGCTAAGGGCTGCATTATTCTTCATACAATTCATAGGAGGGAAAGTTCACTCTATTCCATGCACACATCTATTTACATCTAGCTACTTGCTTGCTAAAAAGTACGAAACACACAAGAGCCACCTAAGGAAAGATTTGTCGCATGCGCGCACATGCACGCGGTGCGCACACGCACACGCACACGCACACGCGTAGCGCCCACACACACACACACACATACCCCATATAAATAAGTACATTGGGTCTGAGATGTAGTGCACCACTCAGTCATAATTTTACTTGTTATGACATCTGAGGATAGTCCAACCCCTCATTCAGCATTCTTTTATTTTTAGGGATTTGATGCACTATTGAGGGGTTCTATAGGTTCATATTTCATTGCACATTATCCAGTGACCTCGGTGAACATTGGTTGCAATATACCTCAGAGCACCCAAATTTGAAGGACAATTGAATACACTTAACGACCATTCAGAGGAGGTTTTCTAATAGCTTTTTCGTAGACACTAGGCTCCTAGAAACTAGTCTAGGGCACCTGTATGCGCTCCTAGCCCTTCTCCAGGCGCCCCAATCCAAGAAGATTCTCAGCTCAGATATGCCTTTTATGAGATTCTGGTGTGATAGTCCTCCGCGCTACTCACATTGGTCATGCAGTGTTAGCACAGTCTGAGAACTTCTGGGATTTCTATGAATAAGCTAATTATATCTTACCCCCTCTTTGTACTCAGGGTTTCACATACTTCATTGCTTAGTTTGCTTAGGACTACATTTCTGTATTAGAACTGTTTATTCATTTACTTACTACAATAACATTTATATTAATCATTTGTATGAAGCCATATATTTCAAACATTTCTTTCTTAAGTCATGGCTTCAAGATATATAGAGGCTATGTAACATATTCCATTAGCCAATTCTTTCACTCAAATTAGAAAATGTACAACGGCATGAGAAAATACTGATGCTAATTTTATGAACAGTACAGAAACCTTGGAAACATAACAAGATGTGAAATTTGTCACTAGTTCATGATTGTTTAATCAAAATCATGACCATATTGTATGCTCTAACCACCCTCTTCACTGATATTGGAACTGTCTCTGAAATAGATTCTATCCACCACCTATCAATTATATGGTTGCTTCACCTTCTTGTAAGGGATATGTTATCAGTTGTCAGAACACTTTTTGAATACACATGCCAAGATGAGCTCTCTATGATAAACTAGTCATCACCTGCAAACCCTGATTGCCATGATATCATTAGAAGCCTCCCTTTATTCGAAATAAACATTGAGAAGTGATAATTATTCCATGGGAACCCATGTGCACCTAACTTTGGCACTAATCTCAAGAGGCCTTAATCCACACACCATTCTCCAGTTAACTATATGATATCTAGACATATCAATCAAATTTGAAATTTTCTTTGACCATTCTTTCTTTGAATTGTCATCTTCACTAAAAACAATTAGAGAGAATGTTTGGATTAAGGGTATAGATAGTGAGAGATGGCTCTCCTTGACCTAATTTATGTAACTTCATACCTGACTGTGGGTGTTTTCCTACATGACTGTTGATGTGCAAATTTATAAGAATTCTACTCTTATCCATTGCTATGAATCAATTGCTCGCAAGAGGTGTGGAAGTGAGTGTTTTAGTCCATTTACCTATAGGAGTTGGGCCATGTTAGAAATTTCCCTAAAAAGTTATCCTTTATCAATACTATAGTGTTCCATAGAACATTTATCTAAGAAAGGAATTAGACCTATAGAAATTCACGTAGCCCCATGCAACATCCATTAATGTGTAAAATTCCTCCATGATGGCTATGAGTACCATTAGAATGGACCCTGTTGGTTTAAGAACTTGCACATAGAGGTGGGGAATCACTTTGTCTATTGTTCTAGACCAGACTGTATGGTCCTAGATAGGAGTAGGGATACATATGCTAGAGGCCAGTCTAGGAACTGGTAAACTGGTATTTCTATAAATATTTGGTGCATTGAACTCTTGGTTATGTCTCCACATCATTAGTGTGCAAGGATAAATAAGATTAAAAAAAAAGGACTACTCCTATAAAGTGCTAAGTAGGAACTAGTTGAAGTTTTGTTTTACTCATCACATCTAGTGCACTAGTCAAATCAAGGGTTATCCAATTTACAATTCTATCCAACATTGATTGTTAACACCATTGAACACATGATTCTGATGAGGGGTCATAAACAACTTAATAGGCATCACGGATGATGAGTCTGTCCAATAAAAATTTCATATCCTATCGACTTACATTGTACATCATCGTTGGAGGCAACTTAAGGTTCTGATGAGCCTTGGTAAAGACAATATTCATTAAACCCCTCCTACTAATGATCTTGGTAATTTATCGGGAGCCTATCCACACTTTGGATAGGCCTTAAAACCCGAGGAATAGGAATATTATGCATCCACATCACTTTGGCTTTAATAGCAAGCTGTGATGAATAGCATCCTCTACAAGGGTATCATGAATGGATCTATTTGAAAAACTAAGATAGTCTGGACAAATGATTTGTGGGCCTACTGGTTAGATAAGAAATCTCACTACCACCTCAGTCACCACTTCTCTAGGAATGCAAAGAATGTGTTCATGTCTCTTTATAGATAATACTTGGAAAAGGCTCCAAAGGACCATTTACATAAGATATTACAATGAAGCTCTCATAATACAAAAACATCTATAAAAAATATCCAGTCAAAAAGGATATTGACTCCAACAGATCTGGAATTTTGAGATCCAAAACACCAACCAACCAAAATAGAGACCAAAAAAAATAGAACTAAGTACAAAAAACCACAAGATCAGTTCAGAAAAGAGGTAGTAAAAGGACCTCCTAAACACATTTCCCCTCATGTCTTTGAGCTCTTCCCTGCAATCTCTTTCTATTTTTCAAGTTGTTCTCCTCATCATTCTAAACTGCTATTAGCAAGATTCATCCTCTTCCCTTTCTTAGCTACAACCCACACCTTGTAAAGTCTCGATCCTTTGACACAGAACCACCAACTCAACATTAGTACTCTAAGAACCCCTTATCAAATTCTTGCTTTTGGCTCTAACTTGGTTCACAATGTCCTGCAAGGCATCGATTTTATTAACATAGAAAATTTATCAAAGTATTAACCCCCATCAATCCCATCTGTAGGACCATCCTCGACATTTTTTCCTTAGCTAAATTTTGAAGCACACTCACAGGATCTGAATATTTTTTGGATTTTTCTTTCATTTTGTTGAGTTTCAGTATTTCTTCCAAAGTAAGATGATCTTCCCAATCTTCACCCAACCTAGACCTGACAACCCTAGTTTGAGGAATTGGGTTACCCACTTTCACAAGTAATAAAATAAGCCCCGGTGGAGGGGAGCCACAATTTTCTCAACTTTAAAGTCTCTGACTGGAACTTGAAGCAATTTGTAAAGATAAAATGGAATAATCATCTTTTTACCCATCTTAAAGGGATTGAGCAACATAAAATGTTGTGTATGAAGATTTCTAAACTTTCCATCTAACGTAATGTACTTCATTAGATGGAAGCATACCTCAGACCACCTTCTAGGTAGCAATGAATGAGCAATTCCATCATCCATGTAGCATATTTTTTTCATTATCCTCTAAGAAAGTATAAACTTCATTCTGAAGCCTAGTTCTATATTTGAATATCCTTACTACCATAAGCAAATCCATTCCTGTGATGCGACCTAATGAGCTCCTTCGGAAAATAGCACACTGATTCCATGAATTGTCACAACACTATTATCCCAAGCTGTAGCAAATTCATTCGATTGATGTTCTCATTACGACCTTTCAATTTTTGAAGGAAATGAGTAATCCCCCCATTGTTGAAAATATCCTAGATGAACAGAGTCCCTCTCTAGACCAATGCATGAAGAATGTTCAAACCTAACCCTACTCCCACCCATAGCCATAAATTTGATTCTGAAACCTGAAACCAACTGAGTAATAAAACCCACAAAAATCAAGTCTTGAATAAAATTTAAATGATCTTAGCCCTCACATAACCTAAAATAATGAAAAGGATAGCTCGAATCCCTCTCACACACTTGACATTAAAATTACTTTTACATTGAGGATATCTTTTGTACTGTTTGGTAATTCGTACTCAATTCTCCATAATTATTTGGCATGGGCCCGTACTCCAATATTATACAACGTGTCCAAAAAATTATTGGCCTCTTGATACACATGAAAAATATGAGTATCTTCAAACTTAGGTAAAATTCCCAATATCCACAATTATATAATTATTACTAACATGGTGTTTAAAAATACCCTTCATAACATTGATAATATATAAAGAATCTTCCTCTATATAAATATTCCTTATTCTTTGAGAGATAGCCCATTTAATACCACTAAGAAGAGCATATGCTTCTACAGTTATTTGTTTTATTACCTATGGGCTCAGTCATAAGCTAAAATGAGGGATCCCTCATCATTCCTAATTATGCCTCCAATTCCAGCTAAGCCAGAACTTCCTTTTGCAACTCCATCAAAGTTAAGTTTCAACCATCCTTCCCGAGGTTTTTCCCATTTTACATTATTCCTAGTATATTTCTTCCAAATGGAAATTTGTTGAATGCACTTACTAATTCCCAATCTTGAATAATCTCATTTTCATGATTAGGATATTATTTTATCTCCTTGAATTTGATAATGGATAGGTTATTAGCCATTTCCCCTAAAATGACATTCCCCAATCTGGTTGAGCTTTTTTGTTTTTCCTTAAAGATCATGTTATTCCTTTCTAGCCAAATTCCCCATAAAAGATGAGGGAAAACAAACCTCCATGCCTTTGAAAGATAGAGGGAAGAAAAAGGAATTTCCCATTTCATGTACAAAGTCAGAAAAATATTTTTGGAAAGACCCAAGTAACCTGAAAATATCTCAATACATTATTAAAAACTCTTTGAGAAAAGGAGCATTGTTGAAAAATATGTTGAACAATTTCACTAACATTTTTACATAAAATGGATCTATTTGGTATTATCATGCCTTTGGTTTGCAAATTATCAATAGTTTTAACCACATGCCATAGAAACAAATTAACCTTTGGAATAAGAGAATTATTGCAAAGTTCTTTCTAGAAAGGATTTGGGGGATATTACGAGCCACCCTGTAACCAATACTTACAAAATAATCTCCATCCTTGATCAAATCCCATATCAAATAATCCTCTTAAGGAAAAAGAAGGTATATACACACCACCTAAATTAGTATTCAACACTCTTATATCCTCCTTACAATCCCCATCTTTACCTACCCATTCAAGAGGTTTCCAATTCCACCCTAATCAGTCTTCACCTAATAGTTACTAAGAAGGATGCCCATTGAAGATTTAAAATGAGGAGCTAAGATATTCCACTGCCTTTGATTGATTAAGGGTTCTTCTTTAAACCACCAATTGTCCCAAAATCTAATCCTTGTACCATCCCCAATCTCCCACTTACTTCCTTTCAGAATTAAACCTCTACATTTGTATAATCCATTCCAAAAACATGAGCCTTCAGGAAGAACATCATTAGAAAGAAAATCCCCCCTGATACCTATACAAATATTTGGCCTTTATAATTTAGACCACAATCAATTCTCACGCATAAGCCTCCACAAAAATTTCACAATTAAATTCATACTCATACTTCTAATATCCTTCAAACCAAGTCCTCCAACACTTTTTGGGATCATTACTTTATCACACGCCACCATAGGAATCTTGTCCTTAGTTTCTATACCTGACAAAAGAAACCTCCGTTGAATCTGAGTAATGATGGTTCTAATATTTGATGGAATTTTGAAGGCTCACATAAGGTAGACCACTAAACTCTGTAAGAAGCTTTGGATAAATTGTAATTTTCCCACCTGGGACAACAAAGACCCTTTCCATGAAGCTAATGTTTTTTGAAATCTACTGACAAGATTATTCCAATTGTCTAGAACCATTTTCCCTTTAAAGAGAGGCATAACCAAATAAGAACTTGGAAAATATATAATTTGGCACTTAGAAAAGCAATAGTTCTATTCTGAATATCTTCATCCACATTCATAAAGAAAATAAATCTTTTGTGGAAATTAATGAGTTGGCTTATAACCTCCTCGAAATATTGAAGAATATCCTTGAAATAATTTTCTTCTGAAAGGGTCGCCTTACCGAAAAGAAAAGTATCATCAAAAAATTGTGTAAAAGCAATAAGATCCAAACTATTGGAAATGAGTTGTTAGGTTGTGGAGCCTATTTTCATGTGAGAAAGTGTTAAAGACTGTAAACTAAGAGTACTGTACACTTTCCACAGTTGTTGTAGACACCAAAATTGGGTCACACTCCCCTTGGTCCCTCGATAAATAAACACCTTGAACACATCCACCTAACCATGGCCCCCCCTTCATTCCACTCTAATATTAATTTAATTAATTAAATTAAATTAATTCATTATCCTCACCACATTTATTATGTAAATAGCCTAATTGGAATAATGCCCACATATCCACCTCACCTAGACACCTCATCTAGCCACCTCACCCTAAGACCTATTCTTAGTATAGTTTCTATAACTCAACTAAGACCTACCCAAACCCTTAAAATCAAAGGCTACATTCCCTCTAACCATATTCCCACCCATGTTAGAAGGAAGATTCCATGCTAATTTGCAGGAGTAAAATGAAATGAGATACCTAGAAAATCAAGGGGATCTACCTAGTTTAGTAAACCTAGGAAATCCCACCCTAACTCGACTAGTTACCCTAAACCGACCGCCGATTACCCTAAACCACTGCCAGTTAAGCTAGAACCACCGTCGGTTACCATTTAACCCCCAAAACAACCTTATTTCAAGGTTGGTACATTGTTGAGAGGTTGATACATCTTCTAAAAACAAGTGATGAAACCAGAGCTACATGCAAGCAGAACCAACATCCGTACACGCATCAGAACATCCATAACCAGCACCTGAAGCAACCACGAGAGCCATTTGTCCTTCATGGGAGCATCTGGGGAAGCACCATCACCACACCGAATTCCTTCCATTTGATCACCCACCATTGCCAACCAGACATCAAGCTCGTACAAAAAGTAAGTTTTGTTAACCTACATTGGTTCATTATCATTTTGGCAGATCCTTTTACTTCTGTTGTTAGTTTCTACTCCCATTTTCATTCCCCACCATTTTACCTCCATGCAAAACTTGACCATCCCTTTACCCACACCCTTGAATCTACCCATATCCAGACTTTCATCATTCCATGTGCATACCTAAGACCCACACGAACCTTGTCCATTCCCTTCCATTCTTCATCTAGCCTTAGATCTATCACCTTGCCAAGTTTTTATTGATTTTTCTGTACCCCGACCATACCGTCACCAGTTAGCCACAACTGTCGTTGGTTAACCTAAATCGACACCGATCATACTAAACCGATGCCGGTCTTTATGTATTTTACCCAGAAACCAAGAACAGAGCTTCCTAAACCTCCACCAAATACCAAAAAACTACCCAGAACCTCACCTTGACTAGTACCAGTACCCTGACCAGTGACCTTGACCTTCAGATTCAATTATAGCTTAGCCTATTATGAATGAATTTACTTATTGTAGATGAATGAGATACCTAAATCATTTTAACTATAGTAGGATTTCCTTTATTGTAAGCATTAAGTTGTTTTAAACAGTGGATTGACAGCCATCTAGGAAGTATCACACTTCCCGGATCTAGCATACGCTAGGAAGTCCACTACATATAATGTTTAACTTTTATTTGGTGGTCTTGTTTTCCATTTCAAGTAGTTCCTCTAAGAAAAAAGGAAGCTCTCATGATCAGTTGTGGATCCAGAAGTCATACACACATAATAACCTACAACCAGCATTTCAACAGGTATTCCTCCTAGCCCTTTACCCTTATTTGTTTTGTCAACATTCAAAGAAACGTATCTAGAATCAGGTGAAACATTTTGGCACGCCCAGTGGGACCCATTCGGGGTTCTTTTCATTCTTTCATTTCTAGGTGAAAATGTTGTATGTTTGTTTCTTTTCTAAAAAGTTCTTACATTAAAATTTCTCCCCTGGAACCTTCTTCTCTTCTATTGTCTAAAAGAAATCTTATTTTGGTGCTTAAAACAAACATTTCTTCCCTTTCATTAGTATCACATTAGTGAAAGAGCATCCCTTCTCCTATTCATCTATTTGTGGCATCGAATTCTACATTTCGATTTGGGTTTAAAAATTATTTCATTTCATTCTACTTTTCTGCATTAGCTCACATTAATTGAGGGCAACCTATACGCTGGAAGTCATTCCTAGCTGATGGTTGACAAATGAATCATAGAAAAGCACTTCCTTTATTTTTCTCTCTTTGAGTCTTACCCAAACATCACAAATTTAAAATATATACACATTCTTAAACAACATCTCACCTGGAAGAAGTTGTAGGTGATCACACGGTCATGGAACAGTGGGCACCCCGTTGGTTATCTCTATCCAATACCCCATCAGAGGATGGCCTGCCCCCACCATAACATACTTGAAACCTCTCCTTGTAGATCTCCTTCTTCGTAGGAAGCCATCCTCACCAAAAATTCTATTCTAAAGTTCATGAGTCAGTCCTTAAATAGCATAAGCTAAACAAACATAATAGAAAAAGCACTCTTAGGATCATATTTTTCTTAGTGTTTCTGCTTGGCTTGCATTTTGAGGTGAGAGGTCACGTTCTTCATTTTTATTATTTCCCCTTTACATGCTCCTCATCAAAGTTGGAGTATTCCATCTTCATCTAAGTGTGTCTGGACCATATTCTCATCATTCTCAGAATTCTGGTTTGATTCCACATCAAATTTTAACTCACAACCTCATTTTCTTCATTGTTGTTTCAATTTCATTGTAACCAGTGTCGGTCCAACGACCTTCATTGGTTACTCTCTGACCGTCATCAGTTTCACTCAACCAACATTGGTTCATTGTCCTTTTGGTTAACCTACCCAAAATGACACCTATTCATCTTCTTTGAAGATTTAGAGTCTCTTTCACTCTTATCATATTCATTGACCTGGTAATTCCATCAACATTTTGACCTATTTATAACCTAGAAAACTTTGGCCTTATACCTTATTTTTGACCAACTATCCACTTTCCATAGTGACTGGTAGTGGTTACCTGTGACCGGCGTCAGTTTAACCTAACCGACATCGGTTAGCCTGTGTAATTTTCCAGCTGACATTTTAACCCCAATTCACCTACCACCACCTATTTATCCTATCTCTGTTGTATTTCTGTGTCATTTACAGAAAGCAGTCTTACCATGTTAGTACCTGTTCACATGGTACTGACACATCGATACAAGCAAGTACCCTCGTATTCCACACCATTTGTGAACAAATCCCACCTAGTCCTTCACCACCTTCCATTTTATCACCAGCCATGGAACCTATCTAACCTATCTCTATCGCTACCAGAGATGAGGAGTTCACATGACTCCTTGACCAAAATCCTAGTCGCCTTGCAGTTTTACCTTTCCCACTCGTCCACTCGAGATGCCTCGGGTCAGTTGATATATGACATGCCTGTATCTATCCCCCCAACTCTCGTTCCCACTCCTGTGTCAGCCCCATCTGGCTCTACACTACCCGCATCTACCTTACCCCCAGTCGTTTCGCAGCTAGGCCCTATACCTGCTATGACTATCACATCTACTACATCTGTTGCACCTGCACATCCACTATACCTTTTCCAACCACCCAGAACACAACCTCATCTGCACCTATTATCTCACATATACCCATAGCTACACAACTACCCCTGGTGTTAGTGACCCCTACCCCTTTTCAAAATGTCATCATCCTTTCTATTCCACAATCTTTAGCCCCCATTACCACTAGGGTCACCACTGACCCTTCCACCTCCATATACGTACTATCAGTAATCCTCCTGTTTCATCTATTATTCACTTTGGGTACGTACCCCCTATTCACTTCCTTCTTCTCAATCTACCTATATGAAAACACCATATATTGGAATGTCATCCCCGTTATATGCCCAAAACCAACCATATTACACTACAAGAGTCACCCTTCCATCAAAACCTACCAACGACCTAATCAAGTTAATGATGAACAAGATGCCTACATTGAAGGCATCGGTTTTTGGCTCCCGTAACACTCTCACCTATGATGATATTTGTAATGAGCATATAAACCCATCCATTCCTATCCATCCATATCCCATGCATTGGGAAATGCCTAAATTCAATCGTTTGAATAGCAAAGAAGACCCATAACAACATTTTTGGTCTTTCAAACACGGGCGTTATTTCATCGCTCATGATGATGCTTTGCTCCTAAGGACCTTTCCCATGTCTCTGATTGGACCCGTGTTAGATGGGTATAGTGGGTTACCTAGACACTCTATATTCTCATTTAATTGGGTTGTCCAAGCCTTCTTGGATCACTTCTCCATTAATATCGTTAAGAAGGTTACGATGACTAACCTATACTCTACGTGTCAATATGACGATGAATCTATCACAGATTTTGTTGCTCATTGTTGCAGCCTGATCAATCAACTCACATTCCAACTACCCCAAACCGAACTGTATTCATCCAATCATTTAACTGACATAATCTTTGTCAGTGTCATTATAAACCAGGGTTGTGTCCTAGGCAATATGCAATGGAGTCTAGGAGAACCAGTTATGCGTTGAGTTTGTTGGGGGGTTGCTTAGCTTTAGTGGCTATTCTACGGAAGTGCAGTTAAAATCTACAGAAATTAAATACAAGTCTACAGAATTCAACTGTTTGCAATGAAATGGATTTCAACAACTAATCTTCTACTGTAAAGTAAAATACGCACACACTTATTCTTAACAATTTAAACCATAACTGAATAACTGGAATTTTCAGCAGAAAGCAAGACTATTCATGAACTAAATTTGCATAACAAAAGCATCTACTTTAAGTGAAAGTAATAATGGAGAAAATAGGGATAGTTAATCAAAGCATGCATGCAAAAACTCATCAAATGATAATTGCAGTAAAACTAATCGAAGGACTGTATGCATGAAAAACTCAAAGTAACCTCGTATCTCCTCGGTCGAGTGGGCCCTTGCTCTTCCTCGGGATAGAGTGATCAACAACTTCTGATTCTCAAAATATTGTAGCTTTCATTAACTTCGAAATGAGTTCATAACATATCAAAAACAAATCCAGAACAGTATGCAGATAATCTTCTTCGATAATCAAAAAGTGGTACTCAAGTTCTGAAGACAAAGTCTTCATATAGATAATGTTGGTTACAAGATCCACCATATCAGGTGGCATAAAACACTGTCCATCAAATATCAATTAAAAACTCATAGATTCCTATGGGCTGTTAGAGTCAAGCCCAAGCTAATAGGTCAATTCGATGGAAACAGTCTTCAGCCGCATGCTTCGAACTCGGGCTTCTTATCCACCAGTAACTTCCATGATTCCCTGCACACATCATCACATTTGATCTCATAAAGGCAGTTAGTAGGAAGTTCATGGGATAAATGGTTTTCATAAATAATAGCAAGGAAAAATGCATCAACCTACTAAGACATGACTACACAAAACATCCCCATATACTAATAAGTCATATCACAAAGAGTATTTCCGGTCTGAAGAAATGATATAAATGAGCCAAACAATGCACTCATCATTTTCCCCCTGACTTTACCTGTTGCATGTCCCAATGCAACTCATCTGCACCCTGCTCTCCTGCCAAGTTGGTCAGCCATGTCATACTCCTCGAATTGATCAGCGTATTGCTTTGTGGTATTCTTGCAGCCCTGAGTATTGGAGGTCATTTCCACCCAGGCAGTGAAACTGTCATGGGACTGTGCTGCATTGTTTTTCCAAGTCGTGAGAGGGCTTAAGAGGAGTGGTGGCCACACTTGGAGGCCTGCCCATTCATCAGTGTATTGCTGGCTGGTTTTCTCTGAAGTTTGTTTGATAATGGTGATAAGGGCATCACCCCTTCGCATGCTCCAGCTCAAATTCTGAGGAGAGAGGACCTCCCTACATTTCAAAGGTAGGCTTAAAGTATCCCATCTCCTATCACAAGCTTGCCAAGCAGCCCCAAAATTCTCCTGACTATAATTTTCAAAATCAATAATACACTGAAGCAAAATCTGAGAAGTATGCACCCCAACCTCTGCCTGGTAGTACAATGATCTAAATTTTTTCTGCAGGGCAACATCTGTGTGATGGGTTGGGCGAATGTAAAATCTGATGGACTGAGCAGTGTTATTGAAACTGTCTGTTTGCTGCCTCCAAATTATCTGATTCCGCAATACAGACTGAAATGCTTTAATTTGAAAATCCCCCACAAATAGGTTGATCAAGAAATCAGGGACATTGGTCACTATCATGTTATGTAGATAAAATTCACAGAGCAAATTTTGAATTTCTGGAGTGTTGTTCTTGTAGACTGATAAAAAACTAGGTCCATCGGGAATTTCGTGAGGGGCTTGAGAACACAATTGAAATAACTGCCAAGAATAAAATTGTTCTTGGACATACATGTTGTAGACTGAGGAGGGTTTCCTACAGGACAGTAGTTTGATGGCTAAAGGACAAACAGAGTCTAAGATAGATGTTAATTTTTGTTTTTCCTCTTCCAAAGATTCTTTTTCCTTTTTTAATTTTTGATTTTCTTTCCGCAATTCCCTTTCCTGAAGGGACAACTATTGGAAATTATTCAAGAGGGTAAGACCCTTATCACGTTGTCACTTTAGACAACTCACTTCATGCTGCAGGGCAGCAATCTCCTGAACTTTTTCTACTGTCTTTTGTGTAAATTCAGCTTGTAATAAAAGGGTGGATTCTTCCATACCTTGTAACTGAGATTTTAGCAGGGCTATCTCCTCCAGATAGTTGTAAGAAGGCACCACTTGAGTGTCAAGCATTTCCAGAGTTACAGTGTGAATTTCCGTAGATGACGGAACAACAGATGATGGAGTGGCCGGGACATCCTCTGTATGCAGTTCCTCCCGAATGTGGGTGGTGTCATCAGGCAAGGACTCCGATTGGAAACCACCTGTCTGCAAACATGAGCCAAGCCGCCAGGGACCGTAGTTGCATGGAGGAAGATGGGGCCATGGGACACTTTCCTTTTGAATCAAAAATGGATGTGGATGGTCCCTCAAGAGTACCAACCATGTCGGCGTGCTCAGGAATGTCAGCTGCCTCTGCTTGACTATGTGAAGGGCCCGATGCAAGGGTAGACCGAGGTGCAGAAGAGAGACCAGATTTTAATTGCTTAGGCCTGGACCCTTCGCCACCAACACATCCCTCGAGCCTCCACTTTGGGTGAAAGAAAACTTGGTGTGAACACAACAGATGAATCAACCCTGGGTGCTTAAGCATAGACTTGCCCCCACTGGACCGGTGTTTCTGGCATACCTTAATGATAGAATCTGCGAGGTACTCTGGAAAATTGACCCGAAGGGCCTGGTTGACATGTCCCTTTTTAAGGTGAATGAGCATTTTGAGTGCATCACCACCCAGAATAGAGGCCTGGCTGTCACATATAAAATACCTGTTGACCCATTTAGCAATCTCACCCCAGATTCCAGGAAAAATTTTCCACTTAACACCCTTCTGGACACCCAATGGAGTCAGGATGACCTCCGGGAGTGCCTCTCCTTCATCGTGGAACTGAGCAATCAGAATTTGCAAAGGGGCATTCGTCATAACCTTTAAACCAAAATTTGGCAGGCCAGACAGGTCAGAAATGACCTGACTGGTAATTTCAACTCTTCGTCCACCAACTTGCAAGCATGTGGACTCAAAATTGTTCAAGAACTCTTCCACAATGTTCTCATCAAAACCTTCAAATTGCCAAATGAAATCTAACCATCTAAAATCATGAAATACCTACAAAAGGGTGGCATTCCAGAGCAAGGCATCAGGTGAAGTAGGTTCTGATGTCTTTCGTGGTCCCATGCTGAGCCAAAAAGTAAGAAATACACGGTAGTGGAAAAACCAGAGCAGAGCATTTCTTCCACTTCCCGTCGAGTGTTTGATAAAACCAGTCATGATTGATGTGCATACCACAATGGGAAGAGGTGGTTGCAGAGCATTAAATTTCAAATGACACCATATTCCTTGGGTAGCGCAACATCAAGCGAAGGTGACGGTGAAAAAATAGTGATGAGACCGACCACCCATGTGAGATTAAGATTTTTGCGGCGGCACATATCCCATGGTTGAGGAGCATGCACCATCTATCCTGACATTGGAGAGTGTGACACATCAAAGCATGTGGAGATTTATGAGCCATTACTCCTTTTATGCCATCATTCATAGAGCCGGATTTGGAAGAGATCCAGAATGATCATAGCAATCATTTCATGATGGCATCATAATGACAAATGACTACATGGGGAAATGTTTCGCATAGAAATATCATTAGCAAGTTAAATGCACTTACCCATGCTACATTTAGTCAGCCGATATCCATAGATTCCTACGCCCTGCAATTTGGGATGAAACATGATTAGCGGCAGTAGAAATAATGAAAATTCCTACATTTATTGGAAATTACTATAAAAACTGCTAACTAAGGGAAGAAGATCGAATGAAGGACCATCTTCCTTTATTGAATTTGAAAAAGATTAATTACTCCATGCGTGAGAGGCAAAGAGCCTCCTCAGCATGCATGTCTGTTCATAACAGAATGTCATCGGTGAAAGTCTTCTTATCCAGTGGTGGGTGATAAACTCAGAGCCTGTGCCCATTTACCAGAAGAGTCCATTTGTCTCCATCAATCGGTATCAATCGAACAGAGCCATTATCAAACACTTGATTTACCTGATAGGGACCTAACCAACGTGTACGCAACTTGCCTTTAAACTGCTGATAGCGGGAATCAAAGAGAAAAACCCACTGTCCTTCATGAAATATCCATTTTTTTATGTGAGCATCATGCCAAGTTTTCCACTGATGCTGTAGAATTTTGGTCTGCTGCTGTGCCTCCATCCGCATTTCATCTAATTCATTCAACTGCAACACTCATTCATGTTGTGCTTCATCCAAATTGATTGCAACTTCCAACGCTTGTTCACCAGGTGCGCAACTCGAACTCCACAGGTAACAGTGGCTTCTTCCCAAAGACCAGCTCATAGGGAGAGAAACCAGTAGTTGTTTTCCATGTCGTGTTGTAGGCCCAGACGGCCTCAGGAAGCTTTGGTACCCAATTCTTTCTGTCAGCATTGACCACCTTAGTTAGAATATTCTCGAGCTCTCGATTGGTGACCTCCACTTGCCCATTGGATTGGGGGTGATATGGTGATGATTTCCGGTGCCTGATTCTATAGATTCCTAAGAAAGCTTCAATCATATTTGAAACAAATTGAGGACCTTGATCAGATACAATGGCCCTTGGTGCTCCAAATCGCAGCAATATCCGGTTGTAGAGAAAATCAGCAACAACATCTTCATTGGCAGATGCCAATGCTTGAACTTCAGCCCATTTGGTGACATAGTCCGTGCATACCAAGAGATACTCCTTCCCGAAAGATGGAGGATCAAATGGTCCAACAAAATCAATACCCCATTTCTCAAATGGTCCTAGAACCAACTGAGGGTTCAGAGGCATTTCCATAGAAAGTGTAGGTTTTCCCATTCGTTGGCATGCATCACACTGCCACACATACTTTTTGACAGTCTTATGGAGGGAAGGCCAATAGTACCCTGCTCCAAGGATCTTGTGAATTGTTCGTTTCACTGAATAATGTCCACCTCCTGGCTCATCATGACATGCTCGCAGTATGTCATGTACCTCATCCTCTCGAACACACCTGTGAAGAACCATGTCAGGACAACATTTAAATAAGAATCTGTTACACCATTTATATGTTGCACTATTTCTAACCAATCACCTTCTTTCCTTATGAGTAAAATAAGCAGGAAACTTCCCTGTTGTTAAATAATTTGTGAGATCAGCGAACCAGGGAGTCTTAGTGGAGATAGCAAACAAGTGTTCATCGGAAATTGATCTTGGACTGCTTCGTCATCACCTGAAACATTTATTCTGGAAAGAAAGTCAGCAACAACGTTAGATTTCCCAGGCTTATCTATAATAGTGAGATTGAATTCTTGCAACAAGAGTAACCAGCGAATGAGCCTTCCGCCAACCACTGGTTTGTTCATCAAATATCGAATGGCAGAGTGGTCAGTGTAAACAAAATTTTTATATCCAGTGATGTAATGATGAAATTTATTCAAAGCATATACCACAGCCAAAAACTCTTTTTCCGTAGTAGTGTAATTCTTTTCCGTAGGAGTCAGATTTTTGCTGATAAAATAAATTGCATACATATGATCTTCTGAGTCTTTTTGTCCAAGGACAGCCCCATGGCTGTATTAGAAGCATCAGTGTGGATATGGAATGGTTGTCCCCAGTCAGGGCCACGTAAGACAGGGGCTGTTGTCAGCTTTTCTTTGATAGAATCAAATGCCTGTTGACACTGAGAAGACCATTCAAAAACACAATCTTTGGTTAGCAATGAAAACATTGGGGTGGAAATTTTGCTAAAATATTTTATGAATCGGCGGTAATAACCTGCATGGCCAAGGAAACTTTTGATGTCAGTTTGATTAGCTGGTGTAGGTAATTGGGTGATGACTGATATCTTTTTGGGATTCACCTTTATACCTTGGGCTGAAACATGGCGACCTAAGACAATTCCTTGATCAACCATCATTAGACATTTTTCATGACTCAGAGATAGTTGGTGTTGTTCACATCGACTGAGTACTTTCTCAAGATTATTCAAAGATTCTTCAAAAGTGGATCCATGGATAGTGAAATCATCCATATAAACCTCAACACAGTCGTTAGCAAGATCTGCAAAAATGGCCAAGACTGCCCGCTGAAATGTGGCAGGGGCATTACAAAGCCCAAAAGGTAAGACTCTGTAAGTGAATGTACCCCAAGGGCACGTAAAAGTAGTCTTATCCTGATCAGCAGGGGCAATACTAATTTGATTATACCCACTAAACCCATCCAAGAAAGAGAAATATTTCTTACCAGCCAAATTGTCCAGGACTTGGTCAATGAAAGGCAGGGGAAAATAATCTTTCTTGGTGGCTTTGTTAAGTTCCCTGTAATCAACACATATTCGCCACTTACCATTCTTCTTGGGAACAATAACTAATGGGGAAACCCACTGACTATCAGATATAGGATAGATGAAACCTACCTTTAGGAGCTTTTCAATCTCAGTTTTGACTATGTCTCTCAATGCTGGATTGATTCTTCGTTGTGGCTGCCTTATAGGTTTGACGTCATCGGTGTAAATATGATGTGTACAGATGCTAGGATGAATTCCTTTCATATCAGTGTAATCCCAAGAAAAAGCATGAGAATGTTTCTTCAGAACCTCAAGCACCCTAGCTTCTTGATTGACCTCCAAGTCACTTCCTATAGTCAGCTCTCTACCCATACTGACAAGCACCTACTTAGTATCATCCGCAAGAGCAAGCTCTGTACTAGTGATAAAAGAATTCAATGGGAAAACATGGGGCTGAAGCATGTGCAGGATGGATATGTTATCAAAAGACAGAACCTTAGTTAAAGGACAATAGAAATCAGGAACTAAATGTTCAGAATTATAAGCATAGAGTTTCCTACCAGACTCAGCAGAGGTAATGTCTTCTGCCGATATTCCAAATTCCGTAGAAGTAGTGCTGATTTCCGTAGTTGCAGAGTCCTTAGAATCAGTCAGCACATAAGACTCTGTAGCTTCCGTCATATGATTGTGTACTGCAATAGTGGCCAGAAAATAAGAATTCAAAGAGTTAGCATCCAAAGAATCCACCCATACCTGGTCACAATTGTTCGTATAAGGCTGGGCAGGAGGATATAATGAAATGTGTTTGGATTTCTACCCATTTAGAATTGTCATGTTGCCTGACCTACAGTCAATGTAAGCAGCAACCGTAGCCAGCCAAGGTCTTCCCAAGATGACTGGATATCCCAACTTCTGAGCTTTAGGCTGCAAAACCATGAAATCAACTGGGTACTCCCATGATTCAATAGTGACCATTATATCTTCAACCACACCATCAGGTACAACAATGGATTGATCTGCTAACTACAGAACAGTGTTGGTTGGTTGAAGTCCTATCAAGGATAGTAGGTTAAACATTTCTGTTGTGATGACATTAATAGTAGCACCAAGATCCACCAAAACATTAGATATTGACTGGTTGTTTATACAAATAGTAATGACAGGGCTCCCAGGATCCCCATATTTTGGTGAGATGAGGGTGCCAGCAACTAAATCAGCCAAATTCCCTTCGACTCTGACAGTCTTTGGGTATTTCTTTTTTCTTCCTGGTGTCTTTATACATTCATTTCTAATGGTTTGGTTTAGTTTAGGGATGTCCCTTATTACACGTAGCAGTGGAACCTTAATATGTACTTTTTTCAATTCCTGAACTAGTTTTGTTTCATCTGCAATCCGAGTGTCCTGTAATCACTCAGGAAAAGGGGTTGTAGTTGGTTTGGGTATTTGATCATCCTGTTTATCTGGCATTGGTGAAGAACTAGTGTTACCTTCAAGTTTTTCTTCCTTATTGGCATCATCAGGTAGTTCTGTGATAACAACAGGAGGGTTCAATATTTTTCCAGATCGTAATCGTAAATTACCAATAGTGTTAACCTGCATGGTGTTACCTGCATCTGTGTCATCAATCGAAGCTGTCTGTTGATTTTTAGGATTGGCTACTGGCTGAGCTGGAAGTTGTGTTTGTGTTGCTTGTCCTTGATTTTGGTAGGCTTGAGGTGGAGGCATTAAAGCTTGTTGTGGCTGCTGGAACCTACGTTGTTGATTACTATTTTGTGGTGGTGCCCAGGACTGATTTTGGCTAAAATTTTGTTGAGGACCCCACTACTGATTGTGCCAAGGATTGGCTATGGGTGGGTGGAGCCCAACCTGGCTGAGTGTAGGGATTTTTCCAAGGTGGTGGATATGGATAAGTCATCCAGTTTGAGTTTTCCCACTCAGGTTGTCCCCAAGAAGACTGAGAGGCCTGATTTGGCCATGGCATTCTCCAGGGATTCTGAGTTGGTCTAGATGGGAACCCACCCTGATTGTTTGGTCTTTGGACAAAATTTAATTCAGCACTTATTTGAGAGATGACATTCAAACCTCCCTTCAATTGTGGTAGAAGTGTGCAATGTTTAGTGTCATGGTCAGTAACTTCACAGATTAAGCACATATCTGTGACATCCAAAGGACATTCTCTCAAGGGGTGTCTCTTCCGACATTTAGGGCAATACATGTCCAATGGTTCTTTAGCAGGGGTGGATTTTGCCTTGAGTCCATCTATGGTGGATGTTAATTGCAGCAGAATGTCTGTTTTCATGTTGGCCATTTCTTCTAGAAGTTCAGAGGTACCCAAAGACTTGGATGTTTGTTTCCTTCTTATTCCTCCACGTGTTCTAGAATATCTTCTACATAGCTCAGTAATTTGTTCCATGGTAAGCTTATGCACGTCTCCACCTCCCATGAGATGGAGAGAATCCTTGGTTTCCTCATCCAATCCTTTCAGAAAGACTGTTTTAGTGATGTCTGCATGTAACTCATACCCACTACGTTTATGGAGAAAGAGGAATCTATCCAGATAATCCTCTAGATTCTCATCTTCCTTTTGCCGTATTTGGAAGAACTCCTCCTTCCTATCCCTTCCTCTACAATAGTCTTGGTATTTATCCAGGAAGGCTATTTCCATGGCTTCCCAGGAATTAATGGAGTTAGATGGTAACCCCATAAACCATCTCATAGCAGAATCTTTGAGAGTGGAGGGAAATAATTTGAGTTTTTGATTGTCAGTTCGGTAATCATATGTCTGGCACAGGATTTTAAATTCAAACAGAAACTGATCAGGGTCTTCTTTGGTCATTCCTCGAAAGAGGGGGAGGATGGATGGTGAGATGTTTTTCATGGGTGCATCCTCATCTGCATCGAGGACAATGGGGTATGTAAATGTTCATCCTAAAGGTTGTTCTTCAGCATTCCCAAGATCCCCCATTGCAGAATGATGTGAAGAGGATACAGAATGCTCAGAAAAGGTTCTAGGCGTGGAATTGGAATCTGTATCACTCTCAGTGTTTCTCTCTTGTGAAGTGTCTAAAGAGATTTGTTGAATATTGCATGCTATAAATCTCCCTTGGTTATCTCGTGACCTATGCATCCAGGTTGGTTGGTTTAAATCGAGGTCCGAGAGAACTACTGGTTTCCTATATGAACTCTATTAACACCCATAACATATGGAATAAAATAATGGAGCTTATGGTTATGTAGTCCCCGGAAATGGTGCCAAAAATGATGGGTCATTGTATTCGTCCAATCATTTAACTGACATAATCTTTGTCAGTGTCATTATAAACCAGGGCTGTGTCCTAGGCAATATGCAATGGAGTCTAGGAGAACCAGTTATGCGTTGAGTTTGTTGGGGGGTTGCTTAGCTTTAGTGGCTATTCTACGGAAGTGCAGTTAAAATCTATGGAAATTAAATACAAGTCTACAGAATTCAACTGTTTGCAATGAAATGGATTTCAACAACTAATCTTCTACTGTAAAGTAAAATACGCACACACTTATTCTTAACAATTTAAACCATAACTGAATAACTGGAATTTTCAGCAGAAAGAAAGACTGTTCATGAACTAAATTTGCATAACAAAAGCATCTACTTTAAGTGAAAGCGGTAATGGAGAAAACATGGACAGTTAATCAAAGCATGCATGCAAAAACTCATCAAATGATAATTGCAGTAAAACTAATCGAAGGACTGTATGCATGAAAAACTCAAAGTAACCTCGTATCTCCTCGGTCGAGTGGGCCCTTGCTCTTCCTCGGGATAGAGTGATCAACAACTTCTGATTCTCAAAATGTTGTAGCTTTCATTAACTTCGAAATGAGTTCATAACATATCAAAAACAAATCCAGAACAGTATGCAGATAATCTTCTTCGATAATCAAAAAGTGGTACTCAAGTTCTGAAGACAAAGTCTTCATATAGATAATGTTGGTTACAAGATCCGCCATATCAGGCGGCATAAAACACTGTCCATCAAATATCAATTAAAAACTCATAGATTCCTACGGGCCGTTAGAGTCAAGCCCAAGCTAATAGGTCAATTCGATGGAAACAGTCTTCAGCCACATGCTTCGAACTCGGGCTTCTTATCCACCAGTAACTTCCATTATTCCCTACACACATCATCACATTTGATCTCATAAAGGCAGTTAGTAGGAAGTTCATGGGATAAACGGTTTTCATAAATAATAGCAAGGAAAAATGCATCAACCTACTAAGACATGACTACACAAAACATCCCCATATACTAATAAGTCATATCACAAAGAGTATTTCCGGTCTGAAGAAATGATATAAATGAGCCAAACAATGCACTCTTTCAGTGATACACCCGCTACTGCCCAATTACCTCATATTCCTTCTATCGAGGAAATCCTAGCCTGAAGTCCTCCACTTGCACTTGAATCCACCTCACCTATTCCTCCACCCATAGAGGAGCACCTTTCACCTCTGTCCTCACCCGTGGTGGGGCCTTCCATTAATATCAAGACTATTTCACCGCTGGCTTCTCCACCTAGGGAAACATCACCCACAATACTTCTTTAGTCCAAGGAGGATATTTGTTTATCTCCTCCACCCACAGAGGATCACCCATCATCTCCCCCACCTACAGAGGACCACTCGTCATCTCCTCCACCTATCAAAGACCCAATAGAAACACCTTTACCTCTAGGTGACCATTCTCCATTAGTTTCCCAAGATCCTATAGACTTACATTCAGATCTCTTACCCACAGGATTTAAAGCTAGAAAATTCCCCGTCTCTAAGACACATTTTATAGGAATCACCATTAGATCCTCATTAACCTCACCTACAATAATCAACCCTGTAGCTTATCATTTAGCACTACCACCTGCTTTGTCACGAATGCATGATGTTTTCCATATTTCTTTGCTTAAGAAATACAATTTTCCTCCTTTGCATTCAAGTGTTGACATGTGATTTTCCTTATAAGGATATGTTCTTCTGATTATTGGAAATCATGCTTGATATGGATAAGTCTTTTCTACTCTTAAGATCCTTTGACTGAATTGGAATGGCTTCCCTGAATCCATTTTTCACTTCTGGTAGGTGATTTGCAATCTGGTTTAAGAGTTGTAAACTTATCTATTTATCTGACTCATCCTTGGATCAATTTCAGTGATCCAAGGAATGTTTTAAATCTGCTCTATTGAACGAATGGTAAAATTGACATTCCATGAGTTAAGATACACATTGGACTGAACTTTGTTGTTGCAAGTTCTTTGATTTCTGTGTGAACGTACTTCCATTCAGTGGGTTGTTTTTCTTGGGTCTTTGGAGATCAACCATGACAAGTCATTGCTGACAAAAATGGGATGCAGCCTATTCATGGTATAAGAGAGATCCAGGATCCTATATAGGACTAACCTACAGGATCCTAAGCTAGGTAAAATATATATATATTTCTACCTAAGCTATGTCACTTGATAGAATTCTGATTCTAACCTAAATCTTCTAATTGGTTGATTTGCCCTAACCTAAGCTCGGTGCTAATGGAATTGGAAAGGTTACTAGGTATTAAATTAACCTAGATCCTAATACTACAAGGTATTATTGTAACCTAACCTAGTGTTTTAAACTATGGCACTTTGAATTATTTACCTATGAGGAAATTATCTAAACCTAATTGCTAAGGCCTATGGTGGGGGTTAGTTGTTAGTGTTATATCCTAAGGTATAAATTTTAATTCTACCTAAGATCTAACCTAAGCAATCTAATCTATCCTAAACTAATGGATATGAATGGGGACTTAAGTGGTCGCATGCACTTGGGTGACGGTTCCTAAGGCATTTATGTTATTGATAAGGTTGGTAAATGCATACGGACTGCCAGTTTGGCAGGGGCTAGATGACTTGGCGGAGGCTTAGGTGGCAGTATCACTAAAATGGAAATACATGTTAATTTAGACTTGGCATTCGCCAGACTTGGCAGGCAGTGGCAAGGAAGATTAGGTGGGAGATTTGGAATTAATGGAATTAATTGTTTTGGTTTACGAGCCCAAACCATCTTGGTAGGCATGCCAGTGGATTTTTGTTGGGTTGTTTCATTTTGCATGTTCTCTGATTTTCATTCTGCATGCACTCTGATTTTTCGAACCAGCAGGTTAAACTGCACTTCATGGCTATTTTTGAGGTTTCAAATCTATTTTCATTTCATGGAATGTATAAGAGGCATTGTGGAAGAGGTATCTGGTTGTTTGATCTTTCATGGAGAAGAGGAGAAGAAGTGAGCTCGGCTGGAGGTCTTCTTCGATTTGACAGAGACACTATCAGGCATGATAGGCTCTAACTGTTAAAATCTCTTGCTTTCCTCTAAGTGTTTTCATTAAAGCAACTCTGCTCTGTTGAGTTTTGTGCATTGCATGCTCTATCTGGTTAATTGGTTGATGGGTTTAGTAAATCTTGCATTCTGGGTTTCAAATCCATGGTATATGTGATTCTGTTGGAAACTTATGTTGTATTGTTTTAGCACAAAAGAACTATGCATGCAAGAACAAAGTTGGTAACTCTGTTTAACTTTTTCGGTTGTTGGAAATTGTTTGTTTGGTTTTGACTACTTTTGTTGCCAATAAATTACTAGCTGAGTTTTTAAGGAACTCTGAGTTCCACCTGTGTTTGTTGAGATTAGTGTTTTGTGAACTTGAGCTGGTAAAGAACTCCAGTTCTTATGAAAACTTGTATGCAAGCTCGAGCTTTCTGTTGGAAACTTGTTTTTGGTAGGAGAGAACTGTTGTTGGAGATTCTTGGTTCTATGGTGCTTGCATTTTATTTCATAGATAAATGGGACTGTGGATAAAACCGTATATGGCTTGGTTCTTGTATTTCATCTTGCGAAACTTTGACTGTTGTTGAAACCTATTTATAACTTGGAACCTGTGTTTTATTATCTTGGATAAATTGGACTGTTGATTGAAGTCCACATATGGCATGGTGCTTGTGATTTATTGTTCTTATGACCATATAAACTGTTAATGAAGGTTCATTATGAACACGGCTTTCATGTTTTGTTGTTTGTTTGGTCTGAGCTCTGTTAAGGTTCTTACATTTCATTGAGTTGGGAAACAGGGTTTGATAAGATGTTAACAGAAAATGGAAGCTCTATTCTTATTTTTAAATGTTTATAAGTAATTACGTTATTTTCGGCATAGCATTACGATGCTGGTGTATATATAAACTCATGTGATATTTTGTGATGCAAATCTATACAATGAAATTATTACATATTGTGGAAATGGTAACCTGAACGAAAAGTTGGTTCTGTTCTGGTATTCTTTTTGTGGGTTTTCTTGTTTTAAAAAGGTAAACTAAAAAGGGAACAAGTTGTTGCCCGAACTTGTTTATATTCTCTTGAATGATCCTGAACCTTGAAGGAGCTTATGATTTCTTGTGTTCAGATTACATATTGAGTCTTGAACTGGTTGTATTTCAAACATATTCATTCGGGTCTTGACTTTAAAACTGAAACATGGTTTAGAGGGTTGTTGGGTAAACTCTTCATGATCTTGACTGAAATTATCTTGTTGGTTTATCATTCTTATTGGAATCCCAATCTGTTACCTCTTATAGTAATATGTTGAAATATAGGACTGAACTCTTGGGAAGAATTTGAGTGCTAGTACCTACTTTGATTTCACACCTCTTGTTGGGTCCAATAAATGAATGTTAAGTCTTGAAAGATAAATTGTGATTCAAAATTGATTGCGGGTGTTTTGAACTTCACTATTTTATTATCCTGAGTTTAAAAAGGGAAAATTAAGGGTAAGGATTGATGGAACTTCACTGTTTGATGGTAAAGGGTTCTAAGAAAGAAAAATGTAGCATGTTTTCTTATTACCTTGAGGTTGTTCTTGTTTAAGCTCCTTTGGGAACCTTTGGACAAACTTAGAATGTATGTATGGAAAGTAGAATTCATGCATTAAATGGGAAGTTTTTGAAAGGAAGGAAGCATTAAGTTTTCTCTTTCCTTGAAGTTGTTCTTGTTCTCTTTCTTGGGAACTCTTGCATGAACTTAAACTGTATGTATAAGAAAAGGTAAAACTGTTAATTAAGTTGAAAGAAATGATTATAGATTGGGATCATATTCTGTTAGGACTTGCAGTTGGGTTAAGTTCATTGGATGGAACCTTCTGTTAATTATTCTTATTGGAAAAAGAGAATCATACTTAATTAGTCTTCTTATACTTGTCATTTGACTGAAATGAAGTAGAAAGAGATCGATGATTGGTTGGTAAAAAGGAAATGCAAACTTGTTGTTTGACTGTTAATCCATCATTCCTTCTTGGATTTCTTTTATGTGAATTTGTTTTGATGAATACCTTAAAATGTTGAATTTTAAAGTAGATGTCCTTTAAAGGAAATAGTTTAAGTCATGATATGCACCTGTTTCTACTTTGCGGATGTTATGTACTTTGGCATAATGGAAATGGTTTCTCTTCTTCTTTACTTGAAAAATTAGATGAAACATCCTAGAGAGAATATGTTGTAAACACTTCCTGTATCTTATAGTAAAGATAAGTGTTGTATTATATTTTGGTAGGATTGGAAACAATGAGATGTTATGATCTGTTGTTTGGTAAAGATAATTGATAGGATCAATTATACTTTAATTTGTAAGACAGATATTATAGATTATATTTTGTTCTTCTTTTTGTGAATTCTGGTTCATTAATGCTCTTCTTTTATTGTTATTACTTATGCTTAGAGTATGAAATACTAATTGTTCATTAAAGCAGGGTTGTTTTTATTGGAAAAATTAGTGGAATACACTTCATTTTAAGGCTTAGTGCTTATCATGTTCAGTTCATTGAACTGACCCGTGCTAGCAATTTTTGTAGATGGACTTCGTAAGTGATAAAAGAAGGCAAAAACTTATATGATGCATTGGCTGATCTAAGTTTGATTCTTGTGAAGAATTCTGATTCGTTCTTAAGTTGTATTGAAAAAGAAAAGTTATATTCTTTTGAATGAAGGTTGTTGTCATGCAGTATGCCTAAAATGCATAAGTTTGTAAATGTATAAGTTTTGAAAATGAATTGAAGGATGAGAATTTACTTGCATGGGTTGTGTAAATTATCTTGTACCTTTGTAAAAGAAATGGAATCCTATCCTGTTGATATTCTTCATGTTATTTATATGTTTAAATGAGTATTCTTGGATAAGTAGGAAAAAGGGAATTAGAGTAATTTCCCTAAATGTGATGCAGCTAAATAAGTTGCAGAATTCAATGTTCTTATCTAAACAATTCATATTATTAAGGTAACGTATAATGAACTTACAATGAAAACTATGGATTTTGTAAAGGAAATAAAGGGCGTGTCAAACCCTAGAACTTAACCATGAAGTGGAAGACTCTTCCTCTCTTATGACAAAGTAAAAAAAAAGGAAGATATGATTTATAATCATTAGACTTCATTTAATAAAGTCTATTAAGTTACAACCTAGGTGGTTGTTACACTTCCTTGAATGGTTAAGTCACATTAAATGGAACTTATGAGGTTGTTGTCCTTTCTTCTTGGTAGCTACTTGTTAAGCCAAAATTAACGAACATCGAAAGCAATCTTAAGTTAAGGAAGTTCTTCAAGGATTAATGGAACCTGATTT
Source organism: Taxus chinensis (assembly GCA_019776745.2). Taxonomy (NCBI): domain Eukaryota; kingdom Viridiplantae; phylum Streptophyta; class Pinopsida; order Cupressales; family Taxaceae; genus Taxus; species Taxus chinensis. The sequence goes on along the minus strand of CM034157.1, from coordinate 190,910,474 downwards.
GGAAAAGAACTTAGGGAGAGTTGGATTAGGGTTTGGGCAGGGTTGCTGAAATCTACTTTTTAGTATTCAAATTAATTAAATATTAATAATTTCCTAGGGGTATGTACATCTAAATGAGGTTGTTCTTTAGGATGCTGGCACATGCCAACTGTAGGGTTGTACCTTTGAGAAGATTGGGATCTTCTCGAGGATACAACATTGCAGTTGACATGTGGCAACACCCTTCTGCATTGATCATCTAGATCTACACACTTATGGACTTGAACTTAGTTTTTCTCTAGGACTGGGTAGTAGCATAGTTACGATATGAAGTAGCCCTCTAGGACTCAGGGTACCTTGGCACACGGGGTTGACCTAGGTTGACCCAGTATGCCAATATATCCTAAGTCTTTGTGAGCCCCTTCCTATCATAACCTACGTTGTTAACCAGAACTAGGGTTAAACCTTGGGCAAGAGGACTGACGGAAGTTAGTAAAGGACATTCTAGATAACAATAGAGTGGGGGTGAAGGACGTATTCTGGATTGATGAGTATGCCATCAAGGAATAAGTAATACGAACAGTATGTTAGAAATCTTTGGCCAAAGTATCGCAAGCTGTTGATTGCATTGTCCTATGTCACCTAGTCTAAGGATCATGATGCAGATGAATATTGGTAACAACTATTCAGTTAGGTTCCTTAGACAGATCACTCAATACCCAGAACAGGGTAAGAGAACCAAGTATACGTAGTATACAGAAAAGTATTCAATACTTAGTGTTAAACATGAATAGATCGGTAGTTCACCGAGTCATGAAATGAATAGATCGGTAGCTTACCGAGTCATCACAGCTGCATATGGTTATCTGTTATAAGAATGGTTGTTATGGAATGTGTGTTCTAAATTACGTATTTAGAACAAATAACATTACTAAAAAAAAATTCCCTTGTTTCTAAAGTCTTAAAATAGGAATGTTACATCTTTGTATCAAAGCTGAAGGTTGCAGCTCTTGGACCTATTGTGTCCATAATCTGATAAAAACTTGAATTTTCTTGTAACAAAAAATGGTTAGGACAAGAGGAAATGTTGCGAATAATGCTCCACCTGAGGAAGGAGCAGCAACAACCCAAAAACTTGATGAGATCCTTGCTGCCCTGTTGGACACAAGAGATCATTTGACTGTACTCGAGCAACAAGTGATGGGTAATGAGGAGGAAGAAGAAGCTGGTAATAACAATCAGCCACCTCCTGAGGACAACCCCAATATGGGTGTTGATAATAACAATGTTAATGTGCCTGTCCAGCCAGAAAACAAAAAGGCTAGGTTGGCAGCTGAACTCACTAATGATATAAAAAGGATAAGTCCACCTAAGTTTGATGGCACCACATTAGGTGATGGAGCTGAGAATTGGCTCAGTGAAATGGAGAAGTACTTTGCAATAAGGAACTTCTCAGAAGAAACCAAAGCTATTTGGGGAGCATATCAGCTTTCCCATGAAGCATCTTCATGGTGGGACAGCCGTAAGGCTGAGCTAAACATTGATGAAACTAACATCACTTGGGATCAATTTAAAAGTTATTTTAGGCAACGATGGCTGCCACAACTTTATTATGATCAGAAAATGACTAAATTTCAGAACTTGGCTCAAGGGAAGTTAATTGTAACTGAGTATTAGGAACGGTTTACGAAACTACTCAAGTATGTACCTCAGTATCAAACTGATGAGAAGTTCAGGATACAAAAATTCATCATGGGATTGAATCCCATTATTGGGGGAGAGGTTGATGTTCACAGCCCAACCACTATGGAAGGGGTTGTTGAAAAATCCATAAGGCAAGAACAGAAATTAAAGGCTATTTTTGCTCACAAGGAGGAAGTACGGAAGAAAGTTCCAAACTCTTCTTCAGCTTCTCTTGCACCTAAGAAAGGACCATGGAAAAATTTTGGTAATAAAAGTAAGTTTTCAGCTGATAATAATAAGAAAACAACAATGAATAAGTCTGCTGGAAATACACGGAACAATTTTGCCAAGAATAATAATAATAGACAGAAGTCCTATGGAGGTCAAAATGATAACTTTAAGGCTGGAAATAATTCTGAGCCCAAAAAGGGACCGGTAGGAGGCTGTTATAACTGTGGCAAAGATCATTACGTGAATCAATGTCCTTTGAAGAAGGATGATCGTAATCAGCAGCACAAGATACATGCTGCAGTAGCTGACAAGCAAGCTGAAAAGCAAGTTACACCTATAGAAGTTCCTGGTAAGTTATTCGGCATACCTGTAACTATTCTTTTTGATACGGGAGCTACTGAATGTTTTATTTCTAGTAAACTTGCTTCAAAACTTAAAAGAAAAGCTGGAAAAATGGATAAATCATGGACTGTACATTATGGTAATAATTCTGTTCATACAGTTAGTATGTGTCTTTTTGGGGCAGTCCTTGACTTACCTAGCTTTTCCACAGAAGTTGATCTCTATGTAGCACCTTTGGGATCTTATGATATAGTCATAGGTGTAAATTGGTTAGCAGAGCATAAAGCAAAGGTAGACTATTTTGAAAAACATATTAGTTGTTTAGATGATCTGTAGAAAACAACAGAGATTCAAGGTGTAAAATGAGAAATTTCTGTTAGGAAATTGTCAGCTATGCAACTTAAAAAGGCCAAAAATAAGGGTTGTACCTTATATGCAGTAAAAATTTCAGAATCTGTGGAAGAAAACAATGATTTCATGGAACGTTATCCACTGTTACGGAACTACAGTGATGTGTTTCTGGAAGAATTACCGGGATTACCACCCAAAAGGGAGTTTGACTTCACGATTGAAATCAAACCAGGTACTGAACCTATTTCAAAAGCACCTTATCGAATGACTACCACAGAGTTAGTAGAGCTTAAGGCTCAGTTGCAAGAAATTTTTTCTAAGGTTTTGATTAGACCAAGTGTTTCACCTTGGGGAGCACCAGTGATCTTTGTGAAAAATAAAGATGGAACACTTAGATTGTGCATTGATTACAGGATGTTAAACAAAGCAACAATCAAGAATAGATACCCACTTCCTAGAATTGATGATCTATTTGATCAGATGCGTGGAGCATCGGTATATTCTAAGATAGATCTTCAATCTGGATATCATCAATTATGAATTAAGGATGAGGACATTCATAAAATGGCTTTCAGAACAAGGTATGGACATTATGAATTCACGGTTTTACCCTTTGGATTAACGAATGCACCTGCAACTTTTATGAACTTAATGAATAATATCTTTCAAGAATACTTGGACAAGTTTGTACTTATATTATTGGATGACATTCTCATATATTCTAAAAGTGTTGAGGAGCATCATGAACACTTGAAAATAGTTTTGGAAATTCTGAGAAAGAGACGGTTATATGGTAAGTTGTCCAAATGTTCTTTCTATGACACTGAAGTTCACTATTTGGGTCATGTTATAAGTAAAGATGGGATTGTTGTAGATCCTTCTAAAATTGTAGCTATAACCGAGTGGCCTACACCAAAGAATGTACATGAAGTTAGAAGCTTCATGGGCCTTGCAGGTTATTATAGAAAATTTGTTAAGGATTTTTCTAAGGTGGCTGCACCAATAACTTCATTGCAGAAAAAGGATAAGAAATTTGTTTGGAATGATAAATGTGAATCTGCTTTTAAAAATTTGAAAATTCAGTTGACTTCAGCACCTATTTTAGTTGTACCTGATCCTAATGGAGACTTTACGGTTGTAACGGATGCATCTGGGGAAGGTCTTGGAGGTATTTTGTTACAAAATGATCATGTCATAGCTTATGAAAGTAGAAAACTTAAGTTACATGAGTTGAATTATGCTCCACATGATTTAGAGCTTGCTGCCATAGTTCATGCACTTCAAGTTTGGAGGCATTATCTGCTTGGTAAACCATTTGAGTTGAAAACTGATCATCTTGGGCTGAAGTACATTTTCACTCAGCCAAATCTGAATGCAAGACAATGAAGGTGGTTAGAGTTTTTGTCTCAATATGATTTTGACATAAGTTACATTAAAGGAAAAGAGAATAGAGTGGCTGATGCTCTAAGTCATAGGAAGCACATTTCTGCTCTTATAACACTAAGAACTCAGTTTAAGGATGAAGTAAAAAGTGTTATGGAATCTGACTCTTACTTTCAGCAAGTAAAAATAGCACTTGCTGCAGATCCAAAGGATGAAAGGTATAAAGGTTTTCACTTTGATAATGAAGGAATCTTATGATATGAAAATAGAGTATACATACCTTTGCTTAATGATTTGAGAAAGAAATTGTTGATAGAGTTTCACAATTCACCTTTTTCTGGACACCCTGGCATTACAAAAATGCTTGCTGATATAAAACAACAATATTTCTGGAAGGGAATGAAAAAGGATGTTATTGATTTTGTGACTCATTGTCTTGAATGTCAACGTGTAAAAGTGGAACATATGCACCCAGCTGGTTTATTGTATCCTCATAGCATACCGCAGTACAAATGGTAGGTAATAAGCATGGATTTTGTACAAGGATTGCCTATGTCAAGAAATAAACATGATGTTATTTTGGTAGTAGTTGACAAACTAACGAAAGTAGCTCATTTTATTGCTGGAAATCTAAAGGATGATTCTCCTGTTTTGGCTAAAAGATTTGTACATGAAATTTTCAGATTACATGGAGTACCTGAATTAATCATATCTGATAGAGACCCTAGAATGACGTCAAGGTTTTGGCAAATGCTTAATGCAGCTCTTGGAACTAAACTGAATTTCAGTTCTGCGTATCATCCGGAAATGGATGGACAGACTGAAAGAGTAAATCAGGTTTTGGAAGATATGTTACAGATGTATTGTATGGATCAGCAGTATAAGTGGGAGGAGTACCTTCCATTAGTTGAATTTGCATACAATAATACATATCATGCTTCTCTTAAGATGGCACCTTTCGAGGTGCTTTACGGAAGGAAATGCAGAACCCCTATTAGTTGGGATAGCATTGAGGATAGAGAGGTAATTGGACCTGAAATCCTTACGGAAATGGAACAACAAGTTAAAATGATTCGTGAACGCTTGAAAGAAGCAGCAGATAGGAAAAAGAGTTATGCTGACTTAAAGTGGGTTGACAGGAAATTTGAACTTGGAGAGAAGGTTTTTCTTTGGGTTAAACCGAAAAAGAGTTCTATAACTTTTGGCAAGGCTGCCAAGTTATCACCTCGTTATGTGGGACCTTTTGAAATAGTTGAAGTAATCAACCCTGTAGCTTATCGTTTAGCACTACCACCTGCTTTGTCACGAATGCATGATGTTTTCCATATTTCTTTGCTTAAGAAATACATTTCAGATTTATCACATGTGTTAAATTGGAATTCCTTGCAGGTCCAAGACCCAGGAATAATCATGGTTAAACCCATTCGAGTGCTGGAAACTCACCATTTGCATTTAAGAAATAGAGAAACAAGTCAATGTAAGGTCCAGTGGGACCAATTTAACAAGGAGAGTGCAACTTGGGAAAATCTAGAGGATATGAAAACTACTTTTCCATATCTATTTGAACAGAATTGAATCTGTTGACTGATAAAAAAATTTTATGATTTTATCTTTTATGACATTAAGTAAGCCAGTTTTGGGCAGATATTTACTTGATTTGAATAAAAAGTTATTTAATGCTGATTTCTGGAACTATAAGGTTTTGAAATATTTGACTTAGGATAAGAGAAGTGAATGAATTGACTGTCCTTGATGTAAATTGTTAAAAGAGATAATCATCGGGATGATGATTCTTTTTAGGAGGGAAGCATGTAACACCCTTGACAGTTGTTATTTTCCTCCTTTGCATTCAAGTGTTGACATGTGATTTTCCTTATAAGGATATGTTCTTCTGATTATTGGAAATCATGCTTGATATGGATAAGTCTTTTCTACTCTTAAGATCCTTTGACTGAATTGGAATGGCTTCCCTGAATCCATTTTTCACTTCTGGTAGGTGATTTGCAATCTGGTTTAAGAGTTGTAAACTTATCTATTTATCTGACTCATCCTTGGATCAATTTCAGTGATCCAAGGGATGTTTTAAATCTACTCCGTTGAACGAATGGTAAAATTGACATTCCATGAGTTAAGATACACATTGGATTGAACTTTGTTGTTACAAGTTCTTTAATTTCTGTGTGAACATACTTCCATTCAGTGGGTTGTTTTTCTTGGGTCTTTGGAGATCGACCATGACAGGTCATTACTGACAAAAATGGAAATGCAGCCTGTTCACAGCATAAGAGAGATCCAGGATCCTATATAGGACTAACCTATGGGATCCTAAGCTAGGTAAAAAACCTATATGTCATTTAGAATACCTAAGCTATGTCACTTGATAGAATTCTGATTCTAACCTAAGCTCATTCTGTTATGATTGTGCTAACCTGGAATTGGAAAGGTTACTAGGTATTAAATTAACCTAGATCCTAATACTACAAGGTATTATTGTAATCTAACCTAGTGCCTAAAACTATGGTTTTGAATTAATTTACCTATGTGGAAATTATCTAAACCTAATTGCTAAGGCCTATGGTGGGGGTTAGTTGTTAGTGTTATATCCTAAGGTATAAATTTTAATCTACCTAAGATCTAACCTAAGCAATCTAATCTATCCTAAACTAATGGATATGAATGGGGACTTAAGTGGTCGCATGCACTTGGGTGACGGTTCCTAAGGCATTTATGTTATTGATAAGGTTGGTAAATGCATACGGACTGTCAGTTTTGGTAGGGGCTAGATGACTTGGTGGAGGCTTAGGTGGCAGTATCACTAAAATGGAAATGCATGTTAATTTGACTTGGCATTCACCAGACTTGGCAGGTGGTGGCAAGGAAGATTAGGCGGGAGATTTGGAATTAATGGAATTAATTATTTTTGGTTTTTGAGCCCAAACCATCTTGGTAGGCATGCCAAGTGGATTTTTGTTGGGTTGTTTCACTTTGCATGTTCTCTGATTTTCATTCTGCATGCTCTCTGGTTTTTCAAACCAGCAGATTGAACTGCACTTCATGGCTATTTTTGAGGTTTCGAATCTATTTTCATTTCGTGGAATGTATAAGAGGCATTGTGGAAGAAGGTATTTGGTTGTTTGATATTTCATGGAGAAGAGGAGAAGAAGTGAGCTCAGCTGGAGGTCTTCTTCGATTTGACAGAGACACTATCAGGCATGATAGGCTCTAACTGTTAAAATCTCTTGCTTTCCTCTAAGTGTTTTCATTAAAGCAACTCTGCTCTGTTGAGTTTTGTGCATTGCATGCTCTATCTGGTTAATTGGTTGATGGGTTTAGTAAATCTTGCATTCTGGGTTTCGAATCCATGGTATATGTGATTCTGTTGGAAACTTATGTTGTATTGTTTTAGCACAAAAAACTATGCATGCAAGAACAAAGTTGGTAACTCTGTTTAACTTTTTTGGTTGTTGGAAATTGTTGTTTTTGGTTTTGACTACTTTGTTGCCAATAAATTACTAGCTGAGTTTTTAAAGGAACTTCTGAGTTCTACCTGTGTTTGTTGAGATTAGTGTTTTGTGAACTTGATGTGATTTGTGATCTCGAGCTGGTAAAGAACTCTAGTTCTTATGAAAACTTGTATTCAGATCCGAAGGGAGAAAAGAAATGAATTCCAAAGCTGAAAGGTCAGAGGGTTTATGTTTTGGGATTGGTAGTAAAAAGAGCCAAACCTACTTGCATAAACGAGCAAAGCAATACTGATGAATAAATGACAATAAAACATAAGTAGATCCAACAGAATAAACACACAGATCTAACTTAAGAAAGATCTAATGCACATAACACAAGTATTTAGCACAAAGTCTAAATATTGTATTAATAATTCTTTCTGTTACAAAAATCTCAAAGTATTTTCTCCTCACTTCTATTTTTCATCTGAAAGATATCCACCCTCCACTCCAATACAACAAGTATTGGAGTATTTATAGAAGAAGGAGAAGAAGGAAGGCAAAAAGGAACCAACCACCTATTTACAAAATATCTACAAAATATCTTAAAGTCATGTTGACTTTTGACAATTTGATGGATGACATCATCCCATGGTGTAACATGGATGATGTCATCATTTGTGCCAACATACTCTAGATATTTACAAAAAGGAAAGTCGAAGAAGAGAGAGAGAAGAAACAGAAACTATTCATCGTCGTCGTCCTGCGGCTGAAAGGGGGGAGCCTGCTTCTGCTGCTGCTCAGGTGACGAGATGTGGAATTGGGCGCGGTATTCCATGAACTTGCTGATCATGGGCTCTAGTTGATCCTGGGAAGGATCCTTGTGTCGCTCGCTGATCGCCTTGCAAGTCTCCCGCTCATCTATGAGCTTCTCTGGGAGTTTGGAATATTCTTTTTCTACTTCTATGAGTAACCCTGATGAAGTCCCGATAGGCCAGCAGGTTATTGATGGAATCTGCGTCAAAAGTGACCTCTGGCCCCAGCCCTTGCGAAACGATTTCCTTGAAAATCTAGATGGTTTCATCTACTTTCCTTAAGGCGAAGGAAAGGAGTAAGCAACCCTGGAGACATGTTGAGAACGATTTGTTCCATTTGGTGCATGGCGTCCAGGGCTTCTTCCTTTACCTTATCGATCTTTTCAAGGACAAATTCCAGTTGATCCATCTGGTAATCTAGAGTGGAAATGACTTTATTGAGGGCCCTGGGATGACCGAAAATGCCGAACTTGACTAGATCTTCGACTGAACAGTTTGAAATATTTGTTGAAAGGTCTCATGCTGCAGCCTAGCATGGTCCAGCTCTTCTGATATGGGTCCTGCTAACGCTTGGAGCTCTTTATTCACCTTGTTGATGTTCAGATACAAATCAGAGAACTTGGCGATCACTTTTTCACTATCTTTGAGGATATGGCTCCTCCAAGCGGAAACTGCCATGCCCTGCTCACCGATCTTTGCATATTCATTAATTTTATCCTGGCTCAGAGGCACAAGAGTCTCGGCAGCAGTTGTGGGAGGTGCACTGCCCATCTTCTGTAAGGCTTGGAGTAGATGTTTATTTTTCTCTTTCAATAGCCTTTTCTCTTCTTTTGCTTCTTGAAGCTTCTTGCAGAGGGTGTCAACTGCAGATAGGGCCTCTCCCTGAAGGCTTTCAGAAGATGTACCCATTGTGACTTGAGTCACTGTATAATCTATCGGAGACAGATCCTTTTTATCTTTCAGAGGATTGGGGTATGCGATCTCCATTACCCTCTCTCCCGAAGCACTCTGAGAGAAGTGTGTGACGGGATTCTTCTTCTTTTGCCCCTTTGGACGGGATTACGGAGAAGTCCATCGGTGCGATGGGAACTTTCCTTTTCTATTGACTTAAGTGCCTGGAGATCCAGGCTGGACTTATGGGAGAAGGACCAGAAACAAAGAAGGGGGGTGGAGCTGCAGTAGTAGAAGGGAAAAACGTGGAGACACTTGGAGGCGGCATCGAGAGGGAGGCCAAGGAAGTGCTCACGGGAGGAAGAGATACTGCAGGAGAGGAAGACATAGGAAGGGAAGGGAGCTCAGAGATGAGGGAAGAAATGGAGGGGGACAGATCCGTGAGAGAAGAGAAGATGGACGAAGAAGCGGGAGGAACAGTAGAAGAAGGGGGAGAGGACATGACCAAAGGAATGGTCGCTTGAGTCACTTGAGGAGGGGAAGGAGGAGAAGAAGAAGGGACAAAAGGGACCTCGGTTGTTGCTAAGTGCTGAGTGGTGACATCCTGAGTGGATGGGCCTATTGGAACATCTGGTCTTCCGCTTCTTTCTCTGGAGAAGCCAGAGTTACAACTTGTTCCTGGTGCAGTGGAAGGAGGACTTTCAGGAGCTTCCTCTTGAGTGGTGCTGGATTCACCTTCTTTGTTTTTTCCTTTGCTTTTTGGCTGCTGTTTTGATCGAGGAGGTGCGTTACCCAATGGAGAGGTTGTGAAATCGACTCCGAGGTAGATGAGTCCATTCATTCGGCACCAATGCTCTGTTCTACGCAGAGTTTCCTTGACCCTTTCCTCAATTGTCTGAGGTGATTTGGTTCTATCAATTAATCGCGAAAGGCCAATCGTCCCCACCTGTGTCAAGATATACTTGATCCACTTCCTCCTCAGCAGTTTGGTAGCCTTTGGGGATGATGGCTACCCCATACTTGGATGATTTCTGCTAAGGCCAAGTGAGAATGATCCTTCCTTCTGAGCTCCACCTCATGATATAGGTCAATGTAGATGTCCTCGATCTGAGGGATGTGGATTGGATCAAGCTTAGCCCTTGGCAGATAATTTCTCAGGGTCGAAGGTTGGCCTTGCCAGGAAGTCATGTTTCAGATTCAACAGCTCCAGCTCTGCAAACATGTCTTTCACCTTGTGGTGAGTGAGACATGTATACCTACCCACTGTGAGGGGGAAAGGAGTTCCACCCTTCTTTCTCTTGAGGCATTTCTCATGGTAGGTGACTAGCTGTCTTGACAGCTCTAGCAGAATCAACTTGGGCCCAGCATACCTAGGCAGTCTATTTGGCTCTCCCAAGAAGTTAGCCACCCTTAGATAAGTGAATGTGGGGAATTGAGTGAACAGGTCCCCCCATTTCTCTGTGGTTGCTGCTATGCTCTTGGTCGTGTGCGACCGTAAGTCATATTCGGCCTCAACAGGCAGATGATGAAATAGAAAAATGCATCATTGATCTTTGTAAATTGAGGGATGCTATTTTCCAGCTTCAGTTCTGGATAGTATTCATAAATTTTGACTTGGGGCCAAACTCCATTCCGCATCAGAGCTCGATAGTCCCTTTCTGAAGCTGCAGCGTAAACAACATAGGAATTCATGTAGAACCTCCCAGTTGTGGTAAATTGTTGTAGCTACTCATAGATTGTGTTGCTTATAATTTCTGCCCATTCAAAATGTTGATCGGGCATATTTTTTTTCATTGTTTCTAAATACTCGCAGCATCCATTTGTGGAAATAGTGGGCGTCAGGAAGCCCAAACACCCTGCTCAGGAACGTGATGGTGTCACTGAGCTCCTCTGAAAAATCACTGCGGTGAATGATTTGTGGCCAACGGGTCACTACTTTTTTATTTTTCAAATATACCTCAATCATCAGCTGCATGCACTGATCTTCATTGTCGTCCTAGGCTTTAATGCAGTCTTCTTGGCTGACGGCCACAAAGTGCTGGTGATGAGGAATGCCGAGTATTATCTCAAAGTGGCGGGCAGTGAGGTTGATTATGACCTCGCCCTTCTCATTTACGACACATCTTGTGTCTTTATTGTAGCACCGGGAAACCACCATCATAAATTCATTGTTAATGGCACTGACTGGGATTCCTCCAGCAAAGTGCAGGGCACTGCCTATCAGCTTGTCCATCCATGGACTTCTTGTGACCTTCTGAGTCCTGACCTAGAACTCCTCCATATCAATATGACCCAACTCTGAGTCTCTGATGTCCAGGTCACACTCGGCCTGGGAGTCGGGCATTCTGACCCTCTGATATTTATACTTCATTTCTTCTTCTGTGAGCTTGGCCTTGCCTTTGGATTTGGTAGGTCTCTTGCTTGATGTTGACATATGTTCTTCTGAACTTAACTGCTGATCTGCAAGAATAAGAAGTGAAACCCAATTGAAGAAAGCCATGTCAGCTGCTTGATTTTCCATTGAAATGCTGACAGAAGAAAGAGTTAGCCAATTTTGGGGCCTCAGGGCGCATGGCACATGGATACTGCATGATTGCAGGGCTAAATAGGTAAGGCACAAAGGAAAAGGGTGTTGCAAGGAGTTAAATCAGCACCGAAGGGCGCATGGCGTATAGACACCTACAGGGTGCACTTTTGTTGCTGTAAGCACAAGTGCGCCTGCGCCATGTGTATTGCATTTTATAAAGGGCGCAGATTATTTTCATGTTACACGGGTACAGAGTGCGCCAAAGGGCGCAGGAATAATGCGTGTAACATCATATGTTCATGCGCCATAGGGGAACTTGGCGCGGCGCATGGAAGGTCTGCACAACATGATGTTGTTGCGATGAGGGACGCGCCTGCGCCATTTATAGCTTTGCACTTGGCGCATAGGAAAGGACTGCTACATGGATGCTGGGTGCGCCAAAGGGCGCAGGAATTTGTAATGTTGCACCCAAGTTTGATGCGCCAAGAGGGCGCATGGAAAGCATTTGCAGCAAGCGAGGGAAGTGAGCCATGAGGGCGCAGCTTTTCATGATGTAGCAGGCAGGGAATGTGCGCCTATTGGCACGGCTGCTCTTTGTGTAACAGGGGCTACAGATGCGCCAAGGGCGCAATTTTTCTTGATGTTGCATGGCGAGATGGGTGCCAATGTGCACCAAAGGAAAATTTAGTTTCCTTTTTAAGGTTTGATCTTTCTCTGAGGGGTTTGCATATGGCTAAGCTCTTTTTTATGCAGGTTCATTTGGGTGATAGAAGAGGCTTTAAAACAAAGGTTTCAAAGCATCATTATTTCAGGACAGAAGCTCCCTCTACCAGTAGATCTGGAAAGAGGGGAGGAAATGTGGAAAGAGAGCAGCAGGGGGGTAGCAAATTCATGATTTCATTCTTTTTCCAATCTGATTCATACCCACAAGCAGCCAAAAACCACAAACACAAAACGCACAAAAGAAAGAAGGCCACTTACCCGATATAAATAATGAAAAATGCGTGTGAAATGGGTCCACAAAGTGATCGAAAGTGACAGGGCAGGTGCGCTGACAGGTTCAGAGAAAATAATGAAAATCACGTGATTTGCATTGGTGATAATGACAGCGCAGACGCGCCTATTTATAGGCGATGGTAGCAATAAATGTGCCACCAACCTTTTCAAGTGGCGCACCAAAGAAGTTGTCGACACGAGAAAAACATGTGCCCTTTGGCGCATCAAAACTCTTGTCAACACGAAGATACGTGCGCCTACGGCACACCGAGAGTGGTGTCAATAGAGATAAATATGTGTGCCCTGGCGCACCAAAAAGAGGTTGCAACAAATGTTCTGTTGACAGGAAGGCGCATGCACCTTGGCGCACGCATAGGAAAGACTCAACATAGAGAGGCGCACCAAAACACTGCTGACACAAGAAAGCATGCGCCAAAGGATTTAAAGGGGGCCCATCAAAAGTTGATGTTGCATAGTCATTATATGCGCCCGGCCAAAAAGACCAAAAAACGGCTAAGTTCGGAAAACTGGATTTCCCGGGAAGGGATTTTGCAACGTTCCGAACGCAAGGGATCCCCGACGAGGGATTGGAACAAAATTTTCAGTATGGTTATCTGTGAAATTGCCCTTGCCAATTTTACGGGATAATAGGATAAAACTGTATATGGCTTGGTTCTTGTATTTTATCTTACGAAAAATTTGACTGTTGTTGAAACCCGCATCTAACTTGGAACCTATGTTTTATTATCTTAGATAATTTGGACTGTTGATTTAAGTCTACTTAAGGCATGGTGCTTGTGATCTTTTGTCCTTATGACCATTTAATTGTTATTGGAGGTTCTTTATGAACCCGAATTTCATGTTTTGTTGTCATCGGGTCTGAGATCTATTAAGAATCTTACAGTCCGTTTGAGTTTGGAACAAGATTTGATAAGATGTTAATAGAAAATGGAGGCTCTATTCTTATTTTTAAATGTTTATAAGTAATTACATTATTTTCGGCATAGCATTACGATGCTGGTGTATATACGAACTCATGTGAGATTCTAGGATGCAAATTTGTACATTGAAATTATTACTTATTGTGGGAATGGTAACCTGAATGAGAAGTCGGTTCTGTTCCAGTATTTTTTTGTAGTTTTCTTGTTTTAAAGGTAAACTAAACATGGAACAAGTTGTTTCCCGAACTTTTTTATATTCTCTTAAATGATCTTGAACCTTGAAGGAGCTTATGATTTCTTGTGTTTGGAATTACATATTGAGTTTTGAACTGGTTTTATTTCAAACATATTCATTTGGGTCTTGACTTTAAAACTGGAAAGATGGTTAGAGATTTGTTGGTTAAACTCTTCATGATCATGACTGAAATTATCTTGTTGGTTTATCATTCTTATTGGAATCCCAATCTGTTACCTCTTATAGTAATATGTTGAAATATAGGACTAAACTATTGGGAAGAATTTGAGTTCTAGTACCTACTCGGATTCACAATTCTTGTTGGATCCAATGAAAGAATGTTAAATCTTGAAAGATAAATTGTGATTCAAAATTGATTTTGGGCTGTGTTTGAACTTCATTGTTTTATTATCCCGAGTTTAAAAAGGGAAAATTAAGGGTAAGGATTGATGGAACTTCACTATTTAATAAGAAAGAAAAAATTGTAGCATGTTTTATTATTACCCTGAGGCTGTTCTTGTTCACTCCTTTGGGAACCTTTGCACGAACTTAGGATGTATGAATAGGAAAGTGGAATTCATGCATTATAATGGAAAGATTTTGAAAGGAAGGTAGCATTAAGTTTTCTCTTCCTTGAAGTTGTTCTTGTTCTCTTTCTTGGGAGCTCTTGCATGAACTTAAACTATATGTATAAGAAAAGGGTAAAATTGTTAATTAAGTTTAAAGAAATGATTACAGATTGGGATCATATTCTATTAGGAATTGTAGTTGGGTTAAGTTGATTGGTTGGAACCTTCTATTAATTATTCTTATTGGAAAAAGAGAATCAATACTTAATTAGTCTTCTTATACTTGTCATTTTACTGAAATGAAGTAGAACGAGATTAAGGTTTAGTTGGCAAAAAGGAAATTGTAAACTTGTTGTTTGAGTATTAATCCATCATTCTTTCTTGGATTTCTTTTATGTGGATCTGTTTTTATGAATACCGTAAAATGTTAAATTTTAAATTAGAGGACCTTTAAAGGAAATAGTTTGAGTCTTGATATGCACCTGTTTCTACTTTGCGGATGTTATGTACTTTGGCATAATGGGAATGGTTTGTCTTCTTCTTCTTTACTTGAAAGTTAGATGAAACATCCTAGTGAGAATATGTTGTAAACACTGCCTGTATCTCATAGAAAAGATAAATGTTGTATTATATTTTGGTAGGGTTGGAAACAATGATATGTTATGATTTGTTGTTTGGTAAAGATAATTGATGGGATCAATTATACTTTAATTTGTAAAACAGTTTTTATAGATTATATTTTGTGCTTCTTTTTGTGAATCCTGGGTTCACTATTGCTCTTGTTTTTATTGATATTACTTATTCTTAGAGAGTATGAAATACTAATTGATCATTAAAGCAAGGTTGTTTTTATTGGAACAATTAGTGGAATGCACTTTGTTTTAAGGCTTAGTGATTATCATGCTCAATTCATTTAACTGACCCATGCTAGCAATTTTTACAGATGGACTTTGTAAGTGATAAAAGAAGGTAAAAACTTATATGATGCATTGGTTGATCTAAGTTTGATTCTTGTGAAGAGATTATGATTCGTTCTTAAGTTCTATTGAAAAAGAAAAGCTATATCTATTTTGAATGAAGTTTGCTGTCATGCAGTATGCCTAAAATGCATAAGTTTGTAAATGTATATTTTTTGAAATTGAATTGAAGGATGGGAATATACTTGCATGTGTTGTGTATAATTATCTTGTACCTTTGTAGAAGAAATGAAGTCCGATCATGTTGATATTCTTCATGTTATTTATATGTTTAAATGAATATTTTTGGATAAGTAGGAAAAATGGAATTAGAGTAATTTCCCTAAACGTGATGCTACTAAATAAATTATAGAATTCAATATTATTATCTAAGCAATTCATATTGTTAAGGTAACGTGTAATGAATTTACAATGAATTCTATAGAATTTGTAAAGGACATAAAGTGTGTGTTAAACCCTAGAACTTAACCATGAAGAGTAAGAATCTTCCTCTCTTATGAAAAAGTAAACAAAAAGGAAGATATGATTTATAATCATTAGACTTCATTTAATAAATTCTATTAAGTTACAACCTAGGTGGTTGTTACACTTCCTTGAATGGTTAAGTCACATTAAATGGAACTTATGAGGTTGCTGTCCTTTCTTCTTGGTAGCTGCTTGTTAAGCTAAAATTAATGAACATTGAAATCAATCTTAAGTTAAGGAAGTTCTTCAAGGATTAATGGAACCTGATTTGGAAAAGAACTTAGGGAGAGTTGGATTAGGGTTTGGGCAGGGTTGCTGAAATCTAATTTTAAGTATCCAAATTAATTAAATATTAATGATATCCTAGGGGTATGTACACCTCAATGAGGTTGTTCTGTAGGATGTTGGCACATGCCAACTGTAGGGTTGTACCTTTTAGAAGATTGGTATCTTCTCGATGATACAGCGTTGCAGTCGACACATGGCAATACCCTCCTATATTAATTGTCTAGGTCTACACACTTATGGACTTGAACTTAGTTTCTCTATAGGACTGGGTAGAAGCATAGTTATGATATGAAGTATCCCTCTAAGACTCATGGTACCTTGGCACACGGGGTTGACCTAGGTTGACCTAGTATGCTAATATATCCTAAGTCTTTGTGAGCCCCTTCCTATCATAACCTACATTGTTAACCAGAACTAGGGTTAAACCTTGGGCAAGAGGACTGAAGGAAGTCAATAAAGGAAATTCTAGATAATAATAGAGTGGGTGTAAAGGACATATTCCAGATTGACGAGTATGCCGTCAAGGAATAAGTAATACGAACAGTATGTTAGAAATATTTGGCCAAATTTTTAGCAAGTTACTGATTGCATTGTCCTATGTCACCTAGTCTAAGGATGTGTGATGCAGATGAATATTGGTAACAACTATTCAGTTAGGTTCCTTAGATAGATCACTCAATACCCAAAACAGGTAAGAGAACCAAGTATATAGTATACAAAAAAATATTCAATACTTAGTGTAAACATGAATAGATTGGTAGTTCACCGAGTCATGAAATGAATAGATCGGTAGCTTACCGAGTCATTTACAGCTACATATGGTTATCTATTATAAGAATTGATTGTTATGGAATGTGTGTTCTAAATTATGTATTTAGAACAGAGAACATTACTATAAAAAAATAAAAATTCCCTTGTTTCTAAAGTCTTAAAATGGGAATGTTACAGAAAAAATTATTTTTATGACTTTATGGTATAAAGTGGTTTTAAGTGTTCTTTGGGTTAGTGGATTTCCAATGAGTGGTCTCATGCCATATTTCAGGTGGTATGTTGAAACTAGGTCTTGCCTCCATTGATCAGACTGGTTTGCTGGAGGTGCTCAGCATGAGTCAGGAAACATTCCCACTTCATGGTGTTATCCACACCTAAAACTGGACTGATGCAAGTAGTTTCCCTTGAGCTTCTTATAGGAAGAGATCCCACAACACCAAACTGATGTCCCAAACCAATTTCTCTTGAAGGTTCTTTCCACCATCGATAGAGTTTATGTTTGTCCTTCGAGTCTATGATTGCATTCGGGTAGAGATGAACATTAATATCATTTCCTAGGCCATGCATTGTCTCATATGCGCAGTAGTCTTAGTCTAAATTAAAATACCTATATGTTCCTTTCATGTTGAGTTTATATCAATGTATTAGATGTATTTTACCTCTATTTTCATGACTGGCCTTAATCATCATTCGCGTGGGCCCCCATAGGTATCTCCAGACTTATGTCATGTATATGGAGGGTAAATGTATCAATTCATTTAACCTAGTGGTATCGATGGACCTTGTATGCATGTCTAGTGGAAAGTTGTGAAAGAGGTCCACTTATGACTTCAGGAAAAATGTGTGAAGTTCAAGTATGAATTATTGAGACATAGTAGAGGATTCCACCTAACCCATCAGGTCCTTTCAGAATTTGCAATCATGCTTATGAAGAAGCCAATGACATGCTCATGAGTGAAGAAGGATCAAGTGTGTTTCCACAAGGGTTTTGAGTGTGAGGAGCTGATATTTGTGATCACCAATATAGTCACTAGGAGCTTAACAATACTTACAGTGTTCCATTCATCATCGCTATGGTTGAGTGGGTTCTTGATCATCTTGGTGGGTAGTAGCCTCCTTGTATATTGGGTGTTAGCTCCACCCCTGATACATGGGTGGTTGTTCCATTGTGAAGTGGGTGCCATCTACCCACATACCAACCACCTTTCCCTTGATATGTCATATTTCAATGGAATTATTTTGAATTGATTAATCACCTATTCATAAGTGTTAACACATGGTTTTGACTTCCACAAGATTAAGGAAGTCTTCACCACTTTATATTTTATGTTCTATGTATCACCATATTGGATGTATGTTATTTCATTTATGGTTGGTTAATACCTTCGTACCAGTATCACCTTGATGCATGGACTTGAATGACTTTATGGTTCATGCAAGTTAACCAGTAATTGAAGTAAAATTTTGAAGGACTAATTCCTCCGACCTCCATTCCACTGTGTTTCCATCAATCAATATGAAGTTAACCCACACCTTCCTGGAGTGACTGTACATGGAATGAGATAATAATTGATGTTGATATTTGATGAGGGTTTCCACCATCCTATGATTCTATGGACTACATCGAGAAGTAATACTGTGACATAGTGGTATTAGCAATTACATGATATTTACCTGATCAAGATAATTACTAGTTGAACTCATTGTAGATTTCAGCCCTTCTCGACCTTCGTGCTAAACCTATCACCATGATTCCATGCGATAAAATATGTGAGACCCATGATATCTCATTCCTCCTAACCAAAAAAAGAGTTTCATGAATCACCATTTCCTCTTAGACTCTAACTTATCAACGCAAGGGTGAGGCTCCTTAGGTCTCTTACCAACTTAAATATGAACACCATGAAATGATTAATGTCGATACATTTTGGAGGTTAACATGGGGACTAGTCAAAAATAGGTTGCATGACTCTGATATTGAGCTAACTTGGTAGCAGAACACTACATAGTATTAATCAGTGCAGTTACCAGTGTAGAGATGCAAACCATGTTGAATAGCATTTACTATCAAGTTAATCAACATGTTTATGGACTTGAGAAAATGGTTTACCCGCAAATCCTAATATGATCACGCGAATCATTAGTTCTTTCTTAATAGGTAATGCCATCAAATACATAATTACATAAAAGATCATAACCATTATTTAAATTGGTCATACGAATCAAATGCAAAGTATTTATAACACCATAGATAATCATTGAACACATATCGTAACTATTCCTACAGATGACCAATCACATCTACAAAGATCAGAAGATAACGTAATAAGAGTGCACCCTCACATTGCTCTTTTCATTAAATAAGAGCTGAACATGCTATGTTCTCTCTCTTGTGTGCAAGGGATCCAACACCATTGAGTTATGGTTTCTTGTCTATGGAGGAAAATATCACAAAATGATACCTATCTCTAAGGCAACTAGGGGGACTGATCGATAGGTTGCACTTTACACCTCCATGTAGGTCAACAAAACATACCCATCTTCAATATGACTTCCACGTACCTGGTAAGTTTATACACATGCTGAGATGACATGTACCATGTATGTTAAGAGTAAACTATGACTGATGGATGATGATCCTGGGTTATAACAAAATTTATTGCTTGCATCTTTTAGAGGATTTTTGTTGGGTAGTTTGAAAACCACATTCATCACCCCTTGGGGGACCTTTTGTTATCGAGTCATGCCTTTTGGCCTTAAAAATGTTACTGCCACATATCAGTGGGCTATGACTTAGTATCTTCCATGACATCATGCATAACATAGTGGAATATTATGTGGACTGATCTTCTAAGGCCAATCTCGAATTCTGCTCGTGTCAAACACCTCACAGTTCTAAAAAGGTCATTTTTGATTTCCTCTCATTAAATATTGCATTCACCTTTAACCAAAGAAATGTGCATCTTTTTCGTTCTCTCCGGAAAAATCCTTGGCTTTATTATCCTTGGATGTTTGGGGTATAAATGTTAAACCCACTAAACATTAAATCTCTATTCTAGAAATTCCTCCACCTTACTAACCTTATGCAACTTTGTAGTCTTGCAAGGCAAGTTACAATCTATTTGATGCATTTCATTTCACAATCTTCTAATGCTGTTGTCAATACATTTCATCATCTTCTCAAGAAGGATGTCTCCTTCTAATCTGGGATGATGACTTGCCACAAATATTTTTGATAGCATTAAACACTTATTTTCTCTTCAACCACCTATACTCATTTAGCCAAAGATGATCAAGCCCTTTTACCTCTACATTTGGCTCAGCTACCAATTCCTTGGGTACTTCCACGCTTAACTCATCGTGATAGCAATAAACATGAAATCGAGAAAGTGGTTTACTATAATACATAAGTCAATACTCTTTTAAGAATAAGATAAACTAGATATACTAACATTTAAAAAATTTGCTTAACCTTAGTTTGTTGTTGCCACTCAAAACTCCATCATTACCTACTTGAAGCTTCATAAGAACCTATCATCTAACACACCCCTTACACTTCATGTATGCTAAACCCTATCAAGGAGCAACATGTGCAGTGAATTGGCTCATGCTCCTTAGTAAATCTTGACCTCAGAATTCATTTATCAAAAGTCCTATGTCAAGGGCATGAAGCTATTGCAGATCAGCTTGGCCGACGCACTGATTTAAAACTGAGGATCAAGACTTCTAATTTCAACTTTCCAAGTGAATCAATTTCTTCTCTTTCCTTGGATGACACCATATATTAGATGTAATTGTTCTTATGACGGTTCATAAATGGTCATATGTGGGGATAGTAACAAACGTCATCAAAATTCCTCTTGATAGTGAACCTAAGAGGATTTGTCTTTCAAACTATCATTTTGATTACACAAACAAGCATGGCTTAATACAAAGCACTCGTATTAGGTCTTCAATTTGCCTATGCTTTATGGATGTTAAATGGGGATCAATATGTAGTTTTACGATCTCCAATTGATTGTAAACCAATTCAATGGAATATACTTAACATTTATTAATGAGAAGAATACTTAAAAAGTATGAAACATCACATAGTTACATACTTTTGACTACCTTCGAGATTTCATTAGGATTATTCAAACCATACTTCACATTCAACTAACAAATTTGTGGATACCATGTCCTGAAACCTTATCTTCTCAAATACTGGCTTCACTCTTTGCCGAGAATTCATAAAATCTTTTTCACCGTATAAATGGATAGCAATTCACCCTCTTATCTATTCAATGATTAGTGCAAATATTGTAATAAGTACATTAGTAAAGCTGACCAACAGTGACATTTGGTATAAACAATACTTTAACTATATTTCTCTCTCAATTTCTTACCTCCCGACCTCACTCGTAATGGACAATGGGAATAAACTTTTTTAAAAAGGTCTCTAATTATGTCATCATGGGGGGCCTCCTCTATAAGTACAAATTTGAACGGTATCACTAATTACGATTGCCTCATGAGTTCTGAAATTCCTTATACCATCAAGGAAGATTCATGATAAGGAATTTGTGGAGGTCACTTCAATGGCCTTGTTGTTGCTAAGCATATTCTTTTCCTAGGATATTACTAGCCGACCCTCAACCATGATTGTTGTGATTATGTCAAACATTTATGTAAAATTCCAACAACATGCTAACCTTCATCATACACCTAATCATGCCTTACAATTCACCCATGACCTTTGGCCCTTCTCTCAATGGGGTTTGGATCTTGTCAGAGAGATTAATCCCTCATTCTTCCCAACTGCCATCAATGGATCATCACCGCTACCGAATACTACACAAAATGGGTTGAAGAACATACCACTCATTTCCACGAAAGTGAGAAAATATGTGAGTTCATCAATCATCACATCATTTTTCGCTTTGGTGTTCCTCATCGCCTCATCACTGATAATGGAAAACAATTCAAAAATAAAACCTTACGAAAAATTTGTGATGCCTTCGACATTCAGCTAAGTTTCTTGTCACCTTATTACCCACAAACCAATGGCCAAGCTGAATCCACTAACAAAACCTCTGAACAAAATTCTCATGAAATTGGTTAACGATACTGGGAAGGATTGGCATATGCACATTCCTTTCACCTTGTGGGCATACCGCACTAGTATTTTTACTTCCACTGCCGCCACACCATTTTCTCTGGTCTATTAGTACAGAGGTTGTTCTGCCTCTCGAATTCCAAATTCCCTCACTCTACATTTCTCTCCATGACATGCTCAATGATGACGAATTTCGTCAGGACCATTTAGCATAACTTGAGTTATTAGATGAACGTCATCTTAATGCTCTTGACCACCTTCAAGTTTACCAAAAATGTATCAAACATGCCTATGACAAATGTGTCCATGAATGAACCTTCCAAGTCAGTGACCTTGTCTTGAAAGAAAATCAACATGTAACTAAAGCAGAAAAAAGTAAACAGGGAAAATTTTCTCCTAATTGGCTTGGACCATACATCGTGACTCATACTTATAGATCAGGTGCTTATCATTTATCTTCACTTGATGGTAAACCCAAACCTGATCCCCTTAATGCCTTGCATCTTAGACCATTCTATTATTGACTTTTAGTCCTACCTCACTTTTTGCCTCTTTCCATGCTCGTACCTTGAGTGCTATCCACTTCCTACGCCATCACCAACGATTAAATAAGAATCATGTGCGTACCCGTCACTGTTTATCTTCTCTTAAATATGTGTACCATGGCACGGCACATAGCATGATTCTCATGGATACTTTTCATCTGTTTTTAGATGAGATCCCATGGTCATTTCACCTTGCTTTATGAACAAGAATCCTATTCTTCACCTTAGTCTTGTCCATGACTTAAAATCCCTCACATGGGATCCAACTCCTTGAGTCAAACTTCTAATAAAAAGATGACTCCCTCAAAAGGACATCTTTTCCTCTCTACAATCACTACTATAAATAGACTGCTCCTTCGAAGGACAACTATGTAAATATTTCAAATAAAAAAGGAGAAGAGAAAGAATTTGAAGCTTCCCGCATCAATCAGCTTCACGAAAGACCTCAAGGAGTTAATTTCCTCATCCCATATAGACTTCCCACATCGATCAGTCTATCTCAAATACAAGTCAAAACAAAAAAATTTTTTTGTCATGGACTTTCCCATTGTGACCTTGGATCTCTTGCTACAAAGGCATGATACCTACTACCATATTAACCACCTTTCATCCCTCTCACCATTCGCACTTTCATTTTCCTACCACCTCAAGGGACCTCTTGGAACCATGACATTTGGTGATCATGTGACTACTTTCACCCTTAGAATAATCAATCATGCAATGTCTTTAGGGTCTTATGTTCATCAGCCTATCTCAGGTATGACTTACTCGTTATGATCCTAACCAATCAGGCGGCTTTCTTGCCTCCTCTTCTCTTTTAACCTCCTTTATTACACATTAATCACCTTATACAGGACTTGGTCCTCAACGCTTACCTTTGGGTAATTTTCTTCTTCTACCACAATCAAAATCACCTATACCAATTTACCCACAACTCACCCACACCTAACAGACCTAAACTCAAATCATGCCTAAAACCTACCAACTCATTCTCATACCTCCTCATATTCTTCCCTAGCTTATGGGAGAACTACATCGGCCTGAGGTCCCTTTTCGACAGGACTATGTAGGTAGCACTCCGAGGGCATGGGGCCCTTGGAGGTTAGCTTGGCCACTCTCTACCCTAACCAATTCATCTTTCATTTTCCTAAATCACATTCTACCCTACTTAGTTTCCTTTTTATATCAAAAATTTGGAAATTAAACCAAACAAATGACAAGTTGCTTCACATTTTTATCATCATCAAAACATACATTTATTTTTGACTACCATTTCTTTACCATCATCATGCATGTATTATAAAACATCTTAAACATGACCCATATCATCATTCATTCACACAAATTAATGAATGCCTACCAACCTAACTCAACCAATTTAAACCATCAACTCGATGCCTAAACCGACCTGACTCAATCCATGCCTAAAACCTACTACCTAGATCATGCCTAACCATGCCTATGACCTGACTCGATCCATGCCTAAACCACCTGACTCAATCCATGCCTAACAACCTACACATTGAACTCCATCCATGCCTAATACCTAAAATCAATCAACACAAAATATGTGTGTCTATAATGCACCTAACATCATCCATCTCCATAAATATACTCATATCCACACATGTGTATCCATATACATAATAACTCAAATTATCTTCAGCACATAGAATGGTAGTCATATAATCCATGCTCTCAAAACCTCATATACAACCTCCAATATCTTCAGCACGTAGGCTGGTATATGATCAAAATATACAAAAACTCTCCATACATCCTCACCTGATCTTCGGCACACAAGCTAGTATATATCAAAAAATGACAAAATACATCAAAATATAAGGATGGGCATCAAGCCTCATCCTCTCGACAACATCCTCCATATCATATCATCCATCTCCTCCTTGAAAGTCTCCTATCTGGCAATATGGTATCATCTCACCACCCCGCCATAGGTCATGAAATTGGCCCCCTATGGTACATCACTGGAAGATCTGGTCTTCATGAGCTGGTGGCCTCTCCCTAATCATGTCTCAGAGCTTGATGGCCCCTATGTTCTCTCTACATTATGAGTTCTAGGATCTAGTCCTCTCACTCACAGGCCTATTGTGCCCTGTACTCTCCATAGGATAGAAAATCTATCTTGGCCACCATCAATTGATCCTGGTAGTATCTGGCCTTCACCTAGGGTATCCTGTAACCTAGATATGGGTATGGTCTATGTGGCCCCATAGGCCTCGGCCCCTATACCTCATCCTGTAGGACCCTGTCCTGCCCCTACCTATGAACTAGGACCCTGTCCCGGTGCATCATGGAGGGTACCATCAGCCTCACACCCTGTGCTTAGTGGACCTGGTCCTGTAATGCCTGAATATGTGCCTTGTGTAGTGGCCAACTGGCCCTACAACCTTATAACTTGTTCTGTAGGGCAGCCACCTGACCATCATCACCATCTCCATCTCCACCATTGGGCCATCTAGGTCTTGAAGACTGGCCACCTGTGCATGCAACTCAGCCACCTCCACCTCTGAACTGGCTAACTGCCCTCACACCATCCCCAACTGGGTAATCAGGGTCACCACCTGCCCCTGTAGGGCTTATCTCTCTGCATCGTGATCGTGGCTAAATCTGGTTGCCCCTGCCTGGATGGTACTGCTCATAAATAAGCCACCCACCACTATCTATATCTATCCTATCACTCCGGCATCATCGATTTTGCTCAGTCTATCACCTGCTCCTCTAGCCCTATAGGTTCTATCGGTTGTGGTAGAGGTAATGGCATCTCCACATCATCTCTCCTATAATATGGGAAGGGTGGAGGTATGTATCCTGTCATATCCCAAACTGCCACCTAACCCTATCAACTAGGGATCATCTCGTGCTCTCCTTAGCACGATGCCCCTCTATCCATCTCAAGTAGTTGAAGGCCAACTAGCTCCTCATGCCATCTATCTGTATGAGGGATAACCCACATATGGTCTCCATATAATGTCTACCCTAGAAAATCCCTCCAATAGCCATTCCTGTAATAGGCTACATCATGTGTAGCCCTGTTTGATCGCTGCTCTCTAATAACAAGCACCCATCACTTGTACCCCACCGACACAAAACCTGACGCAAATGCATCTTCTCGAGGCATACCCACTGGATGCACACAAATAATGTGCTCATAGGCCCAGTAGTGTAGTAAAAAGGTGCAACATATGGATAAACCTATGGAGCCACCCATATGCCCATATCTCTCTATATAACTGTACCAGGAATGTTGGCACCCAAGAAAACCGGGTCCTCTCCATCATCATGTCATGTAATACTCCCATCAGAGATCGTGGGAATCTCCCACCCTCTACATTCGGAAGTGCAAATAGCAGACTGCCTCCATCAGTAATACTACTAGCCTTGTCTCCTCTGGACAGAGGATAGGTACATCTCTATAGCTAAGGCTGGCACTGTGGAATGTCAGCTCCATCCATCCCCTCCCCAAACACCTTCATTTCATCAACTCCTCAGACACCTCTTGAGGAGATCAAATAACATGTATTTTTTTATGGGTAATATAGGATCCTGAACCCATCCTCCAGACGTGACTGTCATCTCACCTTCAATGTAGGTGGAACATGTTGGTCGTGGCATCCCATCTATTATATGAGGGTTACCATCATACTCATCTTTCAGACTACATGTCTGGGGTACTTCGACCCCACTCAGGCACACCTCCTCCACATGCCGCAACTCCTCAATTTTTAGTTGTACCATAAACTGTCACGAGTAGGGGTGGCACCTTTTTTCCACATCCTAAGCTTTCTTGTCCTACTATCCAACAAATCAATCACATTATGTAAAATAAGACCATATCTAATTCACCATACCCATACCCATTACCCTACCTCTTTTAGGCTACTCACCCGTTTTTATCCCATGGCCTACCTCGGCCCAACTACCCTGAACCCTAGATTCTTGGACTTACCTACCCTACACCTAGTCCAACCTTATATCACCTTACACCTATTTACGCTATACCTTCAATGGCCTGGTTACTTTCCATTTTTGACCCACTCCTTACCTTACCTTGTTCCCACACATTATACTTTTTTCCCTACCTCCACCCTTACCTATTTTTACCCATTACCTAATTATGATTTTCACCTAAACCTTTCCTTTCTTCTACCTCACCCATCCAACCTTGGATACCGAGCACCTTTTGGCCCCCTTTTTCTCCAAATATGACTGGTAACCCGAGTTACCCCTAACCAACCCCGGTCCCCCTTCAACTGGCATTGTGTCACCTAGTTTCATGACCGATACCGGCGCACTAGCACTTGACGTCGGCTACCCTGACCAACCTAGAACCTGAGTCACTTTCGTGTTTTAAAACCTGCATTACCCAAACCCCCTTTTTTGTTCAACTTCATAATTCCCTTTTCCTCCCTTCTACCCACCCAATCCTACCCAAATTCCCTCCTACACCCTTCAGTACCCCTTCTTTACCTAATCCCCTCCCTCCACACACTCCTATTATTTTTGGATTTCCCTACAAGCCAAATTCCCAAGGGGCAAAATATAGACACAAAAATTGGGTCACACTCCCCTTGGTCCCTTATCAAATAAATACCTTGAACACATTCACCTAGCCATGGCCCCCTTCACCCCACTCTAATATTAATTTAATTATTTAAATTAAATTAATTCATTATCCTCACCATATTTATTATTTAAATATCCTAATTGAGATAATGCCCACATATCCACCTCACCTAGACACCTCATCTAGCCACCTCACCTTAAGACCTATTCTTAGTAAGTTGCCATAACTAACTAAGACCTACCCAAACCCTAAAAATCAATGCCTACATTCCCTCTAACCACATTCCCACATGTTAGAAGGAAGCTTCCAGTCTAATCTGCAAGTAAACGAAATGAGATCCCATAAAATCAAGGGGATCTACCTAGTTTAGTAAACCTAGGAAATCCCACCCTAACCAACGCCAGTTACCCTTAACCACCGCTGGTTAAGCCAGAACCACCGTCGGTTACCTTTTAACTCCCAAAATAACCTTATTTTGAGGTTGGCACATTATTTTAGAGGTTGGAAGATTCCTGAGAGCTATCACATCTTTTGAGAAAAGTTTTTAGGGAGAACCAGAGCTGCATGCAAAGAAGGAGATCAAGTATTTTCTCTTGCACAAACATCAGAATTCACCCAGCAGCTACCATCAAGTACTCACACAACCACAGATTTGATCCAATCAGGAGCATCCAAGGAGACTGAAGCACACACAGCCCATTTCATTTGAGCTCCCCAACATTTGGTGATCCAACCAGCATTCAAGCTCTTATCAAAACCTAAGTTCCTCAACTCACATTGACTCCATTTACCATTCCTAGTAAGTAGATCCTTTTACTTTGTTATTAGTTTCTTATTTCATCATTTCCATTCCCCACCCTTTGTATCTCCTATGCCACCCACTTGACCATCCATTAATACCCACACCCTTGACACTCCCATATTAAAACCTTAATCAAATCCTGTGCATACCCAAACAACATGAATCTCCTCATTCATAGCCCTTCCAGTCCTTTGTCTAATCATAAGGGATCTAAAGCCTCAAGTTTTATTGACATTCCCAGTACCCCACCAGTACCTGGCACCGGTTCTCCCAAACCAGCGTCATGGTCACACCTAAACCGGACATCAGTCTCTGTATTTACCAAACAAACCCAGAACAGAGCTCCTACCTACCTATCCCACAATACCCTTAAACTGTGACCTAGAATCTAAGACCCTGATCAATAGAGTACCCTGACCAGTTACCTTGACCTTTAGATTCATTCATAACTTAGCCTGTTGTGAATAGAATTTTCTTATTGTAGTTGAATGAGATACCTAAATCATTTTAACTACAATAGGATTTACTTTATTACCAGCATTAAGTTGTTTTAAATAGTGGATTGACAGCTGTCTAGGAAGTATCACACTTCCCGGATCTAGCACACGCTAGGTAGTCCACTGCATATATTGTTTAACTTTTATTTGGTGGTCTTGTTTCCATTTCAGGTAGTTCCTCCAAGAAAAAAGGAAGCTCTCATGATCAGCTGTGGATCAAGAAGTCATACGCGCACAACAACCTATCAACCAACATTTCAACAGGTATTCCTCCTAGCCCATTACCCTATCTGTTTCATCATTTTCTAAGAAACGTCTAAGAATCAGGTGAAACATTTTGGCACGCCTGGTGGGACCCATTTAGGGGTTCCTTGCATTTTCATTCATTTCTAGGTGAAAATTTGTGTGTTTGTTTCCTTTCTGAAAAGGTTCATACACATTAAAATTTCTCCCTTGGAATCTTCTCTTCTTTCTATTGTCTCAAAGAAATCATGTTTTGGTGCTTAAAAAGAACTCTTTCTTCTATTTCATTTGCATTGCATTAGTGAAAGATCATACTTCTCCTATTCATCTTATTGTGTCATCAAATTCCATATTTTGATTTGGTTTTAAAATCAACTTGCATTTCATTCTAATTTTCTGCATTAGCTCACATTAAATGAGGGCAACCTATATGCTGGAAGTCATGCCCAACTGATGGTTGACAAAAAATCATAGAAAGCACTTCTTTCTCTCTCTCTCTCTCTCTAAGTCTTACCAAACATACACAAATTTAAAATAAATACACATTCTTAAACAACATATTTCTTGGAAGAAGCTTGTAATGATCACATGATCATAGGATTGGCAGGTGGGCACCCAGCTCGCTGCTCTATCGAGTCATACTTCAGAGTGAAGCCCTGCCCCCACCATAACATACCTGAAACCTCTCCTTATAGATCTCCTTCTTCGTAGGAAGCCATCCTCACCAAAAAACTCTATTCTACAGTTCATGAGTCAGTCCTTAAATAGCATAAGCTAAACAAACATAATAGAAAAAGCACTCTTAGGATCATATTTTTCTTAGTGTTTCTGCTTGGCTTGCATTTTGAGGTGAGAGGTCATGTTCTTCATTTTTCTTATTTCCCCTTGCATGCTCCTCATCATAGTTGGTGTATTCCAACTTCATCTGAGTGTTCCTGGACCATATTCTCATCATTCTCAGAATTCTGGGTTTGATTCCACATCAAATTTTAACTCACAACCACATTTTCTTCATCACTGTTTCAATTTCACAGTAACCGGTGTCGGTCCATTTACCATCATTGGTTACCCTCTGACCATCATCGGTTATACCCAACTGGTGTCAGTTCACTATTCTTTTGGTTAAACTACACAAAAGGATACCCATTCACCTTCTTTTCTATTCAGAGTACCTCTGTCACTCTCATCATATTCACTTTACTAGTAAATCTCATCAGCATTTTGCATACCTAGCAAAATTTGGCCTTATACCTTGTTTTTGACCAACTGTCCATTTTCCATAGTGACCGACCATGGTTACCTGATGACTGTCAGTTTACCCTAACCAGCATCAGGTTAGCCTGTGTCATTTCCAGCTAAAATTTTATCCCCAATTCACCTACCACCATCTATTTATCCTATCTGTGTTGTATTTTTGTGTCACTTACAGAAAGCAGTCTTACCACGTTAGTACCCATTCACATGGTACTGATGCATCGACAAGAAAGCGCCCTCATATTCCATGCCAGTTGTCAACCACTCCCACCTAGCCCTTCACCACCTTCTATTTTATCACCCACCATGGAACCTATCCAACCTATCTCTATCGCTACCAGAAATGAGGAGTTCACACAACTCCTTGACCAAAATCCTGTCACCTTGTAGTTTTACCTTTCCCACTCATCCACTCGAAGATGCCTCGGGTTAGTTGATATACGACATGCTCATATCTATCCCCTCGACACTCACTCCTACTTCTTGGGTCAAACCCTGTCTAGCTCCACACTTCCCACATCTACCTTACCCCCAGTCATTTCATAGCTAGGCCCTATACCCGCTATGATTGCCATGTCTGCTACATCCATTACACCCACCACATCCACTATACCTTCACCAACCACCCAGAACACAACCTCATCCGCCCCTATTTTCTCACATATACCCGTAGCTACACTACCACCTTCCGTGTCAGTGACCCCTACCCCTTTTCAAAACATCATCCTTTCTATTCCACAATCGTTAGCCCCCATTGCCACTAGGGTCACCATGACCCTTCCACCTCCATATACGTACTATCAGTAGCCTCCCGTTTCATCTATTATTCATTTTGGGTACGTACCCCCTATCTCACTCCCTCCTTCTCAATCTACCTATATGGCAGCACCATATACTAGAATGCCACCCCCATTATATGCCCAACACCAACCCTCTTATGCTACAGGAGGCACCCAACCATCACAACCTACCAATGACCTAATCAAGTTAATGATGGACAAGATGCAGACATTAGAGGCATCAGTTTCTGGCTCCCGAAACACTCTCACCTATGACGAGATTTGTAATGAGCCTATCCACCCATTCATTCCTATCTTCCCCTACCCCATGCATTGGGAAATGCCTAAATTCAACCGTTTCAATATCAAGGAAGACCTGCAACAACATTTGTGGTCTTTCAAACATGGGTGCTACCTAATCGCCCATGATGATGCTTTGCTCTTGAGGACCTTTCCCATGTCTCTGAACTAGGACCTACGTTAGATTGGTATAGTGGGTTACCTAGACACTCTATATTTTCATTTAATTAGGTAGCGCAAGCCTTCTTTGATCACTTCTCTATCAATATCATTAAGAAGGTTACCATGACTGACCTATACTCCACATGTCAGTATGATGACGAATCTATCACATAGGTTTTGTGCTCGCTGGCGTAGCCTGATCAATCAACTCACATTCCAACTACCACAAACTGAACTCATCGAGCTCTTCACGTGGATTACACTAGACATATCTCACCAACCCTATAGGTCTAAAATTTCTGAACCTTTGATGAAGCATTCACCATGGCACAAAAGCTAGAGATTCGGGCCATCGAAGAGAAGAAAATCCAACTACGTAATAAGAATTCAGCATTCAAGTCAAATGATACCTCTTCTTCTTCCAAACCACAAAACAATTATTCAAAGGCCAAGGGGACCACTAACATAGTGGTACTTAAAGCTAGCCTAACTCATCCATCAAATCAGGTTATCCCCTCATCTAATCTCTCACCCATCTAGACTTTTCAATTCAGATGAGAACAATGGAAATACACCCCAATTGGGGAGCCTTATTCTTCTGTCTTAGAAAAGCTCATTAAAGTTGGGGCCATCACCCTTCCACCTATAAAACCACACACTAGTTTTGACCCTTCTCACCCCACACCCGCATGGTATAAAGAACACATGACTTCTGTAACTATCATCGAGTAAAGGGTCATAGTGACGGAAATTGCATCACTTTCAAAAACATTGTCCAAGAAATGCTCGAGAAAGGCAAGTTAACCGTGGATAATCCTAACGCACCTACCAATCAAAACCTACACATCTTTAAGAAACCCTTTCCTAATCATGCCCCTTCGTCTGATCAAACTGGTGAAACCTCAACTCATGATAGCCATACCCGTGAGGTCCATGCTATTTTCAGCGACGCACCCGTTGCTTCCCAATTACCTCATATTCCTTCCATAGAGGAAATTCTAGCCCAAATATCCTCCACCTACACTTGAACCCACTTCACCTATTCCTCCACCCACAGAGGAACACCTTTCACCTCCTTCCTCACCCATGGAGGAGCCCTTACACTAATATCAAGGCTATTTCACCTTTGGCTTCTCCACTTAGAGAGCCATCACCCATAGTACTTCTTCAGTCCATGGAGGATACTTGTTTATCTCCTCCACCCACAGAGGAGCACCCATCATCTCCTCCACCTACAGAGGAGCACCCATTTTCTCCTCCACCTATCAAGGATCCAGTAGAGATACCTTTTCCTCTAGGTGAGCATTCTCCATCAGCTACCCAAGATCCTGCAGACCTACTTTTGGCTCTCTTACCCACGGAAGCTGAAGCTAACAAATTCCCCGTCTCTAAGACACATTTTATGGGAATTTTCATTGGGTCCTCATCAACCTCACCTACAGACGTGTCATTCTCACATTTAGCCGATCGCTTAGATTATGTGGATAGAGCCTTACTTTGGGGGAATGTCTTCTGCTTCCTATCTCAACACAAATGTAGATGTCACTTGCTGACACTTCCACTATCTACCCAAAAATATTTTGACCAATCGAACCAAACACAACCACCTCTATCAAAACTTCTTCCACGACACCTATCACAACTCAACATACACCCTCGCCCATAACCCAACATACATCTAAATCCAAACCCACACCTACATCATCTTCCTCAACTAAACCTATTACTACCTTAGGGGTCACCCCAACCACCAGCCTTACTCATCCACCTATCAAACTAGATTTAGCTACATCCTCCACAGTCAACACCCAACCTACTCTGGCACCCAAATAGAAGAACCAAACCCATAGAACTCACACCCTAACTACGCCAATCATACCTTCATCACCTTCACCCTACTTCTATCCATCTTAGGACCTTAACCTTCAGGCATGGTTAAGAAACCTCCACCCGTTAATAAACCAAAAACACAACAGCCCATTCCTTCCTCACAAACCTATAACATACCCAAGCACTAACATGACTTACACCCACACCTACAACATCTTTACCACCCATACCTCCAATACCCTTCACAATTTCTTCACTACCCACTACACTCCAGTCTCTATCCCTCACCCCCCTACATGACCCGCGTCATCTACCTTCACAACACCTCCAGTTATCCCCATGGGTAACTCACCCTCTTCCTAGCATCTGCTTTTCCCTCTAGATCTCGTACACCCATATCACCTTTACCCAAGAAGGTGCAACCTAAAGACAAAAATCCACTACCCTCCAATAAGGTAGTCAAAACAACCATACACCCTCCTACCAGTTCATCTACCATACCCCTACCCAAGAAAACATGACCAACACCCAAGACCACCCAACACCTAAAACCATAGCTCGACCCACTCCCCCTCCTGCAAAGACCGTTCCTCAACAATCAACCACACCTACACCCAAACCCACTTTCACTTCCCATTGTGACCCACTAGTTGGAATCTTATGCCAAAATCTTAACCAACCCCCTTGAGACTTTTGTCATCACATTACCACCTGTACTCAAACCTTATGACCCCCTCAAACCCAAGCCAAAATGGTTTTGATGACACTAAAATTTACACCCTACCATCATGTGTTAGGGCATGATGTGGAGAACTACAAGGCTTTCAAGAACCATCCTTATCTAGTTGTGTCCTCCTAAAGAAAAATTTTTTACGATGATGACCTTCTCGATGAGAACCCCATTTCAGGGTCAAGCACCCATTCCCATAATTCCTTCCCTCAATTGCTACTCAACAACTATGACCTCCACCCCCTCAACTCTTAGAGCCACCCCCAAGATTAGAAATTAATATGGTTTGCATTAGAGAACTTGCCAAACCATCCACCCAAATGTTGGTGTGCCCAGCTCACTTCACAAGGCCCTTCTCCCCTGATAGGCTTTTTCTTCATGTTGTTATACCACTCATCCTAGCACCTTCATCTATTTTCCAACTCCCCTTCAAATCAACATGATCCACGTTACTACCCATGCTCAGAATGACAAAGGC
Organism: Taxus chinensis; assembly: GCA_019776745.2. Lineage (NCBI taxonomy): Eukaryota > Viridiplantae > Streptophyta > Pinopsida > Cupressales > Taxaceae > Taxus > Taxus chinensis. Next base: position 190,876,281 of record CM034157.1, on the reverse strand, counting down.
AAGGAAAAGGCAATTGACTCACCAACCAATCCTATACCCAACATACCATCTACACCCACACCTAAAATTTCACTATCCACGGCTCCACATATCCTATTTCTAATGGGGTCACACATCACATGCTCAAACAACTACACCAATCCCCCTCAAAATGTCCCTATATGACCTCATCCAAACCTTATAATCCCATCGTCAAGCTCTCATGGAGGTCCTGTAATCTATTGAAGGTTTACCCAATGACCCTACACCTGTAGCCTCATTATCACACCTCATCATGTAGCCTCTCTCACCAAATGTGACACCTTATCCACACCTCACCCTACTCACCAAGTAACCTCCCTTATCTTCTCAGAGGAAGAGATCGCACCACACCAGATGGATGACTATCCCTCTTCAAATAATGATTACATGTACAACATGTAATCTTCATCATTTCATTCCATGCATTCACTCAAATGCGCATGATGACTTTACGTGCATATAACATCTTATGGAATCAACATCTTGCGTGGCCCCCCACACTATTATGTTATTTTACATCTTGGAGGGGGAATCAACTATGCGTTGATTGGAAGACCCTAGAGGATCAACACAAAACCATGTTCATCACCCCTTAGGGGACTTTTTGCTATCAAGTTACCAAAGGGCCACATATCAATGGGTTATGACATAATTCCATGAAATCATGCATCATTCTTGGAAGATTACGTGGATGATCTCCTGTCCTCTAAATGCTAACCTCCTAGGCACCACCTCATTAAGTCCTTTAGCCAAAGTAAGTGCATCTTCGCGGTCCTTTCAGGAAATCTCCTAGGATTTATCATTTCCATACATGGTATAGAATTTTACCCTGCTAAAATAAAGGCCATTCTAGAAATTTCATTAGACAACTCATAGCTTCCAGGGTAAGTTGTCTATTTGCCATTTCATTTCACAATTATCTTATTGGTGTCAACCATTTCATCATCTTCTCAAGAAGGATGTCTCCTTTAAATGGGATGATGACTGCCATAAAGCTTTTGAGGCCTTAAAACAATACCTTCTCCAACCACCCATACTCATTCCACCTAAAGATGATCAATCCTTTTACCTATACATCTCTGAGCTACTGATCACTTCCTTGGGGGCCATGCTCACTCATCATGATGAACAACACAGGGAGTAGGTGGTTTATTACATAAGCTATACTCTTCTGGACTATGAAACCCATACACCCATCAAAAAACTTTTCTTAGCCTTAGTTTTTTTGCCATGAAACTCCCATTACCTACTCAACCACAAAACCTATGTTGTGAAACAACACTAACCCCTTACACTTCATGTATGCCAAACCTTATCAAAATCAGCATCCCCACGATGGCTTATGCTTTTAGCTGACCTTGACCTCAAATTCATTCATCAAAATTCCATCAATGGGTCAAGCTATCACTGGACCAATTGGCTGATGCACCTATTTCAGGGATCAACCCTCTAATTTTGACTTTCCAGATGAGTCAATTATTACCCTTTCCCTAGATGAACCCGCTTACCAAATGACACTCTTCTTTGATGGATCCAAGTGTCAGCATGGGGGTGGGGTGGTGTTATCCTCATTCCGCTTGATGGTGAACCTATGCCTTTGTCTTTCAAACTCAATTTTGATTGTACAAACAACATTGCCAAATACAAAGCACTCGTATTAGGTCTCCAAGCCACCTATGCCCTAGATGTCAAATCAATCAACATCTTTGGTGATTCCCAATTGGTTATAAACCAAATCAATGGTATATACCAATGTCATAATGAGATACTTCAAAAGTATAAACATCATGTAGACATACTTTTGACCACCTTTGACCATTACACCCTTAAAACCATCCCCCGTTCAACCAACAAATTTATAGATACCATGGCCTGCTTGGCTTCTCAAATACCTGCTTCACCCTACCGATTCTAAAATACTTTGTCACCATACAATGAACTCTAATCACCGTCTTATTTACCTCACAAAATTTACGCCATCAGAACCATTTTCACTCCTAGACCCAAGCGACCTTTGGTATAAACAATACTCTGACTATCTTTCTCTCTCCATCTTACCTTTGATCTCACCCATAATGGACAATGCACCTTCCTTAAAAAGGTCTCTCATTACGTCATCATGGGTGGCCTCCTCTATAAGTGTGGCTTTGATGGTATTCTCTTACGGTTGCCTCACAATTTCTGAAATTCCTTATTACCATTAAGGAAGTTCATGATGGCATATGTGGAGGTCACTTCAGTGGCCTTGTTGTTGCTAAGCGTATTCTTCTCCTAGGCTATTACTAGCCGACCCTTAACCATGATTGTTGTGACTATGTTAAACATTGTGTAAAATTCCAACAACATGCCAACCTTCATCATACACCCAGTCACACCTTACAGGTTGCCCGTGACCTTTGGCCCTTCTCTCAATGGGGTTTGGATCTTATCGGAGAGATCAACCCCCATTCTTTCCAAGGCCATCAATGGATCATCACCACTACCAAATACTACACAAAATGGGTTGAAGCCATACCACTCATCTCCATGAAAGCTAAGAAAATATGTGAGTTCATCAATCATCACATCATTTGTCACTTTGGTGTTCCTCATTGCCTCATCACTGATAATGGAAAATAATTCAAAAATAAAACATTGTGAAAACTTTGCGATGCCTTTGCCATTCAACAAAGTTTCTCATCACCTTATTACTCACAAACCAATGGCCAAGCCGAATCTACCAATAAAACATTGAACAAAATTCTCATGAAAGTAGTTAAAAATACTGGGAAGGATTGGCATACACACATTCCTTTTGGCCCTGTGGGCATACCACACTAGTATCCATACTTCCACTGCTGCCACACCTTTTTCTCTAGTCTATGGTACAAAGGTTGTTCTACCTCTCGAAGTCTAGATTCCCTCACTCCACATTTCTCTCCATGACATGCTCAATGATGACAAATTTTGTCAAGACCGTTTAGCACAACTTGAGTTATTAGACGAATGCCATCTTAATGCTCTTGAACATCTTCAAGTTTACCAAAAATGCATCAAACGTGCCTATGAAAAATTTGTCCATAAATGAACCTTCCAAGTCAAGATGACCTTGTCCTGAAAGAAAATCAACATGTAACTAAAGCAGAAAAAAGTAAACGAGGAAAATTTACTCCTAATTGGCTTGGACCATACATCGTGACCCATACTTACAGATCAGGTGTTTATCATTTATCTTCACTAGATGGTAAACCCGAACTTGAGCCCCTTAATGCCTTGCATCTTTGACCATTCTACTATTGAATTTTAGTCCTACCTCACCTCTTTCCTCTTTCATGCTCATCCCTTGAGCACTACCCACTTCTTACACCTCACCAATGATTAAATAAGAATCATGTGCATGTATCCATCACTCTTTATCTTCTCTTAAATATGTGTACCATGGTGCTACACATAACATGATTCTCATGGATACTTTTCATCTACCTTTAGATGAGATCCCATGGTCATTTCACCTCCTTTCTGAACAAGAATCTATTCTTCACCTTGATCTTGTCCATGACTTCAAAGTCCTCACATGGGATCTAAATCCTTGAGTCAAACTTCTAATAAAAATATGACTCCCTCAAAAGGACATCTTCCTCTAGGCTATCTCTGCTATAAATAGAATGCTCCCTCAAAGGACAACTATGTAAATGCCTACTTCAAAAAAAAAATGAGAGAAATCTGAAGCTTCCCACATCTATCAACTTCACGCAAAGACCTCAAGGAGTTAATTTCCTCATCCCATATAGACTTCCTGCATCAATCAGTCTATCTCAAATATCAAGTCAGAAAAAAAATTTTTAGTCATGGACTTGCCCATTGTGACCTTAGATCTCTTGCCAAAAGAGCATGCTACCTAATACCATATCAAAATTAACCACCTTTCACCCCTCTCACCATTCGCACTCCCATTTCCTACCGCCTCAAGGGACCTCTTGGAAACCATGACATTTGGTGATCATGTGACTACTTTTCACCCTTAGAACAATCAATCATGCAATGTATTTAGGGTCTCATGTTCATCACCTCCTCCACGGTATGACCTACTCAGTATGACCCTAACCAATCAGGCAGATTTTTTCCTCCTCTTATCTTTTAACTTTCTTTATTACATATTGATTACCTTATACAGGAATTGGTCCTCGACGCTTCCTTTTGGGGTAATTTTCTTCTTTTTCCACAATCAAAATCACCTATACCAAGTTTTCCCATAACTCACCCACACCTAATAACCTAAACTAAAATCAATGCCTAAAACCTACCAACTCATTTTCATACCTCCTCATATTCTTCCCTAGATTATGGGAGAACTACATCGGCCTGAGGTCCCTTTTTCATCAAGACTATGTAGGCAACACTCTGAGGGCATGGGGCCCTTGGAGGTTAGCTTATCCACTCTCTACCCTAACCAATTCATCTTTCATCTTCCTAAAATACATTCTACCCCACTTTGTTCCCTTTTCATGTCAAAAATTTGAAATTAAACCAAACAAACAACAAGTTGCTTAACATTTTTATCATCATCACAACATACGTTTATTATGCCTAACATTTCTCTACCATCATCATGCATGTATTATAAAGCATCTTCAACATGACCCATCCTATTATTCATTACAAAAATTAATGAATAACAACTTCAACCAATTTAACACTCAACCATGCCTATTACCTAATTCAATGATTCCTAGACCACCAACCTGACTCAACCATGCCTATTACCTAATTCAACCATGCCTAGACCACCAACCTAACTCAACCATGCCTATTACCTAATTCAACCATGCCTAGACCACCAACCTGACTTGATACATGCCTAAGACCTAAATCAATCCATGCCTAAGACCTAAATCAATCCATGCCTAAACCAACCTGAATCCATCATGCCTTACTCACCTAAGTTTCCATCCATATCACGACATTTTTTTTTAAATTCTCATAAAACACCAAAAAATCATCAGAATCTCATGTATCTCATCATATAAACAAATATGTATGTCTCAATACAATATACAATACAATATACATGGATATCCAATCATGTACATCTCTCAAAATCATCAGCATGCAGGTCGATACTCAATACAAAATGTCATCGACATGCAGGCTGGTATCATATATAATAAAACAATAAAACAATACAAAATCTCTTTGACACATAGGCCGATATATTCTAAATAATACAAAAATATCATACATCCTCACCATATTTAGCATGCAAGCCAATATATATTAAAAAAATGACTACAATACATAAAAAATATAGGGATGGGCATCAAGCCTCACCCTACCAGGCATCCTCCATGTCTATCTCTCAAGTCTCCTCCGCAGATCCTATCCAGTAGCCTTGTATTAGCTTACCTCCCCCTGCTGACACATCACCTGGAGCTGGTCTCCATGAGCTAGTGGCCTCTCCCTAATCCTTTCTCAGAGCTCAATGGCCCCTGTGCTCTCTAAACTATGAGTCCATGATCTAGGTCCTCTCACTCGAGGCCTTTTGTGCCTTGTACTCTCCATAGGATAGAAAATCTATCGTGGTTACCATCAACTAATTCTAGGTAGTATCTGGCCTCGCCTAAGGGAATCCCATAACCTGGATATGTGTATGGTATGTGGTGGACCCATAGGCCTCGGCACCTATACCTATCCTACAGAACCCAGTCCCATTCCTTCTTGTGAACTGAGACCCTATCTCGATGCCTGTGGAGGTGTCATTGGCCCCTAACACCATATGCATATACCTATGGGCTTGTAATGCGTAAATATGTGCCTGTGCCATGTGGCTAACTGGCCTTGCAATCCTTGTCACCTATGCCTATAGGGTGGCCACCTGACCGTCATCTCCATGTCCATCCCCATATCCAACGTGGGCCATCTAGGCCTGAAGACTGGCCACCTATGCATGTAACTCGGCCACCTCCCCCTCTAAACTAGTTAGCTATCCCTACACCATACCCAACTGGGTAATCATGGTTTCCACCTACCCCTATAGGGCCATCCCTCTACACCGTGATGGTGGATAAATCCAGCTACCCCCTCCTAGGTGGTACTACTCATAAATGAGCTTCCCACCACTATGTGTACCTATCTATAACTTTGGCATAATCAATTTGCTGGTCTACCACCTACTCCTCCTACCCTGTGGGCATTATCGGCTGTAGTAGAGGTAAGGGCCTCTCCATGTTGTCTCTCTTATACTGTAGGAAGGGAGGAGGTATGTCCTATATCAGCACACTGCCTCCATCAATAAAACTACTAGCCTTGTCTCCTCTAGACAGGCTAGATACATCTTTCCATAGATGAGGTTAAAATAAACTAAAAACAAAAAGACAATGCACATAAGGCCATAGATGAGGTTAAAATAAACCTAACACTAGTTGTTCGCAGACCAGATCGAGGAGGTAGACAAGGACGAGAGATCAGTATACATCTTATCAGAACATATGAAAGATCACATACGTGCACATATGGGGAAAATATGATCTCCATATAATCAAAAAGGTCTCATATCACAGCTTCATGATGGATTTTTTTATAGAAAAGCAAATTGATCGATGCAGGAGGTTTGCTAGATATAGAAAGATTGATCGACACGGGAAGTCTTTCATAGATGCTAAAAAGTGAACAAACTGGCCAATAGAGGAAGTTTGTTACTGAAAAGGATGAAAAATGTCATAAAACAAACAACCGTCCTTCAAGGGAGCAGTCTATATTTTGATGTTGATGATAGCCATCCTTCGAGGAATGGTCTACATTTTTTATTTTAGTTGATAAGGCATGGATAGCTATCCTTCGAGGGATCAATCTATCTTTTGGGACTAGGATAGCATCTCTTTTCCTTTTTTCATTCTTTTTTTTTTTAGCTTTGGAAGAAGCTGAGTTTAGACCAGATAGATCAGATAGAGAGGAAGAAAACGTATATAAGCACATAATCATGCCCCAAAGTTGCTTTGATCAAGATGAACACCTAGGGTGGATGAAGTAATGATTAAGGTATTCCTACCATGAGAAGGAACAAAACCGTAAGGAAAATGCCATGAGTAGATCTGCACGAGTACTCATATTTAAGGTAGAAAATACATAACACGGAGAACCATATAGTTTTGAATCACTACAAAATGTATGACCAGTTGCAGATGAATGAAGATATTTTGTATTTGCGACTAAGATCATGTAAGATAGATTTTAATAGTAGAAGGGGCCTTAGATGTAAAACATTAAGAGGCTCCATTTTAGGTACACCATCCATGGAAAACAAGGCGATAAGCCCCGGATCAATATTCATGAGTGACCATGTATGGACCCATCCAGTTAGGAGCAAACTTACCACGTTGACTCCTTTCTAGTGTAGTGACATTTTGGTTTTCTTTAAGAATAAGATCACCAACCTTGAAGTCATGGTGCTACAATTCAAGGTTCTACAAGTGCTTGTTATAAGAATTTTTGAAACACTCAAGATAGACTTGATGATACTCAAGAGCATTGAGATGCTGCTCATCTTAGCAACTCAAGCTACGCTAGATGATTTTGATGATAGTCCTCATCAGAGACAAATTCTCTAAGAGAGACACAAAGAGATGGAATATAAACTTCCAAAGGAAGGACAGCCTCAGACCCATAGATGAGAGAGAAGGGAGTAGCATTAGTAGGAGTACGAATGCTATTCCGATAAGCCTAGAGAGAAAAATGGATATGTAAATTCTAATCTCTACCAGCTTGACTAGTTACCTTTTGCGAGGATATTATGCAAAGTTTTTATTGGAAGCCTTAGCTTGGCCATTAGCCTGGGGGATAGTATAAAGAAGAAAAGCTAAGTTTTATATTAAAAGTGTCATAGAGGTTCTGTAAATCGATGTTTTTGAAATACTTTACCATTTTCTGCGATGAGTTTGTGTGGGACACCAAAGTGATAAATGATGTGTTGATAGACAAAATCAACAATGGGTTTAGCTTTGATTGATGAAAGAGGACTAGCTTCCGCCAACTTAGTGAAGTATTTTATGGTAATAATGATAGAGTGATGATGTTGTGAAGACCAGGGATTGATGAGACTGATGAGATCAAGACCCCCATTGTAAAAAAGGGCCACAAATCTGTTACAAGTTGCAAAGCCTGACTAGGTATATGTGTAAGATTGGAATGTTGTTAACACTTAACACATTTCTTAGTGTATTCACAACAGTCTTGATTAAGAGAAGGCCAATGGTAACCTAAATGTAAGATGCATTTTAGCTACAGTGCCAAGCCACTAAAATTTCCACCACAGATACTATCATGGACTTCTTGGAATGTCTTTAGATGATTCAGGGATTTTTGAGGCATCGAAGAAAAATACCATCAAAACCCAAGTTTATAAAGGATTCCGCCCAGAATAGTATAGCGATTAGCATCTAGGATAAAATATCTTCTTACATTGGAAGTCATATCTAGAGGAAGCACCGAATGGGATAGATAATAAAAAATACACTAATACCACTCATCTTGAGTGTTAGTTATGACGATGTTTAGTGAAGTCAACTGCTTGAGATGAGATGGTTGTCTACATGCTGAACAACCACATAAAGTCACGAGTCTTCAATAAAAGGAAGAATAAGCAAGGCTAAAGAAGCCATTGTATCTGTGAATTGGTTCGTAGTGCAAGGAATAACTTAGATAGTAATTTTATCAAAATATTGAAGTTAAAAGAGAACGATATCACGATATTTTTGAAGGATATCATTTTTTCATTGATAGAAACTAGTGACTTGATTAATGATAAGCTCAGAATTACTGAAGATGTAGATATGGTGAGTGCCAAGATTAATGAGCATTTCGAAGACCTAAAACAAGAGCTTCATATTTGGCTGTATTATTGGTACATTCAAAGTTAAGTTTGTGTGTGACAGGGATAGGTACATCCCCAAGGAGGAATAATGATGAATCCTGCACCTCCCCCTTTTTGAAATTTGGACCCATCAAAGAAGAGTTTTACTTTAAATGGAGATAGAATAAAATCAATTTTTTGGATGTAATCATATGGGAATCGAGCAAGGGGGGACTTGAGTGTCCGGAAGAGGAGCATCAGCTAATTGATCTACAATGACCTGACCCTTGATAGATTTTTGTGGGATGAACTCGAGATAAAACTCTGTCATGAGTATGAGCCAACGAGTAATACAATCATTGTGATAAGGCTTCACATGCATTGTCTTGAGTGGATTGACATTTGTAACAATATAAGTTTTATGATTAAGGAGATAGTGATGAAGTTTAAAAGTTGTGAAGAAGAGAGCACAACATAGTTTTTCAGCTTCGGAATAACGTGTTTCATACTCATGAAGAGTGCGACTGATGTAATAAATGGATTTTTCTTTACCGTTAGCGTCTTGATGCGAGATCATGGCTCCAAGAGCATGATCAGTCATAGAAATATAAAGATAGAATGGATCCACCTCACGTGGAGGTGTAAGCACAGGTGAAGAAAGAAGATAATTTTTTAGATCATTAAAGGCATTTTGGTAATGCTCATCCCATTCGAAATGAACATTTTTATAGAGGAGATGATGAAAAGGTTGACAACGGTCTAATAGTTGTGAGATAAAATGATGCACTAATTGAAGGCGTCCTTAAAGACCATGAAGCTTGCTTTAAGTTGGAAGGGGGGATGCATCTCCAGGATAGCCTTTGTTTTTGTGGGATCAACTTCAATGCCCCTAATAGAAATGATAAAGACTAAGATTTTACTAGTAAGAACGCCAAACATGCATTTAGATGGATTCAGGTGAAGACAAAAATGAACGAGTCTCTCAAAGAGATGTGTGCAAGAATGAAAAGGTGATCCTGATGATGTTTGGACTTACCGAGGAGGTCATCGATGTAATCTTCCATAGTTTGGTATAAGAGATCATGGAAGATGTAGGTCATTGCACGTTGATAAGTGGCTACTACATTCTTAAAATCTGAAAGGCATGACATGATAACAAAAGGTCCCCCAGGGAATTGTGAAGGAAGTCTTATGTTGGTCCTCTGGTGCGATGAGAATTTGATTATATCCAGAGAAACCATCCATAAGAGAAATCATCTCGTGACCTATAGTTAAATCCATGAGTTGGTCGATATTAGGTAGAGGAAAATCATCTTTCAGACAAGCGAGATTAAGATCTCGGAAGTCAGTGCAAATTCAAATTTTCCTAGTAGCTTTGGTTACTAGTACTACATTTGAAACCCATTGTGGATAGTCAATGGGTTGGATGAAGTTGGTGGAAAGCAAGTGCTGCAACTCTTCTTTAACAAGAAGGGCTACACGAGGATGCATCTTACGTAGTTTTTGTTTAACTGGTTTGATGTCTGGAAGAGTAACAATATTGTGGACCACGATATTAGGATCGAGGCCTGGCATATCTTTGTATGACCAAGAAAAATCTTGGCGATGGTTGGAAAGAAAGGTAGTGAAGTCTCCTAACTCCTGTGGGTTAAGAGATTGGCCGACCTTAATGATGCGAGGGTCTTCAGAAGTCCCTATATTAAGGTTAACAGTGGCTTCGTTGAGAAGCGTAGACGTGTCAGAAGGAATGGTTTTAGGAAGATAAGAATCCTCTGCCCCCAGATAGGTGAGGACAGAATCATCATCCGCACAGTGGATAGTGTTGATAGTGGGAGAGTCATCTCCAACTATTTCAGGGAAGACTAATGGTATGGAAGTGGATTTTCCATTAGTTTTATAGGTCAGTGGACCTAAGGAAATGGTATTGACTAAAAAAAATTAGGCGGGATGGAAATGGTGTCATCCACATCAAGTGATGCTTCTGACCTAGCGGGAGAAGATGGTTCCTAATTGGAAAGAGGCTCATCGAGAATGGTGACAGTGGCTTTTGAGAGAGGTTTAAACCCTAAACCAAATTTTTGATGTGGTTTAAGAGTTGGAATGGATGCGAGGTCATGCACACCTTGTTCATACTTTCCCAGGCCAAAGCCCTTCCACGCGCATCGATATAGATAATTTTTTGTGAATGCGGGATTCTATAGACAATCAAACCCTACTGAATAGGGTTTGGCCCTAGGGGAGAATCTGGATGATAGTGAGGTGTATCAAGACCACCGTAGATGAAGTTAGTCTGTTGATTGGGTAGACCAATGGTGACTATGTGACCAAGACCTGGCTGATATTCAGGTTGTTTGTCTGGTCTACCATACTCGTTAGGTTTGAGATGGGCATCAAAAGAGAGAAGAGGAAGCTCTCCTAGCGAAAAATGATACAACGTTTCTTCCAAATTTTGTAAATTTGGTAGTTTTGTTGCAGGTATGGAAGAGGATGAAGCCTCGTCAGGAGAACAAGCATTCTCCTTTGGAGGGACAGACCCTGTGGTCATGTCACATTGTTCGGAATGGAAAGGATCTCCTGGATGAGTATAGATTTTTCCCTCATACTGATATTTTAAGCATTGATGGAGGGTTGATGGGACGCAATGCATTGTATGAATCTAGGAGCATCTGAGGATCATATTGTAGTGGAATTTCCCTTCAACAATGTAAAAAATCTCATGAAGTAGTTTCTTACCTACCCAAATGGGCAGGACCACAGTTCCTAAAGTAACTGCCAACTGATCGTTAAATGATCGAAGGGAAAAAGGCAGTGGTGACACTACGTTCTTTGGTAACTTAAGTTACTCGAATGTGTGGGAGGAAATGACATTAAGTGCAGCACCACTGTTTATCATAGTGTGCTTTAATGTAGTGTTGTTTATTTGAACTGTGATAAAGAGGGGAGCGTCTAAATCCTCAGAAGAAAGGGGAGGAATTTCAGAATCCTCGAAGGAAATGGCAGTTGATGGCCTATTCAATCCAACAACCATCTTGAAAGGTTGGGGATCATCTAAATTCACTACGATATGACGTAGATTATCAATCCGAGCCTGGCAATGCTTTGGAGATGATTGAATGAGGTCAAAAAGAGACATTTTGACCGTAGCATGGGTGAGTTGTTTCATAACACTCTCCTCAACTGACACGGGAATTTGAGCCTAAGGTGAAGCATGAATAGAGACCCAAGGTCTCGGGGCTGATGAGGAAGGAGGAACTCCTTCAGGGGCCACAGAAATGACAACCCCATGGTCGAGATGTTGTAGATGATGATGGATTATCATACTGTTGTGCTCTAGTGGAGATATGAATTGTGTCGATTTGAGAAGGTGGAAGATCATCTGGAGTGGAATTAATAGAATTAGAGGTCTAGGTAGACTTTTCAGGCTCAGATGTAGTCGAGATAACAGGAGATACTTGTTCCTCCTCTTCCAGTAGAAGATCACTTTCTTCCAAGAGACTGTTAATGACAGATTGAAGGGCTTTACATCCCTCGGTGTCATGACCTGGAGTGTGGTGGTAAGCACAAATCAAATCAGAGTTGAACCAGGAAGGTTTTACTCCTTTAGGATTATAGGGTTTGATCAGGGGAAGAAATATAGATGAGGATTGGATAAATTGGTGAAGAATTTCACTATAGAATCCAGTAGAAAAATATGAGGACAAAGATGATGAAGGTGCCTCTTTTGCCTTAACAGACTACCGAGGTACAAGAATCTTGCATATCTAGTTTGACAGTCATTTTAGGGATCATTTGGATTTTCTGGACATTGGGAAAAGTAGCCTTGGGTGCTTGAGATGGAAGTAAGTGAGGCAAGATTGATTTCAGTGGAGGAGGAGCTCCTAAGATAGATTTTAAAGATGACGAAGATGTGACAAGTGTTGTGGTCTTCAGAGATGAAGAAGGCTGCTTGGTCAAAACAAATGATGATTTAGATAAGACTAATTTAGATGAGGGAGGAGCTCCCAAATTAGGTTTGATAGGAGGAACAAAGGGTGCCTTGGCTTTTGGAGATGAAGATGATGGTTCTGATAAAAGAGGTGACGTCTTTCTAGTGGATAAATCCACTTTATGAGGCACCGGTGAAGATAGTGTTATAGAAGAAGACACCTTCTTAGTGGATAAATCCAATCTTTTATGATGCACGGAGAGATATTTTTGAGGGAAAGCACCAAGAGTCTTAATAGTATGAAATATTGGTTTTCCTTTTTCAGGGATGGTGACAAATTCGACTGCATAAGGTGATTATAACATTTTTCAGGGGAAGCAGATGGGGAGGTACCGATGCTGTAACGTTAGACTTCAGTTGCCTCGATCGAAGTTTAGGAACCGAAAGTGTAGGTGCCGGTGCTATTTCTTTAGATTTTTCCTTAATAGGCAAGGTAACATCGGTGATGGAAGAAGTGGATGCTGAAGAAGCAGTTCCTTGTGAGGAAGATACTTCCGGTACAGTAATTGTGGGTGTAACTACTGTAGGAAAGGAAATGAGAAGAGTCAAAATCAAAGACGCTTCCGTCGGTAGAGAAGTTGGTATGACTATAGGTATGTTCACCAATGGCATAGTCATGGTGAAAATGGGAGCAACAGAAGTAGATGTATTCATAGTGGAAACTTGAAGGGATGTAAATGCCTCAAGCATCGAAAGAATGTCTGACAATGAGACAGATGAGGATGACACTATCTCTGGCATGGATGGAAGATCAGATAAAGAGGCAGAGAGAGATGAATCCATCTCTAACAATGGAGGAATATTCAAAGATGAATTGTCTGAAGATGGTGGAATCTCAGAGATTAACAGAGCGGGAGGAAGTTCTGATTCAGTCGACATGTTTGTAGATGGCTTAGGTTTAGAAGAAGATTCTTTAGTAGAAATGAAGCTGATAGTATGAGTGTTTGGTTTTTGAGACCCTGAAGCATCATTGTTCGGGGAATGATTGGGAAAAGGTTGTTTAAAGACATCAAGTGCCTGATTTGGGGGAGCATTTGGGTTATCCAGAATGAGCTCGCCTTTATCAATGAATTTTTGGACAATATTTTTGAAGGTCTGACATCGTTCAATGTCATGGCCTTTGCTTCTATGATAATGACAGAAGTCATTTCCCCTATACCAGAATGATCGTTCTTGGATTTCATCAAAATTTCTAATAGGGGGAAGTTCGATCATGTGAACTTCCAACATTTTTTCTAAGATAGAAGCATATGATTCCCCCAACGAAGTAAAATATCGAGATGATGAGGGTCCTTTTTGAGAAGATGAAGAGTCTCTCTGTGGTGTTTGATTAGAAGTGTTATCGGCTCATGATGTTTTTAATATGATAGCATTGGTGGACCCCTGATTCTTGTCTTTGTTAGAAGTGGAAGGGTTTGATTTTGTAAACCGAGAAAAATCTGGTTTAGATTTAGAGTGAAGTTTTAACTTCCCTTGTTCAACGACACGGGACTCAAGTTTGCATGCCATCGTAAAGGCTTCTTCAAATGTATGAAAGGTTTGAATCCTTAAAGTGGAAGAAATATGATTAGCGCAAGATTGAGTAAACAACTTGATCTGTTGAGATTGAGGGAGGGAGAAAGACAATTGATTTATTATCCCTCTCCAATGAGTGATAAAGTCTGCAATAGACTCGTCATCGAATTGATGAATGTTATAAAGATCTGTAATCAAGATCTTATGTGCAATATTTATTGAGAAGTTTTCAACAAACATCTGAGCTAATTGAGAGAAATAAAATAGGGAGTGTTGGGGAATGTTATTATACCAGTCTAAAGCAGGCCCTGCTAGAGACATAGGGAAAGTACAGAGCATAAGCTCCTGATCCTAGACTATAAGGTAGCAAGTGTGTTTGAATGCTCACAGGTGCTGTTGAGGATCCTCCCGGCTATGAAATTTTGAGAACTTAGGAAGTTCCCATTGGGGAGGATAAGGCTTAAAATCCACTGATGGATGAATCGGTTCATTACATACTTCTTCAAAAGAGTATGAAGGGTGAGCCCCTTTGGTGGAGGCTTCTAGGTTTGTGATTTTCTTGAAAATAATTTGGATGACATCAGATTAAGGAGGGGGCATGTTGGTATGTCCTGCATAAGAAGAAAATGGTAGGTTTTGTTGAGGCGTTAACGAGGGATTCATCTGCTGATTAACAGGATGATAAGAGGAATAACCAGGCATTCTGGGTGACACCTGGTGAGGTATTTGTTGTGAAGGAGCCTATGTATAAATAGGCTGTGAGATGACAAGTGGTTGAGAGAAAGGTGGTTGAATGAAAGACGGAGCCTGTGATTGGTGGGCTCCTACACTTGTTGACTGAATCAGAATGGATTGAGGAACATGGGTGTTGATTTGATTGGACATGGTGGGGAACAAACTCTGAATGAGGCTTTTGACTACCGGATTGGTGATTAAGGGTGCCGATGCCAGAGGATGGGTAAAGGTCACTGTCACTGGAGCATTGGAAGAAAGACCAGCTGGAGGACAAGAAGGAGGAACCAACTGACTCATAGAAGGGGGTTGATTCACAGAGAGGTACTGACCCTGAGACGCAATAGATGACATAGAAGAATTAACAGCAATCTGTGAGAGTGTGGATGCACTCATCATAGCTAAAGAAGAGGGCCTCTCAAAAGTAGGTTGTGGAGTAGCTGAGGTAGCCACAACACTAGGGATAGGAAAGATCATTTGAGAACCAGTCGACATGGTCGGTGGAAGAGAAAAAGGAGGCATAGATGCACCACCCTCTTTCGTGGTTCGAGGCGAGAAAAAGCATGCTAACTGTTCTATAAAATCCTGGGATGGTTCATGAGAATAATCGTAAACTTGTTAGATTGGTGGTCCCTGATCAGATATTCAAATAAACTTATGCACTAGATAGTCCATAAGGGCTACCGGGTTGTGATCAAGGAGCACCTAAAATTTAGGATCTCCATGAGGAACATACTCTATATCAGAAGCAAATGATACCTCTGAAGGACTGGGGGAAGCTGGACATGATGGGATTGCTTTAGGATGATAGAAAGGATTATATGACCAAGATGGGGAACCAACTAAAAATGGTCCCGAGGAATACCTGAGGGGTTCCGAAACATCCACATTAGTGGTGATCTCAGATGAAGAAGAGGCCAGTTGAGCCATTTTTCTAGATTGTAACCGGGTGATGACCATCATAAATAAGTAGAAATATAGAAAAAAGGATTGACCCAACTAATGCACAGATAATTCAAGCAGCGTGGGTGATTATCTCTTTTAAGTTTTCATGCTTTTAAGAAATAAAATATTAGGGAAGGCTTTTTAGAACAGGAACTACTCAGATAGCCAAACTAAGGATGGTTTGGGGAATGTTTTGGTGAGGAGTCCCGAAGGCACTTCAGTAAAAGATTGGTACGTGGCTTGATATAGGGGCCTACCCCCGCACTTCACACACCACTACGATAAGGGAGTCGGGTGCTTTGCCAATATATACCAGAACTTCTGTGAATTTATAGCACAGCCCGAGTACCACGTAGGCTCTTCCTCTTGGATGTCACTTCCAAGTAGGTGAGGCCAGGGAAGGAATTTTTGTTTAAATGCTTTATACCTAGTGATTTTGGCTTTGTGTGCAAGGGTGAAAAATAAAAATCAAATAGTTTCACTACCGATTTTGATCAATTTTCCAACCTATTTAGAAAACTAGATGAAGAACATACAACAAAAATGACAAAAAAAGAATTTTTTTTAAGCACTAAAAATGAAGTGTTTGATTTAGATGAAGACAAGTCAAACAAGTTCTTTCCCAAATGGGATTAAATTATTTTTAAGCACAAAAATCGAAATGTTTGAGTGTGATAGAAAATAAACAAACAAGTTCTTTTGAGTTCTTAAAAAGGAGAAAACACCGTAAAAGAGAAATACCTGTAGATTTAGCTCTCCAAGGTGTGTGGACTTCAAAAAGTGCGTTGTTGAGCTCTTTCCCTCGAAACAATCCCGTGAACAAGAAAAGTGCTCCACAAGAAAAGGTTAAGCAAACACGCAAACAAATCCAGAAAGATATATCCAGATAATAGTATAATGAAGATTTCTATTTAAGAAACTAGAAACTTTCAAAGAAATGACAATTCTACACCAAGAGATAAATCAAAAAGTGCAGCTTTGAAATGAATGTAGATCAAGAATTTCCATGCTTGTTACCTGTCCAAGTTAATGTACCAAACTAAACACAAAAACCCTGAAAAACTCAAATGAAATAAATACCTGATAGATAAGACAAGATCCGAAGATGTAGATGGAAAAGAAAGCTGATGTAGACAAGACGGGCGCACACGAGAAATCCTGCAAAGTAGATCTGAGAAACCTGCGAGACAATACTTGACAGAAAAAGACAACGTTAAAAGATATTTGGGTGGACTACCCGAAAAGTGGGTCCAGGAAGCGATAAGCTCCCTCGGCAGATGTCAGTCCACATTTTCAATTAAAGAAAGAAGCATACATGATAAAAGATGTAAGTAAATGTCTAGATTTTCTGATTAAAAATGACAGACAGAATGTAAACAACAGACAAAAAGTAACAGAAAATAGGAAACTGTGAAAACAATGTTGGATTTGTGTTACCTGAGTTCTTTTACCTATCTGCAGGATGATCGGCATCGATTGGGTGAATCGGCGTCGATTAGGCTCAATCGGCGTCAACTGGGGGAAAATTGCAGGAAGCTTGAGGAATGGACAATGAAGGCTAGGATCGTCAATGTCTGCTGGAGCTGCAGGAGCTGTAGGGATACTGACAAAGCTCCACCTTAGCTAGATGTAGGAACAGAGTCACCAAGAGATCGATGAAGCCTCACGATGTCGATGTTGCGAGGGCAGAGTAACGGTACACCTCTCAGGGATTGATTTGGACAAAATTATCTCTTCTTCTGATTGACGATTCAAAGGCTCAAGGCTTAAGCTCTTTGTCTCTCTTTCTGTCTAACCAGAACTAAATTCTGGCCCTGTATTTATAATCGGCACCGACCGAGGTACAATCGGCACCATTCCAAAAAATTGGCGTCGACCGAGTACCAGTCGGCGCCGATCAGGGAACAGAGTCCCAAAATGGCCAAAAAGGATGATTTGGAAAGATGAAAGTGTATCCTTCTGACTCAAATACGGGAAATATCCCACTGCACGGTTTGGGGGGAGGAGAAATAGGGGGGATAGATGGATAGAATTGATATGGGAGGTTAGGAATTGATATGGGGTAGATAAGTGGTTAAGATACATGTAAAAAGTATAATTAAATAGTTAATATTTAATTATCCATGGATAAAACACAATGGGGTATAATAAACTTAGGATAGATGTTTAATTAGATATTTAATTAATACCCTAAAGGAAAAGTGGTGATATAAAGGTGCCCCAGGTTACCCGAGAAGGTAAACGAACGGGGGACACTAAATTGGGTAACCAATTTTAGGTGTCTACATTCTTGCCCCTTTTTGTTGAGTAACTTGCGATAAGCAAAGTTGCAAGACAAAAACAAGGAGTTGGAAGAAATGAAGAAAAAGTGATGATGTGATCCCCCTCAAACTAGGGATGGGATGAATCCCAAAAGAACAACCGATCCCAAGTTTGAAAAAGGTAGATGAGAATGCAGGATGCCCCAGCTAGATATCTGGAGTGAATCTGATTATTGATGACACATGAAAACAATAAAAAAGGTAGCAACCTAAGGACCTCACCTTGGTAGGGTAGACTAGATGGTCTTCATATGAGACGACGTTAGTACCTACAGACCCGTGAGTGGAAGGAGGGCTGCAAAATAGTAGCAACTAAAGAGTGACACATTGGTAGGGACAACCAGATGGTCTGCGAATCAGATGACGTTAGTGCCTACAGACCCGCTATCTTTAGGCTGCCACAAATGTGAGTGACCCATGTACAGGGAACAGACTCAAAATGGGTGATAATATCAAAAATATGTGCCAAAAGGCAACACTCAGGTCATAATAATGATCAGATAAACAAGCCAAGCATCAACACTTTGGCAAAAAAAATGAGGAGACATTCTCGTTGGAAGAATGTGATGTGAGAAAGGAAATAATGTAACCAATCAGATGAATGATTGGCCTCAATCGGCGTCGACCAAGCAAAATCAATGTTGATTAAACCAATTGGCACCGACCAGAAAAATCGGCGCCGACCGTACCGCAACCATATAAATATGGGAAAGGGAAATGTTAACGATTTATTTACACTGCGATGATTGATTTAGAAAGAGTCAAAAATTGATTTTGAGCAACATGGAAGCCTCTGGGAGCAGTCAGAAGTGGAAGAGGACACGACCTAGGGTAAGTGGATCTACTTTAGCCTTGTGTATATGTTCATCGTCAAATAGCATACTAGGATGCTAGTTTTTAGAAAAAAATGGGATAAGTGGGAGGCCAGAGTGTTTTGGACACTCGGCCTCCCAATCGGCGTCGATTGGAAAAATTGACGCCGATTAGGTTCAATCGGCACCGATTGGAATTCCAATCGACATCGACTAAATTAGATCGACGTCGATTGGAACTCAATCGGTGCCGATTGGATTGATCAGATTTAGATAGTAGAGAAATGTGTTTTTGATGCTTCGATTTGAATAAATGAGAAACTAACACCATTCTTGATGTCGTGGATGTAGGCACGAGAGGCTTTACATATGTGGGATGCTATTCCCGAGCTTCTGGAGACTATTCTTCCTGATGTGATAGACACCGATTGGCATCACCTGGAGCTAGCTGGGCTCGGGGGCTTCCGTTACTACCGACGGGTGCCTCGAGACGTAGAGTTGATGTGAGCATTGATACGATGATGGGACAGTAGGACATGCACATTCTGGTTCAGGACGGGTGAGATGACCATCACCCACGAGGATATCTATAGGATCCTCAGGCTACCGATTACCAGGGACCCGAATAGAGACCACTCCACAAGAGCAGCAGCAGAGGGCCCTGGGACGATTGTATGGAGATAGGGTAGATGATTCAGAGATAGTGTCTAGGGTGGTGAGGATAGCCTCACATTATAGACAGGATGATGCCAGGAGTAGACGGATAACATTGATTCAGATGGCGATCTCCTACTTTGCTCTACCAGATTCAGGAGGTGGGAGATTTCCACTACTTTTACTAGACTGTGTCTGTGACATCCTGGAGTTTAGGTAGGTGTTCACATTTGCAGATGCCTTAGTAGCACAAATATATCATGAGTTGTGGATGTACACCATAGGTAGGCAGACAGGTATTGATGTTAGCTTTGTGCTCCATTGCTGGGCATATGAGCATATAGCAGTGATCAGGCCATCAGGGCTTCCATGGATGCCAGGAGCAGAGGGGGCCCTTGAGTATGGATTCTGGTGATGGTGGGAAGACATGGCCCTAGGAGATACAGGGAGATCTGTAGAGTGGTATACAGAGTGATTCAGGACTCTGACACCAGAGCAGGTTATATGGAGACCATACCGGGTCTACCCGACATGGGCCAGTCAGGATGCTCACCTGGTGGAGCTGAGATGGAGCAGGGTGGTCAGGGGCCATAGGCCAGATATCTTAGAGTGAGTCCCATTTATACGGGTGCTGAGGTAGTTTGGTTTGGTACAGATGGTCCTGACCACATATATGCCATATAGGCAGGACAACAGAGAGACCGACCTACCGATTTTGATCCCGACAGATCCACTGAGGGAGGCCCCACCTCCCACAGATAGTGATGATGACATAGGAGTGGATGATGGCTACGTGGCATGGTACTCCACAGAGCTACCACGACACCTCCCAGCATCCATAGATGTAGATGAGGATGACATAGCTGCAGTGCTGGAGAGACTGGAGGGAGAGCATGCTACCCTGACACATACACACCAGGCTGCCCTCGAGGAGATTAGAGCTCTGACGGAGGAGAGGGATGCATTGATATTGGAGAGAGATACCACACATCAGGAGTGGGATACAACGATACAGCAGAGAGATCACTACCATAGACACAGAGAGGCCCTCAGGGCCAAATACGGTGATACAGGCACCACCTCAGAGTCCGGGGCACAGGGTGCGGCAATAGGAGGTCCACCAGTAGCAGCAAAGCCATTACGAGCACCCGGTATGGTGATTCTGAGCACTTATCAGGCTCTCCTTGTACTGAGGTGAGATACTATGAGGATGCCTTGACACAACATGCCCCTAATTTTCCTCATTACAGTGCAAGGAGGAGATCGGTGACAGCCGCAACTAGTGGTGCATCGGAGGGTGTGAGCACCAGGAGAGATCGAGATGGCGGCAGGGCCCTAGTAGCAGGTGCTTCTAGTTCTGTGGGAGATGGCCAGGAGAGACAACTTGGACCAGAGGAGGGTGGAGGAGATAGTGTCTTCCACCTGTCTGACTTCACCATATAGATATGTTATTCTTGTATCGATATACTGATGTAGCCTCGATTTGAAGGCATTTTTGATGTATGATATAGATGGCTTGATTGGAAGCCATTCATTCTTTTGTACAGACATATATGTATATATATTCATCATTTTGTGTTATGTGATTGTACTTATGCATTTAATTTTGATAGATATAGATAGATGTAGTGTAATTTTGATGGACATAGATACATGTTTATAGAGGATAGATGAATAGATGTGATGTGATTTGATGCGATTGATAGATTGATAAAATAATCATGTTTAAGAAGTTAAGTTAATTTAATTTAAATGAGATAGATAGATGGATTCACATGTGTTTTTAATACATGCTTTGATGTGTTTTAGATGAAGTAGATAAGATGAGCAGAGATAGATGATAGATTTGACTAAATTAACATGTTAAATGTCAATTTAACTGGATGAACAACAAATAATCATGGGAAATGTTCTTTGTGAAAGAAAGTGATGTAATGATATTATCTTTGTTTAGAAATAAAAATCACTACACCTAGATAGGAAAAAGAATGATAAGTTAGGCCCCTAACTGACCATAAATAGAGACCTTGATAGAAAATCGAAAGACGATGCACACAAGGCCATAGATGAGGTTAAAATAAACCTGACACTAGTTAGTCACAAACCAGATCGAGGAGGTAGATAAGGATGAGAGATCAGTATACATCTTGTCAGAACATATGAAAGATCAAATACGTGCCCATATGGGGAAAACAGGATCTCCATATGATCGAAAAGGTCTCATGTCACAGCTTCATGATTTGTTTTTTCTTTTTGATAGAAAAGCAAACTGATCGATGCGGGAAGTTTGCTAGATATAGAAAGACTGATCGATACGGGAAGTCTTTCAGAGATGCTAAAAAGTGAACAAACTGGCAAATAGAGGAAGTTTGTTACTGCAAAGGCTGAAAATGCCATAAAACAAACAACCGTCCTTCAAGGGAGTGGTCTGTATTTTGATTTTGATGATAGCCATCCTTCGAGGAATGGTCTATATTTTTTATTTTATTTGATAAGGCATGGATAGCTGTCCTTTGAGGGATCAGTCTATCTTTTGGGACTAGGATAACATCTCTTTTTTTTTTGAGCTTTGGAAGAAGCTGAGTTTAGACCAGATAGATCAGATAGAGGGGAAGAAAATGTATATAAGCACGTACTCATGCCCCAAAGTTGTTTTGATCAAGATGAACACCTAGGGTGGATGAAGTAGTGATTAAGGTATTCCTACCATGAGAAGGAACAAATCCGTAAGGAAAATGCCATGAGTAGAGCCGCAGTACTCATATTCAAGGTATAACAGACATAACACGGAGAACCACATAGTTTCGAATCACTACGAAATGCATGACTGGTTGCAGATGGATGAAAAATATATTTTGCGACTAAAATCATGTAAGATAGATGTTAACAGTAGAAGGGCCTCATATGCAAGGCATTAAGAGGTTCCATTTCAGGTACACCATCCATGGAAGATAGGCGATAAGCCCTAGACCCATATTTATGAGTGACAACATACGGACCCATCCAGTTAGGAGCAAACTTACCACGCTGACTCCATTCTAGTGTAGTGACATTTTGGTTTTCTTTAAGAACAAGATCACCAACTTTGAAGTCACGGTGCTGCAAGTGCTTGTTATAAGCACATTTGACACACTCAAGATAGACTTGATGATGCTCAAGAGCATTGAGACACCGCTCATCTAGCAACTCAAGCTGCACTAGATGATTTTGACGATAGTCCTCATCAGAGACAAATTCTCTGAGAGAGACACGAAGAGATGGAATCTGGACTTCCAAAGGAAGGACAGCCTCAGACCCATAGATGAGAGAGAAGGGAGTAGCACCAGTAGGAGTATGAATGCTAGTCTGATAAGCCCAGAGAGCAAAAGGGATATGTAAATGCCAATCCCTACCAGCTCGACTAGTTACCTTTGCGAGGATATTACGCAAAGTTTTATTGGAAGCCTCAGCTTGGCTGTTAGCTTGGGGATAGTACGGAGAAGAAAAGATGAGTTTGATATTGAAAGCATCACAGAGGTTCTGTAAATTGATGTTTTTGAAAGACTTACCATTGTCTGTGATGAGTTTGTGTGGGACACCAAAGCGACAAATGATGTGTTGATAGACAAAATCAACAATGGGTTTAGCTTTGGTTGATGAAAGAGGAATAGCTTCCACCCACTTAGTGAAGTATTCTGTGGCAGTAATGATAGAGTGATGACATTGTGAAGAGTGGGGATTGATGAGACCAATGAGATCAAGACCCCATTGTGAAAAAGGCCACAAATCCACTGCAGGTTGCAAAGCCTGACTAGGGATATGTGTAAGATTGGAATGTTGTTGACACTTGACACATTTCTTAGTGTATTCGCAACAGTCTTGATTAAGAGAAGGCCAATAGTAACCTAAACGTAAGATGCATTTAGCTATGGCCAAGCCACTAAAATGTCCACCACAGATACCGTCATGGACTTCCTGGATGGCTTTAGATGATTCAGGGGTTTTGAGGCACCGAAGCAAAATACCATCAAAACCACGTTTGTAGAGGATTCCACCCAGAATAGTATAGCGATTAGCACGTAGGATAAAATATCTTCTGCCATTGGAAGTCAGATCTGGAGGAAGCACTGAATGGGATAGATAATAAAAAATGTGCTGATACCACTCATCTTGAGTGTTGGTTGTGACGGCGTTGATTGAAGTCAACTTCCTGAGATGAGATGGTTGGTCTAAATGCTGAACAACCACATAAAGTCACGAGTCTTCGGTAAAAGGTGGAATAAGTGAGGCTAAAGAAGCCATTGTATCTGTGAATTGGTTCGCAGTGCGAGGAATAGCTTGGATAGTAAATTTATCAAAAGATTGAAGTTGAAAGAGAATGATATCATGATATTTTTGAAGGATATCATTTTTGCACTGATAGACACCAGTGACTTGATTAATGATGAGCTCAGAATCACTGAAGATGTCAATATGGCGAGCACCAAGATTAATGGAATTTTGAAGACCTAAAACAAGAGCTTCATATTCAGCCATATTATTGGTACACTCAAAGTTAAGCTTGTGTGCGACAGGGATAGGTGCACCCCAAGGAGGAATCATGACGAAACCTGCACCTCCCCCTTGCTGACATTTGGACCCATCAAAGAAGAGTTTTACTTTAAATGGAGACAGACCGAAATTGATTTGTTGGATGTACTCATCTGGGAATTGAGCAAGGGGGATTTGAGTGTCTGGAAGAGGAGTATCAGCTAATTGATCTGCAATGACCTGACCCTTGATAGATTTTTGTGAGATGAACTCGAGATCAAACTCTGTCATGAGCATGAGCCAACGAGTGATACGATCATTGTGATAAGGTTTCACATGCATTGTCTTGAGTGGATTGACACTTGTAACAATATAAGTTTTGTGATTAAGGAGGTAGTGACGAAGTTTAGAAGTCGCGAAGAAGAGAGCACAACATAGTTTTTCAGCTTCATAATAGCATGTTTCATACTCATGAAGAGTGCGACTGATGTAATAGATGGCTTGTTCTTTACCGTTAGCATCCCCGATGCGAGATCATGGCTCCCAGAGCATGGTCAGTCACAGAAATATAAAGATAGAATGGCTCCCCCTCACGTGGAGGTGTAAGCACAGGTGGAGAAAGAAGATAAGCTTTGAGATCATCAAAGGCCTTTTGGCAATGCTCATCCCATTCAAAATGAACATTTTTATGGAGGAGATGATGAAAAGGTTGACAACGGTCTGAAAGTTGCGAGATAAAATGATGCACTGATTGAAGGCATCCTTGAAGACCATGGAGCTGCTTTAAGTTGGAAGGGGGAGGCATCTCGAGGATAGCCTTTATTTTTGCGGGATCAACTTCAATGCCCCTAATAGAAATGATAAAGCCTAAGAGTTTACCAGTGAGAACGCCAAACATGCATTTAGATGGATTTAGGTGAAGACAAAAATGAATGAGCCTCTCAAAGAGAGGTGCAAGAATGAAAAGGTGATCCTAACGGCGTTTGGACTTACTGAGGAGGTCATCGACGTAATCTTCCACAATTTTGTGTAAGAGATCATGGAAGATGTAGGTCATTGCACGTTGATAAGTTGCTCCTGCATTCTTAAGATCGAAGGGCATGACACGATAACAAAAAGTCCCCCAAGGAGTTATGAAGGAAGTCTTATGTTGGTCCTCTGGTGCGATGAGAATTTGATTATATCCAGAGAAACCATCCATAAGAGAAAGCATCTCGTGACCTGCAGTTAAATCCATGAGTTGGTCGATATTAGGTAGAGGAAAATCATCTTTCGGACAAGCGAGATTAAGATCCCAGAAGTCGGTGCAAATTCAAATTTTCCCAGTAGCTTTGGTTACTGGTACTACATTTGAAACCCATTGTGGATAGTCAATGGGTTGGATGAAGTTGGCAGAAAGCAAGCGCTGCAACTCTTCTTTAACAAGAAGGGCTACACGAGGATGCATCTTACGTAGTTTTTGTTTAACTGGTTTGATGTCTGGAAGAGTAATGATATTGTGGACCACAATATTAGGATCGAGGCCTGGCATATCTTTGTATGACCAAGAAAATCTTGGCGATGGTTGGAAAGAAAGGTGGTGAAGTCTCCTAACTCCTGTGGGTTAAGAGATTGGCCGACCTTAATGATGCGAGGGTCTTTAGAAGTCCCTATATTAAGGTTGACAGTGGCTTCGTTGAGAAGCGTAGACGTGTCAGAAGGAATGGTTTTAGGAAGATAAGAATCCTCTACCCCCAGATAGGTAAGGACAGAATCATCATCCACACAGTGGATAGTATTGATAGTGGGAGAGTCATCTCCAACTATTTCAGGGAAGACTAATGGTATGGAAGTGGATTTTCCATTAGTTTTATAGGTCAGCGGACCTAAGGAAATGGTATTGACTAAAAAAAAAGTTAGGTGGGATGGAAATGGTGTCATCCACATCAAGTGATGCTTCCGACCTGACGGGAGAAGATGGTTCCTCAATGGAAAGAGGCTCATCGAGAATGGTGATGGTGGCTTTTGAGAGAGGTTTAAACCCTAAACCAAATTTTTGATGTGGTTTAAGAGTTGGAATGGATGTGAGGTCATGCACACCCTGTTCATACTTTCCCAGGCCAAAGCCCTTCCACGCGCATCGATATAGATAAGTTTTTGCGAACGTGGGATTCTGTAGACAATCAAACCCTGCTGAATAGGGTTTGGCCCTAGGGGAGAATCCAGATGATAGTGAGGTGTATCAAGACCACCGTAGATGAAGTTAGTCTGTTGATTGGGTAGACCAATGGTGACGATGCGACCAAGACCTGGCTGATATTCAGGTTGTTTGTCTGGCCTACCATACTCGTTAGGTTTGAGATGGGCATCAAAAGAGAGAAGAGGAAGCTCTCCTAGCAAAAAATGCTGCAACATTTCTTCCAGATTTTGTAAATCTGGTAGTTTTGTTGTAGGTATGGAAGAGGATGAAGCCTCATCAGGAGAACAAGCATTCTCCTTTGGAGGGGTAGACCCTGTGGTCATGTCACATTGTGCGGAAGGGAAAGGATCTCCTAGATGAGTATAGATTTTTCCCTCATACTGATATTTTAAGCATCGATGGAGGGTTGATGGGACGCAATGCATTGTATGAATCCAGGAGCATCTGAGGATCATATTGTAGTGGAATTTCCCTTCAACAATGTAAAAAATCTCATGAAGCAGTTTCTTACCTACCCAAATGGGCAGGACCACAGTTCCTAAAGTAACTGCCAGCTGATCGTTAAATGATCGAAGGGTGAAAGGTGGTGGTGACACTACGTTCTTTGGTAACTTAAGTTGCTTGAATGTGTGGGAGGAAATGACGTTGAGTGCAGCACCACTGTCGATCATAGTGCATTTTAACGTAGTGTTGTTGATTTGAACTGTGATAAAGAGGGGAGCCTCTAAATCCTCAGAAGAAAGGGGAGGAATTTCAGAATCCTCAAAGGAAATGGTGGTTGACGGTCTATTCAATCCAACAACCATCTCGAAAGGCTGGGGCTCATCTGAATTCACTGCGATATGACGTAGATTATCAATCAGAGCCTGGCGATGCTGTGGAGATGATTGAATGAGGTCAAAAAGAGACATTTTGACCGGAGCATGGGTGAGTTGTTTCATAACACTCTCCTCAACTGACATGGGAATCTGAGCCTGAGGTGAAGCATGAATAGAGACCTGAGGTCTCGGGGCTGATGAGGAAGGAGGAACTCCTTCAGGGGCCACAGAAATGACAACCCGTGGTCGAGAGGCTGTAGAAGATGATGGATTATCATACTGTTGTGCTCTAGTGGCGATATGAATTGTGTCGATTTGAGAAGGTGGAAGATCATCCAGAGTGGAATTAATAGAATTAGAGGCCTGAGTAGACCGTTCAGGCTCAGATGTAGTTGAGATGACAGGAGACACTTGTTCCTCCTCCTCTTCAGCAGAAGATCACTTTCTTCCAAGAGGCTGTTAACGACAGATTGAAGGGCTTTACATCCCTCAGTGTCATGACCTGGAGTGCAGTGGTAAGCACAAATCAAATCAGAGTTGAACCAGGAAGGTTTTACTCCTTTAGGATTATAGGGTTTGATCAGAGGAAGAGATATAGATGAAGATTGGATAAGTTGGTGAAGAATTTCAGTATGGAATCCAGTAGACAAAGATGATGAAAGAGATGATGAAGGTGCCTCTTTAGCCTTAACAGATTGCCGAGGTAAAAGAATCTGCATATCTAGTTTGACAGTATTTTTAGGGATCATTTTACTTTTCTAGACATTGGGAAAAGCAGCCTTGGGTGCTTGAGATGGAAGCAAGTGAGGCAAGATTGATTTTGGTGGAGGAGGAGCTCCTAAGATAGATTTTAAAGATGACGAAGATGTGACAAGTGTTTTGGTCTTCAGAGATGAAGAAGGTTGCTTGGCCGAAACAGATGACGATTTAGATAAGACTGATTTAGATGGGGGAGGAGCTCCCAAAATAGGTCTGATAGGAGGCACAAAGGGTGCCTTGGATTTTGGTGACGAAGATGATGGTTCTGATAAAAGAGGTGACACCTTTCTAGTGGGTAAATCCACTTTACGAGGCACCGGTGAAGATGGTGTTGTAGAAGAAGATGCCTTTTCAGTGGATAAATCCAATCTTTTATGAGGCGCAGAGAGGGATTTTTGAGGGAAAGCACCAAGAGTCTTGATAGTCTGAAATATTGGTTTTCCTTTTTCGGGGATGGTGACAACTTCAACCGCATAAGGTGATTGTAACCTTTTCGGGGGAAGTAGAGGGGAAGGTACCGATGATGCAACGTTAGACTTCAATTGTCTTGGTCTAAGTTTAGGAACCGAAAGTGTAGGTGCCGGTGCTATTTCTTTAGATTTTTCCTTAATAGGCAAGGCAGCACCGGTGATGGGAGAAGTGGATGATGAAGAAGTAGTTCCCTGTGAGGAATATACTTCTGGTATAGTAATTGTGGGTGTAACTACTGTAGAAAAGGAAATGGGTAGAGTCAAAATTGAAGACACTTCTGTTGGTAGAGAAGTTGGTATAACTATAGGTATGTTAACCAATGGCATAGTCATGATGAAAATGGGAGCAACAGAAGTAGATGTATTCATAGTGGAAACTTGAAGGGATGTAAATGCCTCAAGCATCGAAAGAATGTCTGATGACGAGATAGATGAAGAAGACACTGTATTTGGTATGGATGGAAGATCAGATAAAGAGGTAGAGAGAGATGAATCCATCTCTAACAATGGAGGAATACTCAAAGATGGATTGTCTGAAGATGGTGGAATCTCAGAGATTAACGGAGCGGGAGGAAGTTCTGATTCAGTTGACGTGTTCGTAGATGGCTCAGGTTTAGAAGAAGATCCTTCAGTAGAAATGAAGCTGATAGTATGAGTGTTTGGTTTTTGAGACCCTGAAATGTCATTGTTTGGAGAATGATTAGGAAAAGGTTGTTTAAAGACATCAAGTGCCTGATTTGGGGGAGCATTTGGGTTATCCAGAATGAGCTCGCCTTTATCAATGAATTTTTGGACAAGATTTTTGAAGGTCTGACATCGTTCAATGTCATGGCCTTTTCTTCTATGATAACGACAGAAGTCATTTTCACGATACCAGAATGGTCATTCTTGGCTCTCATCAAAATTTCTAATAGGGGGAAGTTCGATCATGTGAACTTCCAACATTTTTTCTAAGATAGAAGCATATGATTCCCCCAATGAAGTAAAAGATCGAGATGATGAGGGTCCTTTTCGAGAGGATGAAGAGTCTCTCCGAGGTGTTTGATTAGACGTGTTATCAGTTCACGATGTCTTTAAGATGATAGCGTTCGTGGATCCCTGATTCTTGTCTTTGTTAGAAGAAGAAGGATTTGATTTTGTGAATCAAGAAAAGTCTGGTTTAGACTTAGAGTGAAGTTTTAACTTCCCTTGTTCAATGGCATGGAGATTCAATTTTACGTGCCATTGTGAATGCTTCTTCAAATGTATGAAAGGATTGAATCCTTAAGGTGGAAGAAATATGGTTGGCGCAAGATCGAGTAAACAACTCGATTTGTTGAGGTTGAGGGAGGGAGAAAGACAATTGATTTATTATACCTCTCCAACGAGTGACAAAGTCTGCAATAGATTCATCATCGAATTGAAAAATGTTATAAAGATCTGTAATCGAGATCTTATGTGTGATATTTATTGAGAAGTTTTCAACAAACATCTGAGCTAATTGAGAGAAAGAAAACAGGGAGTGTTGGGGTATGTTATTGTACCAATCTAAAGCAGACCCTGCTAAAGACATAGGGAAGGTACAGAGCATAAGCTCCTGATCCTGGACTATAAGGTAGCAAGCATGCTTGAATGCTCACAGGTGCTGTTGAGGATCCTCCCGGCTATGAAATTTTGAGAACTTAGGAAGTTCCCATTGGGGAGGATAAGGCTTAAAAGCCACTGATGGATGAATCAGTTCATTACATACTTCTTCAAAAGAGTATGAAGGGTGAGCCCCTTTGGTGGAGGCTTCTAGGTCTACGATTTTCTTGAAAAGAAGTTGGATGACATCAGATTGAGGAGGGGGCATGTTGGTATGTCCTGCATAAGAAGAAAATGGTAGGTTTTGTTGAGGCGTTAATGGGGGATTCATCTACTGATTAACAAGATGATAAGAGGAATAACTAGGCATTCTGGGTGACACCTGGTGAGGTATTTGTTGTGAAGGAGCCTACGTATAAACAGGCTGTGAGATGACAAGTGGTTGAGAGAAAGGTGGTTGAATGAAAGATGGAGCTTGTGATTAGTGGGCTCCTACACTTGTCGACTGAATCGGAATGGATTGAGGAATGTGGGTGTTGATTTGATTGGATATGGTGGGGAACAAACTCTGAATGAGGCTTTTGACTACCAGATTGGTTATTAAGGGTGCTGATGCCAGAGGATGGGTAAAGGTCACTGTTGCTGGAGCATTGGAAGAATGACCAGCTGGAGGATGAGAAGGAACCGACTGACTCATAGAAGGGGGTTGATTCATAGAGAGGTACTGACCCTGAGACACAATAGATGACATAGAAGAATTAACAACAATCTGTGAGAGCGTGGATGCACTCATCATAGCTAAAGAAGAGGGCCTCTCAAAAGTAGGTTGTGGAGTAGCCGAGGTAGCCGCGGCACTAGGGATAGGCAAGATCATTTGAGAACCAGTCGACATGGTCGGTGGAAGAGAAAAAGGAGGCATAGATGCACCACCCTCTTTCATGGTTCAAGGTGAGAAAAAGCATGCTAACTATTCTATAAAATCCTGGGATGGTTCATGAGAATAATCGTAAACTTGCTGGATTGGTGGTCCCTGATCAGATATTCGAACAAACTTATGCACTAGATAGTCCATAAGGGCTACCAGGTTGTGATCAAGGAGCACCTGAAATTCAGGATCTCCATGAGGAACATACTCTATATCAGAAGTAGATGATACCTCTGAAGGACTGGGGGAAGCTGGACGTGATGGGATCACTTTAGGATGATAGAAAGGATTATATGACCAAGATGGGGAACCAACTAACAGTGGTCCCGAGGAAGACCCGAGGGGTGTCAAAACATCCACATTAGTGGTGATCTCAGATGAAGAAGAGGCCAGTTGAGCCATTTTTCTAGATTGTGACCGGGTGATGACCATCATAAACAAGCAGACATATAGAAAAAAAAATTGACCTAACTAATGCATAGACAATTCAAGTAGCGTGGGTGATTATCTCTTTTAAGTTTTCATGCTTTTAAGAAAGAAAATATTAGGGAAGGCTTTTTAGAACAGGAACTACTCAGATAGCCAAACTAAGGATGGTTTGGGGAATGTTTTGGTGAGGAGTCCCGAAGGCACTTTAGTAAAAGACTGGTACGTGGCTTGATATAGGGGCCTACCCCCACACTTCACACACCACTGCGATAAGGGAGTCAGGTGCTTTGCCAATATATACCAGAACTTCCGTGAATTTATAGCGTGGCCCGAGTACCGCGTAGGCTCTTCCTCTTGGATGTCACTTCCAAGTAGGTGAGGCCAGGGAAGGAATTTTTGTTTAAATGCTTTATACCTAGTGATTTTGGCTTTGTGTGCAAGGGTGAAAAATAAAAATCAAATAGTGTCACTACCGATTTTGATCAATTTTCCAACCTATTTAGAAAACTAGATGAAGAACATACAACAGAAATGACAAAGAAGAAGTTCTTTTTAAGCACTAAAAATGAAGTGTTTGATTTTGATGAAGACAAGTCAAACAAGTTCTTTCCCAAATGCGATTAAATTCTTTTTAAGCACCAAAATCGAAATGTTTGAGTGTGATAGAAAACAAACAAACAAGTTATTTTAAGTTCTTAAAAAGGAGAAAACACCGTAAAAGAGAAATACCTGTAGATTTAGCTCTCCAAGGTGTGTGGACTTCAAAAAGTGCGTTGTTGAGCTCTTCCCCTCGAACAATCCCGTGAACAAGTAAAGTGCTCCGCAAGAAAAGGTTAAGCAAACACATAAACAAATCCAAAAAGATATATCCAGATAATAGTAGAATAAAGATTTCTATTTAAGAAACTAGAAACTTTCAAGGAAATGACAATTTTGCACCAAGAGATAAATCAAAAAGTGCAGCTTTGAAATCAAATGAAAGATTTACTAATTTTAGAAGTAGAAATGGGAATCTAGATATGCAAGAAAGAAATAATTTTGATTTTGCAAATTATAAACGAAAGAAACAAGACCAAAATGAAGAAAGGAAATGCTTTAAGGAAAACTGATGAAAATCAGTGAAGAAAAAGAACAAAAGTTCAAAACTTGGAAAAGAGATGAAATTACCAATAGGGGACTTTGGTTCCCTCCCACCGGGCATGCCAGAATGTAGATCAAGAATTTTCGCGCTTGTTACCTGTCCAAGTTAATGCACCAAACTAAACACAAAAGTCCTGAAAAACTCAAATGAAATCAATACCTGATAGTTAAGACGAGATCCGAAGATGTAGATGGGAAAGAAAGCCAATGTAGACAAGACGGGTGCACACGAGAAATCCTGCAAAGTAGATCTGAAAAACATGTGATGTACAAATCCTTGGTAGAAAAAGACAACGTTAAAAGATATTTAGGTGGACTGCTTGAAAAGCAGGTCCGGGAAGCGATGAGCTTCCTCGCGGATGTCAGTCCACATTTTCAATTAAGGAAAGAAGCATACATGATAAAATATGTAGGTAAATGTTTATATTTTCTGATTAAAAATAAAAGACAGAATGTAAACAGCAGACAAAATATAAACAGAACACATGAAACTGTGAAAACAATGCTAGACTTATGTTACCTGTACTTGGCACCTGTCTGCAGGATGATTGGCATCGACCAAATTGGGGTCGGTGTCTATTTGTTTAAGTGGTGCCGATTAGGATAAATCATCGTTGACTGGGATGGGTCGGCGTCGACTGGAGGCAAGTTGTAGAAAGCTTGATGAATGGATTGATGAGGACTGGATCATCAATGTAAACTACAGGGGCTGTAGGAGTTGTAGGGATACACAAGTTTCACCTTAGCTAGATGCAGGAACAGAATCACCAAGAGGTCGAGGAATCCTCACGATGTCGATGTTGTGAGGGCAGAGTAATGGTACACCTCTCAGGGATTGATTTGGACAAAATTCTCTCTTCTTCCTTGATTAACAATTCGAAGGCTCAGGGCTTAAGCTTTCTATCTCTTTTTTGTCTAACCAGAACTAAATTATGGCCCTGTATTTATAATCGGTGCCAACCGAGGTACAATCGGTGCCATTTCTGAAAAATCGGTGTCGACCGAGTACCAGTCGGCACCGATCAGGGAACAGATTCCCAAAATGGCCAAAAAGGATGATTTGGAAAGATAAGAGTGTATCCTTCTGACTCAAATATAGGAAATATCCCGCTACATGGTTTGGGGGGAGGAGAAATAGGGGGGATAGATGGATAGAATTGATATGGGAGGTTAGGAATTGATATGGGGTAGATAAGTGGTTAAGATACATGTAAAAAGTATAATTAAATAGTTAATATTTAATTATCCATGGATAAAATACAATGGGGTATAATAAACTTGGGATAGATGTTTAATTATTTAATTAATACCCTAAAGGAAAAGTGGTGATATAAAGGTGCCCCAGGTTACCCGAGAAGGTAGATGAACGCGGGGGACACTAAATTGGGTAACCAATTTTAGGTGTCTACACCTTATCTAATTTAACCATTTCCTACCCCTCCATGCCCACTACGCTTCCCTTGTTTATCTCATCTAGACCGGCTCCAGACAGCATTGATCAACCCCAATCTACCCTTAACCGACCATGGTCTCACTATGACCGACAGTCATTGTCACCTCTCTTAGGACGGATACCGGTCCACACCCACCGACGTCGGCCACAACCTGGATTGCCGATGTCGTCACTGTCATGGTGACCACCCCGTCCCCAAACCCCCTTTTTCTCTCCACACTCACCACCCTACCCACCCATTCCTCCCCCAAACCCCTCCACGTCCCTTCCCACCCCTCCTTTACCCCTCTTCTAACCTCCTCCCTTCCCATTTCACCCATTTTCTTTCCAATTTTACATTTACATTTTTCCCCCCAACCCCCATTTCCTCCCCCCAAATTTCTTTCTCATTTAACTAAACAACACACACATAGGATTTAGATCTTACCTCATCCCACTGTTGTCATCACATGGTGGCACCTCAGGCCGTTGCACCGGTCCTGCCTGAGCCCTCTCCGGCTTCCACCATCACCAAAATTCCTACCCGAATCTCTAACCAATCAAATCCAAAACCCCGCTCTCTGTGACCCGCACCAATCAATCAACAATCTTCACCATACATGGCTCGCCAACTCAACCTTCCGACAATCCTCACTTTTTTTCTTATTCTCTTCTTCTCTCTTGTCATTTTCTCTAATTCGCTAAATCACAAATGAATTTTAAAATGGCATAGAATTTTTCTTTTTATAACCTACTCGACCTGACCAGACGTGATGTTTTCCCCTTGACCGACATCGGTCTTGTGCCCTACTTTACCGTGATCGGTTACCCTTGAC
The DNA here is from genome assembly GCA_019776745.2 of Taxus chinensis. Taxonomy (NCBI): domain Eukaryota; kingdom Viridiplantae; phylum Streptophyta; class Pinopsida; order Cupressales; family Taxaceae; genus Taxus; species Taxus chinensis. The sequence goes on along the minus strand of CM034157.1, from coordinate 190,841,412 downwards.
CGGCATTGGTCACCCTCTCTTGCACATTGCCCTAAATTTTACCCTATTACCCTACCTATCACTCTTTTTTGCACACCCAACCATTTACCCCGACCATTCCCCCAACCACCCTCTTGCCCTTATCATTTATTACCTACTTGCGTCCTTAATTGGGGACTCGTTATTTTACCCATACCTTGGCCCTACCCATGCCTCGTGACCTAGATTCTTAGACCTGGAACATCGCTAGTGACCTTTGACCTCATGTGTTCGTTGTACCTTGTGGTATTGTTACCTGTGTTGATTGACCTAATGACATTACCTTGCCTTTTCCATGACCGTTTATCCTGACCCTACCTTTGGTGTACCGGAACATACCTAAATGTTCCTACACCTGACCTACGTTGTGTTTCTTGACCATATCCTATACCTTGGATACCAGAATCACTTCAACCTTGTTTGGATAAACCTATCGACCTTAGACAATGTAGAGTTTTCCTGCTCTTCAACCTGGTGTTGTGCTGTAGTTTATATGTGTGCGTGTGTTTGACTGTTGCTACCTTTGACCCTGACCCATTACCTAGATTACCTGAGTAGACCTTGTTCCTTTTTCCCCTTGTTACCCACCTTCCTTTTCATCACATTTACCTTTTATCAAACCACTCACCGATTCTGCGTTCTGCCTCGTCAGTTCCTGGTTTGAGGGGGATCACCTTCACCCACACATGGGGCAACCACATCTTATTTTTGTTAGCGTCGCTTACCAATACAAGCTACACAACAAAAAGGGGCAAAATGTAGACACCAAAATTAGGTCACACTCCCCTTTGGTCCCTCGACAAATAAACACCTTCATCACATTCACCTAGCCATGGCCCCCTTCACCCCACTAATATTAATTTAATTAATTAAATTAAATTAATTCATTATCCTCACAATATTTATTATTTAAATATCTTAATTGAGATAATGCCCACATATCCACCTCACCTAGACACCTCATCTAGCCACCTCACCCTAAGACCTATTCTTAGTAAGTTACCATAACTAACTAAGACTTACCCAAACCCTAAAAATCAATGCCTACATTCCCTCTAACCACATTCTTACATGCTTACAAGAAGCTTCCATCCTAATCCGCGTGGCCAACACACGAGATCCCAAAAACTCAAAGGGATCTACCTAGTTTAGTAAACCTAGGAAATCCCGCCTTGACCGATGTTGGTTACCCTTAACCGCCGTCAGGTTAAGACAAAACCACCGTCGGTTACCTTTTAATTCCCCAAAACAACCTTATTTTTGAGGTTAGCATATTCCTAAGAGATATCACATCTTTTGAGAATAAGTTTCATGGAGAACATGCATGCAAAGAAGGAGATCAAGTATTTTCTCTTGGACAGACATCCAACATTCATCCTAGCAACCATCCAGTACTCACCCCAACACAGATTTGATCCAATCATGCAAAAAGGAGATGCACATGCAGCCCATACAAGAGCTTTCCAATGTTTGGTGATCCTCTGCAGCATTCAACCTCTTATCAACACCTTCATCCCTCACTCACAGGCACCCTAGAACTAGATTTCAAGTAAGTAGAACATTTTACTCCTCTGGTTCATTCATTGCATCATTGTATTTTCATCCTTTGTTCTCCTAGCCACCCATTGACCTCCATTAATACTCACCCCTCCATATCCCATTAAAACTTCACCAAATCCCATCCAAATAACCTAATACCTCATTCCGACCAACCAAGTCCTTTGTACAATCATAAGGGAGACCCAAAGCTCATTCTGTGACATTCCCAGTTTTCCACAGTAACCGGCACTGGTTCTCCCCAACCAGCGTCGGTCACCCTTAACCAGCATCGGTCTCTATATTTACCAATACAGCCCAGAACAGTAACCTACCCACCTATTCTCGCATCACCCTTAATCACCTGTGACCTACCTAAGACCTCTGTCAGACCTGCAGAGACCCAGAACCAACTACTTGACCTTCGGATCTTATTTTAACCTAGCCTGTTAGATTAGATCTTTCTTATTGTGTTTTTAATGAGATACCTAAATCATTTTAATTACAATAGGATTTACTTCTTTACCAGCATTAAATTGTTTTAAACAGTGGATTGACAACCGTCTAGGAAGTATCACACTTTCTGGATCTAGCACACACTAGGCAGTCCACTGCATATATTGTTTAACTCTTTATGGTGGTCTTGATTTCTATTTCAGGTAGTTCCTCCCAGCCAAAAGGAAGCTCTCACGATCAACTGTGGATCAAGGAGTTAACACGCGTGCAACAACCCATCAACCAACATTTCAACAGGTATTCCTCCTACGCCCATTACCCTATCTATTTCGTCAATATTTCAAAGAAACGTCTAAGAATCAGGTGAAACAGGATTACAAAAATGAAAAAACCATTTTGGAACTCACCTAACCTTTAAATTCAATAGCAACAAATAAAGAAGATATGGTCAAGGGTGGGATTGAATCAATACCTCATAATCGCTTCCATCTGCATGGTGGCACATCTGGCCAATAAATTTGATCCCCTAATCCCTCTAATTGAGGTTTATTTACCATCAAAAAATGACCAGAATCGCTCATCCAATCAATTTTTAACCCAATCAAAGTCAACCTTAGCCTATTTTAACGTGGATCCACCTATCAACCAACTCTCACTAACCACGTGGCTCTATATGCCAACTCAATCCTTATTAATTCACTCTGATGTAATAACTTTCAATAGTTTTCTCTATCTTATCTTGTCATTTTCCCAAGTTCACTAAAATGACAAGTGATTAATCCAAAATGTGGATAATTTTTCTTTTTATAACCTACCCGACTTGACCGGTGACGGTAATTCACCTTGTACCGATCATCGGGTCCTGTTCCCTAAGCTTACTATGGTTGGTATTTACAAACTAGATGTAGAAGCATCGGTTCCCTTTAATTAATGTCATCAGTTTAACTGCTTAGTACTTTCTACTACCCCCTAAAAATGAACCAATTTTTGATCTGAATCCATTTGCAAGGTTTACCTCAGGATCATGAACTCCCTAGGCACACTTCACTTGATTCAAATTCTTGACCTTATCATTTACTACCTCTCAAAAAAAATAGTTTGCGAAGGACTCGTTATTTTACCCATACCTCAGACCCATGTCATGCCTAGATATTGGACATAGACCATTACTAGTGACGTTTGACCCCATGTGCCCATTATACCTTGTGAACACTGTTACCTATGTTGTTGACCTAATGACCTAACCTTGCATCTTAATATGACCATAAAATCTTGACCCCAACCTTTGGTATTCCTAGAACACTACCTATGAATGTTCCTAACAAATACAACTGCATCGTAGTAATCCTAACTTGGATATTTCTAAAAGATACTACAGAATCACTTCAACCTTGCAAGCTTGTGAAAACCTACAACCTTAGTTAATGTAGAGGTTTTCCTACTTTCAACCTGGTACTGTGTTGCAATATTATACATGTTGTGGAAAATTGATCCAATCACTACCTTTGACCCTGACCCATTACCTGGATTACCCAAGTAATGAAGAATCTTTTTCCCTTTTTACCAAAGAATGTGTTACCCCAAATAGTATCTTCAGGGGGGGTGAATCATTCACCTTTTATCAAACCATTTACCGATTCAAACGTCCTGCAATTCAAGTCAGATCCTAGTGTTGAGGGGGATCACCTTCACCCACACATTATTGAACCACATCTTATTTTGTATCAATTAACACTTACCAATAACAAGCTATTTTTTACTCTATGAACAAAAAGAGAGAAAAATGTAAACACCAAAATTGGGTCACATTCCCCTTGGTCCCTTTTCAAATAAAACCTTGAAATGATCATTCACCTAGCCATGGCCCTTGTTTACCCCACTATAATATTAATTTAATTAAATTAATTTCATTATCCTCACCATATTTATTATTTGGGATAATGCCCAAATATCCAAACTCATTGCTTGTCTCATCTAGCCACCTTGACCCTAAGACCTATTCTTAGTAAGTTTCCATAACTAACTAAGACTTACCCAATACCCTAAAAATCTGAGGCATGCCTACATTAGCTCTAACCACATTCCCGCATGTTAGAAAGAAGCTTCCATTCTAATCCATGAATGGCAAGACGAACGAGATCCCAGAAAATCAAGTTTCATGTTTTTGATCTACCTATTTTAGTAAACCTAGGCAATCCTGACCAAATAACCAAAGACAACCATTAAAATTCTAAACCACCACCTTTAAGCCGGAAACTTCTCCAAATTCGGTTACCATTTAAACCCCCAAAACAACCTTATTTAAAAGGTTGACACATTTCTAAGAGATAATCACATCTTTTGAGAACAAGTGAGTAAAATCAGACTCTGCATGCATGTAGCAGAACCAATATTAGTAAATACATCAGAGCATCCATAGCCAGCACCGAAAGCAATTCTTACACATCAGATTTGCCTTCATGAAATCATCTAGGGAAGATCACATGTGCATTACCACACCAAATTCCTTCCATTTGATCACCTTCACCATTGTGTTTCAAGGTACCAGACATTAAATACTTGTAATTCAATTACTAGTAAGACTGATTTTGTTAACCAACACTGGTCCATTAGAGTCAAACTATGTAGTATCATCTTTTTACTTCTATTGTTAGTTCTTGCTCCCATTCCCATCCCCCACCATTTTACCTCCATGGAAAACTTGATAGCATCCCTTTACCCACATCCATTGAACTGCCCACATTCAAACTTTCATCCTTCCTGTTGCATACCCAAAGACCCACAAGAACCTTTCCATTGCCCTGAGTCATTTATCATCTTAGCACCAGATCTATCACCTTGCCAAGTTTTTTTTGAGTTTTTTGTACCCCGACCATACCGATGCCGAATTACCTACAACCATCTACCAGTTAACCTAAACTCCATTGAACATAAATTCATACTAGAATTTATGTCGGTCTTTGTGTCTTTTACCAGTTAAACCAAGGGGAACAGAGCTTCCAAAGATCCACCAAATACCCAAAAACTACCCAGAACCTCACCAAGAGGTGGACCAGTACCAGTACCAACTGACAGTGAATTATGACGTTCAAATTATAGTCATTATAGCTAGTAGAGACATGATAGGTTATGAACAAATTTTCATTATTGTAGATGAATGAGGTACCTAAATCATTATAACTACAGAAGGATTTCCTTTATTATTAGCATTAAGTTGTTTTAAATGCAGTGGATTGACAGCTGTATAGGAAGTATCACACTTCTAGGGAAGGCTAGAACATTCTTGAAGCAATCCACTACATATACTATTGGAATTGTAATCCTTGGTGGTCTTGATATTCCATTTCAGGTAGTTCCTCTAAGAAAAATGTTAGGAAACTGAATCATGATCAGTTTGGATCCAAAGTCATAATGCATGACATTTTACCTAAACCAGCATTTCAAATGAAGTATTCCTCCTAGCCCTTTATTCATTTGTTTCGTCAACATTGTTACAAAGAAATGATCTAGAATCACATTGAAACAGTTGTCTCCCTGCCAGGACCGGATTGTTAGGTTGTGGAAGACCTAGTACACTATTCTCATGTGTGAAAATGTTGAAGAATGTACACTAAAAATGTGCCCGATATATAGGGAAACATGCTTTTCTCATATGGGTGGGATTTTTGACCCATAGGTTTATGGGACGGTTTTGTCCCATGGTTTTGATACCCACGGTTTTGTAAAACTACTTAAGTAGTTGTCTACTTATATGGTTTTATGCATATGGTAGGGATTATGTATCATTGCATATGTTTTGAAATCATGTGTGAATTCTGTAGATTTTTTTAGCATAGCTCCAAATAGATCTGGGTATTGTATTGAGAGAGTGGTGGCTTGTAATAAAATCTAAGCAAGTGATTCTTGGTGGACGTAGCCCAAATTGGGTGAACCACGTTAAATATTGTCTCTTTGTGTTGTGTTATTTTATTCTGCACTTTTATTTGAGATTTGTAATATTTTCTACATATTAGTTTCTACTGTTACAATTCTATGAGGGATTATTCCGCATATTTTATCCCTTATTTCCTAACATGAGTAACCCATTAACAATCTTCCTTTACTTTTAGCAAGCACAAAATCTTCCTATGTTTTATGCCATAATAATATATAGAAATGGTGAAAGTGGATCTCCCTACCTCAATCCTCTTCATGATGAAAATAAACCTTCAGACTTACCATTAATAAGAATTGAATATTTGGGAGTAGATATACATTCCATTATCATTTTGATGAAATGTTCATGAAAACCCAGACTTTCTAGAATAATACTTAGAAATATCTATGAAACCTTGTCATAATCTTTATTCATATCAATTTTTAATAGCATAGCCTCCCTTTTAGAAACATCCATAGAATTTAGAGTTTGATGAATAGTAATAACACTATCTAGAATGTGTCTACCTTCCACAAAATCTCCCTGATTTGGAGAGATAAAACCTTCCAATAAACCTTTGATTCTGAAAGATATTATTTTAATAATAATATTATAGATAATATTACATAAGCTAATAGGTCTAAAATCAACAACTTGAAACTTTTGGAACAAGGGAAATAAAATTATTATTTACCTCTTTTAGAAGTTTGCCATGCCTGAAGAAATCTTGTACAATATCCTCAACATCTTTATGGACTATTTCCCATAAAACCTCAAAAAAGAAAGTCATAAATCCATCTAGCCTAGGGGATTTATCACCTTCTAGATAAAGAAAAAGAAACTTTAATATCTTCATGGGAAGGAATTTTAACCATTCAACATTTTCCTTATTATTGATAACATGATGAAATAAATTGGCAAAATTATGCTCCTTAATAAGATCTGAATCCATACAAGAATAAAGAAAATTAGAGAAAAAACTTATGAATTCCTCTAAAATATCCAACGGATGTTTTATTTTCACACCTCTCATATCAACAATTTCCAAAATAATATTACTATTTTTATGCATTAAAGTTTTTAGATGAATTTATTTTGTATTCCTGTCTCATTTTTTTAGCCACAGAACCCTATAATTTTGTTTCTAATAAGCTTCCTCTTTAGGTTCAAGATTGTGAAAGTCAGAAAAATATATTATTCCTTATCCATCAACTCTTGACTCAAACCCATATTTTCAGTTTGATCCTCTATCGTTATAAGTTCATCAACTCCCTGAGTTTTTTGAGAGAAAAATGTTTCCAACAGTCTCCTTATTCTAGATTTTCATTCTTTCTTTCACATTTTTTAACTTATAGACCAATTTGAACATGGATTTACCTTTCAAATATATTTTCTAGCACAATTGAACCTCCTCCTTGATACTAGGATGCAGTAACCACATTTTAAATAATCTAAAAGGTCTCCCTCTCAGACCAATATTATTACCAAATTGAAGATAAATTAGACTATGGTCGTATCCAATTCTTGGCATGGTACAAAAATTTCCTCTTAAAGAGGAAAAAAACGAAGGATTGATGAAGAATTTATCCAGCTAAATTTGAATGAGACCATCTCCAACATGTTGATTAGACCAAGTATTCCTTGCCCCTCTCAATTCAATATCCACCAAATTATAGTCAACAATAAAATTAGAAAAATCCCCCATACTGTCACTATAACCATTAATACCACCTTTTTTATTTTCCAAGGTTAAAGGGGTATTAAAGTCCCCCCCATCAACCATTCTATATCCTTATATTGAATACTAAAAATGTAAAATATCCACCAGAATATTTATTCTATCAACATTAGAGTTAGGGGCATAAATATTAGAAAAAAACCATAATGAGACATTGTATTTTCCTTTAAACAAAATGTTTAGATGAGGAGAAGATTGAGATAATAAAGTCCCATCCCCTTCCCTTCAAATCCAAAAAGTATCAATGCCACTAGAAGCCCTGGTAGAAGAAAAAAACTTCATATAAAATCTAAACCAAACATTTTTTATGACTTCCCCCACTTTTTCTTTAGTCATTTTAGTCTCTTGAATCAAAAAAATGTTAGGATTATGGGTTTTCCTAAAATTAGACAACATACTTTGTTTATTGGGATTATTTAAACCCCTTACATTCCATGATATTAGCTTCATGCTTTTTTGTTTGGGGAGATGCTCTGCTCAATAGAGCATTGTTTACCTAAATCTATTTCCTTTGCATCTACTTTCTCCCTTTTCTCCATATGGATGTGTTCATATTATGGCTGATTATGGCCTTCATTTCTTCAATCTAACAATATTCTTCGCATGCAAACCTTGCATTTTTTCACTGATGGTTGGATAATATTGGCTCAATTAAATTGGGGGCACTTTGAATCCTATTCATACTCATATCACATTCCTTATACCATTCGGTCCTGTTTCTATCCGCAATGATTCATCTCTTGGATATTCACAAAATCTAACTTGTTGGTATGCACATGGATGTCCTCCAACACATTTTACTGATGAAGAATACACAATGGTGATTTAAAATTTACACTGTAATGGATCTTTATATGATTCACTATATTTAGTTTCTTATCAATTTTTTGGTGCATCTCCAGTTGGCTTTGACAAAGACAATGATGATCTCTTAGAAAATGTTACTTGATCATATCAATCATCATACACTTTCGGGGCATCACACTTATTTCTCCCCTCGTTAACATTGACACACTTCTTATATTCTCATCCTTACACATTTACACTCACACATTCAATATACATATCTTAATACATTTGTTTCATCATTACACAGTACACACTCTCATGTTATGGTTCACACTTGACTGTTGACGGCATCCTACACACATGAACCTCACACACTACACACTACATTACACATCATCCTATTCTCACACATATTCCTTCATATACAACCAACACACTTGCGACACATTCTTGCTCGACATACTTACAATACATTCTTCTCATGCCTATATTTCAATACAAACTCAAACAACACATCTTTCTTGCACGTAATAAACACACACATCTTACACAATCTACATATCCACAATACATGGCCTACTCGACACTTTAACATACCACACAACTTACTACAAATCTGGCACTTTCACAACACATCTCACTTAACATATAGCCTTACATACTCAACACAACACAACTAACATATCATCACTCTATTTCATGAACATTTAATAGATCACTTTATACTTTTCAACAAATCTCTCAACATACTCATGACACATCACACTAGATGCTTGACATAATTTTCACAAGCATTCATCACTATACAATTAACATGCTTGCACCAAAATATGTATAGTGCACATATAAAAAGTCATATTACACACTTAACATATTCAAAAACACAATCTGTCACTAACATCAACAAAATTATACACTATAAAAATATTCACAACATACAAAAAAATAGACAACTTCACAACATGCGACACATTAACGATATCCTTCTCTCATGTGTAAATAACACATTACACATATTTTCCACACAATCAACATGACCCACTACCCTATGATGCAATCTAGTCCCACCATCCATTCTCGACTACTGAGGGTCTATATCTCAAATGGACCGCACCATAATCACATGTTCAATCACTTTCTCATTTACACTCTATGATTTGCACTTTGAATATCACATCTTTTTAGTACACACATTTAAACCATATTTTGATGACATACTCTTTCTTTACGATTCATTCTTGAATTCTTAGGGGGGATGTACAAATGAACCTCACTTCATGCATACACATCCACTTAGGGGGCACACAGCTCCTATCAATCACACTACATTTTATTTGATATCATTCACAAAATAATACATATCTTGGTCATATTTGATCTTTCTTACTTATGATGTTACATGTACACTTTATTACACATTCTAGATAGATGTCTTGTATGTCATTATCTTTATCATACAAAAATGTGTGTTCACTTACTTTCTAGTTGTGATCACAGACTATACAAATCCACACATGTAACATGGATGCTTGGCATAGTACTCCATACCAGTCCCACAATGGCTCCTAGGGGCATCCACTTTCAAACACTGCAAGTGCTATTGTATCATTTTTTATACCACATTATTTTATCATATTATACATAGTTTGCATACTTTCTATTTTTCTAAAATGCTAATGGGTGCTTCATGTGAAGATTTTTTTATGTAGGTCTATATGCTTTCATGGTTGTTTGTTACATTACTTGAAATTGTTTTCTCTTGTCTTCAATTGTATGCCATTGTTTGTGGGATTTTACCTTTGTCTTTGTGCACACTTTCTTCTTTTGGATTCAATATCCTTGATTTTCTTGTGACACCATAAGTGATGTCCCATTTTTACAACCCTCTTTTCATAGTTTACATTTTCTTCTTATGTCTTAGCTTACAAATTGTCTTCTTAGCTTAAATATTGTTTTTTATGTGTGTTTTTTTTCTTGCAATAACAGTTGTCTCCTATCCACTTTGTTTGCATGTGCATTGGTTTCTACCAAGCACACTCCCTCTTCCTTACAAGGCATAGTTTCACCACATTGATTGGTATTCATTTGGGCTGCATACTCTTTAGTGATGTCGTATGCACCCCAAATGAGGGGGAATAATTTGAGTGAATCTGTCACCCCATACAACAATATACATTCATCACATAACACATCACAATACCAATACAACACAATCATAAGAATCAAACAGGGATCAAAATTAGAATTGGATCCTCACCATAGCACAGACACAAACACCCAGACTAGGACAATAGTGCTTGGGGCACCCATGACCCTTCCTAGATTCTTGTGACTAGGGGGAAGTTCCACAACATTTTTCATCTCATCACAATCTACATATATTCATGTAGTGGATTTTACAGGGCACACAGTCCTTAACACTCGACATGCATGCACTACACAAGAATTTTCTAATTTTGTGCTAGATCAAATTGTTTAAATGAAATCAGATTATTACACACTATCTACAATGATGTTCTACATATCAGGAACTCGTTAAAGGTTGGAGGATGATGCTAAAATTTCCTCCCTACACTTCTTCCATGTCTTAGCCTGAGGTCACCTGAAAAAATTGTAGCCAGCACAACTAGCGTCCAAAACAATCATTCTCCTACATCATCATTAAGATCCTTTCTACACTCTTTTCTCATAATGGATTAGGTGCACATGTTATTTTTTCACATTTTCACATTTTACATACTTTTTTATTTATATACATGTATATTTTACTACTTGATTTTTCTTCTCTTTTGCAGTCTGTCCTTATGGGAAGCAATATTCAACATCATCCTATATCAACAACATTAAAAAATCAATCACATTAACATAGAAATCAACAACAAGTACAATGATGACATCTGCACATGTGTTTCTGCCCTAGGGTCATCATCATCATCATCACTTTTAACACATTATCCTCTCTAGTTTCCATGCTCCACATTTTTATTCTCCACACTTCTCCTTGTCTCTTGTCATGATTTTTCCATTAATCTACATTGTAATTAGGTACACATCTATTATCTACATTATTTTATCAGGCATATTCTCAACAACATACAATGGGGAAAATGTAAACATAAAATCATGCACTTTGGGTATATATCTAGTCTTTATTACATACTATTATTCATATGATTCCTAAGTAAGAAAAGAACTAATTAACCGATGTCCTTGGCCATCTTTTCTTTCTTCCTGTTTCCACTTTTGGTCTTACACTCTTTATATCTCAATTTATCTTTTCATACCTCAACATTTCTCACCCTAGACACCAGCACCCAACAAGGACGTTAGCACCAAGTGCCCTCGTCCCCTCTAGGTTCCCCTAACCTATTTGTACTTTGATCACATTTTTTGGGTCCTTTCAAGTCATTTGATCATCTTATCTTTTTAGTAGTCATCCTTTTTGGGGTTAATTACAAAATTATAATAAGGGAATCATATAAATATAAAGGTATGTGATCACAGTAAGGGACCAAACACTAAGAAATAACTATCACCACTTAAGGTTTCATCCACAAAGCATCTAAGAGCTCCATTGCATCCATCTAGTGCCATCCAAGGGACAAGGGCTGATTATTATCCCCCAAAAGTTCTTTCTATTCTATGCACACATACATTACATTTATTTACATCTAGCTACTTTCTCGCTATCAAGTGCACCGTGCACAAGAGCCACCTAGGGAACAATTACGCATACACACATATAGAACTACATTGGGTCTAAAATGTACTACATTGCTCAGTCATAAGGTCTCTCATTTCATAGATAAGGATAGTGCTACCCCTCATTTACATTCTTTTACTTTTGGGATTCGATGCACTCTTGAGGGTTTTTACAGTTCAACATTTCATTGTAGGTTATCAATGACCTTAGTGATCATTGTGTGACATACTAATGACAAAAGGAGAAGGAAAGTATCATCTTGCAACTTGTCAAAGATGGTTTTCTAATATTTTCAGTAGTCACATGTTCCCAAAAATAGATCTAGGGTGCCCGCAGGTGCCACTTCCCATTTCCAAGATCCCCAGTCCAAAAATATTGTTAGCTCAAACATTTTTTCGAGACTTTGTGAGAAACCCCTCCTTCTCTGCTCACCTGGTAAGCAATTTAACATAGTTCATATTTTTTTGCAAAACAATCAAGTCTTTTTATCTCCTCTTTGCACTTAGGGTATCAATAGTTAATTGCTTATTTGTTTGGGTCTATTTTACACTTAATTATTTATTTATTTACTACTACATAGCAATCAAAATTAGACATTTATTTTATATATTTTCTTAATCACTTGAATATATATATGTATGTATGTATATATAAATGATTTTTTATTATATAAAAGAAAATAGATCACACACACACAAACAAAAGTAGTTATTATAAAAAAATGAAGATCCCTAATAAAGAAGGGGCATTGAATATTTGTAAGAATGATTTTTAAAATAAATAAATTAGAGAGAGGTGTGGTTGGGATGATTTTCCTAACCCTACCCCCTTACACATCTTGCAAGTTGCTTCCCTTTGACCTTGGCTAGGGCCCTTCCATGGCCATCCCTTACCTGACTCCTTCCAACCATCCCATGGCCCTTAGACATCCCCACTCGCGTGGAGGCCTTAGGGCCTTAAGGCCTTAAGGAATTATAGTTCACCATTTGGGATTCCTCTATTTGGATTGATCCCTTATCAAAATCAACACACACACAAGTGTGCACACACACACACACACACACAAAAACACACACACACACATATTCTGATCAAACATTTTAAAATTCAAACCTGGTGGTAATAAAATTACCAGTTTTAATTTTCTCTGTCAAAGAGATTTTATCAATACAAAATGAGAAAATAATTTACATGACAACCATATTCCAAAAAGATTCAAAATTCAGCATTCCCTAAATATTTCATTGTGCTTACATTTTCATGCTTTGATGGTACTAGAAACCCATATTTACATCTTAAGAATTATCTACAATATATGGTTTCTTATTCTAATGATAGATTATTGCTAAAATACTTTTTCCAAAGTCTTACTAATGACACTCTCGAATGGTACACATATTTACCCTTTGGATATATTAGTACCTATTGTGAGATGTAAGATTTTTTCTTCATCACTTCATACTTAACAATGGCCCTAGAGTCACACATGACCGTTTACATGGATTACATAAAGGTAAAAAAATCCCATTATTGATTATATTTTTCGTTTCAATGCTTGTATGCATCATTTATTTTTTCAGCCCATTGACTTAGAAAATTAATTCATATTTTTTCACGGCTTGATTCCTACTTTAAAACAATGCTTGCAATATGATACTTTCTAGTCATTCACACTCTTATGCTATAAGATCATCAATTTAGAATAGGATCTCATTGCTACACATGTTAAAGATCCTCCTAGCTCTCCCACTACTGCACCATCTATCTCTTCCCCTCTTCCATCTACTGAGCATCCTCCTAGGTATATATCTCCTTCACCTCATAATATTGTTTAGTATTCTCCATTGCATAATAATCCTTTATCTCCTTTATCGCTTTGGGATCCACCTCAGACTTCTACATCTCCTTCACAGGATTCATTACACTTTTCTCATCACTCTAGACCTCATGATGTGTTGTGTTCCTTTCTTGACAAGTTTTTGATTTTCTTACCTTCTAATCAACATCATCTACCTCCTTGTTTGCAATGTCAGTGTGATCAACCTTTTTGTAACTGTCATCATATCAATGTCCTTTACAACAATGATTGTTGTGCCCTTCATGACTGATTACAAAAATTAGAAGATAAGGGTGTAATTTACTTTGGCTCTCACTCTCATGAGCGGTCTATGTGTCCACTTCCACGCAAGTGTGTTGATAATCTAGTTGAATTATCTCCTTCATCTACTTCGAAGGTCATTATTCATCCTCCACCACATGTTGTTGCTCATGCGCACTCTCCATATTTTTCATCCACTACTCCATCATCTCATCCACTGTGCAATGCTACTACTACACATTGGCTTCTTAAGTCTTGACATCTGCACCTCCCACCACTACATCACCCATCATTGGCACCATATCATATAGTATTAAATTTTTCTCACACACTCATTATTCTTACGCCCCTCAGGCTTCCACTACTCCATGCCTGCTTGGTTTTTGGTAGGTGATTTTATCACCTTCCCCCCCGATGATGCACTCATGTTCTTACAATTCTTACATGAATGTTGAGGGATCTGTTACAATAATAACTTTACCATATCTCTGTGCTAAACATCATATCGACATATTTATCTAATGTGCACTACATATTTCTTCTTGATGATGTGGTCTTGCTTTACGGTTCATTCTTGATAGCTGAGGGGTCTTATATAAATGAATCTTATCATCTACACAATGGGGGCATCATTATTCCCCCTCTTCATCACACTAACATGTCCTTAAGTAAACTTTTATGATTATATCATTTGTATAACCACTTATATCATTCATTTTATGCATGCTTCACCATTCCTCACATCTCTATTAATGCATATAATACACTTCTTCATCATTTTCATATCACATAGAACGATCACACTATATAAACTATCTATTATCACATTCACTATTATCATCATCAACTTATGAATAATGATCATCATCAAACCATTATCACAGAATGCAAGAACCACACAATATAATGTCAAAACACATCAATAAATAAAATTAATGCTCGAAACATAACACAATCAAATATAAAAACAATAATCGACACATAATAATCAACACATAGTACATATGTAGTACCAAATCATCACATCAAATGATCAATAAATATATATATACAATAATATATATATATAGTCCATATATATAATATCAGTTCAATACCATTGAGTTACAAAAATCCCATCGCACTGAGGCGAAACTAACCCCATACATTGCTACCTTAGTGTATATCATATCTCATCATCACTATCACTATCTACAACTGTGGGAGCTCTAGAACTAGAAGCTTCACCGCTCAATATGCATTGCTAATCAAGACCCCTATATCTCTCTATCTACCTATGCAATAATGAGATCTCAGTCAATTACTCTGCAAAGAGACCCTATAGCTCTAAGTACCACACAAATACATCTTGTGTTAGGGGACCTCTTCCCATAGTGTCATCTCTAGATCATTGTGTCTCCTCATCGTGCCTCATACCTCTCATGCTTAATAACCTAGGTACACAGTTCACTGCGCTAATGCCACTAGATCAAATAAATGTGCATGTGCTCACCTCACAATGATATCCACACGCTCTAGTATACCTCCACCACATGATGAGTACATCAATGGGCACATTCCACATCAATGTGTGGATGGATGTGTCCAAAAACGTAGTGACCAACATGCATCACCTACATTCATAGATAAATGCATTAGACAAAAAAACAATCAATACAACCAAATAAAAATCAAAAACATCTCTATAAAAATCATCACGCTATGTTATCGTTGCTGATATGTTATTGGGGGCATGTGCTTTCCCCTTTAGTCCTCCCCCTGAGCGTGCTCCTTCCACCACATCCATAAAAACTAGAAATAAAAATTGCACCCACCAATGTGATGCCCACCATGCACATTATGCCTCTGTACATCCCACATCATCCACATGTATCGGTTCTATCATGGCATCTACCTCATTTCTCCAAGAGGTACTAGATACACTCATGTGGGCCCTGGTCTAGCTTTGGTCATCCTCATTTCCCTAATTTCCCTATCCCATACATATGGGTCTAGAGGTGCATCTTGGGCCATAGTAAACTATCATGAAAAACGCTCTTCCTGGAATAGGTCAATCACCCTAGAAACTGATCCTCTAGCCACCTAGTCCACTAAATACATCTTAGCTCTATTACATCCTTTGGCCATCCTCTATAGGCTTGGTATGGCCTTCATATTACACCCTTTGGCCCCATACAATCTAAAATTCCTCTATAAGTATCTGTATCCATATTCCTACCGTAAAAACCTACCCATCTCCCAGCAAAAATATCTGGCCTCACCCACTCTCCTCGCAGTCTACCAACTGACCTCAATATCATAATATTCTCATAGACCCATACATGCAACAATGTGGTAGATCCAATCCCATCCTGTGCTCCTCCTATGAAAATATATATAAATCCCTCTATAAATGGGAAAATACACATTGTACCCAAGCATATTTCATCCTATCCTCCTCTATCCGATGAAAAATATCATGCATCTTATACAAGATGCCTACACCAACACCCTCCACTACAACCAACGAAGCAATCACAACAACAATAAACTTCCTCAATCACATAACACCTAATATCAATATAATATCCAAACTAATATGGACCTAAATATGAACTTGGGTCCTCATAAAGTACCACCTAGAGGCCCTCATTTTTATCTCAGCACCATCTATAACCATCACTTGAACCCTCTCACCAATAATAGGCAAGTGCAATCTGAGATATACATCCTCTAAAGTAACGGTCATCTCACTCGTACACAACTAAAAGGTGCAAGTATCTTCACACCACCTCTTACACAAAGCTAGGATCATAGGAATATTATGGAGAACGTCCCCCATCCTCACTATGTGTCGCAGGCCTTCATGGTCTAAAACATCCAACTCATCATCTAACAAACCCAATCTTAGCAATGTACTCAAATGAAAGCCACCATGAAAAATGCAAATGGAATATCCCTCTACACAACACAAACCAATAAAAAATAACCTATTAACATCCATATATATGTAAATACAAGGCTTTGTCTACCTATAACATCAACCAAGCATCAATTTTGTTAGAACACATTTACAACACTCTAGTTCTAAGGAACAATCCTTCTACATTGCTACAACTGCCTAAGAGTTGGACATGGGTGCCCAGGAGTAGGTAACTAGGACCCATGCCTAGGCGCTGGAGTTATGAAGGTCATTAGTGCATTCACCACACTTATCTAGGTCCAAAATGCTGAGAAACTCAAACACAACAATTTGTAAAAATTCATCAAAAATGACTAATTTCAACATGATTTTTGAAAAAAAATCACACCTACTAGCTCAACTATCATACAAGACACCACACCTATTACAAACATCTCAAATCGACTCAATTTTGGTGCTCTAACTTAAGTTACTTCACACTCCCAGAGCTGCAAATCACACTCGCGCAATATTCAAATGAATTCAATTTTTCACATTACTATTTATAGTAACTTTTGATATCCTACCATTCTATAGTCATTATTTACACCTATCCTCTGAACGAATACACATCACACCATTTCAATCATATCATGAGTACTCCTATATTCTGATTCATGTCTCGTTTGTGTCATTATTTTCAAAACTCCACCTATTATTGTATTTTCCACATTCCACAAACGTTATATTCCTCTTTAACATCAATTCAACTCTACATAAACACAATTTTTTGATATCTATCATACATTCACTATTTCATCATTACATAATTAATTTCATCTCATTAGTTGTTCTCATCATCACTTTCCATTTTCCTAAAAGGGGGCATACAATCGAGGCATCTTATCACCCCCCTCACACCATCACACAATCATTTTAATTTTCTAACTTAGCATTACCAGAAAATTTCTCATACATCTTATGACATTTCACACCATTTTCTATTGATTCCACCTAATGACCTAATCTGGGGAAACAAGTGTAAAATATCTCCATGAGTAACCAATCAATGAATCACACACATTCAATTCTCAAAAACAAAAATATTTTACTATTCAAAATCACATCAATCAATTGACACAACAAAACATATTTATCTTCCCAGATGATCTAACTTAGGAGTTATATCACCACTTTCCTAGATGACCTAACATGGGAAGTTATTCTACATTTTCTACCGCTTCCATATAACCTAACATGGAAGCCATCTCACACCCTAGGGTGGGAAAATGAGACATAATTTTCTTTCCTATACTAATCCTATATGGGTTATTCACATTTGATCAAAATAAATTGATATGGATCCAAATAAAAAAAAATACAGTCTTTTTCTGTCTGTAGTGGCTAGACCCGTTCGGGGATGTAGTTAAAGTTGGAGAGTAAAACTAAATGTTTCTCCCTACACTGTTCCTTTGGCAGCAGTACACCTAAATCCTTAGTTTTTCACACAAACAAAATTAGGTTGCAAAATGATCACTCCTTACCCAAGAAAATATCCATCAGTGACAAAACCTAAATATCCAATCACTCAATATTGAAATCTCCAATTATTCAATATTGAAATCATCAATATTACTTTGTGATCCTCATAATGGTCCCACGTCTCTCGTTACACCACATGGATTGACATGCTAATCCATGGTTCACCACGTAATATATTCTCATTCTGCACATATTTTTGCAATATTTCTACATACTTCTACAACATGGGCTTCTATGGACTTCTCTAAGTTATGCATCTCTATCTACTTTATGTTAATGCACTTTCGCTCAACAACACAAAGTGGGGATAAATGTAGACAAAAAATCATGCACTTTGGGGTAATAATCTAATCTTGATTACATACTACTATTCATCTGATTCCTAAGTAAGAAAAATACTAATTAACCCATGTCTTTGGCCATCTTTCTTGCTTTCTGTTGCTAATTTTTGCCTTACACCCTTACTTGCTTAAAATACCTTTTTGTACTTTGAGATTTATCATCCTAGACACCAATATCCAACCATCAACTAGTACTAGGTGCCTGTTATCCAATTTTTCCCCTAAGGTGAAATTGGAAAAACAAGACCTCACAGAGATAAAATGGAAGGATCGATTTGGCCATGGGAGCTTGCATTGACAATTCCAAGCTCAGATTAGTGGGAGAATGAAATGGAAATGATCACAGGGGGTCAGGATCAGGTAAATAATGACTAGCTGACCAAAGGCCTGAGGATTTGACAGTGTAGAAATGGCCAAGCTATAGAGGAGATCTCGAAATGTGACTCGCTAAATTTGGGGGAGATGTCAGCCAAGTAAGGAGGAAATGAAGTCCCTAGATCGAGCCAAGCTAGCAATTTGAAGAATGGAAAAGGCCTAAAGTCCAAAAATTTTAGACTTCATGGATTGAATGATTCAAAGTTATCACCACATCAAACTTAAAAAATGAACCACATGACTAAAACCCCGAAAGTCCAAAGTATGAAATAACTCGGGGGTTTTCGGGGTCAACTCCCATTTCATGGTTAACAACATAAGAAATTTAGAGCTCAGTGATGGAAAAGTATGAACCAGAAATCCCAAAAGGTCTTAAGGAAATCAAAGTTGGAAGTTTGAAATTAATACTTCAAACATTCAGATTTTTTGGGTTCTCCGTTGGGTCAAGTGATAAATAGTACCCAAAGTCCCGAAACCTGAACCCCCAAAATCCCAAAACCTGAAACCCCCGAAATCTTGAAACCTGAACCCTGAAAACACAAAGGTCTATAACCCAAAGTTTGAATTTCAGAATTCATGGTTTCAGCATTTTAGAGCATTTTAACTCCAATGCATGCAAATCACCTCTTGAAGTCCAAAACCCAAAGTCCAAATTTCAGACTTCGGGGTTTCAGCATTTCGGAAGGTCAATAGTCACAACAATCTCCAAATTATAAGTACTTGAAGATCCAAATTTCCGAAGTCTTAAATTTTATATTTCAGAGGGTGCAATACAAGGTCAAGGTCCTAAAAAGGCATATCAACTACTTGCATTTATTGTGGTATGACACCCTCATCTTCAGATGGCCATAACTTTTGACTAGGAGCTCATATTTTCACAAAATACTAAGATTAAGTATTTAAACATGAGGAAATATAGTATACCATTTTAGAGGAATGTTTCTAGATTTCTCACCTACCAAAATGATGAGGTATGGGCTTCCTTTCTTCCCCAAAAAGAAAGGTAAAATGGAGCACGGGATTTGTAGACTTGCCCATCACTCCTATAGGGACAATGACTAATTTTTCAAGAGATTGGAGTGTGTTTTTATATTTTCTTCCCTCTCTCTCCTCATTTCTTCCTCTGTAAATTGTAAGGGGTTGCATTGTAAAAAAGGATGTTTGATCATCTTTTTTCTCCCATGCACCCCATTCCTCTCGAGGATTCAATCCTTCCTCAAATACTTGTAATGGCTTCATACCTCTTCCTGTTACAGCATTGCAATGTGTAAATTCTATTTTTAGCAATAAAACATATCTTTGTTGTAGTTGTCCAACCTCTATATTTTGTTGTTTGCATCTTACATCTCTTTTTTCTTGAAGGATCTATGCATTTCTTGTTCATTGTAGGTTTTTTTTGGTTGTGATCATTCAGGAATGAATATTGTTTGCATTTCAATTTGTGTTGCAGTTTTCCAGCCTCCCCTTAGTGCATTGGTGCAATTTTGGTTTGTATAGCATATTTTCCAACCTCTAAAAAACTCACCCTTTATCCATTTTGAAGGGAAAGGAAGAGTGATTAACACTCCTTTCTTGGTGTATCACCACTTTAATGTAGGCTTTACTTTCATGTATTTTTCAATCCTTGTCTCGTTGGAAGA
This sequence comes from Taxus chinensis, assembly GCA_019776745.2. Lineage (NCBI taxonomy): Eukaryota > Viridiplantae > Streptophyta > Pinopsida > Cupressales > Taxaceae > Taxus > Taxus chinensis. Next base: position 190,820,379 of record CM034157.1, on the reverse strand, counting down.
ATTAGTTTAGGGTTAGTGAGTATTTTTTTCCTACACTTGGGTAGTTAGTGGCAGGTAGGTTAAGAGTAGAACCAACCTTCTCCAGAGGGCTATCCCATTTCACAATGTCCCACACTCAGGATTTTTCAATTTTTTATAATCATTCTGAATTCCCCATTCAAAATTAGGAAATTCGGGGTGTGTCATGATTCTTCCTTAACACAAGGATCAAAAACTTTCAAAAAGATATTGTTAGTCCTCTTACATGTACTCTTCTAATGTAGAGTTATCAAGGTCAATAACCTCACTAAATCCCTCACAGTACTCTCAACCCACACTATTCCCCCTATATATATTCTTCATGACATTCTCAATTGATCTTCTTACACAAACATGTACACTAGCATACCATGTCTCTGGATTGTTATCAATACTATCAACAACAGTGATAAAATAAAACCTAATATATGTGCAAAAAATGTTATGAGAAAGTCTCATTCACACTTTAAAAAGATCCTGAACTCATTATTTATCACTGTACACAAGTTTTATTTCACCGATGCAATCAATTACATTTTACTCAATACTTTGATACAAATCCTAAATGATAAACCAAACATAGCATACAAGGAATATAATGAAAGGAAAATCTAGTTATCTTTTCATAATTATAAGAACACCATCTATGTCAAGATCACCATTAACATATCATTCATGCATTAGACCATACAAATATTTCACTATATTACAGTAGTCAATAATGAAACTATATTTTCGTCAATCCTAGAGCCTCAGCGATCTCATACCTTAGATCATTCGAATGAAGATGATAGAAATTTACATAATGTCATGTATATCCTCACAAATCAGTTTGCACTCAAGTAGGATAATTTTGAGACCTTCATGGTCATAAGGTTCCTTTGTACACAATATTAAAAGTGAATTGGCTCCAAGACATTGACAACATTAAAAGTGAATTGGCTCCAAGACATTGACCCCTAATCTAAAAATGTTATTAAACCTAAACCACCAGTGCTTCAAACTCCTAAAATACCAAAAAATGCTCTTAAATTTTGAATCTTTCCTTTTTGGAGGGAAATAAATGTACTTTCAAATTCTAGCACCCAAAGTGACTCACAAGAGCTTATTAATCCTATAAACTCACCTTCAAACCTAAATTTTCTTTACTTCCAAAGTTATTTATTTTACAAGGTGGAGATGTTATACATCAGACCATCAATATTCGTGAGCCATTTTGGGTTCCTACATCATATTGAGTTGAAACAACAAAAACATTTCTTCTTATTTTCCATTTTCTTGAAACTGTCTTCATCCTTACTCTAATTTTATATTTTCAAAAGTCAGATTCCTCTATCTACATTTTTTCCATCTTGTGCTTAGTCTGGTATTCATGGTTCCCTTTTTCTTCAGGAGTGAGTTCTTGCACTTCATAAACTTTTTCTTCTTCTTCAATCACCACATATTCCTAAAATTTCTCACTACTGTTGTTCAACTCTACACCTGTTCATTTCTAAATTCATTTTCTTCATCATACACCTCTTCCTTTTCTTCTGCACTCTTGCTTATTTTCTATTGCTTCTCTATCCCTTAAATCTCTATTTTCATCTTCTTTTTTTGGCTTCTATTTGCTAGTTATTTCTCCATCACACTAGAACTGATAGACGTCCAATTCCTTTTGACATGTGTTCACATATGATTATAACATTCTCTAAAGATACTATCTCTTTTTGAAATTAATCCCAACTCTCATAAACAAATATACTCTCTTTTCGACTTAAAACTTTTCTTGTTCTTAGTTTGTTGTCTTCTTTCTTTCATCTGTCTACATCAAGCTCATTATTTATATATGTAAACTGTGACACCTACACACACTGTTAGATTTTAAAACTTGAGGCTTTGTTTCTCCTAGAAGCTATTCCTTTCTTGTCATTACTTCATTTGGTTCTTGAACTCTGCTTCCTCTATTTCTGCATACCAAATTTCTGAGTCATCTTTCTCATCCATCTCAAGAGAAGCAAAAATTACTATCACTTCTTCTATCACTCTTATCCTCTACCAAAATGAGCATCTCTTTGAATCACTTCCTCTTTTTTCTTACTCATTATCTTATCCATCTATTTCATTCTTCTTCTTCTTGGAATTTGTTTATCCTTAGCTTCTTTCTTTAGTCTCTTTTGCATAAGTAATTTAACCAGCCACTTGAATCTCTTCTTCATCGCCATCATTATTTCTTATCCTTATTCTTCCCCCTCTCTATTTATGAGCACCATAAGATTCTCTACATATTTTTTCAATGTTGTGTCTTGGTTGGATATTTTGTCAAACCAAAATATGAGGTTCAACCACAGTATATGAGATTAAATCCCTCCTCAAAGACAGGTGAGGCTGCCTGCTTATTACTAATCTAAAACACAGTAAAAAAAATATATACAGTATTCACACTAATCTAACCATTGGGGGTGGGATGGAATCCCGAAATCCACATTCACACGATTCAAGGATATTTCTTTCGTAAATGAACTGGGTTAGAAATTGTTACAATGAAAGAAGCACAGTAGAAAGGAAATGAGAGAAACGTATTTTCTTTCGAGTAAACACAGAGCACGAAATAATCATACGAGCTTTAGATCACAGATATAATGTCTGAAATAATCAGAAACACTAAGATGCTATGCAAAGAATAGCTTAAGATCATGAACATAAGAACACTGTCTTAAGTAAGATATATTCCACAACACAAAGTCTGTAAAATAATATCAACTCCTATTCTTCAAAATGATTGAATGAAAACACAAAGTTTTTCTTCTTTCCAATAGCCCCTAAATATTCCAAAAAATCTCGACCCTTTGGAATGCATAAGCATCCCTTATTTATAACAAAAGAAGTAGAGATAAAATAGGGCAGATCCTAAAAAATAGCATTTTAACAAGAGTTCTGTTTTGCTTGATTCTCACGCAGGAGATCAAGTCAAAATATGATTCAAAAATGTGACGAAACAGAAATGAAAAAGACATGTCAATTTCAAGATTGAAATGACATGAAACGTTGGGACTTAATCTGAATCATCATCCTTTGCTCCTTCCTCTTTTTCTTCCTCCAGCTGAGACTGTTTGCTCTGAAATTCCTGGAACTTCCGAATTATGCCTTGCATTTCGTTCTCATCAGGCGCAGTGGAATGATCATTCCAAATTTCGCAGGTTTCATGAATATCGCTGGCATTGCCGGGAAGCTTTTTCAATCCTTTGCTGAGCTTTCTTAAGGCCTCCAAAGAATGTTCAACCCTTACCAACCGATCAATGATCTCAAGGCCAAATCCGCTTATTGGTTCATGCTGAACAGACTCTTGGATTTGCTTGAAGAGATCATCTGCTGATAGGATACCTGAGTTCCCAACTGACACCTTTGGACAAATCTTCAGCAATTCTTCTTCCAGATCACTTTTCCCATCAATCAATTTATCCCTTGATTCTCTCAACTTACTGCAGGCTTCATTGAGAATCTTTATTCTGAACCTGATGGCCTTGGTCAGCTGGAAATGCTTATCTGTATGTGGGAGAATACCTTCTTCCACCAAGAGATGTGCTGGTATTTGCTTTAACACCTGGAGAGCTTCAAAAGTCAAATCAAGATGTCCAATTTCCTGAGAGAATTCTTCATCCATCTTCTCTCCATCCTTCTGAATGTCTCCCAAGGACTGATGAACTTTCACCACGTCTTGAATTACTTCCTTCCCCTGTTGGAGCAACCTTTGGATCCATTCATCAACCACCCTTCCTTTTTTAGCAATCTTCTCAATCGTAGGTACTGATGAGAAATCGAATCCGACAGAAACAGAAGAAGGTGGTATGGATTCAAGGGGTTTTGAGAGTTTAATCAAAACCTCTGTCAACTGCTCCACTTTTTCCTTAAGCTCATCTCTGCTGTCCTTTGTTTCTTTCAACTTTTGGCACAACACGTTTATGGAATCCCGTGCATCTTGTTGCGCCCCTTCTGCTGTCACTTTCCCTAGAGCCACCCTGGTTACCTGATAATCAGAGGCTGTTATATCCTCTCTAGTTTTGTCAGCCGAGGGAGTGGCAATCTCTGCGAACTTATCTCCTGAAGCATCCACCAAAACCCTTGAAACTGTTTTGGGTTTCTTGGCTGATTTCGCAGTAGGAGCCTTGAGTGAGCTGAAATCAAAGGCTGGTAGGGGCACAATCACCTTCCTCTTCCTCGGAGTTTGCTCGAGTAGCCATTGCGGCGTATCAGAGGGAGTTGCCATGGTTGCAGAAGCTGGTATCATACCCTCAAGGGGAGAAGATTCTACTAGTGGAGGAGGAATAGTTACCAACGTGGTAGTAGATCCAATAAAAAGAGGCACAGGAGGGGGCGTGTTGGTGATCACTTGGGTACCAGCAGAGAGGGGTGAAAGTCCAGAGAAAATACTGGCCATTACTGAAGAAGTTGATGGAGAATAAGGAGGTAGGAGTGGTTGTGAGGAAAGAGGCACAGATCCAGACTCCAAAGCCTTGGATGCAAGAGATAAGGTCTCTTCAGTTGAGCAATCAGCAAATGGTGAAGACAGAAGCTGGCTTCCTCCTTCTTCCAAATTAATTTCTCCTATTTCTGGTGGTGTTGGTGATTCTGGCACATTCACCGTTTCTACTGGAGAAACAATTGAAGAGATTTCTCTTTCTTTCCTCTTTTTGACAATCTTGACCTTTATAGGCTCCCTAGAAGATTTTCTGTCCTTTTCCTTTTTGGAGGGCCCCGCCTCTGAAGCAGCCAACTTTGAAAACTTATCATCTTTAAAATTCATTCCCCAAGAGGAGAGCCATGCTTTGGTGCGAGCAAGGATTAGAGCCGACCTATCTGTAATAGAGGCTTTTTCGCTGGCTGACCAATCAATAGGTGGGAAAACATATTGATCCTCCTTTAGTCCATCATAGGAAAGATCCAAAACACTTTCATTGTCACCCGTACCTTCTGGTAAATCAGCAAGCTCCAGTGTTTGAATCTCAGCAATAGTCAATCTGCTATTATCCTTTCTGCGAACAGCAACCTCATTACGCAGATCCACCCAAATATCCTCTATGTTTGGCCTGTGCAGATGCTGGGTTCCATATGCTCTGAGCACTCCTCGGATGTCAAAACCGTCTCGAGGCTTCATATGCTTCTTCAATTTGTCCTGAAGTTCGTGGACAACATTTTTGGCTTTCACTACTGTTGAGCAAGTATATCTCCCAATAGAAATTGGGAAGGATACAACAGCCTTATGTTTGCTTTGTTGGAATTTATGGAAATCCAACAGCTGCCTAACCAACTCCATCAATATCAGTCTATCCCCTGGATATCGGGGCAGGCGAAAAGGATCTCCCGAGTACATGACCACCCGAAGATATGTAAACTTCTTGAATTGTAAGAAGATACATCCCCATTTAGAAACTTCAGCCCAAGCCTCATCTGAGACTCTTGTCTTCCTCAGCTCAGGGTTTATCCTGCAGATATTTTCATAGAAGAAGGCATCATTCACCCTCCTGAAATGGTCTTTGGACCCCTTCTTTGTCAATTGAGGGAAGTATTGATACACCTGGTTCGCCGTTCTGCTTCCCTTGGTATCCAGCCCGGGATAGTTCCTCATCCCGGCTGCTGCGTATGTGACATATGAAGACATATAAAATTTCCCAGTTGACAAGACCGTTGTCATTTGGGAATCAATCTCATTGCTGATGAGAGTACCCCAGTCGATCCCCTGCTGATTCTTCTTGATGGTGATCATAAATTGATACATCCATCCTTGAAATACATTCGATTCGGGCAAACCAAAAACCCGACTCAGCAGGGTGATGATGTCATTGATTTCTTGGATGAAATCACTCCTGGGGATAATCCTTGGAAATCTGGAGACAGCTGGTTTGGCCTTGATCAGGAACTTCTTGTTCACGTGTTTGATGCAGTCTTCCTGATCGTTGTCCCAGGCTTTCTGAGCTGACTTGATGTCCAACTCTCCATACTCGTCAAAATTGGGCAGTTTTAGGAGATCATCAAAATAACCTCCATCCAATTTGATCACTACTTCACCTGATTGACTTCTCACAGAACGAGACGCCGAGTCATAACTGGATGCACAAGCCAAGATGAATTCTGGACACTGAGCAGACATGGGAAAACCCGCTGCGAGAGGCAAGCCACTATCGGCTATAGTTTTCATCCATGGAGTTTGGGAGGAACTCCTCACCCTACTCCAGAAATCTTCAATGTCTATATTTCCGAGTTCGGTGTCTCGGATGTCGTAGTTGCAATCAATATACGATGGAGATTCCAGCTTTTTAAACTTGTATTTCATTCTGCCTGACTTCTCGGTCTTTTCCTGAGATGGACCAGGGTCCGACATGAAGGACGTCGAAGGAAGAAAGTTTCGAAGCTCAGGAGATGTTGCTCACTGTGAGAATCCTGACCTGCTGGATATGCCGGAAGAACGGAAGAGTCCGACACTGGCGAAGATGATGTCGGAAAATCCTAAAAACCCGATGCGCTGAGAATGTCGGAAACTCTGGAAAGTCCGGCACGTTTGATAATGTCGGAACTTTGGGAAAGCCCGACACTGCCGATGATGTCGGAAACGGAAGAAAGCCCGACACTTGTGTTGATGCCGGGAACTCTGGAAAGTCCGGCACGCCAAGCCTTCAATATACTTCGGGTCTTCGACACTGCACAACAGCCTTCAAAACCCGAGAAGAGAAAAACAGGGTTTTTCGTTGAATTTCAAACATGCAATCTCCTTTTAACCATTCATGTACCAGGCACATAATAAAACTTTGAGGAAATAGCACCAAGTGGTAATTTAGAAGAGATAGACCCTAAAACCTAAACCCCTTTTTTCAAAACAACTCCAGAAAGAAGAAGAATAAAAATCTTTCAAAACCCAGCAAGAAAATGGGAAGAATTCACGCGCAATCAATCCATAAAAACTAGGAACAAAGAGTGGAGAGAGAAATACCTTCAACCAGAGAAAGGGAAGATCGAAAAATGGCGATTCAATCGGGCACAGGCGAGCTTTCGGGTTTCGAGGTTGGAAGAGCATGTACGAAAAATCCACGAGTTAAAAATACGTCCGGTAAAAATGACGTGGAAATCCGCGTATTTATAAGAAAAATTGTAATTAATACACTTCAGCTCGGCACGTGCCAACTCACCGACAACTCGGCATGAATGCCATGTCAGCATGTTAGAGAGGTCCGAAAACCCGACACAAGGGGGCTTAGTGCAATTCGGGTTTCGGGTTTCGGGAAACACAAGACATAAAGCATGAGATGTTTAGATGCTTCACAGCTCCGAAAACCCGATACAAAGGACTAAATCAGACTTCGGGTATCGGGGAACAGGTGACACAAAACATGTTTTGAATTAGGCATGTTCCGATGCGCCGGAGGTCCGAAAACCTGATTTTCTCAATATGAAGCGGGTTTCGGGTTTCGGAAAACAGGCGACACAAAGCATGTTAAAACTCATGTCGAACTGTCGGACAAACCCGAAAACCTGAATTTCTCTAAAAGAGGCCATAATGCAAAATCAACTTCAAAAATTTCGTAGGGGTTATCTAATCGTTTTGTCGTGAACTCAAAACGGAGATAACAGCTGGCTCCAGCTGGGGACTTTCTTTGTAATACCGAAGGAAGAGAACTCAGAATCTCTGGTCTCGCGGACCAGAGCCTTATCCATTGGGCTACGGAGAAAAGAAGAAAACCAAAACAAAACAAAACGAAGAAAGAAAGAAAACCAAAACCAAACACACAACGAAGAAAGAAAAATATGTACAATGCAAGAGAGCATCTTGCATTAATGGTGGAACAGCTTTAGATGTTGTCCACTGAAAGGAAAAGGGAGTAACCCTCCATCCAGATATGATAGAAGAAAACTATTTTCACCATTCAGCTCATGGATTTTGAAAGGTCCTTTCCACAAAGAATCAAAATTCCCGTGCATTCCTTTTTGTTCTCTTCTCTTATCCCAAAGCAACACCAAATCTCTAATCTGGAAGTTACGCTGCTTTGATTTTCTGTCAAAAAATTTCTTCACTCTGCTCTGATGATCTGCAATACGATCAACCACCTTGATTCGTTCCTCTTCTAGCCTGGCTAGGTACATAACCCTCTTCTCGATAGAATTCTGAAAAGCCGCATCTTCAACCGCTTTTGCCAACTGCAAGGCCGGCAATTCTACTGAGATAGGAATTTCAGCATCAATCCCGTATAGCAATTGGAAAGGAGACATCCCTATGGCTCGCTTTGGAGTGATCCGATCAGCCCACAATGCATCATACAATGCTTTGTGCCATGTCCTCTGATTTTCATCCACTAGTTTCCTAATTATGGTAACCAGGTTCTTATTGCTGGACTCAGCTTGCCCATTACCCTGGGGATAATAATCAGATGAGTGAGCCAGAGTGATGCCAAATCCATAGCAAAATTCTGTCAACTCATGTGACGAGAAATTAGAGGCATTATCAGCTACAATCTTATGAGGCACACCGAATCTGACAATTATATTTTCTTTAAGGAACTTGCAAACAGCTTCAGAAGTTGCTTGCTTGATTGGTGCGGCTTCTACCCACTTGGTAAAATAGTCTGTAGCAGTCAGCACGTAGTTATGTCTGGCACTGGAAGCAGGATTCAATGTTCCGATGAAATCAATCCCCCATTGGCGAAAAGGTTCTTCAATCACTACAGGCTTCAGAGGAAGAGCTGCTAGCTTGGGGCGACCAACGAAATGTTGACAAGCTTCACATTTGGACACCCATTCTGCTGAATCCCGGAAGAGAGTAGGCCAATAGTACCTAGCCCGTAGGATCTTATACGCTGTTACAGAGGATGAAAAATGTCCTCCGCATGCTAGGCTATGAAAGGATTCTAATAACTTTTCCTGTTGTGATTTATCAACACAACGCAGGAAAACACCATCAATACCTTTCTTGTATATTGCATTATTCCACAAAAGGTATTTTGCAGATCTCAACTTGACGGTCCTCTTCTCCTTTTGATTTAAATGCGGGGGGCATTCACCATAAGTTAGGAAGAAAGCAATGTCCGTGTACCATTCATCGGTCGTACTCACGAAAAGCACCATGGGCAGCTCTGAAGAAGTGTCTTGAGTCTTTTCATACTCTGCTTCGGCATGATTTTCTGCAATTAATTGGCACAGGCCCCTTCCTCGTACCAACTTGGTAGGCCTGATGTCTAAATCGTACTCCTGAACCTTAGCTATCCAAGTACCTCGTTGACTTCCCAGCTCTTGTTGAGTCAGAATGGATTTAACAGCAGTATCAGGAACGAGAACGAGAGTATGGGAATTCAGCACATAGTACCTGAAATGTTTTACTGCTCGTACCACTGCGTAAGCATGCTTTTCAATCTGTGACATCTTCAATTCATGTTCTTTCAATGGACAGCTCATGAATGCGATGGGAGCTTCGATGCCTTCCCCATTTTCCTGCATCAGGATGGCTGACACTGTGTGGGCAGAGGCGTAGCTGTACATGATGAAATTTTTCTTGAAGTCTGGACATACTAAGATAGGAGCGCAAGCAACTGCCCTTTTGATTTCTTCGAATGCAAGCTTCCCTTCTGTACTCCATCGAAATGGAACTTTTCCTTTCATCATTCCAAGGATATCCTTGGTTTTGTCAGCGAAATCAGGTACAAATCTTCTCAAGAAATTAACCTTTCCGAAGAAAGAATGAACTCCGGTTTTACTTGTGGGTAAGGTAAGGCTCTGAATAGCCTTTACCCTTTCTGGGTCAATTTTGGTTCCTTCTTTAGTCACAATATGACCCAGCAATTTTCCTTCGGTCACCCCGAACATGGACTTCTTGGGATTCAATGAAATCCCGTGACGCCTGCATCTCAAAAGTACTTGTTCTAAATGATCATAATGATCACTCCGTTTTTTAGAGAAAACGGTCAAGTCATCCAAATACACAACTATGACCTTGCCCATCAAATCTCTGAATGCCAAGTCCATAGCTCTCTGAAAAGTGGCTCCGGCGTTGATCAAGCCGAAAGGCATCCTCCTGTAAGCAAAGGTACCCCATGGGGTCGTGAAGGCCGTCTTGTGTTGATCCTCTGGTATTACCTCGACTTGGTTATATCCCGAAAATCCGTCGAGCATGGAAAGCATTTCTGATCCAGTAACAGTTTGTAATACCTGATCCATGATAGGCAAGGGATAGTTATCCTTCAGTGAGGACTGATTCAAGTTCCGGAAGTCAACACAGATCCGGATTTCGCCATTCTTCTTCCTGACAGGAACAATGTTAGCAATCCAAGTGGAGTGATGGATTGGGAAAATAATTCTAGCATCTAACATCTTCTGAATTTCTGCCAGGATAGTTCCTGAGATCTTGGGATTGTAATGTCTTTGCTTTTGTCTGTACGGCTTCACATCAGGCTTCAAAGGGATACTGTGCTGTACATCTTTGGGCTTGAAGGATTTTAAATCTGCATAAGACCAGGCCAACACATCGATGTATTTCTTCAAAAGCGAAGTGAATCTTGCCTTCTCTTCAGGAGAACAACATTTCCCAATATTCACCATCTGAGGTTGATCAGACGAACCTAGATTGATTTGATCTACTTCAGAGGAAGAAGCTCCTTCGAATTGCCTTTTGTTTTGAATAAAACGATCATGCTTATCAAACAAGCCCTCCAAAGAAACCAAACCTTTTGGTATCTTGTTGCCTTTCAGCTGGATAAATTCACCATCAACCTCTTGATATGGATCCGAGATAGTTTCACGGAAGGCTAATTCTGAACCTTCAAAATATAACTCACTGAAATTGTCAGCCTTTTCTAGAAAAGCCAACACCTGTTGATCATCATTGAACACTTGCCAATGAGTTGCATTATCTGGGATACTGGGACGATACACAATCTCGATAGAGTATGTATCTTGCTTGAACTGAGGATGAGGAAGAAGAAGGGATGCAGATACGGCCAAAGAATCAGCCTTGTCATTATAATCTCTCAAAACTGCCCTAATAGAAAATGCATCAAAGCATTCTATACTATCCCAAACTTTATTCCGGTAATGTTTCAACCGATCATTTTTCACCTGATATATACCCCTGACCTGATTGACAATCAGCTCCGCATCTCCCTGAACCTTGAGATTTCAGATTCCCTTCTGTCTGGCCATTTCTAATCCTAATAACAGGGCTTCATATTCGGCCGTGTTGTTAGTATTATCAAATTGCAACTTGTAAGCTGATGGGAAAATCTCGGAGCTAGGAGATATAAGGACAACACCAGCGCCTGATCCAGAGGTTGAGCAGCTACCATCAAATTCGAGCGTCCAAATAGCATTGGGATCTTCTTCTTCAACATCTACAATGGGTATCTCTGAAGTCATGAAATAATTCCCAAAGCTAGCATCTTCGAAAAGAATCTGAGCTTTTGGATCATCTGATTTGGTCACCAAATACTTCGCCTGTGGTTCAGGATGAAGAACCTGATGAACCCCATTGACCGGGATCTTAGCTTTGGTCCAATCCATATTAATCTCTCCTCCGACGTCTTTACAAAATCCTCTACCCAAGAGGATACCGTAAGCTGCAGGAATGTCGGCAACCAGAATAGTCATTTTCACTCTCTTCTCAGGGAAGGCAACAAATGCAAACTGTGCGTCCTTGATTTGACCAATCAAAGGGACTTGTTTAGTTTCCATGGAGTAGCACCGTCCATATGACTTAGTCAAAGTAAGTCCAAGGGCATGGGCCACTTTTGCGGGCATAACATTATCAGAGGCTCCTGAGTCGATGATGCAATTGCTGAGTTTAAACCCATTTATAAGTAGAGACAAATAAAATGGTTCAATCTTTCCTGAAGAAGAAGCAGAGGTCAGATTGTTCTGTGGTGGGAGTTGAGTAGGATTTGGAAGGAGACCTTTTGAAGGTGATGGAACAGCCGCTTTACTTCTGATGAACTTGGCCAGCTTTTCAAACTGTTCAGGATTCGACTGAAGGTATTCTGCTTCTGACATTTGAATTTTGGTTCTCTTTGCATGATCAACAATGTCAAAAGCAGTATAAGAAGGAATGATGGTAGGCTCAGTCTAATTACATGAGCTTGTGCTGAGGCACTGATCTTAGGAGAAGGAGAATAAGGAGCAGCTGCCTTTTTGGTAACCTCTCTTTCAGTTTGCGCCGAAATAGGGGTACCCCTCTTAACTATGGATATGGGAGGTTCCTTATTCTTCTCCTTAGTGTTTTCAAGAGGTTTTCTGGGATTCTGAGATTGGGACCGAGTGAAGACAGCAAATGACTGACCATCTGGCGCACATTCATCTTCATCGTATTCCAAATACCCAATGCTGGAGTCGCCAGCTGACTCGTCATAAGACTCATCAGCATATCCTGAAGCTTCGAAAGCCTCACGGGAATCTTGTTCTTCTCCTTCATCGTCTTCTTCAATTATTTCTACTGCTGCATTGACGGGAGGAGCTTCAATTGCTAGTCTCGGTTGAGCAGGAGTTAACCGTGGCCTATCTCTGGCAGGTGCACCATTGTTGTTATTGAAATTCCGTCTAGGGATATCCCGATACGGAACATTGCTCACCTGCTGGGACATTTGCTTTTTTAAAGCAATCAAATCGTTAGCCATTTTTTGAAACATAGGATCAGTGTTACCTTGAGAAGAACCTTGATTTTTGAGTTTAGGTACGTCTTTCTTGATCCTTCCGGCCAAGATGAGATCATCCTCTATTTCAGTAGCTGTTGACTGAGCAGTAGCCAAATCTGGGATAACCGACCTTCTTAATAAAAAGCTTATATCAGGAGGTTGAGCATTGATGAAGAAGCATTTTTGGTTTTCCAGAGTAGGTACAGCTATTTCTGGAATCTTCCGGATCAGCTTGTTGAACTTTGCCACGAATTCCCGCATAGGTTCATGCGATTCCTTCTTCATATGCGTGAGCTGAGCTAACAAAGCATGGGAATCTTCGGCTGGTTTGAAACGTGCTTCGAACTTAGTCCGCATGGTAGCCCAGTTTGCGATGCATGCATTCGGGAGGTGATAAAACCATTCAGCTGCTGCACCCTGCAACGTTTCAACGAAGAGTCAGACGGAGACATCTTCGTGGGCTACTCCGAGAACACCGCATGCAACAAAGAAAGATGCAATGTGCTCGTCAGGATGCTGCTTCCCATCCCCATTGAACTTGGGAATGTTTTTACGCGATCCACGTGGTAACTCATGCAATGGAGGAGTCAAAGAAAGAGGACCAATAACTGTGCCCCAAGGCACAGGTTGAACCGCCATCCTCCTGAAAAGAGTGCGTACAGGGATCCGAGTATCAGACAAGAGTAGTGCACGACAAGTTGCAGATGCTTCCCGTTCCACAGGGATCCGGTTTCTCCGAACAGGCGAAGAACTTCTGGTTCGGTTAGAGACAATGCTGTTGGGAGAAAGACTGAAATTGTGCTGTTGCAGTAACTCAAAGAGTGGATCAATTTCACCTTGAGCTCGGCGAGACCGAGTGAAGATCTTCCTGGCCAGCTTGAACTGAAAGGAGATCTTGCTGAAAATAAGGCAAATACGGAGTCGCCAGACACCGAGAGGATAAGCTTTATACTATAGATCCGTATTCCCCAGCGGAGTCGCCAAAAACTGTTGGTTGGATATTTTGTCAAACCAAAATATGAGGTTCAACCACAGTATATGAGATTAAATCCCTCCTCAAAGACAGGTGAGGCTGCCTGCTTATTACTAATCTAAAACACAGTAAAAACAATATATACAGTATTCACACTAATCTAACCATTGGGGGTGGGATGGAATCCCGAAATCCACATTCACACGATTCAAGGATATTTCTTTCGTAAATGAACTGGGTTAGAAATTGTTACAATGAAAGAAGCACAGTAGAAAGGAAATGAGAGAAACGTATTTTCTTTCGAGTAAACACAGAGCACGAAATAATCATACGAGCTTTAGATCACAGATATAATGTCTGAAATAATCAGAAACACTAAGATGCTATGCAAAGAATAGCTTAAGATCATGAACATAAGAACACTGTCTTAAGTAAGATATATTCCACAACACAAAGTCTGTAAAATAATATCAACTCCTATTCTTCAAAATGATTGAATGAAAACACAAAGTTTTTCTTCTTTCCAATAGCCCCCAAATATTCCAAAAAATCTCGACCCTTTGGAATGCATAAGCATTCCTTATTTATAACAAAAGAAGTAGAGATAAAATAGGGCAGATCCTAAAAAATAGCATTTTAACAAGAGTTCTGTTTTGCTTGATTCTCACGCAGGAGATCAAGTCAAAATATGATTCAAAAATGTGACGAAACAGAAATGAAAAAGACATGTCAATTTCAAGATTGAAATGACATGAAACGTTGGGACTTAATCTGAATCATCATCCTTTGCTCCTTCCTCTTTTTCTTCCTCCAGCTGAGACTGTTTGCTCTGAAATTCCTGGAACTTCCGAATTATGCCTTGCATTTCGTTCTCATCAGGCGCAGTGGAATGATCATTCCAAATTTCGCAGGTTTCATGAATATCGCTGGCATTGCCGGGAAGCTTTTTCAATCCTTTGCTGAGCTTTCTTAAGGCCTCCAAAGAATGTTCAACCCTTACCAACCGATCCATGATCTCAAGGTCAAATCCGCTTATTGGTTCATGCTGAACAGACTCTTGGATTTGCTTGAAGAGATCATCTGCTGATAGGATACCTGAGTTCCCAACTGACACCTTTGGACAAATCTTCAGCAATTCTTCTTCCAGATCACTTTTCCCATCAATCAATTTATCCCTTGATTCTCTCAACTTACTGCAGGCTTCATTGAGAATCTTTATTCTGAACCTGATGGCCTTGGTCAGCTGGAAATGCTTATCTGTATGTGGGAGAATACCTTCTTCCACCAAGAGATGTGCTGGTATTTGCTTTAACACCTGGAGAGCTTCAAAAGTCAAATCAAGATGTCCAATTTCCTGAGAGAATTCTTCATCCATCTTCTCTCCATCCTTCTGAATGTCTCCCAAGGACTGATGAACTTTCACCACGTCTTGAATTACTTCCTTCCCCTGTTGGAGCAACCTTTGGATCCATTCATCAACCACCCTTCCTTTTTTAGCAATCTTCTCAATCGTAGGTACTGATGAGAAATCGAATCCGACAGAAACAGAAGAAGGTGGTATGGATTCAAGGGGTTTTGAGAGTTTAATCAAAACCTCTGTCAACTGCTCCACTTTTTCCTTAAGCTCATCTCTGCTGTCCTTTGTTTCTTTCAACTTTTGGCACAACACGTTTATGGAATCCCGTGCATCTTGTTGCGCCCCTTCTGCTGTCACTTTCCCTAGAGCCACCCTGGTTACCTGATAATCAGAGGCTGTTATATCCTCTCTAGTTTTGTCAGCCGAGGGAGTGGCAATCTCTGCGAACTTATCTCCTGAAGCATCCACCAAAACCCTTGAAACTGTTTTGGGTTTCTTGGCTGATTTCGCAGTAGGAGCCTTGAGTGAGCTGAAATCAAAGGCTGGTAGGGGCACAATCACCTTCCTCTTCCTCGGAGTTTTCTCGAGTAGCCATTGCGGCGTATCAGAGGGAGTTGCCATGGTTGCAGAAGCTGGTATCATACCCTCAAGGGGAGAAGATTCTACTAGTGGAGGAGGAATAGTTACCAACGTGGTAGTAGATCCAATAAAAAGAGGCACAGGAGGGGGCGTGTTGGTGATCACTTGGGTACCAGCAGAGAGGGGTGAAAGTCCAGAGAAAATACTGGCCATTACTAAAGAAGTTGATGGAGAATAAGGAGGTAGGAGTAGTTGTGAGGAAAGAGGCACAGATCCAGACTCCAAAGCCTTGGATGCAAGAGATAAGGTCTCTTCAGTTGAGCAATCAGCAAATGGTGAAGCCAGAAGCTGGCTTACTCCTTCTTCCAAATTAATTTCTCCTATTTCTGGTGGTGTTGGTGATTTTGGCACATTCACCGTTTCTACTGGAGAAATAATTGAAGAGATTTCTCTTTCTTTCCTCTTTTTGACAATCTTGACCTTTATAGGCTCCCTAGAAGATTTTCTGTCCTTTTCCTTTTTGGAGGGCCCCGCCTCTGAAGCAGCCAACTTTGAAAACTTATCATCTTTAAAATTCATTCCCCAAGAGGAGAGCCATGCTTTGGTGCGAGCAAGGATTAGAGCCGACCTATCTGTAATAGAGGCTTTTTCGCTGGCTGACCAATCAATAGGTGGGAAAACATATTGATCCTCCTTTAGTCCATCATAGGAAAGATCCAAAACACTTTCATTGTCACCCGTACCTTCTGGTAAATCAGCAAGCTCCAGTGTTTGAATCTCAGCAATAGTCAATCTGCTATTATCCTTTCTGCGAACAGCAACCTCATTACGCAGATCCACCCAAATATCCTCTATGTTTGGCCTGTGCAGATGCTGGGTTCCATATGCTCTGAGCACTCCTCGGATGTCAAAACCATCTCGAGGCTTCATATGCTTCTTCAATTTGTCCTGAAGTTCGTGGACAACATTTTTGGCTTTCACTACTGTTGAGCAAGTATATCTCCCAATAGAAATTGGGAAGGATACAACAGCCTTATGTTTGCTTTGTTGGAATTTATGGAAATCCAACAGCTGCCTAACCAACTCCATCAATATCAGTCTATCCCCTGGATATCGGGGCAGGCGAAAAGGATCTCCCGAGTACATGACCACCCGAAGATATGTAAACTTCTTGAATTGTAAGAAGATACATCCCCATTTAGAAACTTCAGCCCAAGCCTCATCTGAGACTCTTGTCTTCCTCAGCTCAGGGTTTATCCTGCAGATATTTTCATAGAAGAAGGCATCATTCACCCTCCTGAAATGGTCTTTGGACCCCTTCTTTGTCAATTGAGGGAAGTATTGATACACCTGGTTCGCCGTTCTGCTTCCCTTGGTATCCAGCCCGGGATAGTTCCTCATCCCGGCTGCTGCGTATGTGACATATGAAGACATATAAAATTTCCCAGTTGACAAGACCGTTGTCATTTGGGAATCAATCTCATTGCTGATGAGAGTACCCCAGTCGATCCCTTGCTGATTCTTCTTGATGGTGATCATAAATTGATACATCCATCCTTGAAATACATTCGATTCGGGCAAACCAAAAACCCGACTCAGCAGGGTGATGATGTCATTGATTTCTTGGATGAAATCACTCCTGGGGATAATCCTTGGAAATCTGGAGACAGCTGGTTTGGCCTTGATCAGGAACTTCTTGTTCACATGTTTGATGCAGTCTTCCTGATCGTTGTCCCAGGCTTTCTGAGCTGACTTGATGTCCAACTCTCCATACTCTTCAAAATTGGGCAGTTTTAGGAGATCATCAAAGTAACCTCCATCCAATTTGATCACTACTTCACCTGATTGACTTCTCACAGAACGAGACGCCGAGTCATAACTGGATGCACAAGCCAAGATGAATTCTGGACACTGAGCGGACATGGGAAAACCCGCTGCGAGAGGCAAGCCACTATCGGCTATAGTTTTCATCCATGGAGTTTGGGAGGAACTCCTCACCCTACTCCAGAAATCTTCAATGTCTATATTTCCGAGTTCGGTGTCTCGGATGTCGTAGTTGCAATCAATATACGATGGAGATTCCAGCTTTTTAAACTTGTATTTCATTCTGCCTGACTTCTCGGTCTTTTCCTGAGATGGACCAGGGTCCGACATGAAGGACGTCGAAGGAAGAAAGTTTCGAAGCTCAGGAGATGTTGCTCACTGTGAGAATCCTGACCTGCTGGATATGCCGGAAGAACGGAAGAGTCCGACACTGGCGAAGATGATGTCGGAAAATCCTAAAAACCCGATGCGCTGAGAATGTCAGAACTCGGGAAAGCCCGATACGTTTAATAATGTTAGAACTTTGGGAAAGCCCGAAACTGCCGATGATGTCGGAAACGGAAGAAAGCCCGACACTTGTGTTGATGCCGGGAACTCTGGAAAGTCCGGCACGCCAAGCCTTCAATATACTTCGGGTCTTCGACACTGCACAACAGCCTTCAAAACCCGAGAAGAGAAAAACAGGGTTTTTCGTTGAATTTCAAACATGCAATCTCCTTTTAACCATTCATGTACCAGGCACATAATAAAACTTTGAGGAAATAGCACCAAGT
This sequence comes from Taxus chinensis, assembly GCA_019776745.2. Classification (NCBI taxonomy): domain Eukaryota; kingdom Viridiplantae; phylum Streptophyta; class Pinopsida; order Cupressales; family Taxaceae; genus Taxus; species Taxus chinensis. The sequence continues at coordinate 190,802,217 of CM034157.1, read as the reverse complement.
GGTAATTTAGAAGAGATAGACCCTAAAACCTAAACCCCTTTTTTCAAAACAACTCCAGAAAGAAGAAGAATAAAAATCTTTCAAAACCCAGCAAGAAAATGGGAAGAATTCACGCGCAATCAATCCATAAAAACTAGGAACAAAGAGTGGAGAGAGAAATACCTTCAACCAGAGAAAGGGAAGATCGAAAAATGGCGATTCAATCGGGCACAGGCGAGCTTTCGGGTTTCGAGGTTGGAAGAGCATGTACGAAAAATCCACGAGTTAAAAATACGTCCGGTAAAAATGACGTGGAAATCCACGTATTTATAAGAAAAATTGTAATTAATACACTTCAGCTCGGCACGTGCCAACTCACCGACAACTCGGCATGAATGCCATGTCAGCATGTTAGAGAGGTCCGAAAACCCGACACAAGGGGGCTTAGTGCAATTCGGGTTTCGGGTTTCGGGAAACACAAGACATAAAGCATGAGATGTTTAGATGCTTCACAGCTCCGAAAACCCGATACAAAGGACTAAATCAGACTTCGGGTATCGGGGAACAGGTGACACAAAACATGTTTTGAATAGGCATGTTCCGATGCGCCGGAGGTCCGAAAACCCGATTTTCTCAATATGAAGCGGGTTTCGGGTTTCGGAAAACAGGCGACACAAAGCATGTTAAAACTCATGTCGAACTGTCGGACAAACCCGAAAACCCGAATTTCTCTAAAAGAGGCCATAATGCAAAATCAACTTCAAAAATTTCGTAGGGGTTATCTAATCTTGTCGTGAACTCAAAACTGGTCTTCCATGTCTTAAAATTCCATTAAATTATAAAATATAGGATAATTTTTACTCCTCATGTATACATCTACCAATCTCAATTTTATAACCCTCTTTATAAGAAAATTTACCAAAACAACCTTATAACCTTGCTTTTCCTTTCGAAAGTGTATGTCATGAATTAAGCATACTTGGATGAAAATTTTGGCTAACATAAACTTCTCTAACTTATCTTAATCAATATATGATAAAAGGGATGGGGATTTTTGGTGTCTCTTTTTATACGGTGGTTTTTCATGAAAGCGATGATTTCATAATTATTTTATCCTCTTCTAGTAAACTAAGAATACATTGAGCTATTATAAAATGGCTCTTGGTTGTTCAGAACTTAAAATTCTTATCGAGGCCCTTAGTATAACATTTGGAATTATCTTTGGTAATGTTAAAATTATTATAACCATTCATGAGCACGACAGGCCAATTTTCATACTATGATAATTTACTAAACTTGGGTGCAATGTAGCTTGGTTAAATCGTTACACCTTAGAAGCTACACTTGTGATAATATCCCTTCTCGAATTGGTTATAATGTTCTTAATTAATCATGTTTATGACTCTTATACTTATGTGTAGAAATCATGAAAACACCCCTTTCCCTCTTACCCTATCTCATAAATATAATAAGAACATTGATTATGTGAAAATAGAACCAACAACTTTCTCTCATCTCTCTCTCTGCTCTCTCTCTCTCAGAAAAATAAAAATAACTTAGTGTTGATCGCTTTTTTGGTTGGGAGAGATGGTATACCAATGATAGCTGTTGTGCCCATAGAAATTACAAGTAATATGGTGTAATAATGATGAATACAATGATTTTTAACCCACACAAAAAAATTATATTTATAAGTACATTCATGTACTTATACCTTATGAATAAGAATAAAATCATGTAATTATATATAAATGGGGAAACTCGTAGAATTTAAACTTCTATCAGAATTTTTTGACAAACAATGTTATGGTTATTCTCTAATAATCTAAAATTGAGGTGATCATAAGTTATAGTTTCAAATGAAATAAGTGATGTTTATTATTCTTAGTTGTCTGATATTCATATAATCTAGATTACACACTAAATTATTGGTCTTATGTAAGTACCTTAGAATTGTGTTATCATTCCTAGGTCCTACATGAGAAAGTAATGTGAATAATATAGGGTTGCAATTGTTTTTCCCTAGAAATTAGATATGCCTTTGGTTACTTGAATCTTAGGAGACTCTTGCGTAATATTTCTTTCACTTGGAGGACTCCCTATTAACTTAGTAATAGATAAATGATTTAACCCTTTTGTGAAGACTAAGAATGATTAATTATCTATTCATTCCACTTACCTTGGGTGAAGAAGTCATTTTGATATTGGTATTAAACCTAGTTAAGTCAATGTAAATTTGAGTTATTTTGAGAGCTATGTTGTTTTGGGGTACTCTTGAAAACATGGCCCCATTGTTTCACCATTCAATAGGGTGGCAAAATTTAAGTTATTTGTGTGAAATGGATTCACCCTCTAGTTAAGAAGTATATTTATATACATCACTTTCAACCTAAAGGGACTTTAGTGACCAAAATAATTTTTGAGTTAAAGTTAACATAGGTTGTGTATTTTGAGCAGCATTAGGTTATACCTTCCCTTAAAGGAGAATGTGTATTGACCTCTTGAACTCTTGAGGAAAGTATCAACAAAAAAGTTGATGTATCCCATCTAAGATATAATTTTGTTTAATAGTATCTTGATAGGTTTTGGAAATGTCATTTTTGAATGAATTTTGTTTCTCCTAACTCATTTATATTTTCTCTAAATTACAGTGATAAAGAAACGAAAAAATTTAAGTAAACTTCTCATGTGTATTATTGAATTTAAAAAAAATTGTTTGTTGTTTCATTAAAGAATTGTGGCTTGTTTGGGGTGTATAAAGTTTGAAAATTAATTTTTTATGGTGAAAAATTAGGTAAACTTCTAAACAATAACAAATTAATCCTTTATATTTTCTAAAGCAAACTTTGAACCAGAATTGAGATATTTTATAAAATGGTACATGTTATCAAACCTTGAAAACAAACTAGAAAATCAATCCTAACTTGATGGTTAGATATATTTCACCCACAATTTATTGGTACTATCACTATGTGAATGTAAAAATGCTTGCCAAATCAAGTCATCACCCCATTTATTATGCTTGGTATTAGGTGAATCTTCATCCTTGACCCCTTAATGAATAATGCAAATGTTAGGACCAATTTGGAGAGTCTTGTGAACCATTTTACAAATTTTAAAGTTAATTGTGAGCTAGAAGGTGAAACCACAAGTAAACTTGGAAAAAAATTCTCTCTTCTTGTGTGGTATTTGTGGCACCTTGGATGGTTTTCATGAGTGGGCTCATACACATCAAGTATGCATAACTTGATAACCCTTTTAAGACAACAATTATGTTCCCTTGGCTCACCCATCAATAGTTTCCTTTAAATGTGCACCTTATGTTGTACATCCACTTATGTGGAACCTTGTGAGGAAGTTAGATGATGATGCAAATGAATCTTTTGGAAGCTATAATTTCCCTTGATTAATATTCTCATATTTGAGATACACTTGAATTTGAACCATGTTATATTTGGTGAGGCATGTTTATTTAGACAAAAAAATATAGATCCCTTAAAGTGACCACAATGTTGGACATCCACTTATGTGTGACCATGTAGGGATTTTAAACAATGATGTTTTAAAAAAATCCAAGTTCTTTTTTGGAAGTTACAAATTTCTTTAATTAAATTACACTAAATGAGAGAAACATTTAGTACAAGACCAAGTTTGAATTGGTGGGACATGCTTGTTGTGACTAAAAACCACATGATATGACATGATACCTTGTGAGATCATATCCCTATCTCTTCCTGTGACTTCTAGGAGGAATTCTAATCTTAGGAGAGGGGGATGTAGTGCCCACCATCTTTCTTGCATTATGTTCATTTGCTGACTCATTTCATTTGACTAGATTATGAGATATTGATTTAGCACTATTTATATTATGTGGTTTCATTATGGATTATTTGGTGACACATGTGATTATTTAAGGCACGTGGTGCCAATAAACTGTTGTGATTCATATCATGCTTAGTTTTCTTGCACATATATGGTATTTATGGATACTAACATGATGCAATTTAGATGGATGTTACTTTTATATGATATATGAATGATGGAATCTATTGTTGTATGTATACCATTGATTATATTCTTCTTTGGTTTATAATGGAATAAATTGGATGAATTCATATGTTATATCTTATAGGATCTATGTGACATATCTTGGATTTAAAAATACAGTTTGGATGCATGTTGTTTCTGGATATATTTATCTAATTTAAGTGATATCAATTATTTTGTTGTATATTAGAATGAATATGATATGATTGAATTAGTTTATCATTATATTGTATAATTTCTATGATTTGTTATTTATCGAGCAGGTATGCTTAAAAAATGGATTGAGAGTGTAGATTACAAATCACATAAGAGAACATGGGTTTCAGAGTTGCACCTTAAGTTGCACAAGTGACTGATTGGGCTGAGTCTTTTAGAATTGAATGATATTTGTGTAGCCTTGTGTGTATGTGACGTATTCATTTTCAGGACACCATTGGTGATTCCTAATTTACCTATGTTATTTTTAATTTGTTTAAGCCTTGTGATAAACTAGTGTAAGGACCTAGGTGGTCTCTTCTTGCAATAGTGATTTTATTATGTTATTAATATTTTTTTAGTTGTTTGGGACCAAATAATCATCATTTTGGTGGGCCCCACCACCTCTTTCTTTGAGCCACTTTACCCAATCTCGAATTTGGGATAAATGTGGCATTTGTAAGGGTCTCTTTTCACATTAGGGGTCTCCCTTACACTGAAATGGACCCCTTGGACCATACCTATAGGTAGGGGGTATATTTTCAAGGATAAATGGTATTTTGCCTCCCATTTGACCCCTCTCTTGTCACCATCTTGTAAGTACATTAATTTTTGAGCTTTCTCAAAAGTTGAAGTGTGTTGACTTATTGAATTTTTAGAAAATTTGGGAGACTACTTCCTAAATGTCTTTTTGTTTTATGTCTATTGGGATTTTGTTGGAGAATGAGATGGGTGACACATGTCACCCTCTTATTTGTGAGGATTGGAGTTTGATTACTATTTTTATACCTTCTCATGGAGAGAGGTAGAGACTTTTGGCTTGTCATTTTTACTATGAGAGTTGGAGAAAGGTTGGAGATAGGAGCTTGGATCTTGAAGTGATTGGATTATTTTGGAGAGGAATAGCTTGTTTTGAGGTAGGCCTTTATGCCTCTAATTTTTTCTTGTTTTAATATTTTGTGTAAAATAAAAATGGTTGATTTGGATTTCTTAAATGCTTACATGTTGTTGTGGGTATCTTTGTAAATCTTGTTTGTTCCTGTTTTTTCCATCCATCCTATGTTGTGGTGGATTTTTAAATTGTAGCAGATAGAGGGAGTGGAGCATCTCTCAAAGTGTGGGACCTTGAAATTGAGAGAGCTCTCTCAGATTAAGGCCGGTTCCTATTCCTCTATTCAGGTGCATACAAATAAATTGCAGAGGATCTATTCTAAAACCTACTCTATCTTACCAAGGAGACAGGGTTGAGAAGATACAAGAAAATAAACCTAAGCTAACGAGGTGATGCACCAAAGGAATGTTAAACACCTGTTTTGCAATTGACACAGACCATAGAAATGCAATACTAACTACCATGCACAGATAACCAAACTATAATGAGAGATCAGAAGGCAACAATGAACACATGAAAGGGTTGAGAATCATCCACAAGACATATATTATTGCTCCAGAGTTGATACAGTACATTACAGTGGCCAAGAGGCAAAAAACTTTGCATTACAACTTGAATGGGAGGTTTGGGAAGCTCCACAAATTGTCTTGCAGATAAGGGAAGAAGGGAGGGTGCAAAACAATACTATCCAACCCTTTACAATGAGCCCCACCCCTTCTTTTATAGATTCAACACAGAGAGAAGAAGGAGAGAGGTGGGAAAACTAATTTGAAACTCAGCTACCAGCCATCAATGCCCCTGCAAATCCACCCACAATCTGTCAAATCTACCTCGATTACTTGTTCGGTGCGTTGAATGAGGAAGAACGGCGGACCAGATAAAATCTGATCTGGTTGTTGGAGCAATTGGATCCTATATTAATGGCATGAAGACATTTTCCATTTTTTCCCCACCTAACCTCATCAAAATTAAAGTTTCAGATCTCCATGGTGTAGACGAGGTCGAGATCTCTCCAATGGTGCCAAATTTGTTGGATTTTGGGCACTGGATCAGAAGATATGCCCATTTGAATATTTGAATCAGGTCCATACAAAAAATGGTGGAAACCAGTTAGCAGAATGGGTCTGTGGGCCCAAAATTCACTTTGTGCCCCTTTGGCACAAAAATACAAAAATGTAAAAATTTCCCCGCAGCCCCACAATACCTTTTTGTCAAAAAACCATCTTCGGGCCCACCGGTCCACATTTTTTCATTTGGGAAAAAAATCACTTCAAGGCCCACCGCCCACATGTAATTTAGGCCTGACACGTGGCTCCTTGGGCATCGGCAGAGGCACAACTCATTTTTATACTTTATGTCTCTTGGGAACGAAGCCAAAAGTTAAAATTACCTCCAGCGACCCACCTTCCCACTTTGACTTGGAACATGGCCACGTGGAGGGCTTGTGCACTCATTTGGGGACCACTTTTGGATTTTTCTTTTGAAGTTGCACCAGGCTGACACGTGGCTCCTTCCACGGCTTTGCTTTGTTCCTTTATGTTTTTGACTAAGTCCTTTTGTTTGGCGGGGCCATACATCTGACCAGGGACACGTGGAGGCTTGGCACTTGTCTAAGGACCCACTTTTAGATTTATCTTTGAAGATGCACCAGGCTTGACACATGGAAGCCTTGTGCACTCATTTGAGTCTCCACTTTGGGCCACACCTTTGAATGTGTGCCATTAAGACACGTGGCACCTTCCACCTGCACTCTTATACTTAACCAATTTGGGCCCACTTTGAATTTAAACTCTGTTGACCTTTGGCCACGTGGAGGGCTGGCACAAGTTTGAGTCTCCGCCTTGGGCTCCCATCTTGAAATTGTTCCAAGATGACACGTGGTTCTTTCCACTTGTTTGGAATTTTCAACGGCTGGATCTATCCTTTTTTGGGCCTGGGACACGTGGAAGCTTCACGCTCATTTGAGTCTACTTTTTGAGTTTAGCCCTTGGAGATGCACCGATGAGGCACGTGGAAGCTTCCACTGATTCTCCCATACTTAGCCAATTTTGGGCTCATTCTGAATCATTCGTAGAGCCCAAAGACTTCAAGTTTTTCTCCATTTCTTTTCCTTTGAGCCTCTGGTTTTCTTTGACACTATTTGCTTCCTTCCTTGACCCTGCTCCTCCATTTTAGAGCCCGTCTGTAACCTATTTGTTGGATTTGAAATGTGGGCTCATACGACAGAACCGTCCCTTGAATTTCTTTCTACACAGGGTCATGTTTGATCAATTTTTCCAGGGGAAAAATTGAGATAACAATTTGGTGACTCATGGGGACGTCTTCCTGCTAGATGAATAGACCAGTTTCCTTGTTGTATCCATTGGGCATGGAGTCATGGTTGGTGGCCTGATGTTGATCCTGTTCTTCTGAAAATGGACCTTTTGGGACCCGATTTTAGTTGCTCTGTATTTTTTCTATTAGAAAATGAGAAACTGTTACGGAAACTATGGGTCTCCCTGTTGCAAATGCTGAAGGGCCTGGCACATTCACCTGGAGGCACGTTGAACTATATAACGATGCAAACCTGGAGCAACAAAAAACCTATGCCACAACACTTAGGGAAACAAAACCTATGCTACAACAAAACAATGTGCATACGCACTTAGGGGAATTAAAATTCTATGCTAATATTTACAAGGGTGGAACCTTCTTTTTCAGTAGCAATGTTTGAGATAGATATCATTTACTGGGATCTGTAATTCTTCACCATCCAATTTAGCCAACTGGAAGGCATTGCTACTTTTGCACCTTGTGATCATGTAAGGGCCACTCCAAATGGCATCAAATTTGGAATGCTTTCCTAGCTTTTTCCCGATCTGCATCCCACTTTAGAACTAAGTCCCCTTCTTGAAAGGTCCTCATTCTTGCTTTCTTATCAAAACTCTTCTTGATCAATGCTTGATCCTTTTCCATGCTCTACATTGCATGCTCTCTTGCTTCTCCTACTTCCATTAGCTCTGCATACCTGATTTCCATAGGTTCAAACTCGGCTAGTTCCAACTGTTTCATGAGCTCCAAAGCAGGAAACTCCAATGATATGGGCAATACTGCCTCTTTTCCATATACAAGCTTGTATGGGGAGCTTCCTGTGGACCTTTTGGATGTGATCCTATCAGCCCATAGAGATGATTTGAGCTTTGTATGCCAAGTTCTCTGATTTTCATCAAGATTCCTTCTGATAATCCTTAATAGGTTCTTGTTTGTGGACTCTGCTTGGCCATTACCTTGAGGGTAATAGTTTGATGAAGTGCTGAGGTATACACCATTCTTGACTGCCCATTCAGTGATCCTTGTACCAAGGAATGCCAATGCATTATCTGATATAATAGTGGTAGGGACTCCAAACCTGGTGGCTATTCCTTCATAGAAATCCAAGATGTTGGATTCATTTGCTTCTTTTAGTGCCACTGCTTCAGTCCACTTGGTGAAATAGTCTGTTGTTGTAAGTATCCACTTGTGGCCCTAGCTTGAATTTGGGTTAATCACCCCAATGAAGTCTAGTCCCCATTGCATGAATGGTTGATCCACTAAAATTGGGTGAAGGGGCAGGGCTGCTAACTTTTCCTTTCCCTGTGAAGAATGCACACTTCTTGCACTTCTTGATCCATGAGTAGCAGTCCCTGAACACTGTAGGCCAATAATAACCAGCTTTCATGATCTTGAGAGCTGTTACTCGAGGAGAAAAGTGACCTCCTGCTTCTCCATCATGGAACTCATGCAACACTCTCTCAATTTGGCATGTCCCAATGCACCTCAATAGAACACTATTGATATCCTTTTTAAACAAGACACCACCAACAAGCACATATGGAATGGCTTGTAACCTAAAGTATCTCCTCTTTGCTTTGTTCCATTCTGGAGGGCACAAACCTGTTTGGAGATAATGCACCAAGGCTTGATTCCAACATGGAATAGGTGCATCATTAGCTGGTTGCTCTTGATCATTCTGAAATAGCATGACAACCTCTTTTTTATCCACTGACTCAGCCTGTTTCTTGGAGGCGAGGTTTTCACACATAACCTTACCACAAACCAGTTTTTTCACCTTGATCTCAATGTCATATTCCATTACCTGAGTGATCCAACCTACTCTCTTCTCATTCAAGTCCTTGTTTAGGAGAAAATCCTTGACACCAACATGAGATACTAGCAGTTGAATCTTATTGTTTGAGACCAAGTGTCTGAACTTCTTCAAGCTCCTAATAACAACAAGGACATGTTTTTCAATGAAAGAGTACTTTACCTCGTAGTCCTCCAAGCTCTGACTGAAGAAGGCTATGGGTTGTTCTGAACCTTCCTTGTTGGGCTAGACCAAGATGGCTGAGATGGTGTCTGACCCTCCAAAAGCATACAACATGAAGTCTTTTGAGAAGTCTGGGTTAATGAGAGTTGGGGCTTGTGATATTGCAAGCTTGATGGCCTCAAAACTCTCTTTTCCTTCTGTTGTCCATTTAAATGCAAGACTCTTCTTTAACATCATTGTTAAAGGCTTCACAAGAGTGGAAAAATTAGGTACAAACCTGTGAACAAAGTTTATCCTCCCCAAGAAGCTTTGGAGATACTTTTTGTGTTGTGGCAATGGAAGTGTCTGGATGGCTTCAACTCTTTCAGGATCAATTGTCAACCCCTCTCTTGAGACAATGTGGCCCAAAAATTTCCCCTCATGTGCCAAGAACACACACTTCTTTGGATTCAGTGATACTCTGAACCTTCTACACCTCTGAAACACCTGTCTGAGGTGGAAGAGATGGTCTGCAACATTCTTTGAGAAGACGGTGATATCATCTAGATACACCAGGACAATATTGTTGATTAAGCCTTTGAATGCCATGTCCATAGCTCACTGAAATGTTGCTCTGGCATTTGATAGTCCAAATGGCATCTTCTTATAAGCATATGTACCCCATTTGGTGGTGAAGGCTGTCTTAAATTGATCTTCCTCTTTCACCATTATCTGGTTATAGCCTGAGTATCCATCTAGCAATGAAAACCTCTCAGAGCCAACTACAACCTGTAAGATCTGTTCCATTGATGGAAGTGGATAGTGATCCTTGAGTGATGCTCTGTTCAGATCATGAAAGTCCACACACAGTCTGATTTCTCCATTTCTTTTCCTCACAGGCACCAAGTTTGCAACCCAACTTGAGTGCTTGATAGGGAAGATGATGTTGGCCTCAATTAGCTTGTTCAATTCTTTCCTCATGAGAGGCTCAATGTGAGGATTTATTGGCCTTTGCTTCTGTCTGAAAGGCTTAGATCCTGGATCCAGCTCGATAGTGTGTTGTGCCAACTTTGGGTTGAAACCTCTTAAATCTTTGTAAGTCCAGGAAAAGACATCTGGGAATTCTTGACAAAGTTGAATAAATTCATATTTTTCTTGTTGAGTGCTTACCTTGCCAATCTGCAACATTTTTCCTTCTTCTATGAAAATGGGCTCTGAATCTTCACCCTTTACCTGAATATTCACCTTCTCCTTTCGGAATTGGTCATTTGGGTTGAAGATTGATTCCAAAGTGACAAGACCCTTTGGTAGTTTGTTGGTCCTCAGCTGCACCACTTGATCACCATACTGTTGCTCCAGTTTGTCTTGGTTCCTGGAGGAGAACTCAACTTCTTCTTGTAGAAAGTTGACAATTTGTTGGTCATTCTTTTGAAGACCTGCCAACTTGTGTTATTATCAGGGACAGCTGGTCTCACAACCACTTTGATATGGGGCTGAGACTTATCACTCTTGATACTCTCTACAACATCAAATGCTGCCCCAATTGCTGCCAATCTATCTACTGCTTCATTCTTCTTCCTTGGGATGGAATTGATGTTGAATGCTTCAAAATCCTTGATGAGGTCCCATACCCAGTTCTTGTAGCTCTTTAACAGGTCATTCTTGGCAGCATTTTGTCCTCAGACCTGATTAGCAACTAGTTCACTATCACCAAACACTTGCAAGTTCTTATACCCCTTTTCCTTGCCCAATGCAGTCCATGGACCAAAGCCTCATACTCTGTTGTGTTGTTTGAACAAGAAAATTGGAAATGGAAAGTTGAGTAGTATTTCATACCTTGGGGGAAACAAGCATAGCTCCTCCTCTAGCTCCTTGTCTACTTCTTGAGCCATCAAAGAATAACTTCCATACCTCATTATCATCTTTGTGGTCTGGCTTAATGATGTCAGGAAGAGGATGATTCTCCTCATGCAAACAGTAGACTCCTAGCTCAGATTCCTCCATCTCCTTATAGGGGTCAAAAGCATGCCTCTTGTTCACCCACTCATCGAGGGTCAAGTATGGGATACACCTCACCTTGGTATCTACTTCATAAGTTCTTGAGAGGTCCTCCTGATCAAAGGCTGAACAATTGGCATTGATTGGGCTAGGTACATAAGACTCAATATGGTAATCTACAATGGGCTCAGATCTAATTGTAGCCTTAGCTCCATACCTTGTTCTAAAAATCATGTGTGACCAATCAGCAGACAAATAGCCTCCAATATTAGCAGTGAAGTCTCTCGACAAACACAATGCAAAATGTGGTGGCAAGTCTATGACTGATACATTTTGCAATACAGTCACATTGGGGTAGGCATGCAGTGTGAGGCTCAAATCTTTGATGACTCCAACTGTTGTTACCGTTGTCCCATCCAATTACACTACACCCCTGGAGATGACTTCATATTGAAGACCCAGCTAATCGGCTATTTGTTTTGGCATTACAGAGCTACTTGCCCCCGAATCAATCATGCAATTATGTACCAATTTGTCTCCAATGATCAATGAAACATAGAATGGAGGGGGCTTCAGATTCTTACCTTGTTGTCCTCCATGGTTTCCCTCAGGCCGAACCGCATTGGTAAACACTTTATCTTGCTTGGTTAGGGGGCTGATTTGAGCTTGACCAATTGGCCATAGCAGTCTACAACAGGTCTCTCTATCCTGGAATGGCCAATGACTCCCACATTGAAATATTCACATTTGTCTTCTTCATTTGTTCAATGATGTTAAATGAGCTATCCTTTTTCTGCCCCTTTCCTGGTACATTTTTCTCTTGCACATGGGTCGTTACAACCGGTGCCTGAGTGGGTTTGGAATGTGGCTTGGGCTGACTCTACACATTGGGAGTTGCATTTTGAGTGCCAATACCTTGTGGAGTAATGGAGGGTTGAGGATTACCTGAGTTTGGTGATTTTCCCTCTCCAATATTCCTTTTCTTGGACCATGTATTGGCAGCTACACTTTGAGAAGGGGCTTGATTCATACCACAGAAATCTTCAGCCTACCAATTGACAAGCATAGTCTCACTTGGAGGTGCCTCTTGTTGAACTTCTTGCTGCTAATTTTCCTCTTGACTAGACTCTTGGGACACACCAATGGTCTGTACCATCAAGGCCTAGTTTAGTGCACCATTAAAACACATTGATTGGTTATGGGGCTGATTGCATGGGAAACACCAATCATATTCTTGTGCCATGTTGTTTTGTGTTGGAACCAAGGCCCTTGATGTTGAAGTTGTTTTTGGATCATATGACCGGAAAGGCCTAGCAGCTTGAGGTTGTCCTTGGTTTTGGTTCTGATTTGCAGCCTGAGCTGGTGGTCTATTTTGTTGATATGGGGGTCTAGCCTGATACTGAGTTTGAGGCTGATATGGCCTAGAACTCTGAGCTTGCTGCCTTTTGATAGTCACTAGCTCATTCCCTAGGTTCTGCAGTTGTTTCATAACTTCTTGAAGCTCTTTTGAAGTGCTAGAAGATGAGGTGGAGGCTTCAGCTGAACTCTGATTCCTAGGAGTAGGTATAGGAGCTAATGTGGGTGTCTGACTAGTGCTTGGATCTCCTAGTTCTAGGTATAGAGGCATGGGTGGCCTAGGAGCAAGTTTTCCAGCCTGAATTAGACAATTTTCAGCTCTAATGGAAATGTTATAGGTTGCAGGTAAGGTGGTGCCTCCCATTGATTGAATCATTAAAGCAATATCAAAATTTAGAGCTCTAAGAAAGTATAAGAAAGCACCTTCATCTGTGGGCCTTACAGCCAATGGAATCCTGTCCCATGTCCTTTGGAATCTGAAGTTGAAATCTGTCAGCTGCTCATTAGGGGCCCTCTTGATGGTTGTCAAATGCTCTAATAAGGAAAATTTATCTCCCTTTTCTCCAAATTGGTTGTGGAGAGCTCTGCACAGATGGTCCCAAGTCTGAATAGAGCCTGTTGTTAGACTCCTGAACCATTGTGAAGCTTTACCCTTGAGTGAAGAAGCTAACAACTTGACTGCAATGTCCATCTCAGTGATCTCATGAATTACACAGACATTTGCAATGTCTTGAATGTGGTCACTAGGAGAAGTCTGGTTCTCTCCAGTGAAATGGGAATGCTCTTTAATGCTGCAACTAGGACTGGATTTTGTGCATTGAGAGTGAGTGGGCTGCTACCAGTGAAGTTGACATAGGGGTTGGGTGGTTGTGCCATTATGATTGGCCTGAGAACCCTTGTTGATTGAATGAATGGCCTACCAGGAGGAGGTGTTGACAAGGTTCTATTTGGTGGAGATGGAGACCTTTGGGCTCTTCTCCCCTCTCTCCCTCTGTCTAGGGACAAGTGCAGATAGACAAATAGTCCCTCCTCTCTAGTTCTTGACCTTGTTTGTATTCTTCTCATGAACTTGACAAGCTTGGACTGTTGAAACTAGTGGATTCTGTCTCTAAGGATTTGTTAGAGGTGTAATTTCAAAGCTTCTTAAAAGCTAAAACTTACAAAAAGTTCACATCAATCTTGCTGCAATAAAGATGGAGACCTCTTGGTCCCACCGGGCATGCCAAAACTGTTAGTGCAGAATCACAACACCCCTGAATGCCTGCAACTAGATGAGTTGAGACTCTCAGTGTGATTGCACAACATGGAGCATCTCTCAAAGTGTGGGACCTTGCGAGTTGAGAGAGCTCTCTAGATTAAGGCCGGTTCCTATTCCTCTGTTCAGGTGCACACAAATAAATTGCAGAGGATCTATTCTAAACCTACTCTATCTTACCAAGGAGACAGGGTTGAGAAGATACAAAAAAATAAACCTAAGCTAACGAGGTGATGCACCAAAGGAATGTTAGACACTCATTTTGCAATTTAACACAGACCATAGAAATGCAATACAACTACCATGCACAGATAACCAAACTATAATGAGAGATCAGAAGGAAACAATGAACACATGAGAGGGTTGAGAATCATCCACAAGACATATATTATTGCTCCAGAGTTGATACAGTACATTACAGTGGCCAAGAGGCAAAAAATTTGTATTACAACTTGAATGGGAGGTTTGGAAAGCTCCACAAATTCTCTTGCAGACAAGGGAAGAAGGGAGGGTGCAAAACAAAACTGTCCAACCCTTTACAATGAGCCTCGTCCCTTCTTTTATAGATTCAACATAGAGAGAAGAAGGAGAGAGGTGGGAAAACTAATTTGAAACTCAGCTACCAGCCATCAATGCCCCTACAAATCCACCCACAATCTGTCAAATCTACCTCGATTACTTGTTCGACGTGTTGAAGGAGGAAGAACGGTGGATCAGATCAAATTCGATCTAGTTGTTGGAGCAATTGGATCCTATATTAATGGCACGAAGATGTTTTCCATTTTTTCCCACCTAACCTCATCAAAATTAAAGTTTCAGATCTCCATGGTGTAGACGAGGTCGAGATCTCTCCAATGGTGCCAAATTTGTTGGATTTCGGGCACTGGATCAGAAGATATGCCCATTTGAATATTTGAATCGGGTCCATACAAAAAATGGTGGAAACCAGTTAGCAGAATGGGTCCGCAGGCCCAAAATTCACTTTGTGCCCCTTTTGGCACAAAAATACAAAAATGTTAAATTTTCCCCGCAGCCCCGCAATACCTTTTTGTCAAAAAACCATCTTCGGGCCCGCCAGGTCCACATTTTTCATTTGGGAAAAAAATCACTTCAAGGCCCACCGGCCCACATGTAATTTAGGCCTGACACATGGCTCCTTGGGCATCGGCAGAGGCATGGCTCATTTTTATACTTTATGTCTCTTGGGAACGAAGCCAAAAGTTAAAATTACCTCCGGCAACCCACCTTCCCGCTTTGACTTGGAACATGGCCACGTGGAGGGCTTGCGCTCATTTGGGGACCGCTTTTGGATTTTTCTTTTGAAGTTGCATCAGGCTGACATGTGGCTCCTTCCATGGCTTTTCTTTGTTCCTTTATGTTTTTACTAAGTCCTTTTGTTTGGCAGGGTCATACATCTGACCAGGGACACGTGGAGGCCTGGCGCTTGTCTAAGGACCCACTTTTAGATTTATCTTTGAAGATGTGCTAGGATGACACGTGGAAGCCTTGCCTATCATTTGAGTCTCTAGCTTTGGGCCTCATTTGAGTCTCTTTGAATGTGCCTTCACCGTTAAGACATATGGCACCTTCCGCCTGCACTCTTATACTTAACTGATTTGGGCCCACTTTTAATTTGACCTCTGTTGACCCCTGGCCATGTGGAGGGCTGGCACAAGTTTGAGTCTCCACCTTGGGCTCCCATCTTGAAATTGTGTCGAGCTGACACGTGGTTCTTTCCACTTGTTTGGACTTTTCAACGGCCGGCTCTATCCTTTTTTGGGCTTGGGACACGTGGAAGCTCCATGCTCATTTGAGTCTACTTTTTGAGTTTATCCCTTGGAGATGTGCCAATGAGGCACGTGGAAGCTTCTGTTGATTCTCCCATACTTAGCCAATTTTGGGCTCATTCTGAATCATTCATAGAGCCCGAAGACTTTGATTTTTTCTCCATTTCTTTTCCTTTGAGCCTCTGGTTTTCTTTGACACTGTTTGCTTCCTTCCCCGACCCTGCTCCTCCATTTTAGAGCCCGTCTGCAACCTATTTGTTTGGATTTAAAATGTGGGCTCGTGTGACGACAGAACCGTCCCTTGAATTTATTTTCGATTACTTAGCTCGCAGGACTGAACCGACCCTCCTCCATTTTCAAGCCTTATGTGTAGGGTCGTGTTTGATTAACTATTGGATAAGGGGAAACATGGGTCAACAACTGCATACGATGGAGGATTGACCCATAGATTTCCTATGTTGTGCAAAAGGTCATGTTTGATCAATATTGCTGAGAGAAAAAATCATAAGATAACAACACCTTATTGCCGAATAAATGACCTACTTATAAACTGTCAAAAACAGAATGACATCTAATAAATCTTCTACAATGAGAAGGAAGTTGAATCCATCAAACACATTCTCAATCCTGATTTCAATGTTCCTAGAACCTTGCATGTATATTATTTCCACCCTTCTGCATACTAAGGAAGAATCCTTGAAAACAATCTGGATGTTTTTTTCATGTAGATTCGTAACCTCAATGGTTGATTGTGTTTTTCTTTGTAGCTCTTCTTTATCCATTTGACGAATATCCCAATGATGAGTTGTTATGCACCATGGAGAGAGTGAATCTGATCGAGATTTTTTCTTTGAAACCAGTGTGCATTTCTCAGCCCCATTTGATACCGAGAATATTTGTAGAGAGAACCTTACTAATCATGGCGTAGTTCATGCTTTGGAACTATATACCATACTTAAAAGGTCATATCATCCCTATACTTAGTATGGATATATTCATCTAGCACCCACTGATCCCCCTTATCTTCATGGAAGATTGGCTGTGAGAAATTTGATAAGTGTTCATAATCAAGTTACTTGAGACTCCTCATATCATAATAAGTGTCCTACTCCAAAAATGCTAGATGTCTCCTGAAACGTGTATGGGTCATATTTTCAAAGGCATATAAAGCATTCGTAGCATTCTTCAGTTATTATTTGGAATGTGTCTTCCTTAAGATATTTGATACTACTTCTCCCAACTCCATGTACATTGTGGTCTTGAAGTCTCCTTTCTAGCCCAAAGAGGACTAGTTAGTAAGTGAGTTAGGTGGTGAATCCTAGATCCTTCAAAGTGTGGCCTATTCTTGTGGCATGGAGATGGATCTCCATCACTACTCTCACTGCCTGAACCAGATGAAGAGTCCCCAACCTACTGAGCACTTATTCTCAGGATGGTAAAATATAAGTGAGTTCAATGAGGAGCATGAGAACTTTCAAGAGTCAATATCTGAAGGACTCTCTTGAAAGAGAACACTTCTCATCAATATACAACTCATGCATGGTGTGATATTAGAAGTCATACTATGTATTAAATCTCACATCAATTCCACTTATCCTATGACAGATGTAAACCTCTACTCTAAGGTTTCATAGCCTTGCGTTTCAAGTTAAGTACATGTGATTTAGCTCAACCTATCCGAAGACATTGAAATCTCTTCCACTGTGGTTTTCCTGATTGTTCCAATCCTTTTGAAGACATGTGTATTTGACATAACTTCATCATCTCTGTCACAACCTGGTTCTAAAGTAGATTGTGGTAATTGTATGGGGTGTCTTTGTGTCTTCTAATACTGAGGTGTTTTAGATTTGGAGTGAGTCATAAAGTTATCTCCTTTCTGTACAACAAGTTGTTCTTGCATTCTCCAACATCATATTTTACTGAGGACTATAAGGAACTGTACCATTTAACTCAATTCCATCTCGATCTTGTGGATCCTCTTTTTAAACTTGTTGTGGGGGTTGTTTACTTTTCATCATAATCTCACTTGGGCAAAACCTTTCAGTGAGATGTTTCCATATCTGTTTTTCTATACACTTCTACTTTTGTGGTATGACCTTCAATTTTATTGAAAACTTCACTCATTCTGTTGAAATGAGTAGACCCACGTGTACCTGGACAAATTATGAAGTGGAACAGATTGAGAACATAAGTTTAATCTTATTGGTGCCTTCAATTTCCATCACGAAGTGGGAGAATGCCCCAAATAATACTACATTGTACGTCCATAACTCCAATGCATGCTGTATCCCTCCATGCTATATTCCCTTGTCATATCTCTCTTCAGTCTATAGGCCAGGTGTGTAGACCCTCATCGAACATCCTTGTTTGGTAATTGAACAGAAGTTGTAGACCTATGTACTATATCGTGGTTACTGAGGCTTTACAAATAATAATAGTCAAGGTTACTAAAACGCTCATGTCATAGTTTTCTTTACCCCATTCTGGTTGAGTAAGAAATGTATTATTCTTCTATAAAGATTTTAGGTGTAAAATGTGGAGAAGGTATATCAGGCAAGCTTATAGATTTTCGGGACCTTCCCATTTGATGCATATTTTTTAGGTTCATCAGGGTTGTATTCCATCTCTTGTGAAGTGTATGTTTTTAGAGAAAATTGGATTTTCTTTCCCTTAGTTAAGATCCTTGTTTTAGCGATCTAGTACATCGATATTAAATTGGTTGAAAGCTTTTGGGACCACATTATAACAATTGTTTCTAAGCTTTCCCCCTCATCCTAAGTTTACGATGACCCTCTCCCTATGATCCCCTGGTCGTTGAGTGTATCCATACTATACTTTTCATCTCATGACATTGTCCACATGGTTACGTGGTGAGTTATCTCAACTTGTGGTGAGATCCATGTGATGTGATTAACCTGTGTCTTATGGGGAATGATGATATTCTGTCATACACGTCAAACTGTCATACATGAGCCTTTCTTTAAATTTCCTATCCCCTGTCATCACTATCCTCTTCTCCATTATTGAGATATCTGGAGTTGATGACTTTTTTTTGGGAGACTTACACAACACTCGTATATGATTCCATTCCAGAATATGAGTTAGCTGGTCAATCTAATTCTTCATACATGAGTAGACCCTTTTGCCCATTTTTCTTGCAATGCACACATTTCATGGTTGAGTGCTTCTTAGGTACTACCATTGGTAGAGGGTCATCATGATTAGTGGTTACAATGCAACGTAGGTTGTTGTGCATGTCCTTCTTCTACTTGATCCTCATATTTTTCGGTTATCTTCTCACCAACATGACCATGAAATTCGACTTTCCTTTCTTGCATTCCCATCAATTAGGGGTTTTGGTTTCGAGGACTTCACTATGCACCTTCTGACTTAACATAATTGTTTTTCATGAGTCAAGTCACCAACAAAATCATCTAAAGAGGAAATTTTCCATGTGGCTCCAAGAGGGCATCTAGAAAATACCTAAAATAGAGGATCAAGATCAAAAGAATCTAATGGATCATATTAAACCTTCTCCACTTGGGATTGTGGGAATAAATGATTTAATGGGTTACGTAAAAATGAATAATTTGGGGAAATTTAATCAAATAGGGACCTAGGGGATTTTATTAGAGGCAATAGTGTATTTATTTTAACAATGTGGATTTTTTAAAAAAAATTAATAAACTAATATGTAGCATGGGCTTATTTGATTTATAATAGGGCATGGAGAGTGTTAAAGTATTAAACCAAGGACTTACAAAAAAAATTAAATAAATAAGTTTTTGGCACGAGCTAGTATGGTAACTGATTAGACCCCTTTCCAAATTTAAATTTAATTTAGATAAGGGGTGGTTAACTTGGTAATAAATTTGGGAAGAAAAACAATATCAAATAAACCGCTGGTTATAGTAGTACGTCTTGTTGTCATGCAATGCAAATACTAAATTGGAAGTATCCAAGCACAACAACTATACCCCTATGCCAAAATTTTCATGTTCTATAATTTTTTAACATCCCCTTAGGTGATTTAGTAAATTCCATTCATTCCCCCTAGGTGATTTTAGGAGTTCATTGAAAATGCAAATCTTAGGCAGTCACAGGAAGGGCTATCGCTGGCCTTCCCAAGATCGGATCACCCTCCTGGAGTGGAACGGAAGAGAAAAATAAACATGGAGCTGAATGAAATACCTTGGAACATCAAGGAAATGATTTTGGAAGGTCTGGGGAAGTTCTGTAAGACTTAGAGTAGTTTGAGTAAAAAACAAGGTTCACAAGCCCAGGCGGTACACAGGCCTAAAACAACTGCTGAGCTTCAAAAGAAGATTTTGGGAGCTTCGGATGGATTTAGAAGTAAAAAAAATCATCAGAAAGAGGATTATAATACCTACATGATGGTAAAATAATATTTTTCACAACACCTTGGCGCATATGATTGACAGGCAGTTTTTCTTAGGCACAAGTGGAGTACCAGATAAAAAATCCTATTTTTCAGGGATAATATGGCTTAATGAAGACATGAAACCCCCATAATTGGATTCAAAATTCCATTTACAGTCAGGTTCATATATAATTTCACTAAGAAATTCCATCGGGAGCTCAAGTTATCTTAGTTCTAAGTTACCCTCTCAAACGCAGTTCAGGACTTAGTCATTTTTTCGAGAGGACACATGTCAGCACCAGAAGCCTAGCGAGATTTCATGTCCCTGACATCCCTAAGGTTACATCAGCACTTGGAAAATTCACCCAGCCCCCATGTGACCTTTGGGGCCCTCATATGACCTCCAGACTTGACAGATCAGCCCCCAAGTGCTTATTTGGAGCATGTCTTCCTTGCCATCGGATCAGGCGCCACTTGTCATGCTCTTGACCACCGTGGAATTTGATGTCCCTTGTTCACCTGAGGTGGAGGACATCATACCTTTGAAAATGTTACCAGCCCCCATAGGGAGTCTTCTGGACACCCACCTGACCTCCTTTCTGCTCTCAGTGCTTCAATGCAATTTTCTCCCTCTTCATTTCCTGTCGTTGGATCAAACACCACGTGTCATGCTCTTGACCACCGTGGAATTTTATGTCCCTCAAGTCCCTAAGGTTAGTGACATAAATCATTTAAAATTTTTCCCTAACCCTAATTGTGCATATCTTTTTTTAAAAATTCCAAGTGTCGCCTTTTTCACTTCTAACTTTTAATAGTTTTTTTGCACTCCATTCCTCCATTCTTCCTTTGCAACATTCTACCATCACTCCACTATTGCAAATGCTCAGACCAGCTCAACCCAAACACTGAAACAAGATCCCCACAGCAATTTTCAGGTCTTAGAAGGATCTTTCATCTTAACAACAAGGAGAAACGAAGAGCAAGTAGAAGAAAACAATGAATATCTCCATAGCCTAAAAATGAAGATCTGAAGAAATATTGCAAGCCGGTGCATGAAAAAAAACCATTTTCTGCTGTTCATTCCTCTGTCCAAGACCATCAGAAATACACCTTCAAACTCCTCCCTCATATGACAAAGCAGCCACAACGAAGAAATCTCGTTTCCGGCTCAACGAAGGAAGAAGTGGGATTTCCCGTCAAACCAGTTGCCGGATTGAACTAAGATCGCACATGAAGCATCAGAATAAAAAACCCACATCAAAAATATAACTTTATTTACAAATGGAGGAGAAAACCAAACCTACAATTTCAAGGTCTATTAATGGTTGTCATACCCAGAAGCACTACCAGGCCTGAAAACTAAAACATTAAAATCTCCTGGACTATTAAGCGGGCAGATCTAAAATTTCAGAGGGAGTATATTGGACAAAAACCCATATCAAAAAAATTTGTTCCACGTCAATCTGACTCCTAGATACCAACTTTCTAAAAATAGCAGGCCTACTACATAGGAACTACTATTTTGGGAAATTCAACAACAGAAGAACCTACGAAGGAGACGAAGACATTGGAGGTGCACTATAGCTGAGAATCCACCAGAATGGACATTTTTTACACTTACTAAAAATATTAAGTGGGCCCTCGAGCACCTGCTAAATATAGAAAGTTGATCTAGAAGGAATGAGGAACACAGGGAGAAAGAGGAAGACTAAGCCGCAACATCCAGTTGAAAATCGAGGACTTTCTTTTCCATACTTACTAAAAATAGTAAGTTGCTTTTTTGAAGGGAGATATAAAGACAAAATGGATGGGTCAGAACCTAACAAGGCCCTTTTCCTGCAAGTATGATGTGGAAGACAATGATATCTTGTACATGGACATAAACGACCTCAAGACTCGCACGATCTCCAAGGACCAAAGGAGGATTGAAGACCAGATATTCACAAGTGGCCTATTTGCCACTACAGGACACCCAATGTCTGTGCAAAGTCTCAAACTAGTCCTAGCCTACTCTTTCCACTACGAGCCCGAGACGCGAACCATCCAAGCTAACAACGGTGCAACATTGGCAGTCATCAACCCTAGGACTATTTCAATCTCTTTGTAGATACCAACATCCCCCAATATGGTCATCATTTCCAAGGAAAGGGTCATGCACGATTGGGAAACAATGGATTCATATGTCTAAGGAGTAATGCTCAACTCATGGCTAAAAAATGGAAGACAGCCTTCCAGGATTCCCAAGAATCTACCAAGGTGTGAGTTCCGAGAAGGGTATTCTGATGTCATCACTCTCCTCAGTAGAGTAATGGGCGAAGCAAGCATGATTGACTTCCAGGAATGGATAGGCCTTTTCATCCTGACATTGACAGAAGGGAAGAAGAGAATCGACTAGGGGTAGATCATCAGTGATAATCTCCATCTATAACTGCTCCAAGTACCTGTAACAAAGAAGTTCCACATGACTTCTTATCTAGTTTATCTCCTTGCAAGCTCACAATCATTCAAGGGATTGACTCTTACGTAGAACATTGCTTCCAAGGTACCTGCATTCGAGAAACTTCCACGGTTGATAATTAAGGAGAGCAACATGTATTTCACCCGTGTGAATGAGGCGTTCACCATGTACGTGGTTTGAAGCTTGGAAGGGGATCTTGAAGCTAGGATGTCACCAAAAGTTACATCCTTGTTTAAGGAATATGGCTTGTACTTCATACAATTCTCAACATTCTCCTACATATGAGTCACTGGCTTCGACCAAGCTTCGTTGAAATAGTCTAAGTACCTCAGTGACCAGATCATATTGTTTGAACTCTGTAGGCAGATCACTCAAGTAAATAGCAAGCTCAGAAGTAGGAGAAAGAAATTGATTCCATTTCCTATATCTTTAGGGGAGTTCACTTGCAAAATCTCAAATGATGCATCTCACCTAGAGGCCACTTTCACACATCTGACTCTACATTCCTACATTGCCAGGCCTAACTTTGACATCCAAGAAGATCCTAACTCATTCCAAGTCCCAGAATTACAACATAAACCATAAGTTGAGGACTACTGGTCTAATTATATTGATGAGTTCGAAGTACGTAAAAAAGATCACATGAGGATGACAACCAACAAGATGAAGAAACTCAAGTTCTCTTGGTATGAAGACATCTTACATGATGACGGGACAAAGATGTATGATCCTGAGTATGCAGCAGTCAAGATGTCTCCAATGCCCCAAATCAATTGGCACATTCGTGAATATGGAGATATGTTGGAGCAAACTAAAAAGGTGATGAGGAGAGCGAGGAACTAGTTTCAAAATAAGATTACTACGATCATTCGATCACAAGGAATTTCTCCAAGCCTGAAGCAAGCTTCACATCATTCATATTCAAAAGTGGTGGAGGTAAATTCTAGCTCTAAATACTCTGGAGCGAGTTCAAAAAGGAAGGCCACGGAATTGAAAACTTCTCCCCATGAGAAGAAATCCAAGAAATTCAGGGGAAAAAAAGATTCATTGCCATCGCCGCAAGAGGAAGACATGATCCCAGTAATGCAAATAGAAAATCCAACAACAAACGCACAAGTGAACAAGGAGTATATGACTCATGATCCTATATTCGAGCCACTACAAGAGGTCTTCCATGTTGCTGATTCCAACGCTCCTCTCATTCAGGAATTATCTCCCCCATCAGAACAAAGAATGGTTAAGGTGCCCATCATTGAACCTAAATCCAATAAGATGTTTCCGTGGATGTGGGAAATGATCATCCTCGACACTCGCATGGTGCAACAAGTAGTAGCTCCGATATATCAGCAATTCTCGCATTGGCTAAAGAAAAAAGATCAAGAAAGATCACGCAGACAGCATCACGATTCTACAGTGAGGAGAACGGTAATCAGTACATTAAAGTAGCTCGGCCCAAAGTAATCAAGCCAACATATGAGATGACACTAGATGACTATGAGATGAGTATGATCCAATTGGAACCAGCTACTCATGAAGGAAATTTGCACCTATTCCAACAATCTTCTACTCGTCTGGTGGAAAGGAATAAAGAATATAAAGATAAGATTGAGGTACTAGAGAAACAAGTATGAAGTCTTTCATCTTATGTGCAACACCTAGTCGAACCAAGCATTATAACACTTCCTATTGATAAAGTGGTACCCATCAGTAGCTTTGATCCAGAATCCATCAGAAGAACGCATGAGCTCACGATGCAAGGGTGAGTAAATAATGAATGGATCGACTCAATCTCTGAAAAAGGGAAGTCAGCACTTTAAGATTCGGTCAATCTCTTTGCATACATGTGTATAACCTCAAACAGAATGCAAGCACTCAAAAATGATGTGGGGAAAGAAAGAGATTACTGGGAACCTCTGGGACCAGCAGCAGTGAGTGAGATGAGTAACAGCCATCATCAAGAATTGATCAATAAGAAGGTTTTTGGAATTCCTGTAGAAGACTTGACACATGTATGGGCGAGGGCCTTGGAAATCAGATTTGAAGCAATCAATCGGGCCTTCACAGATCTAGAGGAGAAAGAAGAAAAAACATTCAAGCTGCAGGATAGCATAAATTTAAAATTCTAGAAACTTGGAGTACCCGCAATGAGTGAACACTCAATTGTTGATGAGTTGATTGGTCATTTCGAATAATACATCAAGACAGGGGTGGGAAACCTATTGTCCTTCACTAAGGATACTCTCGACTTCTTCTTAGAAATCTGAGCCTCCATTGCACTTATCGCAGAAAAGCATTCATCATGGTTTACGAAGTGCAAGGAGATCAACAGTGTGGCTGATGGATGGACTAAAACCTTGAGCTGCATTTGTATCCCTCATGTCGACAAAATAGAACCAACAGTGGCTTGATTCAACCAGGAGCTTGGAAAGACAGAAGCCTTCTCAGGATCATAAAGTAGAGAGAAGTTAGATAACGGAGCTAATTCCACCATAGCAGTCCATCCTTCAGCATAATTTTTCTTCTTCTTCTTCTTCCTCTTCTTCCTCTCTCTTTTCTCTTCTCATACAATACCCTCTCTCCTAAATGTTATATTTTTGCGTTGAGAGTTGCACTTTTTGATATGACTTAAGTGACTTTAGAAATATAAT
Source organism: Taxus chinensis (assembly GCA_019776745.2). Classification (NCBI taxonomy): domain Eukaryota; kingdom Viridiplantae; phylum Streptophyta; class Pinopsida; order Cupressales; family Taxaceae; genus Taxus; species Taxus chinensis. The sequence goes on along the minus strand of CM034157.1, from coordinate 190,776,957 downwards.
GTAAATTTAAGTCACCTTGCTATTATAAAAGGGACTTAAATATTTAAAGTGGAATATGAATAGTCTTAAGTCACATTAAGGTATTTGAAAAGTCACCGGGAAGATGAAAAGTTTCCTTCTCTTCTATAAATTGTAACAAGCTTCTCATTTGAGGTCTTCTAAAAAGTCTTCTAAATTTTTCTTCTTAGAAGTTGGATCTATTTTTTGTGAATTCATGAGAGAGTTATCCTTGTGAAGAGAACAATAGATAACAAGTTTCTTCCATTTCTTATATTAAAAAATGTCTTCTACTTCTCACACTATGTACAAATTTTGCTTGAGCTTCAATTAAGGAAGAAGGAATTTTAGCCTCTTTGATTGAGGAGTTTGTTGGTACTTTGTGCCCATTAAGCTTCATTTGGTCTTATAGCTATTACACAGATCTATTTTCTTCTATATTCAAGTGCATGCAATGAAACTTCTAGCTGCTGTATGCAAGTCTCTGATTTTCTACTTGCAGCATTAGTTTTTTCTCTTTTCTAATTTTCTGATTCCATTTCCTACCTTCTTAGCAAAGTGATCTCTTGCAGGTATATGCAAGTAATTGCCGCAGGGTCAGTGGATTGCCCCTGTTGGACCCCTGGCCAAAAGTCCACCAGGATAAAACTCACATTTCACTCGCGCATGAACATATGGTAGCTGCACCAGTTCATTTTACCCTGCACTTCACCGATGTGATCAACTTCCTCTTTAGGGACCTCTGAATCTTTATTTTCAGCTATAAGCTGACATAGGCCCTTGCCTCTTACTAGCTTGGTTGGTTTTATGTTTAGATCATACTCTTGCACCTTTGCGATCCAATTCCCTAGTAAGCTTCCTAACTCCTATTGAGTTAGGATAGACTTAACTACCGTGTCAGGAACTAGCACTACCGTATGAGAGTTTAGGATGTAGTACTGGAAGTTCTTGACTGCTTTGACTACTGCGAAGGCATGTTTTTCTAACTAAGAAATCTTCAATTCATGAGGCTTGAGAGGGGAGCTCATGAAAGTGATTGGAGATTCAACATCCACAGAATTATTTTGCATTAAGATGGCTAATACAGTATGCGCAGATGCATAACTATACATGATAACATCCTTAGAGAAGTCAGGACATACCAGGACGGGTGCATGAGCAATGGAGGCTTTTATATCCTTGAATGATACCTTTCCTACTTCACTCCACCAGAAATTTTGTGACCCTTTCATTATATTTGATATGTGATGAGTCTTTTTAGCGAAGTCAGAAACAAAGCATCTGAGAAAATTCACCTTTCCGAAGAAGAAGTGAACATCGGTCTTACTTGTGGGTAAGGTAAGGATCTAAATAGCCTTAACCCTTTCGACATCTATCTTTGTTCCTTCCTTGCTGACAATGTGTCCCAACAACTTTCCTTCAGTGACCCCGAAAACATAGACTTTTTTGGATTTAGGGAAATCCCGTGTTCTCGGCATCTGATCAATACTTGCTCTAAATGATCACAAGTGATCACTTTGTGTTTTTGAGAACATAGTTAAGTCATCCAAATAAACTATGATGACCTTTCCCATCATACCTTTGAATGCAAAGTCCATTGCTCGCTGAAAGGTGGCACCAGCATTGGTCAAGCCAAAAGGCATCCTGTTGTAGGCGAATGTGCCCCAGGGAGTAGTGAATGCTATTTTGAATTGGTCTTCAGGTGAGACCTCAATCTGATTATAGCCTAAAAAACCATCAAGCATGGAAAGCATCTCTGAACGAGGTTACTACCTACAGAACCTGATCCATTATGGGGAGTAGATAATTGTCCTTCAAGGACGCCTGATTCAGATTGTGAAAAATCTACGCATATGCGTATCTCACCATTCTTCTTTCATACGGGCACGATGTTTGTGACCCAGGTACTGTGATGGATAGGAAAGATGATTCTCGCATCTAGCATTTTCTGTATTTCCACCTGGATGGTACCTGAGATCTTAGGATTGTAATGCCTCTATTTCTGGTGAAAGGGTTTGACATCATCTTTTAACTAGGATGTCATGCTGAACGTCCTTAGGCTTAAAAGACTTTAGATCAGCATAAGACCATGCCAATACATCCATATATTTCTTCAGCAATTTGACAAACTTCCACTTTTCCTCGGGTGTACAACATTTCCCGATGTTCACAAACTGCGGATATTCTACAGTACCCAGGTTGACCGATTCAGTCTCTGGAGAGGAGTTAGGGTCATCTTGTCACTTTTTCTTGACAAAACGATCATGTTTGTCAAACAATCATTCCAGAGAGACTAAACCCTTCGGAATTTTATTTCCCTTGAGCTGACATATGCCATCACCTTCTTTTGATTCGTTTTCTTGACCAGTGACAGATTCACGGCATGTAGAAGTGGATCCCTCAAAATGAAGCTCTTTGAAGTTATCAGCTTTTTCTAGAAAAGTAACAAGCTGATTGTCATCGTTGAATACCTGCCAGTGCTGAGAATTGTCTGGCACACTTGGGCGAAAGACTACCTCAATGGTATACGTGTCTGTTTTCATCCCTGGGTGAGGGAGCATAAGAGACACTAAGATGGCCAATGAATCGGCCATGTCATTTAGAGCTCTTGGAATGGATTTTATTGAGAAAGCATCAAATTCTTCAATGTTCTCCCATACTGCGTTGTGGTAGTGCCTGAGTCTGTCATTTTTCACTTGGTACACCCCTTTTACCTGGTTGACGATCAGTTCGGCGTCACCTTGTACTTTTAGGTTCTTGATTCCTCTTTCCTTTGCAGCTTGCATGCCGAGTAACAAAGATTCATACTCAGCAGTATTGTTTGTATTGAAAAACTACAATTTGAAAGAAAGAGGGAAAATCTCTTCTTCAGGAGATATCAGGACGGCTCCAGTGCCACATCCACTTGTTGCACAACTACCATCAAACTGCAGTGTCCATATCTTGTTAAGGTCCTCCTCCTAGGATGAGAACGTCCATTTTATCAGACTCAGTGGATAAAAATTAGTGCCCCATCCCTGATGATTCAAAGAGAATTTGGGCTTTGGGGTCGTCAGAGTTGGTGACCAGGTACTTCTTTTGTGATTCAGGCTCCAATGTCTGCATTACACCTTTGACGGGGATTCTGGCTTTGGACCAGTCCATATGAATCTCTCCACCAACTTCTCTACAAAAGCTTCTTCCTAGTAGAATTCCATATGCTGCTGGGATATCAGCAACGAGGATGGTCATCTTTACCCTTTTCTCTGGGAACACTGCAAATGCGAACTGTGCGTCTTTGATCTGACCAATTAATGGAACCTGTTTGGTTTCCATGGAGTAACATCTGCCGAAAGGCTTGGTAAGGGTGAGGCCTAAAGCATGAGTGACCTTTGCCGGCATTACATTATCGGAAGCCCCAGAATCAATTATGTAGTTGCTTAGTTTGTGACCATTGATTAGGAGGGAGAGATAAAAAGGTTCAATTTTTCCTGATGCGGAAGTCGAGGCAACATTTATGTGAGATGCAGGAGGAGTGGAAAGGATTCCTTTCAGGGAGACAGGAGAGGGGATGGCAGCTTGGCTTTGGATATATTCAGTCAATCTTACAAGCTGCTCAGGGTTAGACTGAAGATACTCAGCTTCAGACATTTGAATCTTAGTCTTTTTAGCGTGATCGACTATGTCGAATGTGACCAAGGGTTGCGTTGACAAAGGAATGAGTCCCTCATTTCACGATGGTAGGGTAGGGTTACTAGTCTTTATGGAAACAAAAGAAGGCTGATTTGGAGGAGAGATGGGAGGAAAAGATTTCTTCGTAAAAGGTTTAATAGGAGGTTGAGTAGGAAGAGGATTACCTCTTTTAGAAATGGTTGGAGACGTGTTCGACACCGCCTTCTCCTTTTGTATCCTGGCAGCAACTTCTACTTCTTTTCCTTGAGAGCGGGTGAAAACAGCGTATGATTGTCCACTTGCATACCCTTGGGTACCTTCTTCTTCATCAGACTCCTCATCTTCAAATTCCATATACCTGATTGTAGAGTCACCAGTCGGTTCACCGACATCTTGATCATCTTCACCTTGCGATGAAGGTTCTTCATAAATTTTCTCCTCTTCTTCGATCTCGACCAGGGCATTAACCGGAGGGGCCTCAAGTGCTAACCTTGGAGCAGCAGTAGGAAAACGTGGCCTTTGTGGGGCATTGTTGGGAGTGAAGTTCCTCCGTGGGATATCCCGGTACGGAGTGGTAGACGAAGCTTGAGCTAATTGCTTTTTTAATGCGAGCAAGTCATTTGCCATCTTCTGGAATGCCAGATCTGATGAAGTGGCTTGAGAAGGAGTTGAAGCCTTAGGTTTGGATGGCTCTCATTTTAACTCGCCAGATATAAGCAGGTTGTCTTCTATCCGAATGGCCGTAGCTTGAGTGAGGACCAAGGTGGTGATTTGTTCTTGTAAGAGTAAGAAACTTACTCTTGAGCTCATGGCGTTCACAAAGAAACACTTTTGATTTTCTGGTGTTGGCAACATGGCAGGTGGCACACGGTTAATCAGTGAATTGAAACGGGTGATAAAATCACGCATGGTTTCATTGGCCTCCTTCTTCAAGTGAGTAATCTTTGACAGTAACACAAATGCATCTTCTGAATTCTTATACCTGTCTTCAAACGCAGTTCATAATGTGGCCCAACTGGTGATAGATCCAGCCAGCAAGTGTTGGAACCACTCTGCTGCAGGTCCTTGCAAGGTCTCTAGAAAGAGGCGTACTGACACATCTTCATGGGTCACATCTAGGATGTTGCATGACATGATGAATGTAGATATATGTGAATCCATGCTTTGATTTCCACTCCCATCAAATCTTGGGAAATTCTTGCGATTTCCATGAGGGAGTGCGTGAACTGGATGCGGCAATGCAAGAGGGCCCATAACGTTTCCCCATGGTACTGCCATTTGAAAATCTAGAAAGAGGACGTGAGCCAGGAGTGTGGTTCCACTTAGCAGCAGAGCACTACAAATTGATGTGGAGGCTCCTTGTGAAAAATGGTTCTTTCGTGGAGGCGAGGCACTTCTGGCTGACCGATCAGCTGAACTCAGCGATGTGAAGCGTGCTGGTGTAATACTGAAGTTGTGCCTTTGAAGTAGATCAAAAATAGGATCAACTTCTCCATGAGCTCTCCTGCTATGGGTAAATGGCTCACCCGCCAGTGTATCTGTTCAGATCTGCAGTGATTTTAGAGTAGATTTATAAAAACTCTTTTTGTTTGTACTTGCTGATTTTCTGATTTTTCTGACAAAAATCAGCAGCATGTACTTTTCTAAATATTTAATTTTATCCCTCTTTTGAAAACCGATTGCGGTTTAATGACAAAGATTAACGAGGATAAAATGATGGTTAACTTAGTAAGCTGATTTTCAGATCTTAGATTTGACTTTTTTGCAAGGGTTTGAAAATATTTGTAAAACTATCAGAATCTCAGATCTATGAAAATACAGAGATTTTTATAAAAACTCAGCGAACTAAAGGTTTCTAACTGGTCCAGATCTATGGATCTCTTAAGAAAATTTTCAATTTGGATCACTTTTGCAAAAAATTTGGATTTTAATCAAAGAGTTAAGATTTGCAAATAGGTAGTGATTTTTTTATAGTTTTATCTATTTTCTTAGTCTTCCCCAGCAGCTTTAAAAAACTGTTGGTGTCTTTTAGCTGACATAACACTCACATAGATCTGGTTCTTTCCCCAGTAGAGTCACCAAAAACTGTTGGTCCAAAAATCTGTCGGGTGGGAAGATCTATGGATAGACAGGCCAACAGTGTGCAGGGCATAGCCCCTCTTTGAGACAGCAAAGTGAAACTGGTTTATTGCTATTCTACCAGCAGGAATCTGTGCAAGTCTTACAGTATTCTGCCTTCAGGGGGTTTGGGATCTCATCCCAGTAGAGTTAGTTCCGACGAAGAACAGAAAGGAATGAAGGAAGGAATAGAAGAAAGATGGATCTGAAGGGAGAAAAGAAATGAATTCCAAAGTAGAAAGGTCAGAGGGTTTATGTTTTGGGCCGGTAGTAAACAGAGCCAAACTTACTCACATAAACAAACAAAGCAATACTGATAAACAAATGACAAAAGCATATGTGAATCCAACAGAATAAGCATGCAGATCTAACTTAAGAAAGATCTAACACATAACACAGGAATTCAGCACAAAGTCTCAATTTTTGTATTAATAATTGTTCTGTTACAAGAAAGCTCAAAGTCTTTCTCTCCTCACTTCTATTTTTCATACAAATTTTCTCACCCTTGAATACTACAAGTATCCAAGTATTTATAGAAGGAGAAGGAGAAAGAAGACAAAAAGGAGCCAACAACTATTTACAAAATATCTAAAAGTCAAATGTTGACTTTAGGGCAATTTTGTGGATGACAACATCCCATGGTGCAACATGGATGATGTCATCATTTGTGCCAACATACTTTTAAATACTTTTACAAAAATGGGATTATCCCAGGAGGAAGGAGCCTATTCATCGTCATCCCTTGGCTTGAAAGGAGTGTCTTGCTTCTGCTCAGGAGAGGTAATGTGAAATTGAGCTCGATACTCCATGAACTTGCTTACCATCGCTTGAAGTTGATCCTGAGCGGGACCCTTGGTGTGATCCCCGATGACTTCACAAGTTTCCCATTCATCTCTGAGTCTTTCCAAGAGTTTGAAATATTCATTGCCTACCTCCATCAGGTATCCAACAAAGTCACGGTAGGCCAGAAGGTTGTTGATAGATTCTATATCAAAAGTGGCCTCTGACGCTAAACCCTGCGACGTGATTTCCTTGAAAATCTGAATAGTATCATCTGCCTTCCTCAAGGTGTACGATGCACCGAGCAACCCTGGAGACATTCTTAAGATGATCTGCTCCATTTGATGCATTGCATCCAGGGCTTCCTCCTTGATTTTGTCTATCTTTTCCAAGACAAACTCCATTTGGTCAACCCGATAGTCTAAAGCAGCAAGGACTTTGTTGGGTGCTCGCGGGTGATCAAAAATGCCAAATTTCACCAAGTCATCGACTGGGCAGTCGAGCATCTTCTGGAATGTCTCGTGTTGCAACCTGGCATGGTCCAACTCTTTGGAGATAGGTCCTGCTATTGCCTGGAGTTCCTTGTTAGCTTGATCTATATTTTGATAGAGCTCTGTGAACTTTGTAATCACTTCCTCACTATCTTTGAGGATCTGCTCTCTCCAGGTGGACACTGCTATACCTTGCTCACCGATCTTGGCATACTCATTTATCTTCTCCTGACTAAGAACTTCAGGAGGGTCAGCGACAGTCATAGGAGGGGCATTGCCCATCTTTTGCAGGGCTTGGAGAAGATGCTTGTTTTGCTCTTTTAATATTCTCTTCTCTTCCTTTGCTTCTTGAAGCTTTTTGCAAAGGGCATCCACTGTGGATAAGGCCTCTCCTTGCAGGCTCTCTGATGATGTTCCCATTGTGACCTAAGTCACTGTAAAATCTGTAGGAGATAGATCTTATTTCTTCTTTGTGAGATCAGGGTATGCAATCTCCATAACCCTTTAGCCTGAAGCACTTTGAGAGAAGTGGGTTATAGCCTTTTGCTTCTTATGCCCTTTAGCCAGAATAACAAAGAAGTCCATAGGTGCAATAGGGACTTTCCTCTTGTGTTGGCTCAGGTGTTTGGAGATCCATTCTGGACTTAAGGGAGTGGGACCAGAGGAAGAGGAGGAAACGGGGGTGGAAGAAGGAGCAACTGCAGTGGACACGGGGAAATGTGTCGAGACACTTGGTGGTGGCATTGAGAAAGAAGCCAACACTCCAATGCTCACGGGGTTAGGAGTGACTGCAGGAGAGGAAACCATGGGGGTGGAAGGGATCTGTGAGATGAGGGAAGAAATGTTGGGGGACAGATCCACGAGGGAAGAGAAGATGGAGGAAGAGGGAGGGGGAATGGTAGAAGATGGGGGAGAAGACACAACCAAAGGAGTGGTTGGTTGAGCAACATGAGGAGGGGAAGGAGGAGCGAGAGAGGGAATGGTTGGGACCTCACCAGTTGTAGCAGTGACAACATCCTGAGTGGATGTGTCCGTTGGAGCACTGGCCGCTTCTTCTCTTCTTGGGGACACTAAGTCCACAACTTGCTCTTCGGCGGTGGAAGGAGGGCTCTCAGGAACTTCTTTCTGAGTAGTGCTTGCCTCTCCTTCTATATCTTTTCCTTTGCCTTTAGGCAAGTGTTTCGGCCTGGTGGGTGCATCACCCAAGGGAGACGTGGTAAAGTCTACCCCAAGGTAGATGATACCATTTTTCTTGCACCAATGCTCGGTGCACTGCAGAGTGCCTTTGACCCTTTCCTCAATAGTCTGAGGGGCCTTGTTTCTATCAATTTTAGCAAATGGCCAATTGTCCCCATCCTTGTCTAGATAAACCTATCAACTTCTTGATCAGTTGCTTGGAAACCCTTTGGGATGATGGCCACACTATATTGAATGATCTCTGTCAGGGCCAGGCGGGAGTGATCCTTTCATCTGAGCTCGACCTCGTGATATAGATCGATGTAGATATCTTCGATCTGATGGATGTGAATTGGATCGATTTTTTCCCTTTGAAGGTAATCAAGAGGATCAAAGGTTGGCCTTGCTGGGAAATTATGCTTCAAATTGAGCAATTCAAGCTCTGCAAACATCTCCCTGGGCTTTGCTCTGTGAAGTGCAGGTGTACCTACCCACTGTGAGGGGGAATGGAGTTCCACCCTTCTTCCTTTTTAAACACTTCTCATGGTATGTGATAAGCTGTCTAGACAGCTCTAACAAGATCAATTTGGGTCCCGCATACCTCGGCAATTTGGTGGGCTCTCCCAAGAAGTTAGCGGCTCTGAGATAGGTGAAAGTGGGGAATTGCGTGAATAACACTCCCCACTTCTCTGTGGTGGTGACCACACTTTTGGTCATCTGACCGTAAGTCATGTTGGGCCTCAAGAGGTAGATGACGCCATAGAAGAAGACGTCGTTGACTTTACTGAATTGGGCTATGCTGTTCTCCAGTTTTAATTCTGGATAGTACTCGTATATTTTGACCTGGGGCCATACCCCATACCGATTCAATGTTGGGTAGTCCCTCTCTGAGGTAGCAACATATACCACATAGGAGTTCATATAGAACCTCCCAGTTGTTGAAAGTTGTTGAAGCTGCTCCGAGATTGTGCTGCTGATAATCTCTCCCCATTCAAAATGCTGATCAGGAACATTTTTATTCATTGTTTCTAAATACCTGAGCATCCACTTGTGAAAGTAATGGGCATCGGGGAGCCCAAACACCCTGCTCAGGAAGGTGATGGTGTCACTCAGCTCCTCTGAAAAGTCACTGCGATGAATGACTTGTGGCCACCTGCTTGTCACCTTCTTGTTATTGAGGTACACCTCATTCATGAGCTGCATACATTTGTCTTCATTTTCATTCCATGTCTTCATGCAGTCCTCTTGGCTTACTGCTACAAAATGTCAGTGGTGAGGGATACCCAACATGATCTCAAAATGTCAGGCCGTGAGGTTGATTATTACCTCGCCCTTCTCATTTTCGACACATCTTGTGTCCTTATTGTAACAACGGCCCACCAACATCATGAACTCATTGTTGATTGCACTCACTGGGATCCCTGCAGCAAAGTGCAGACCACTGCCAACCAATTTATCCATCCATGGGCTTCCTGTGACCTTCTTGGTTCTGGCCCAGAAGTCCTCCATGTCAATGTGCCCGAGTTCTGAATCTCCGATATCCAAGATCACACTCTGCAAGAGATTCAGGCATCCTGACCCTTTGGTATTTATATTTCATTTCTTCTTCTATTAGCCTTGGCTTTACCCTTGGACTTAGTTGGCTTCTTACTCGATGAAGACATGTGTGGATCTGAGTTCAGCTGTTGATCTGCAAGAAGAATCAGGGAAGTCCATCGTAGAAGAGCCATGTTAGCTGTTAAGTCATCCATCAAAGCTTACAGAATGAAAAGTTAGCAATTTATGAGCCTCTGGGTGCAAGGCGTAGCTCTACTGCAGGCTGCAGGGTCTTAGAAAAGCAAGGCACACTTTGGGAAAGTGTTGCATGGGAGAAAACAGTGCCAAAAGGGGCAGAGAGCATGGAAAGGCTACACACAACATTCAAATGTTGGTGTCAAGGGATGTGCACTTGTGCCATTAGAAGTCCTTTTAAGTGGGGTGCAGATATGATTGGTGTAGCAAGGTCCAATGATGCACCATTGGCACAGATGTGGTAGATGTTGCATGAGAGTGAGGTGCACCAAGTGGTTTAGAAATATGCGGCACGGGAAAGGTTTGCACAACATTCAGATGTTGTAGTTGTTTTGGCACCAGCGCTTGCACCTAGGAAATTTTGTAATGTTTATAAGGTGGGGAGAAGGCTTATGCCACATGCAGGGACAGTGCACCTATGGCATGACTGTGTTTGATGTAACAAGAATGAAGCTTGCGCCGAAGGAAAAATAGTGGGTTGTTTGCAAAAAATTTATGATTTTCACTCTTTTGGCTCAGATTTTGATGTCTAGGAGGGAAAACTTAGCAAAGCAGGGAATAAGGGACAAATGAGTTTGAGTTGTTTTGTGGTAGAGTCTTCCAGATTTAGATCTGGAAGGAGAGGAAAATGGTTTGAAGGAGGGTTTTGCAAATGGGTTGGGATTGTTTATCTTCTTGGGTTCATTGTTTATTATCAATCCTAATCACCTAAACCAACATAAAAACCACAACAAATCCACAAGAAGGGCAAGGGCCACTTACCAGGAATATATAACGATAAAGGAGATGATGTGGGGTCCATGAACGTGACAAATGGCAACACACGGGGCTGACAGGAACGCTGACAAGTACAGAGGAATAACTTTTTCACATTTTTTGAATTGTGAAAATGACAGGTCAGACGCGCCTATATATAGCAAAAGGTGCAATAAATGTGCCACCAACTTTTTCTATGGCACACTTAAGTGGATGTCGACACGAAGAGATTTGCACCATGGCGCAGCTTTGGGAGTGTCAACACTACATTTTCAACGTCCACTTCGCACTTTAGAGAGTGCAACATTTGGAGTGTTAGACAAGTTGGCGCATGCGCCTTGGCACACCTTTGAGAGGCGCAACATTTGGAGAACATTGAGGCACAACATTTGGAGTGTTGACACTCCCTAGAATGTGCCAAAGGAATAGAGGGGCACAGTTTTGGTTGATGTAACATGAATGAAAACTGTGCCCAACCCAAAAAGGTTGAAAATGACCAAGTTCTAAAAACTAGATTTTCCGGAAAGGGATTTTATGCCATTCCGAACGCTAAGAGACCTTAACGGGGGACCAAAACAGAAATTTTGGTATGGTTTGAAGATGTGGTGCCTTCTAAAAATAATTTGAAGAGATTCTTCATTAATGCCTCGCCTTTAGAAGTAGGTTTCTTCCTTAGAATATGCCAACCAAGAACTTTGAGGGAAGCTCAGGACTTCACAATAGAAACTAATGATGATCTGATCTTTCCCAGTAAAGTGAAAGGCCCAAAATGGTAGGCTCAAAGGGTCAAGAATTCAAACTCAGTCACCATGGATCCAATGTTCCAAAAAATGGCAAATGACTTGGTTGTCTTGAAGAAAAAACTATCCCAGATCACAATGTGGAATGCTCCAAGGAAACTAAACCCTCCAAATAGGCCAAGGATTGCTCCACCTCCTCGCTAGATTTCTCTCGAAACACCACTAGTCAATGTCATCTGTGACACCAAAGAAGTAGAGGAGGAAGCAAAAATTAATGAAATTGAAGAATAAAATGTGGAGGATTATGAAAGCTATCTTGAGGTTGAGGAAGTTGATGGTGATACACACAATGGCCTAATTGAGTACGTTGATGATGAAGATGAGGATGATGATGAATCTCTCAAGTTTCTCATGTGTAGTTTTTCACTTGCACACAGTCTAAGAAAGGTGCTTCATCCTCAACGGCTGCAGTAAAGGACAAGAAGAAGAAATAATATTCTTCTTCGGAGGTCCCACAAAATAAAATCATCAGTAGAGGATCACCACTACCACCTTCGATGGAGTCAGCTAAAGAGAAAGTAGACCCACTAGCTAGCAAGGATCATGCTGACCATACCAAGTAAGTCATCTAATCCTCTCCCCAACTCAAAGGTTACTAAGAATAATTCTTCTTCAAATGTTGTTCCTACAAAAACATCTAAGGTGCCATCAAAACCTACATCCCCATCTCCTTCCAAGCCAGTTACTGCACCCTTGAAAGAAATTTCAACACACAAAACAACAAAACCTTTGCCATGTAAAGCTTCCATTATTCTTGGAACCTCTTCCTCACCCACCATAACCCCATTTGACTTTGTGGAACATGCAAGAAAAACTAAATTCCATCTCACAGAAATAGAATACCTACAAACTCATCCTTCCCAATTTGATAGGTTCATTGATGTAGTTCGTGGAGGTAATCCCATAACCTCAGGTCCTAGTTCCAAAGGCTCCCACACCATCCACACCACCTTCTCAAAACATGCTAGCCCTCAGTGCCTCCAAAACCAACAGGGTTGAACCTTTCTACCTATCACTTCTCATTAAAGGCTTCAGCTAAATAATTGTATCATAGATTTCGGAGCCTCAGATAATGTGATGCCCATAAAAGTTGCAAATTCTCTTGGCCTCACCTTGACTCGAGAAAATGACACCTACTATTCGATGGAATACAAAAAAGTACCATTAGTGGGAAGAATCAAAGATGCACAGGTAGCATTGGCTGATTTTCTAGACAAGAAGGTGCTTCTAACCATCCTCGTGGTGGACATCCTAGCATCCTTTGGCATGCTATTGAGCCAAAGATTCTGTAGAGACTTGGGTAGAGAAATAAAAATGGACTGGTCATCTGTAATTATTCCAGTAAAAGGTGAGATGAAGAAATTGCTTCTGGTAAGAAAGATGAAGTTCACAGTGTGAAAGTCTGATGATCCAAAGGAAAACATTATTTTTCAAGATAGCGGGCTAGGAAACTACTTCCTCACATCAGAAAAAGATGAGAACTTGCCACTCCTTATGGAAGAGGAAGAAGATCAAGTTTGGATGATGGAATTTGATGGTAGTCATTCTAGTGTAGGTTCGGGAGCAGGTGTAGTGTTGTACTCTCCCTCTGGTGAATTGTACCCATTTTCCTACAAGTTGCAATTTGATAATACAAATAACACAGTGGAATATGAAGCTCTCCTTTTAGGCATGGGCGTGGCTCGAAGACATGGGAATCAAGAAGCTGAATATGCTGAGGTGATGCGGAAGTGATAGTAAAGCAATTGGAAACAATATCAGGTGAAAAACCCAAGACTCCGACATTATAGAAACAGAGTATGGGACTGCATTGAATCTTTTGATGCATTTTCCATTGAATCTATCCCAAGAGAAAAGAATGAAAAGGATGATTCTCTTGCAGTATCGGCTTCCCTAGTGACACCTCATCCTTCTTTTGGTAAAGATAAGGTGACCATAGAAATGGTGTTCAGGCCTAGTGTACCAGATAATGCAAATCATTGGCAAGTATTTAACAATGATAACCAAATTCTATCATTTTTGGAACAAAGGGATAATTTCAATAACCTCTTCTTTGAAGGAAGTGAAAATCCACACCGTGAAGCGGTAGCCAAAGAAGAGAAAGAAGGAATCAAGGGTATTGATAATGAAGGAGTGATCAAATTGAAAGGGAACAAGATTCCCAAAGGCCTAGTTTCTTTGGAAGACCTCTTTGACAAACATGACAGATTCATTCAAGAGAAAGAAAAACAATCTTCTCGGTGCCCAACTGATTTTGATAAGGAAAACATCGGCACCCCAGAGGAGCCAAGGATGGTCAATATTGGAAAATGTTTCTCACCTGAGGAGAAGAGAAGGTTTGTTGCATTGCTCAAGAAATATTCAGATGTTTTGGCCTACTCTTATGATGAACTCAAATCCTTCCAACCGAAGGAAATGCATCACTCAATTCCTTTGAAGTAGGATGCTAAGCCATTCAGGAAGAAGCAAAGGCCATATAACCCAAATATTGTTGATACCATCAAGGAGGAGGTAATGAAGATGCTTAATGCAAGAATCATCTTTCCCATCCACCATTCAACATGGGTGGCCAACATTGTGCCGGTGCGGAAGAAGAATGGTGAAATAAGAATATGTGTAGATTTCTGCAACCTGAACCAGGCATCACTAAAAGACAATTATCCTCTCCCTATCATGGACCAAATTTTGCAAGAATTCACTAGATCTGAAATGCTTTCATTGCTTGATGGATTCTCAGGGTATAATCAAATCAAAGTGGTAGAGGAGGATCGTGCTAAGATAGCCTTCACCACGCCTTGGGGCACTTTTTCCTATAGAAGAATTCCTTTTGGACTAATCAATGTGGGAGCTACATTTCAAAGGGTGATGGATTTGGCCTTCAAATATCTAAAACATATCATCGTCATATATCTTGATGATCTGACATTATTTTCAAAGAAGAGGGGAGACCATATCCATCACTTAGAACAAGTACTTGCAAGGTGTAGAAAGCATGGCATATCACTAAATCCCAAAAAGTGCATTTTTGGAGTTACGGAAGGAAAATTTCTGGGGCACATTGTGAACAAACATGGAGCACATATTGATCCTGAGAGAGTACGAGCCATTCAAGCATTATCTCTGCCCACAAGCAAGAAAGGAGTTCATTCATTCTTCGGAAAGGTGAATTTTCTTCGTCGCTTTGTTCCTGAGTTTGCTGAATTAACAAAGCACATCACCACCATGATGAAACCACAGGTAAACTTCAAATGGAACAATGAAGGGAAGGAAGCATTTGAAGAGATCAAAAAATCCATTTCCAAAGCTCCAACTCTTGTGTCTCCATATTTTAACAAAGAATTCATCATGTATTGTTATGCATCAGAACATACCCTCTCTATTGTTCTTGTTCAGAAAAATGATGAAGGCGTGGAAGCACCTATTGCTTTCATGAGTTGTCCATTGAAAAATCATGAACTAAATTACATCCAATTAGAGAAGCATGCTTATACATTGGTTAAGGCTGTAAAAAACTTCAGGTTCTACATCCTCAACTCTCATACAGTGGTGATGGTCCCTGGCAGTGCAATCAAGTCCATCTTAACACATTAGGATCCTAGAGATAAAAGAGGAAATTGGATTGCAAAGACTTAAGAATATGACTTGGAGATTCAAACCTCCAATCTGGTAAGGGGAAATGGTTTGTGCAGGTTGATTGCTGAAGATGAAACACTCAAAGCTCAACACGGTGAAGAAAATTGTGCTTTCCTAACTTGTTCCAAAACAACCCACAGGTTCTCTTTGTAACCACTACTGATGAGTGGTATGCTGATATTTCCTATTACTTAACTTATGGAGAATGCCCTCCTCATCTTGATTACAAGAAAAGGAGAACACTCAAGTTGAAGGCAACAAGGTTTGTAATCTGGAATCACACGCTTTACAAAAGAGGCCTAGATGGATGCTTCCTCAGGTGCGTGGATAAAGAACAACAAGAAAAATTTCTTAAAGCATACCATGACCAAGCATGTGGTGGGAATTTTTCAGTGATGGTCACTACACATAAGATCCTCCGAGGAAGGTATTATTGGCCCACCCTCTTCGCAGACACTCAAGATTGGGTTTCCAAATGTGAAGCATGCCAAAAATTCGTTGGGAGACCACAACTTGTTGCACTTCCACTCAGGCCAGTTATTATTGAAGAACCATTTCAACAGTGGGGGCTAGACTTCATTGGTGTTCTGAATCCTCACTCAAGCATGGGGCACACCTACATGCTCATGGCGACAGATTACTTCACCAAGTGGGTGGAAGCCATTCCCACCAAGCAAGCCAACACCAAAATAGTATGCAACTTCATCAAGGAGAATATCATAGTACGTTTTGGAGTACCACAGAAGATTGTAGTAGACAATGCCACCTATTTCTCTTCAAGGGAGTTGACCGAGTTTTGCTATGGCTATGGAATCTCTCTATCTCATTCATCAGACTACTATCCATAAGGGAATGGATAGGCTGAATCAAGCAACAAGAACATTGTGACCATTGTCCGCAAGCTTGTAGATGAGAACCAAAGGAACTGGCACAAAAATTTGTATGATGCATTGTGGGTGGACATGATCACTCCCAAGAAGGCAATAGGTATGTCACCATTCCAACTATTGTATGGAGTCGAGGTGGAAATCCCACTCACAATTGAGATGCCATCTCTTAAGTTGCTACAGGGAATAGAAGATGGTCAGTACAAGGATTCCATTGACAAGAGGATCCTCTTTCTTGAGAAGCTAGAAGAAAATAGACTCCAAGTGGTGGACCGTATCAAAGAGCACCAGTTAAAAGTAAAGAAATTTTTTGATAAGAAGGCAAAAGTGAGAGAATTCAAAATTGGAGACTTCGTCCTGCTATGGGACAAGAGAAGGGAACCAAAAGGAAGCCATGGAAATTTTGATTCATTATGGCTTGGTCCATTCCAAATTCATGAATCTTGCAGTGAGAATTCTTTTCTACTCTCATATTTGGATGGAACGCCATTGGAATTACCTCGCAGTGGGAAATACCTAAAATTATATCATCAGTGAAAGTGGGTTGTCCCCTGCCTTGTACTATAGGTGATTTCTAGGTGTGTTTCCCCTTTTTTGTGTGTTTCCTTTCCATCGGTTTGTGTGTGTGTGTGTGTTTCCGTCTTCTAATATCTCTTTCTAGAAGTTGTACATGACTCTGCAAGGCCCAATGGATAAGGCACTGGTCAAAAAATTATATGGTCTAAAATTGAGATTCTGGATTCCCATGTCATGTCTTCACTTCACTCAGTCCACGCCATGTCCCCAAGCTAGAGCCAGTTGTTGTCGTGCAAATGTGCAACGACTAAATTGGAAGTTTCCAAGCACAAAAACTATACCCGTATGCCAAAATTTTCATGTTTTATCATTCCTAGGAAACCCCAGGTCATCTATCCAATCAATCCAAATGACCTCCCAACCATTTGCATTTATAACATCCCCCTAGGTGATTTAGGAAATTATTCATCCCAAAGGAATGAAAATCTTTTGGTAGTTTGGGATATTGCTGGCCTTCCTTACGGGACATCAACACCTAGGTGATTTTAGGAGTGAATTCCATAACATCATGGAAATTATTTTGGATTTGGGGAACGTTATTGGTTGTAACATGAAAAGAACAGCCCTTGGATTAGTTTGAGTAAAAAACAGGATTCAAGCCTAGGTGATTTTAGGAGTTCATTGAAAATGCAAATTTTGGGGAGTTAGAATTAAGAAGGGCTATCGCTGGCCTTCCAGGGATTGGATCAACCCCCTTCCCAGGAGTGGAGAAGAACATAAGGGAAAAATTCAACATGGAGGTGAATTTAAATACCTTATAACATCATGGAAATTATTTTGGAAGGTTTGGGGAAGTTTTGCAAGACTTGGAGCATTCTGAGTAAAAAACAGGGTTCACAAGCCTAGGCGTACACAGGCCTAAAACAGTTGTTGGGCTTCAGAAGAAGATTTTGGGAGCTCCGAATGGAGTTTAGAAGTAAAAAAAAAATCATCTCTAAAAATAGGATTCCAAGACCTACATTATGGTGAAATAATATTTTTCACAACACCTTGGCGCATATGATTGGCAGGTAGTTTTTCTCAGGCACAAGTGGAGTCCGAGATCAAAAATCCATTTTTTTTGGATCATATGGTCAAATCAAGACATGTGACCCCCATAATTTGATTAAAATTCCATTTATATTCACGATCATATAAAATTTCACCAATAAATTCCACCAGGAGCTCAAGTTATCTTCATTCCAAGTTACCCTCTCAAAGGCAGTTCAGGACTTAGTCATTTTTTCGAGAGGACACGTGTCAGCACCAGGAGCCTGGCAGGATTTCATGTCCCTGACATCCCTGAGGTCAGGTACATCAGCCCTTGGAAAATTCACCCAGCCCCCATGTGACCTTTGGGACCCTCATATGACCTCCAGACTTGACAGTTCAGCCCCCAGGTGCTTATTTGGAGCATGCATTCCCTGTCGTTGGATCAGGCACCACGTGTCAGCTCCAGGACCACCGTGGAATTTGATGTCCCTTATGCACCTAAGGTGGGGGACATCATACCTTGAAAAATGTGCCCATCCCCCATGGGAGTCTTTTGGACACCCATGTGACCTCCTTTCAGCTCCCAGTGCTTTAAAGTAGCCTCCTTCATTCCCTGTCGTTGGATCAAACGCCACATGTCATCCTCTTGACCACCTTGGAATTTGATGTCCCTCACATCCCTGAGGTTAGGGACATCAAGCATGGAAAATTCCCCAAGCCCTAATTGTGCATATCTTTTTAAAAAAATTCCAAGTGCCGCTTTTTTCCCACTTCTAACTTCTAATAGTTATATATGCACTCCATTCCTCCATTCTTCCTCTGCAACATTCTACCATCACTCTGCCATTGCAAATGCTCAGACCAGAATCAACCCAAACACTGAAACAAACTCCCCATAGAAATTTATAGGTCTCAGAAGGATTTTTCATCAAAACAAGAAGGAGAAACAAAGAACAAGAAGGAAGAAAACAGTGAAAATCTCCATAGCCTAAAAACAAAGATTGAAGAAATATTGCAAACCAGTGCATGAAACAATGAACCATTTTTTTCTGTTCATTCCTCTATCCAAGACCATCAAAAATAAACCTTCAAACTCCCCCCTCGTGCGAAAGAGCATCCACAACGAAGAAATCTCATTTCTGGCTCAACGAAGAAAGAAGTGGGATTTCCCGTCAAACCAGTTGCCGGATTGAAGTAAGATCACACGTGAAGCACCAGAAGAAAAAACCCACATCAAAAATATAATTTTCTTTGCAAATGGAGGAGAAAACTAGACCTGTAATTTCAAGGTCCATTAATGGCTGTCGTACCCAGAATCATTGTTAGGTCCAAAAATTAAAACTTTAAAATCTCCTGGACTATTAAGCGGGCGGGTCCGAAATTTCAGAGGGAGGATATTGGGAAAAAACCCATATCAAAAAAAATTGTTCCACATCAATCTGACTCCCAGAGGCCAAATTTCTAAAAATAGCAGGTCTACTACATAGGAACTGCTATTTTGGGAAAGTCATCAACAGAAGAACCTGCGAAGGAGACAAAGACATTAGAGGTGCACTACAACTGAGAATTCACCAGAACAGACATTTTTGGCACTTACTAAAAATAGTAAGTGGGCCCTCAAGCACCTGCTAAAAATATAAATTTGATCTAGAAGGAACAAGGAACATAGGGAGAAAGAGGAAAACTAAGCCACAACATCCAGTTGAAGATCGGGGACTTGATTTTTTGGAGTTACTAAAAATAGTAAGTTTCTTTTTCGAAGGGAGATATGAAGACAAAATGGATGGGTCAGAAGCTGACACAACCCTTTTCCTGTGAGTATGATGTGGAAGATAATGATGTCTTGTACATGGACTTGAATGACCTTAAGACTCGCATGGCCTCCAAGGACCGAAGGAGGATTGAAGACCAGATATTCACAAGTGGCTTGTTCACCGCTATAGGACACCCAGTGTCTGTGTAAAGTCTTGAGCTAGTCCTAGCCTGCTCTTTCCACTATGAGCCTGAGACACGAACCATCTGAGATGACAATGGTATAATGATGGCAGTCATCAGCCCTAGGACCATTTCAATCTCTCTACAGATACCAACGTCCCCCAAAATGGTTGTCATTTCCAAGGAAAGGGTTATGCACGATTGGGAGACAATGGATTCATGTCTAAGAATTAGCACTCGGCTCATGGTTGAAAACAGGAAGAAATCCTTCTAGGATTCCCAAGAATCTACCAAGGTGTGAGTTCCAAGAAGGGTATTTATGATGTCATCACTCTCCTCAGTAGAGTAATGGGTGAAGCAAGCATGAGAGACTTCCAAGACTGGATGGGCCTTTTCATCCTGACATTGACAGAAGGAAAGAAGAGAATTGACTGGGGGTAGATCATCAGTGACAATCTCCATCTACAACTTCTCCAAGTACCCATGAAAAAGAAGTTCCACATGACTTCTTATCTAGTTTATCTCCTTGCAAGCTCATGATCATTCAAGGGATTGGATCTCATGCAGAACATTACTTCCAAGGTACCTGCATTCGAGAAACTTCCACAGTTGATAATGGAGGAGAGCAACAGGCATTTCACTCACATGAATGATGCATTCACCATGTATGTGGTCTGAATCTTGGAAGGGGATCTTGAAGCTAGGATGTCACCAAAAGTGGCATCCCTGATTAAGGAATATGGCTCATACTTCATACAATTCTCAACATTCTCCTACATACGAGTCGCTGGCTTCGACCAAGCTCCATTGAAACTACCTAAGTACCTCAGTGACCAGATTGTATTGTTTGAACTCTATAGGAAGATCACTCAAGTAAATAACAAGCTCAGAAGTAGGAGAAAGAAATTGATTCCATTCCCTATATCTCTAGGGGAGTTCACATGCAAAAGCTCAAATGATGCATCTCACCTGGAGGCCACTTTCACACATTTGACTTTGCATTCCTACATCATCAGGCCCAACTTTGACATCCGAGAAGATCCTGACTCATTCTATGTCCCAGAATTGCAACATGAGCCACAAGTCAAGGACTACTGGGCCAACTGTATTGATGAGTTTGAAGTACGTAAAAAAGATCACATGAGGATGACAATCAGTGAGATGAAGAAATTCAAGTTCTCTTGGTATGAAGACATCTTACATGATGATGGGATAGAGATGTATGATCCTGAGTACACAACAGTCAAGATGTCCCCAATGCCCCAAATCAACTGGCATGTTCATGAATCAGGAGATATATTAGAGTGGACTGAAAAGGTGGTGAGGAGAACGAGGAACTGGTTTCAAAAGAAGAGGACTATGATCATTTGGTCATGAGGAATTTCTCCAAGCCAGAAGCAAAGCTTCACATCATTTGTCTTCAAAAGTGGTAGAGGTAACTTCTAGTCTCTAAACACTCTGGAGTGAGTTCAAAAAGGAAGGCCATGGAATTGAAAACTTCTCCCCAAAAGAAGACACCCAAGAAAATTCAGAGAAAAAGATTCTCATTGGCATCACCATAAGAGGAAGACGTGATCCCAAATAATGCAATAGAAAATCCAACACAGCAGATGCACAAGTGAATAAGGAGTATACGACTCATGATCCAGTCTTTGAGCCACTACAAGAGGTCTTGCATGTTGTTGACTCCAATGCACTCCTCTCATTCAGGACTTTCCTCCTCCATCAGAACAAATAATGGTTGATGCACCCATCATTGAGACCTGAATCTGAGAGATGTTTCCATGGATGCAGGAAACAATTATCCCTGACACTCACACTGTGTAACAAGCAACAACCACTGATCTATCAACGATTGTCTCATTGGCTAAATAAAAAAGGTCAAGAAAGATTACACATAAACAGCATCATGATTCTATAGTGGGGAGACAGGTAATCAGTACATTGAAGTAGCTTGGCCAAAAGTAATCAAGCCAGTGGATGAGATGACACTAGCCGACTATGAGATGAGCATGATCCAATTGGGACCAGCTACTCATGAAGGAGATTTGCACATATATCAACAATCTTCTACTCACATGGTGGCAAGGAATAAAGAATATAAAGAGAAGATTGAGGTACTAGAGGAACAAGTACAAACTCTTTCATCTTATGTGCAACACCTAGTGGAACCAAGCACTATAACACTTCCTATTGAGAAAGTGGTACCCATCAGTAGCTTCGATCCAGAATCCATCAGAAGAACACATGAGCTCACAATGCAGGGGTGAGAAAATAATGAATGGATTGACTCAATCTCTGAAAAAGGGAAGTCAGTGCTTCAAGAGGCAGTCAAGCTCTTTGCATACATGTGTGCACAATGCCAACAGAACATGGGCACTCAAAAAGGATGTGGGGAAAGAAAAAGATTATTGGGAACCTCTGGTTCCACTAGTGAGTGAGATGAGCAACACCCATCATCAGGAATTGATCGATAAGAAGGTTTTTGAAACTCCTACAGAAGACTTGACACATGTATGGGTGAGGGCCCTGGCAATCAGATTTGAAGCAATCAATCGAGCCTTCACAGAGCTAGAGGAGAAAGAAGAACAAACATACAAGTTGCAGGATAGTATAAATTGGAAAGTTCAAAAACTTGGAGTACCCACAATGAGCGAACACTCAACTGTTGATGAGTTGATTGGCCCTTTCGAAGAATACATCAAGAAAGGGGTGGGCAACCCATTGTCCTTCACTAAGGATACTCTTGACTTCTTCTCAGAAATCTGAGCCTCCATTGCACTTATCATAGAGAAGCATTCATCATGGTTCGGGAAGTGCAAGGACATCAACAATGTGACTGATGGATGGACTGAAACCTTGAGCTGCATTCGTATCCCTCATGCTGACAAAGTAGAACCAGCAGTGGCTTGTTTCAACCAGGAGCTTGGAAAGACAGAAGCCTTCTCAGGATCACAAAGTGGAGAGCAGTTAGAGAATGGAGCTAAGTCCACTGCAACAACCCATCCTTCAGCATAATTCTTCTTCTTCTTCTTCTTCTCTTCTTTCTCTCTCTTTTCTCTTCTCATATAACACTCTCTCTCCTCAATGTTATATTTTTGCATTGAGAGTTGCACTTTTTGATATGACTTAAGTGACTTTAGAAATATAATGTAAATTTAAGTCACCTTGCTATTATAAAAGGGACTTAAATATTTAAAGTGGAATATGAACAGTCTTAAGTCACATTAAGGTATTCGAAAAGTCACCAGGAAGATGAAAAGTTTCCTCCTCTTCTATAAATTGTAATAAGCTCCTCATTTGAGGGTTCTTCTAAAAAGTCTTCTGAATTTTTCTTCTTAGATGTTGGAGCTGTTTTTTGTGAATTCATGAGAGAGTTATCCTTGTGAAGAGAGAAAGAGATAGCAAGTTTCTTCCATTTCTCCTATTAAAAAATGTCTTCTACTTCTCACACTATGTACAAATTCTGCTTGAGCTTCAATAAAGGAAGAAGGAATTTTAGCCTCTTTGATTGAGGAGTTTATTGGTACTTTGTGCCCATTAAGCTTCATTTAGTCTTGTAGCTATTACGCAGATTTGTTTTCTTCTATATTCAAGTGCATGTAATGAAACTTCTGGCTGGTGTATGCAAGTCTCTGATTTTCTACTTGCAGCATTAGTTTTTCTCTTTTCTAATTTTCTCATTCCCTTTCCCGCCTTCCTAGAAAAGTCATCTCTTGCAGGTATATGCAAGCATTTTCCACAAGGTCAGTGGAGTGCCCCTGTTGGATCCCCAGCCGAAAGGCCACCAGGATAAAACTCACATTTTACTCGCACATGCACATATGGTAGCTAGACCGGTTAAGTAGAGGGACTTAGACTCCCAGAGCGTTGGCAAGATAACCATCCAATTTTTCCCTTACAAATTTTCTCGCCAACATTCATAATTCCCATCCCATTGTACATATTTTTGTCACAAGTTTTCTATAATTTGTATTTGTTTCATCATGCACACAGTTTTGGTTATGGTCTCATTCCTTGTCTGTTAGTTTCACTCATTTTTTGTCACCAATATCTGTAAAATAGCACCCAAGGATTTGTGTCACTATGACTCCTTCCATATCAACCTCATACAATTATCTACTTTGTATTTAATATTATTCGGTTTTGACCATGACAATGAAAATATTTTCAGATGATGTTTCCTCCCATCTCGTGATACTAGTCGTCATTTTCTTTATAAATTTTGTTGAAATTCGATCATGCTTATTATATAAACCCTCTAACATTATACAGGTGTATACATTAGACACTTCTTATCAATTAGCATATATCATTCAGATAAGGGATACACCATCTTAATACATTTGTATCATCATTACCTAGTGAAATAATCTTGTGATATGGTTCACACTTTTCATTTTAGGGAATTACTACATTCATGCCACCTCACATCATACATATTACACACTAGTACACACAAGCACATTCAGAACACATCTGGTTCTATGTAGTGCATTCAACACAAAACACTAACCTATGATGCACTCCAGTTGCCAATTCTATATTTGACTGTTGAGGGCCTAAATCTTTAATACCGGGTTTTCCATATTCACACATTATCTATGGTGACATAACACTTTGGCACTCATATCTTACTAGTGCACAATAATTAAACCTTCCCAATGACGCGCTCTTGTTCTATGGTTCATTCTTGAGCATGTGAGGTGGGCATTTATCAATTAACCTGATTCATGCATACTAATTCACATTTACTTGGGGGAACACTGGCCCTATCACACTCACACTATTTCCATTCCATGTTCACACTCACAACATATTGCATAGTTTGATTGCAGGTAATTACCTTTGCTTTCTTATTTCCGCATGTTCACTTTTCTTACTATGTTAGAAATATACATTGTATGTCACTATATTTTATCATATACACATTTATGTCACTTTAGATTCTAGTGATGATTACATACTTTATTTATATCATTACACAAAACATGGATGTTTTACATTATATGTCTTATGTATCCCGTAGTTAGGCTTATGGGGCATCCACTTTTGTACACATCACATGTGTTATTATTTCAATTTATACTATTTCCTAGTTCAATCACTAGCACACTAATTTATATCAGAGTAGTACACGCTTTTGACATATTTTTATCTTCCTAACATGTTAACATGAGTGTTTCATGTGCAACATTTGTCTTGCAGGAACTCTTTGCTACCATAATTTGTCTGATTATCTATTTATCTATTTGTATTGTTTTTCATTGTTTGCCATTGTTTTTGGGCTATTCCCTTTGTATTTTTTATGCACACTTGTATGATTTTTGTCAATTTTTGCCTCAATTGTCTTGTGAACATCATGAGTAGTATCCCATGTTTGCAACCCTTTTCATGGTCTACATTATCTTCTGGGTATTTATCTTCTTGCATACTATCTTACATATTGTCTTCTATATGTTCTGAATATATGCATTTTTTACTAATAACATTTTTTCCAGCCACTTTGTTTTTGTGTTCCTTGGTTTCTACCAAGAAACATTCCCTCCCCCTTGCAGGGCATCAATTTAAGCAGAGGTTCCAGTCCTCCTTTGGGCTACATACTCCTTACAACATCACATGTGCCCCCAAACAAGGGGGGCATCATCGGGTTAATTAGTCACCCCATACAATAGTTTACAGTCATATTAGTACACATTTCAGTAATACAATACACTTTTCTTCCAGTCACACAATGGCCTAAAATCTAACTTGGGTGATCAAGCACAGCACAAATAGTAATCTACTAGATAGTAACGTCTGGGATCCCTTGCACCCTTCCTATGTCCCTATGACCAAGTTGTCCTTACACATTTTTCTCATTGGTTTGGCACAGTTTTACATGGGTTTACATAACAGGGAGTTTTAGTTACAGGCAATAGTCCTTCGGCACTAACATTCATGCTTTCTACTATCTTTTCTATTTTCACTTGGATCAAACTTGAATGACAATGGATCATAACAATTGAATCTACACGATCTATAGGGGTGCAATTAAATTTGGAGGAATAAATCAGACGTTTTTCCCTACACTTCTTCCACCAGTGGCATGAGATCTCCCAAAAAATTCTTCCACTTTAGTGCAACTGACATGAGATCACCTTCTAAACTCATTTTTCATGAGATCACAAAAAAATTGGTCTTCTTTAGAATTTTAGGATCCTTTCTATCATTTTCACTCATCATGGATCAATGCAATGTTCCTTTTCACATTTTTACATAATCTTTACACACTTTTTACTCGTTTTGATTAAATTTTTCATATACATGCATATTTGACTACTCTTTTCATCTTCTCTTTTATAGGTCCATCCTTATGGGAAGTAATAGCAGTCATCATCAAACATCAAGTCACATAAACAAAATAGGTACAACACGACACATTGGCATTCACACATACGATTTCACCCTAGGTCAACTCTCATTCACTTCATCTTCTTTATCTTCCAAGCTTCATCTTTTTATCACTCCACACTTTTTCTTGTCTCCTCAGCATGTTATTCGCCATCGATCTACATGGTTATAAAGTATGCACATCTCTTTTCTTCTTTATGCTATTAGATAATTCACTCAACAACATAAAGTGGGGGGAAATGTAGACACTAAATCATGCACTTTGGGTACATTTCTAGGTCATAGTCACATGCTATTATTCATATGATTCCTAAGTGATAAAATTACTAATTGGTCACTACTTTCAGCCTCTTTGCTTTTTTCTAGTTTTCTTCTTGGCCTTACACACCCTACTACCTAGTGTGACTTTTGATACTTTAGTTTTTTATAAGTTTGGACACCATCCCTCAACTAAGACACAAGTGCCTAGGTGCCCTCATCCATCTAGGTGCCTTCGACCTCTTTGTACTTTTTTTGCCTCTTTTGGGTCTCTTCTAGTCGTTGGTCATCTTTATTTATTATGGGTCAACCTTTTAGTGGTTAATTACAAAATTCAAACAAGGGAATCATATAGATATAAAGCTATGTGAACATAATAAAGGACCAAGCATTAAACATTTACTATCATCACCTAAGGTTGTATCCCTTTACAAGAGCATTCAAGCATCCATTCAAGGAACAAGGGACTGCATTCTTCTGCATACACTTAATAGGAGGGTAACCTCATTTTTTCATGCACACATATATTTGCATATTATACATCTACTTATTTCTCATTATCAAGTGTGACTCATACAAGATCCACCTAGGGCATGATTCTACAAGTAGAACTTTATGGATTCTGAAATGTAGTGCAACACTCAGCTCATAAGTTCACTAAGTCATGTGGCCATTGGGGTCATTGCGACTCCCCATTTGCATATTTTTATTTTTAGGATTTGATGTGTTTTGGGGTTTTACAAGTTCCCTTTCTCTTTGTAAGTTTCAGGATAATTCGACGATCAAGCAACAAAGTATAGGAGACTAAAGGAGACATACATCAAACATCATAGTGACCATGTGAAATTGGTTTTTTGAGGTTCTGAGTAGTCACATACACCTAGAGGAGGTTTGAAGTTCCCCAGGAACCCTTGAACCTATCCAGGAGCCATAGTCCCAATATTTCCAACGCTTGCATAGTTTTTAGGGCTCAATAGCGTTACTTTGCCTTCCTATCTCTTCAATTTTCCATCTCAACACAACTTCATATTTTATCATGAATTAGATAAGTATCTTACCCTCTATCTTGCACTTAAGTTTCAAGTTTATTAGATTACTTGCTTGTGTCAAATATGTACTTTATTACATATCTATATCTGTGTTGTTATTTATTTATATTTAGTATTTATTTATTTCAATATTTTATAAACCAATATGATTACCTATAGTACGCATAGGTGGTAAACCACGTGTAGTATGTTTTTCCATGATATACGTGCTCACTTAACATGTCTCTCACCTTTTATATGAACGCCTATGTTTTTGTGGCTTTTCCTTTCCCTATTTTTTACACAAGCCTTAGAAATAACATAAAAAAATCCATTGTTACCTTTCACCACATTTCTAAAATTTATTCTCAATACTAATAATACCTAGATACTCCTCTCAAGTTATACAATTCAGTATTTAAAGTAATTCATAGTGTACTATCATTTATCTTTCATCAATGTATAGGTATTTTCATGGCCATCATGAACATATTATCTATTATACTACCAAGGTCTCCCTACCAAAACATGAAATATTTCCATGTAAATTACTTCACATAATCCTTCATCTTCATAAGTAAAAAAATTGATACGCACTCTACATTTCTCAGTCACAAGAAAATACTTCTCGTTCAACAATATTTTTTTCTTATATGGGTTCAGGCTAATTTTATTGACCAATTCAATAGAAACAATATTATCAATGTTACCACTATCAATAATGAATTAACAACACTTAAATCTAGACTTTTAAATGGTTATGAAGAGATTCTATCTCTACATGAGAACATTCTATTCCTTCACATGTGTGAAAAATACCCTCTTCATCATGAGTGCTTCACCATGTTTGGGATATTGTTTGCTACTTTTTGATATATTCCTTCCTACATCTACATGATGAGAAACATTATTTCTAGCATCATTCCTCATATTTCAACAATATTGGTGGCTTCTGGAAATTTGAATGTATGTTTTCCAGTCTCTCAAAAATGTTAATATGTTATACTAAATTGTTTCCCTCCTTCACATCCTCTTCTTCTAGACAAATATCTATCTCAAAATATTTGTGCATGACTATGCTCATTCAAGGTTCTTGTTTATCATTTATGGAAATGCATATGTGCATTACTACAGATAATTTCTACCTCTACATAGGAATTTTCCTTTACCCCATGTGTTTATTTATTCTTGTTTAGACAAAATATCTTCTACCTTTTACAAAATTTGATAGGTTTCCTCTTCATATCTTATTCTAATCATATCAATTTCCTCTTGAATAGAAATGAAAAATAAATTAACATACCTTTATATTTACTTGGATTTATCTTCTACACTTATGGTTCTCTAATGTTGAGATGATGTAACTCCTTACTGTACTTATTTATTCTCACTTCCTTCTGAAAAAAATTCTATAACTTCTTGAACAAATAGGATCAATAATCTACTAACATGAACTCATCATTCGAAATTTTCACCATTCAATCCTACTTCTTGATTTTACCCTTTGCTCTTTAAACTCTCTTAGCCTACATATTATCCCACCACAAGGATGCATGTCCTTTTCACTTGGTACTCACAAATCTCACCTACTTATTGTCTTTTATGCTTTCATATTCATAGTATTTCTCCACCTCTATAATTCATTTTATCATAACTTATAGATATAAGTTCCCAAAGTAGCATGAGAATTATATTCATGGTTTTATTTTAATCCTCATGATTACATGTAATAATCATTATTATTTCTCATCTACATGATCTTTTATAAATTCTTAATCTAAATTTTCTCTCACATCATGTTCATGTTCACTGTCATATTCATCCATAACAACTCTGCGCTGTGAAATTTCCATAGCCTTCAAATGGGATTACATTTCTCTAATCACATTATCTAACTATATAGTTCCCTACCCTTTATTTAATTTTCATGTCATCTTTTCCTTACAATATTTTTACAACAGATTTAAAGACCTTATAACCTCTACTCAACAAGACAAATGTAGGAGATTTCTGTAATTACCTTATACCCACACTCCTAGTATGGAAAACAAAAAATTATAAGGTCATGCACATAGCCCAAATTGATGTCTATAGAAATATCTACAATAATATTTCCAAATCACTATATGATACTAAATTGATGCAATTAGGACTAGGGTTATCAATGCATAGATGTATTATACTATGCAACCATTTGTTAGAGTTATACCTTAGAAAAGTAAGATATCGGGAACAAAAACCAATAAGAAAAAGTAATTTTTCTTTGTTAGTGAAAGGAAATATTATGAAATCAATAACATTAATTTAACACTCCAATTATAGTCTTGTTGAAAATAAATTGCAAATTATGTTAAATATCCAAGTTATAGACCTATTCTAATGTTGCAAACTCTATTAAACTTATATAGAACCAATCTAGGCTCACAATCACAAATATGGTCACCTGATTCCTAAACTTGGAATTTAAACTCTTCTACATGACCTAAGCTACCTTACACGTTCTTATCTCCCTTATATTTATATAATTTTCAAATATTGGGTGGGATAACATGACACCTTCTATAAGGAAAGTTTGTATATGGAATATTCCTTAAGTTTCAGTTGAGTGCCATTGATGAATCCCATAAACTATCCTCCATTGGATCAATCTCGATCAAATAATGTTATTGTTCCTGGAATAAATACACAGATCAATAGCCGCATGTGGTATTTTATAATTGTACTGATGATGTTAGGTTATTTTAATAGACATATATGCCATCATGGAAAGTCAAGAAAGTGCTCCCATAGGAATGTTGTATTCCACAAATTCTTTATTTTCTGGTTACTTCCTTAGTATATCACGTCTTTGAGTACACATACATAATATAATATAATCTTGTGTGAAATATTATAGTGTTGCACGAATTTGAGTAGGCTTCCACAACACTTGAGTGTTACATGGAATCATATATGATTGTTTGGCATCTGCAATATTACATGACTTAGAATAAGCTTGCATTGATTGATTAATCTTTCTTGACATTTGTAATGTTGCTCAATTTAAGTAAGCTTTTGTGGATTTATAGTATTATGTGGCTATAAAGTATAGTAGTGTTGTGTCACTTTTGAAAATAGATAAAGAAATGAGTGTTTGCAAGACTTGTTTAGGAATGGCATGAAATTGGTTAAATAAAAAATTACTAACTCTAAAAAAAAAAATTTGGGGTTCTGCAGGGTTTCTCATGAACCCGAATTATCTTGCATCATATTCGAGGGTTTGAATATTATGCAAAAATAATGTAAGACAAAAATTTATGAATATAAGATTTGTATCAATAAAGTAGAAGAACTGTTATGATAATCATATCAATATCAAGTTTAAGAAATATATAACCCTACTATACAAGTATAAATCATGCAATACAATTCAAGCTCACCAAAATATGTTTATATGAAAGTTTTTTTGAATCAAAATTTAGTAAATCTTCCCATTAACATTAATAAATTAAATGAAATCATACTTAAAATAATAAAATCATCAGACTCAAGTTCTAGGGCTATTGGTGAGTTATAAGTAGTTTTTAATCATCAACCCAAGTTCCATTCCTGTTGGAAGATTTCAATAAGTGGCCATGGGGATACCTTAAGGTAGGGCTCAAAAAATTTCACATGGACCAAGTAGAACATAGTGGGCATTTCGAATGTGGATCACTCGATGGACATTAAGGACCTGAGCCCACCCTCTATGTCCCCAGTTAGAGAAGGTGCTACTCAACAACTCCAGTTCATAGATTTGGTATAATATAAGTGTTTACCATCCAAACTTATGGACTCAAGGTCTTGGGCTATTGGTGAGTTACAAGTAGTTTGTAATCATCAACCTAAGTTTCATTCCCATTGAGTCAATTAGGAAGATTTCAATAAGTGGCCATGGGGACTCTTTGAGGAAGGGTTTAAAAATTCTCCATATAGACTAATTGGAACATAGATGAGCACTCCAAATGTGGATCACTTAGTGGACATGAAGGAAACTAAGCCCACCCTAAAGTCTCACTTAGATAAATTACTCCTCCATCACTCCAGTTCATAGCTCTAGTATAGTAAAAATATTTACCATCTAAAGTTTTGAACTCAAGGTATTGAGCTATTGGTGAGTTACAAGTAGTTTGTAATCATCAATCCAAACTCCATTCCCATTGAGTTCATTTGATGCTCTCAATAAGTTTCCATAGGGACATCTTGAGGTAGGGTTCAAGCTTCTTCATATGGACCAAGTGAAACATAGCGGGGCACATCGAATGTGGATCGCTTGGTGAACATTAAAGAACCAAGTCCACCCTCAGGTCCCACTTAAAGAGAACGTTTTCCTTCACTACTCTAGTTCATAACTCTAGTATAATAAAAGAATTTTACCATCCAAATTTTTCCAGCCCCTTTGCATTTTGTAAATTGAACTTCGATGGATCCTCTAAAGGTAATCCTGGTTTATCAGAGGTGGGGGTGTATTCTTAAAACTGACTTTGGGAAGTGTTGGTGGCAAGATAGTTTCCCTTGGTGTCTGTAACTTGCAACTTGGCCAAAGATTAAGCTTTGCTAGAAGGAGTGAAATTGGCAGTGGATAAGGGTTGTGATTGACTTTGTATTGAAGGGGATTATCAATTTGTACTCCAATATATTAGGAAGGGGAGTTCAAAGAATTAGCACTTAAATTTCTTCACTTATAATATCTTATTTTGGTTGAATAAAATCAATGTTTGGCATTCCACACATGTTTTATTGAGAGGCTAATAAGGTGGCTGATTTTTTTGGTGAATGAAGGTATGGTTTTTGAGGGAAGGGGAGATTATTTCTTTGCAAGTGAAAGATTGGGATAGATTAAGAGCCATTATTATTGGGAATGGCTGGAAAGGATAAGATCTTCAACACGTGTGCCAAAGATTTAAGCAGTAGCCTCTATTTCTTTTTTCTTCAAGTGGTACTCTATTATTTTTTGAGCTTTTCTTCCATGATGCTATCTTCTCTATCACGGGTATTTTTGAGAGGGTAGAAATGGGAGATGACATTTTTCTCATTGATCACTTGGTTACATCTACAGAGAGTGTCTAGGGTGGGCACTTCCCCTATCTATGATACAAATGAAAGGATTTTTGGGGGCATATTATCTTCTTGGTTCAAAGGGTACTAGGGTTAATTATGGATTTTTTCTCGTTTTTTTGTCTAACCTACTTCTCATCAAACAAAAAAAATACCCAAATCCATGGAGATTGCTCAATTATTCATTTTCCCTTCTAACAAAGTGGATTTAGAAAATGATCAGGTTGCTAATTACAATTTTTTTCTCTCTTTCATGTTCTCAGTCCCCACAGTCAAGGCGGGTTGGGTTGAGAGTGGATTAGTGGAGTAGTTGTTTGAGTGAAAAAACTCTCTTATTCAATTCATAGAGGTGGTTCATGATTTTTTTGAGTCCAAAATCCTGGTTTCGTGTTGTCTTCCTCCATTATATGTGTAAGTGATCAAATCTCTGCTAGGTCATGTGCATATTTCGGTTCACACTCTATGGGATAAGATCAGTCTAGCGTATAATATTCTTCTTAAGATGGAAAAGGAGGGTGGTGGTCGTCGAAGGATGGTAACATGGAGGAGGAGCTTGGTGGGTCTTACAGTCCCTCGTGTTGTTTTCAAATAGGAAGTGATTGTAATATATGATGATTTATTGATTTGGGCCGGTTATGGTTTGCAGTTATGGTTGTCTTTTTTGGCTTCACGTTTAGTCGTTAGTTTTCCTCTTTTTAAAGTTGGTTTGTTTTGGTGGGTGTTGCTATGATCAGTTTCTTCTATGTTTATAACGATGGGGTCCCACCAACCCCCTGGTTTATAGCTATAGTTCAAAAGCTTTTAAAAATAAAAATAAAAAATCATAGATAATTGCATAAATTGTTTCTAATATAAAATGGATATGAGACAGTTTGAGAAATATATATCATTTCACACAAATATGGAAACAATAAGGAATAGAAGATAATGGACACATGATATTTATACCTGCAAAAAGAGAACCATATGTTCACTCATGTTGAATAAATAACCTTGCTAGAATTATCAAGATACTTTTCCAGGACTTAAACTCTACTCTTTTAAGACCATCAAGCTGATATAGTTATGAAAATTGTTGTGTAGGTGAAATATGGTTTTACAACCCTATTCATTAGATCTAAGGTTCTAGAAAACTCACGTGTACTTATGAAATTATGTGTGGATCTCTAGTAGAATGATATTTTCCCTCCAAACCCTGTTAGGGAAGCTACATCTATACGATGATAAGGGAAATAAATATGTTTTGGGATGTGTGTTTAGGGTTACCACGGGTTTTAATCAATAACCACTTATTAGGGTCCTCAATAGGCCAATATCAAAACAAAAATGCCAAGTATAATGCAATTCACCCAAAAATTTCAGTGTGATGCAATGTCTACTCTATATGGCATTTCTCTCTAGAATGAATTCTTGATAAATAAATATGTTACAATCTTCTCTCCACACTAAAATTTTTTAATTAAAAGTCAAGGTATGTCCCTTGATTGCTTTATCATTTCATATGTTAAATGTACTAATGCATGTATGCATTCATAAACTTTATGATTTCAAATTAGGACCTTGTTGCTACAAACCGACATAGAATAAGAGAGAAAATCAAAAAATAAGGTTTAAAATTCTCATGAGACTCAAAGAACGATCATAATTTTTTGCATAATGAGTCCCTATAATATCATGAATATGGTTCTTGAAGACCAAGACCATACATATATAGTTATTGGGAATCCAAATTCGCAACTATACAATTCTAAGGAAACATCAAAATAATGGAAAATTTTGAAAGAAGGGAAGAAAAGAGAAATAAAAAGAAACACAAAAAAAACAACCCAAATACAAGAAAACATGCCAATAAAAAATTATTATAAACGAACACAAATATACTAGAATAATATAATTTGAGGACTAATAAATAGTGCTCTACCACAATAAACATGACAGCCAAAATAAACATGTGTATGAAACATGAAATATCTTAACTTTTAAATAAATACACTCATAGAAAGGATATGGTATTGCCATAGGTGAGTTATAAGTAGTTTTTAATCATCAACCCAAGTTCCATTCCTGTTGGAAGATTTCAATAAGTGGCCATGGGGATACCTTAAGGTAGGGCTCAAAAAATTTCACATGGACCAAGTAGAACATAGTGGGCATTTCGAATGTGGATCACTCGATGGACATTAAGGACCTGAGACCACCCTCATGTCCCAGTTAGAGAAGGTGCTACTCAACAACTCCAGTTCATAGATTTGGTATAATATAAGTGTTTACCATCCAAACTTATGGACTCAAGGTCTTGGGCTATTGGTGAGTTACAAGTAGTTTGTAATCATCAACCTAAGTTTCATTCCCATTGAGTCAGTTGGAAGATTTCAATAAATGGCCATGGGGACACTTTGAGGAAGGGTTTAAAATTCTCCATATAAACTAATTGGAACATAGAGGAGCACTCCAAATTTGGATCACTTGGTGGACATGAAGGAACTAAGCCCACCCTAAAGTCTCACTTAGATAAATTACTTCTCCACCACTCCAGTTCATAGCTCTGGTATAATAAGAATATTTACCATCTAAAGTTTTGAACTCAAGGTATTGAGCTATTGGTGAGTTACAAGTAGTTTGTAATCATCAATCCAAACTCCATTCCCATTGAGTTCATTTGATGCTCTCAATAAGTTTCCATAGGGACATCTTGAGGTAGGGTTCAAGCTTCTTCATATGGACCAAGTGAAACATAGCGGGGCACATCGAATGTGGATCGCTTGGTGAACATTAAAGAACCAAGTCCACCCTCAGGTCCCACTTAAAGAAAGTGTTCCTCCACTACTCTAGTTCATAACTCTAGTATAATAAAATATTTTACCATCCAAATTTTTCCACCCCCTTTGGATTTTGTAAATTTAACTTCAATGGATTCTCTAAAGGCAATCCCAGTTTATTGGAGGTGGGGTGTATTCTTAAAAATGAGTTTGGGAAGTGTTGGTGGCAGGATATTTTCCCTTGGTGGATGGCACTTGCAACTTGGCCAAAGATTAAGCTTTGCTAGAAGGAGTGAAATTGGCAGTGGATAAGGGTTGTGATTGACTTTGTATTGAAGGGGATTATCAATTTGTACTCCAATATATTAGGAAGGGGAGTTCAAAGAATTAGCACTTAAATTTCTTCACTTATAATATCTTATTTTGGTTGAATAAAATCAATGTTTGGCATGCCACACATGTTTATTGAGAGGCTAATAAGGTGGCTGCTTTTTTTTGGCGAATGAAGGTATGGTTTTGAGGGAAGGGGAGATTATTTCTTTGCAAGTGAAAGATTGGGATAGATTAAGAGCCATTATTATTGGGAATGGCTGGAAAGGATAAGATCTTCAACACGTGTGCCAAAGATTTAAGCAGTAGCCTCTATTTCTTTTTTCTTCAAGTGTGCTCTATTATTTTTTGAGCTTTTCTTCCATGATGCTATCTTCTCTATCACGGGTATTTTTGAGAGGGTAGAAATGGGAGATGACATTTTTCTCATTGATCACTTGGTTACATCTACAGAGAGTGTCTAGGGTGGGCACTTCCCCTATCTATGATACAAATGAAAGGATTTTGGGAGCATATTATCTTCTTGGTTCAAAGGGTACTAGGGTTAATTATGAATTTTGTCTAGTTTTTGTGTCTAACCTACTTCTCATCAAACAAAAAAAGACCAAATCTGTGGACATTGCTCGATTATTCGTTTTCCCTTCTAACAAAGTGGGTTTAGAAGATGATCAAGTTGCTAATTACATTTTTTTTCTCTCTTCATGTTCTCAGTCCCCATAGTCAAGGCAGGTTGGGTGGAGAGGGGTTTTGTGGAGTAGTTGTTTGAGTGAAAAAACTCTCTTATTCAATTCATGGAGGTGGTTCATGATTTTTTTGAGTCCAAAATCCTGGTTTCGTGTTGTCTTCCTCCATTATATGTGTAAGTGATCAAATCTCTGCTAGGTCATGTGCATATTTCGGTTCACACTCTATGGGATAAGATCAGTCTGGCATATAATATTCTTCTTAAGATGGAAAAGGAGGGTGGTGGTCGTCGAAGGATGGTAACATGGAGGAGGAGCTTGGTGGGTCTTACAGTCCCTCGTGTTGTTTTCAAATAGGAAGTGATTGTAATATATGATGATTTATTGATTTGGGCCGGTTATGGTTTGCAGTAATGCTTGTCTTTTTTGGCTTCAGGTTTGGTCGTTAGTTTTCCTCTTTTTAAAGTTGGTTTGTTTTGGTGGGTGTTGCTATGATCAGTTTCTTCTATGTTTATAACGATGGGGTCCCACCAACCCCCTGGTTTATAGCTATAGTTCAAAAGCTTTTAAAAATAAAAATAAAAAATCATAGATAATTGCATAAATTGTTTCTAATATAAAATGGATATGAGACAGTTTGAGAAATATATATCATTTCACACAAATATGGAAACAATAAGGAATAGAAGATAATGGACACATGATATTTATACCTACAAAAACAAAACCATATGTTCACTCATGTTGAATAAATAACCTTGCTAGAATTATCAAGATACTTTTCCAGGACTTAAACTCTACTCTTTTAAGACCATCAAGCTGATATAGTTATGAAAATTGTTGTGTAGGTGAAATATGGTTTTACAACCCTATTCATTAGATCTAAGGTTCTAGAAAACTCACGTGTACTTATGAAATTATGTGTGGATCTCTAGTAGAATGATATTTTCCCTCCAAACCCTGTTAGGGAAGCTACATCTATACGATGATAAGGGAAATAAATATGTTTTGGGATGTGTGTTTAGGGTTACCACGGGTTTTAATCAATAACCACTTATTAGGGTCCTCAATAGGCCAATATCAAAACAAAAATGCCAAGTATAATGCAATTCACCCAAAAATTTCAGTGTGATGCAATGTCTACTCTATATGGCATTTCTCTCTAGAATGAATTCTTGATAAATAAATAATGTTTACAATCTTCTCCCACACTAAATGTTTTTAATTAAAAGTCAAGGTATGTCCCTTGATTGCTTTATCATTTCATATGTTAAATGTACTAATGCATGTATGCATTCATAAACTTTATGATTTCAAATTAGGACCTTGTTGCTACAAACCGACATAGAATAAGAGAGAAAATCAAAAAATAAGGTTTAAAATTCTCATGAGACTCAAAGAATGATCGTAATTTTATGCATAACGAGTCCCTATAACATCATGAATATGGTTCTTGAGAACTAAGACCATACATATATAGTTATCGGGAATCCAAATTCGTGACTATACAATTCTAAGGAAACATCAAAATAATAGAAAATTTTGAAAGAAGAGAAGAGAAGAGAAATAAAAATAAACACAAAAAAAACAACCCAAATACAAGAAAACATGCCAATAAAAAATTATTATAAACGAACACAAATATACTAGAATAATATAATTTGAGGACTAATAAATAGTGCTCTACCACAATAAACATGACAGCCAAAATAAACATGTGTATGAAACATGAAATATCTTAACTTTTAAATAAAATACACTCATAGAAAGGATATGGTATTGCCATAGAAAAAATTGTTTATTATATTTTTTAAAAGTAGATTATATACGATAATGCAATATTTTAAATTTCAGTTTTTTTGGGGCTCCATATAGTAACTATTTGTGTAGAGATATTAACAAATGGGAAATTTCTCCCAAAGACCTACTTGTTTCCAACTCTCGATTTATAACCAAATTACCAATTCAATTTAGTTATTTTTTATTTCAGATAATCACCGTTGTATTGTATATATGATTAATAGAAAGTTCTTTCAATCCTTCTCTATATAATGATTTAGTCTGAGTGTAAACAAAACTTGTTTGCATTTGTTTCTCTGTTGTATATATTAAATAAAATTGTCATTATTCTTTAGTCAAATACTTAATTTTATAATGAACCGGAATGGTCGTGATTTTATGTTGCTCATCTATAAAAGGTGGCAGCCATTGTTCCTTAAAAAAATCATCGAGTCTTCAAACTCACTGCGTTGTTATTTTCTTCATTATTGTTCTCCGACTGGCGAAGAACAATTTTATTCAGCATCAGTGATCACTGATATGTCGCAAACCTCGAGCTCTTCTGCAACAGGCATGGAGGAGGATAAAGAAGAGATTGCTGGCCAACAACAATTGCAGAAGATTCAAATTGGATCTATGTTCATTTATGTGCAGGCCCCTCCTCCTGCAAAGTCTAAACTAAATCCTTGTGCGCCTCCTTTCTACCCAGAAATCAAACACAGTAATGCACATCATCTACAACCACTTGCACCTCCATATGCTCAAAATGTACATGGAATTAACCAAACTCCTCTCAACCCTGAGCATGGCTATGGCTTTGGCTACCCACAAACGGCCTCCATTCCTATGCCCCATGAATCGCTTGTTGGAATTCATAATGCTCCATTTTTTAATCCAAATCAGCAGGCAACTATTTGTTCTGGTCACTTTCAATACCAACATTGGGATGATGATAGTGCTAGAGTTGCAAGAAATTCCCATCTTCCTGATGCTTTTTATCTTGCTGACCCATCATCCACTATTTTTTGGCCTGCAATGCAATTGAACCAGCAGCAAATCCAGCCATTAATGAACAATTATTATTCATTTCCAATCAGAAATTTTTCTAACCATGCTGGTAATCATGGAGAAGGCACCTTTCCATTTACTATACCTAATTTTGGTGGTCTCACAACGAGTAGGACTCATTCAAGAGATACCCACATGGGAACTGAAATTATGGTGCCCTATAGCATTTCAGGGGCAGATTTTTCAGCTGAGTATGAATCGGCAATGTTTTTTGTGATAAAGTCGCACAGTGCGTTTGATGTTAGACAGAGCATCGAACATGGTGTTTGGACAAGTACAACCCACGGCAATACAATTCTAGACAGGGCTTATCATGATACTCAACAGAGCGGATGTCCAGTGTTTTTGTTTTTCTCTGTTTGTGGAAGTCGCCACTTTTGTGGTGTGGCAGAAATGAGTGGCCCTGTGGATTTCAACCAAACCGTGGATATCTGGCAGGAGCAATACAAATGGAAAGGATGTTTTCCACTCCAATGGTATATCATACAAGATGTTCCTAATTCTCAGTTGAGACAGATTTTATTGGGATTCAACGAGCCTGTAACCTGTAGTAGAGATACACAGCAGATCCCATATCCACAGGGTATGGAAATGTTGAAGATCTTTCAGAAATATTCTTCTCAAACTGACTGAGGAGAGCAAGATGGTATTAAAGAATCAAGAAGGCAAGACTGAAGAATTTTTTTAGGCCCAAACCAGAATTGATGTAAAGTGTCTATAGATGAAAGAAATGATATCTAGAATCAATTGAAGTTTTTATTCTGCAGATTCATAAATTCATATATATATATATATATATAATTCAGTAGATTTACAAATTCCGCCTTTTAAAATTTTAGCTACCATTTGTGATCGAATTCGTAAGTGTTCTTAAAAGGTAATACCGTTTTATTACGTTAGCTATTGCAGTTTTCAAATAAATTTTTTTTTTTTAAAAAAAAAAATTACCTTTTAAAGAGGGAAGAACTTATTATTAATTTGTGTTTGTAAGATAGATTGGTTAACTTATCAATGGGTTGTTTATCATTTTTTACTATTTTTTGGTGGATTTATTATTTGTTGATTGACAAATCAACCTTACAAATATATATGATGTTTAGGTTGAGTGTCTTAAAAGAATACTCCATCAAAGTAATTGATCCCTTTGATTTAATTTAATCATGACCATTAAATAGGAACATTCTTTTTGGCTGCACTTTTTAATAAATATATTAAATTATTATTTTAAGTTTTAAAATAAAATATGTAGGTCAATTTGTTTTGATTTATGTGTATTTACAGGATTCCTTGTACACTTTATAATTTAACATAATATTTAACTTTAATTTATTGTATTCATATATAATTTTAGGTACTTCTATATATATTTATCTAATATAGATATGCAAATTAACTGTAATCATTTAATTTAATTATAAAATAATCTACCACTTTAAAGTTTTTTTAATATTCAAAATTCCACCAAAACCTGTATATGACTTTGTAATAATATACCTATCTCATCTCTAATAACAAAACAATGTAGACAATGTTAGCATAAAATGTAGATACTAGTGAAATTGAATAACTTATAAGTCATTGAGCACTAGCTAAATGTCATCCATAATTGCTACTATAATATAGAACAATCATAAAATTATCATCTGGCAGGAACTTAGATGGAGTATGAATGTTCAAACTTATCCGACCTGGACTACCAAGTCACCTATGTTCCCTACCTTTATTCCATTCAATTGTGATTTATGTGGAATTCTAAATATTTACTAAAACTTTATTGTCTTATTTGTTGCACTTGATAGAACAATATACCCATGTTTAAACTTTCAAAATACAAAATACAAAGTCTTTACATAAATCTATTTAATGAGGGGCTGAATGGCCCTCACCCTTCAACACAAAATCATGGGGCATCTTGATTTTGAACTTTGTATTGTTCTATTATCAATATATCCACTTAAATATTATCAATATATCCACTTGACTATTACATTTTACAATCGAAGGACCTCATATACTAGATATTAAATATAAATAATTAAACTGAATTATAAATTACATTTTACGTTCACTTTCTAATTTGAAAAATGTTTTTCAATCTACCTATTTTTTTACCTATTCACAATATACAATATACTCTAAATCCCACCAATTTACCAATTGTCTTCCATTTATCTAGGTCTAGCCTCGAAACATGTCTTTTAAAAACTCTCACTTGTGTAAGGCTCCTTGTTCTAATGGTAGATCTTGAGCTCTTCATCTTTGCCATGTCGCAGGGCATATGATCTCATGGTATATCATAAAATTAGTGAAATATTTTGTAGTTGATCTCTTGAAAGTTCCATTTGAGTAAATGAATGCATTTGACTTGTTTATATAAGGTTTCATAGGTATAGTTTTACATTTAAGATTACTTGTAGGGAAATTTATAGACCCATTAAAAATATCAAATTGATAAATTGATCATTGAGTGGGATTAAACAAAACTATTACTTTTTGACAAAACTTTTTTAGTGGTCTGGTCCTATTTGGATAGTTTGGTTCAAGAGGGGAGAACTTCGATGTTGTAAAGTTCAATATTGAGATTGTTAACTGATAAATTACTAAATTTATGTATCCACATCCCCCCCTTAAGATAGGAAATAAATTTTATGTTTTTAAATAAAATTATGCCTGAGTGTGTAAACAAACTTTTTCTTTTCTCAATTTGCTTGATTGCTTGAAATGTTTGGTCGGTTGCAATATTTCAATATGAAAACATGCAACATGTATATTCTAGTCAATGTCCATATAGAAAGAATTAAAATTAACCCTCCATTGAAATGAATTTTAAAGTTTAAAATTGAAAGAGAAAAAAGCATGGAAGGAATAAACTTTTTCCTTGTCAAAGTAAGAACTTCCTTTTTAAAACACTTCTAGAGAGATTGGAACAACATTGCTAGAATAATGGGGTTTATCAATCTTTAATTGATAAGATTAAGTAGAATCAATAGGGAATTGGGTGTCCCAACATCATAGAGATTGATAAGAAGGGTGTCATACATCATTTAGCCGCCATAAAACCTCCAATGATGGTGAGAGGAAGGGAATCACAAGCCATCTAGTTACGTCAAAAATCTTACACACATAGAACAACACTACTGCAATTAATAAATCTAGGTCCCAAAGTAAAATTTAGACACATTCTTGCTTGTTATTTATTTTATGGTTGTCAATGTACCAAATGTGTAAATCCATAAGGGAATGAAGCATGATCATGCCCCCATTCCCAGTACACCATACAATTTTCTACCCTCAAAACAAAGAGAACTAATAAATTAATAGTCAAGTTTACGGTAATAATTTTTTTTGTTTAATTTTGTTTTCAAGTGTTAGCAAGGTTAGGCATTTTCACACTTAATAAATTTCTCGGTTAGGGACTTTCTACACAAGCTTGTGAACAATGGAATTAAATTAATAATTAAATATTATAATTTCATTCCTAAGTTATATTTACATTTTAAAACATATACTAAGTCTCATTAGTTAATTTGGTTATCAAGCACCAACGTTATAATGTTTTCTAACTCAAGGGTTTAGTCGT
Source organism: Taxus chinensis (assembly GCA_019776745.2). Classification (NCBI taxonomy): domain Eukaryota; kingdom Viridiplantae; phylum Streptophyta; class Pinopsida; order Cupressales; family Taxaceae; genus Taxus; species Taxus chinensis. The sequence goes on along the minus strand of CM034157.1, from coordinate 190,734,440 downwards.
TTTACCTAACCACTAAGTGGCCCCATTCACCCCATTACCCATGTTCTTTCTTTTTAATTTAAAAGTTACATTCCCACAAAAATACCTCCCACTTAAGTGAGGTAGGGTTTAATTTGGGCCATAGGATTGAATCTATCCTAGCCCTTAGATTTAGGTTGCCCTAAATTTCCTTATGGTCTTCTTTTTAATCCTTATTTTACCCACACAACCTCATTTTCTCTTTTCTTATTTGCAGGTTTTGGAAGAGGAGGAGGAGAAGAGGAAGGAAGCCATGAGAGCAAGGGGAGAAACCATGGAAAAAATTCTAGATTTTAGTTGTAAATTTTTCCATTGTAATGTTACCCATTTGTTAAATGTAGAGATCCTACCAAGGATCTATTTTGTTATTTTAATAAAATCATTTTCTTGTTTTTAGTTCAACTATTGGGGAAACCCCATTTCTTTTAAATCCATGAGTTTTACACATTTGGGTGTTAAAAGGGAGATTGGAAGGCTAGAACCTTTAATTTAGTTGATTCCTAGTTGCTGGAAGGTTACTGTTTAAATTTTTAAGCTTAGATTTTACTTAAATTTAAAATGGGTTTTCACGGATGGAAAATTTATTTTTTCAAAAGTGAAGAAACCACCACCCTACATAGGCCGGTGGTCCTATGACCACCACCCCTGCCTAGGGGGTGGTTCATCAACCGCCACTCTGTGCTGGGTGGCAGTTCTGAAACCGCCACTCTGCACAGGGTGGCGGTTCTGTTCACCGAAAACAGAACCTTCAACAATACATTATTTTCACATATTTTCTTCTTGAGTTGATTTTTAATGCAATATTAATTTTAATGAGGGGGTCTTCTATTCATTTGTTGGTAAGGTGATAGTATATCTAGTTTCTTAATTCCAAATACAAAACATCAACTCAATCTCTATCCTTACCTTTTTTGCAATAAAATGTAAATATTGAGTATAACATTACTACAATTTATTCTATTTCACATATTCCATTTTTCCAATAAAACAACAAGAATTCAACACACTTCCTTTCAATACATCTTTTTTTTTTCCAAATATACATGTATATATATTGCAACTTTAATGAATGCTTACAACTTTAGGAGAGTTTCATTTCAAGACAAATAAACAACTTAAGTTTTCCTTTCACTATAACATTACAATTCAACTTATAGAAACTACCAATTTTCCAAATCATTCTTTTACAATGCAAGACTTTAAATCCTTTTCTTTCACTAAGACTAATCCTTTCCAATAAGGTAATCAACCAAAAGATCTTACTACATTTACTAACTCATTTAAATCTTGGAAAAATAAATTTGAAGTAATATTATAACTTTCCTTCAAACATAAAAATTTACAAACATCCACTCAAAGTGGGAATAATAATATGATCAATACAAAATAAAGATTTCAACAAGGCCAAATGAAAGTATTCTTGCATGTCTTCTCCCAACTTGTAGCTTCAATCTTTCATTCTTCAATCTTTCAAAACTAGGATCATAATACAAAGGAAGGGGGAATAGGCAACACTCTCCACCCAACCTTTAATCCAATAAGAGGAGAATTCATCCCCTTATTGGCCCCCGAGCCCCAACCAAAGAACAATGAGGAATCTTGAGAAACATTTGACAACTTTTTAAACAAACATGGCTTCCACAAAAACATACATTCCATAACATTCAACACAACTAAAATGGACACACTCAACAAATTTTACAAATTTCTCAAACAATGCATAGGTTTGATATCAAACCAAATGGAGCAAGGACTATAGTAACGTAACCACCTCCTTTTTCCTCCCAAGTGAAGTGGGAGTTTCACCCAAACCCTCCAAGTGCACAAAACAACAACAAAACAATATCCTTATCTATATCCCCTTGCAAGTATGCAAAAATGACCATGATTTCCTTTTCACTCCCCATAGGTGAAACTCCCAATCACACTCCCTCCAAAATGCATGCCTTGAAAACTCCCTTTTCCCTCCCCAATGGTCCCATAAATCCATCTCCCACACCCAACTTAAGGCAACTACCTAACCACACAAAAAAAACCACATTAACAACACTCATACAAACTTAACAAGCACAATTTTTCACATCTACAAACATAATTAGAAAAAAAAAAAGGTGGAGAGCCTACCTCTCCATCAAGCTTCCAAGAGAACTTCACTCCACAAGTTTTTGACACCTCCAAGCCAAGCAAACTCCAAAAGCAACTCCAACAAGCTCCCAATTCCAAAAGTGCAAAAGAAAGAAAATGAACAAGTAACCCCAATTCCATCAAATTCCATCAATAAATAGAAATGGAATGTGAGGATGATGAGGTGGCTCCATGTAGGATGCCACTTCATCATTCCTCCATTCCACACACAAGTCAAAACACCATGCCCAAGACAATAAATGAACATGTAAGACTATGACAACCCAAAAGACACTCAAACTTGCACACCGTGGCTTTTAAGGACAAAATTAATTGTGGTAAGTAGGAAAGTGCAATTATTTTCACCCTTTAACACTCAAAAATACATAAATAAGTCAAAAATTAACTCCCATACCATAGGTAGGGTTTTGGGTGAATTTAAGAGGCATGGGACAAGCTTAGCTTGTCCCACAAGCCTCCAAAAAAGCCTCCCAAGTCAAAATCCGAATTTTGAAGTTGGGGAAGAGTACATCACACAAAACCAACACAAATCTAACTTACATCCACAAGATTTCAAGGACCATCTACCCTCATAATTATCCAATTGTCACATCCTTATTTTAGTTAACAAATTAAGTTGGATTAGCTAATTAAGACACAATAATAATTGTTAATAAAGTGACAACAATTTCCAATAATTAAATACATATAACACAAATAAAACACACACAAAAATTAAAAGAAAGGGAAAACATTTCACCCCATGGCCACACATGTGAGGTCACCCCCCATGGGAAACCTCCTAACTAGGCATGCAAAAACAACACAACATAACATTACACAAGTTGTCAAATTTTGGCCATGTTGCACAACACCCAACATCCTTCCATGGTTGGTCCCCTATCCCCTTTCAATGTATGTGATAAAATATCCTACAACACAAAAATATACCTCTCTGGCCTTACGGCTGTATTAACAACATCGAGACAAATATACATATAAAAATCAATACTCATCATCCAAAATTAAGTAATTCTATCATCTATCAACATATCAAATAATTTGATTCTAACATCCATGAGATTATAATTCTACTCAGAACATCCAGAGTATAACGTGTCAGTATAAAATCCAAATAGTGCAAATCAACATATATCAAACTGTCTACCAATGTCATCTAGTGTAACATAATCAAAATGTGAATCACAACATGTCAATAGTCCAAATATCTGCATAGTCTATCATCTACTGATCAATGTATCATAATCAAAATGTCTAAGTATCAGTCCAAAAGTAATATCAACATAATGAAAATAGTGTTGAAGAGGAGTGGGCACTACATCCCCCTCCCCTTAGACTCGACTTCCTCCTGGAAGTCACTGAAATAGGTGAGGAAACTAGGTCCATAACAAAGTAGCATCCTCCCATGTGGCTGCAGTCTCATCATACCTATCCCACTGGACTCACACCTGGTCAATCTCGTGGCCTCAAAGGCCCAGGGTCCTACACTCTATGATGCACATGGGCTCCACAGTCACCTACCCCTGCTCCTGCACCTACAATGTGGTCCAATCCAATACATGAGAGGGATCTGGAATGTATCTCCTAAGAAAAGAAACATGAAATACATCATGAACACGAGACAAGATGGGTGGAAAGGCTAGATGATAAGCTAAGGGACCGATCCACTCCAAGATCTCAAATGGACCCATGAATCTAGGAGCTAACTTAGAGCCTTTTCCATAACAGATAGGGATCTTATGAGGTCTGACATGAAGAAACACCTTCGTGCCCACCTCATAGCTATGGTCAACTCTCCTCTGATCTGCATATTTCTTCTATCTATCATGTGCCTCCTGAAAGCCTCTGTCTGATCAAAACAACCTGTTGCTCCATGTCCTGTAACAAAGCTGGCCCAAGAGATACTTTGTCCTCCAATCTGTCCCAACTCAGTGGTGTCTTGCACTCCCTGCCATAAAGTTCCTGAAATGGAGCCATACCAATAGAACTCTGAAAGTTTTTGTGTTTAGAAAACTCCACTAAATACAAGTACTCCTCCCACCTAGACTGATGGTCCATAACATACATCCAAAGCATGTCCTCTAAAATATGATTCACCCACTCCATCTATCCATCTGTCTCTAGATGATAAGTTGTACTGAAGTTGATACTCATCCCAAGGGCATGTTGCATGGTAGTCTAGAAATGAGAGGTGTATAAGGGATCACGGTCACAAATAATCTTCCATGGAATCCCATGCAGTCTGACAATCTCATCTAAGTATACTCACACCACTACACTAGCTGTATAGGTGGTCTTCACCAGAGAAAAATGAGCCACTTTCATCAATCTATCCACCATGACCATGATGGCATCATGGTGGTATCTCAACGTCAGTAGCCCTACTATGAAATCCATGGAAATGGTGTCCCATTTCCACTCTGGTATATCATGTGGGTAGAGAAGGCCAGTTGGATGCTGATGCTCAACCTTCACCCTCTAACACTCTAAACAACAAGACACAAACTGAGCTACATATCTCTTCGAAGACCTCTCCAATGGTATAGTTGTCTCAAGGTGGCATGCATCTTCTTCACCCCTGGATGGGCTGAATAAGGTGCATGATGAGCCTCTACCAAGATATCCTATCTCAAACCTCCATCCCTAGGTACATAGATCTAGCCTCTGTGTCTGAGAAGTCCATCTGAATCTAATGAAAAACCATCAAACTTCCCCTCAAGGGGTCTCTGAGACTCAATCTCTGATCTAGCTGCAAGGTAGAAGACTGTCATGTGGAAGCTGTCACAAAATCCTTCTCACAAATTTGTACCCACTGAAGTAGCCATAACCAAATGTCTCCATCTACTCAGAGTGTCTACAACCACATTCTCCTTCCCCTTCACATGCTCTATCTCCATGTCATACTCACATATCAACTCCATCCAACGCACTGACAAGCATTGAGATTGGGTTGCATGAAGAGGTGACGTAAGACTCAAATGATCAGTCCTGAGAATGAATCTCCTACCCAAGAAGGAAATGATCCAACAACCAAAGCATGCACAAACTACTGCAAGCTCAAGGTCATGAGTCAGATAATTGAGCTCATAATCCTTGAGTTTTTGAGACTCAAAGGCAACCACACGGCCCTCCTACATCAAAACACCACCTAATCCTACCAAAGAAGCATCTGTGTATACAAAGAAATCCCTCTGAGGATCTGGCACTGCAAGAATCGGTGTTGTCGTAAGGCATCCCTTCAGTGTACTGAAGGCCTACTCACATCCATCAGACCAAAAAAACTTCTTCCCTTTCCGCTGAAGGGAAGTGATGGGGTGCACAATCTGAGAAAATTCCTGAACAAATCTCCTGTAGTAACCTACCAACCCCATGAAACTGCGCACCTCAGTCACATTGGTTGGTGCAGGCCAATCCATAATAGCTCTAATCTTGGAAGGATCGACTGCGATACCTTCCCCAGAAATGATGTGACCCAAGTACTGAACCTCTGACTAGAAGAATGCACACTTCTCTAGGTTCCCGTAAAGTTGCTGCTCACAAAGACACTACAGAACCTGTCGAAGGTGCTCCTCATGCTCCTCATGCATACGTGAGTATATCATAATGTCATCAAGAAACATGAGCATGAAGCGATCCAAAAACATCCTGAACACCCCATTCATCAAACTCATGAATACTGCAGGGGCGTTTGTCAGACCAAAAGGTACCACCATGAACTCATAGTGGCCATATCTCGTGCAAAAAGTTGTCTTGTGGATATCTACCTCCACAATCCTTAGCTGATGGTAGCCTGACTTAAGATCAATCTTAGAAAATATAGTGGCTCCCTTCATCTGATCAAATAAATCATCTATCCACAAAAGGGGGTAACGATTCTTGATCATTACTTTGTTCAGCTACCTATAGTCCACACACAAACACAAAGATCCATCCTTTTTCTTCACAAATATCACTGGTGCACCCCAAGGAGATACACTAGGATGGATTAGGCCTTTCTCAAGAAGGCCCTCCAACTGCAACTTGAGCTCACATAGCTCAGGTGTGGTCATCCTATATGGTGCACGTGAGATAGGCTCCACTCCCAGAACCAAATCAATATGAAATTTGATCTCACGTGGGGGAGGTAACCCTGACAACTCACTAGGAAAGACATCAGAGAACTCCTACAAAATGGGGTGGTCATCAAGTGATGGTCCATGAGTCTCATCCTCTGATCGGTCACTAACAGTGATGGAAAATAACTAACAACCCCATCACACACACCACTTCAGCTACATAGCGGATATGGTGTGAATAGAGATGGGTCTCCTGACTCCAACAATCACTGACTCCACTCCCAAATCATCTGCACAAGATATAACCTTGTTGTGACAATCAACTCTAGCTCTATGCATAGACAACCAATCCATGCCCAAGATAACTCCATATGAACCCAAGGGAAGGATACAAAGATCCAAAGTCATGGTGAAGGGTCCTAGGTCCACTACACACTCCTTAACTAAGGATTCCACTAGATTTTGGCTCTAGAAGCCATCTCAACATCCCAACTAAGGCCCTGCCTAACTGCCACCAGCTTGCATCGCTCTACTAAAGATGGAGAAATGAAAGAATATGATGAGCCTGAATCAAATAAGATAGGGGTAGAAATACCACCAATGCTACATGTGGTCTCTATCACCATGCCCTAGTGCTCTTCCTAGTGGTTCTTGACCACAACATAGATCATGTGGCTCCTAGCCATGTCACCAACCATAGGCTCAGAAATAGGTGCCTTACCCTGATTAGTAGGGTTCTGAGGGCACTCTCTCCAATGATGACCATGTACACCACACCCATAGCAAGTACCTGGTCCTCTCCACTAAGAAGATACTCCTCCAGGTGGCCCACTAGTCCATGTTGTAGAACCTGATGATCCTGTCATAGATCTTTGTGGGTGCTACAGTGGACATACTCCTGCTGACTGTACTCAGGGTAGAGCATGTGTCATGTTGGCCCCCCAGCTAGAGGTCCCATACTATGCCCTCTCTGAGCATCATGGCATTGTGGAGGAAAAAAGGGTGGTCAAGTCTATTGTTGCTGCTGAGGAGGAGGCCTAAAGGAAGACTGTGCTAAAGTGTGTCCACCATGAGGAGGAGGAACTGATCCCCTCGACCTACTATCATGTAAATGTTGTATGTAGTTCCTCACTCTATCACGATCCTACTGAGTCTTCCCCCTAGTTTCCTCTGTAAATATAGGCCTTCTCCACAGCCTATGATAGTGTATGTGGGAAATGAATGCACACTTCCCCACCCAAGTCTAAGTTCAGGCCCCTGATGAACCTGTGAACTCTAACCTGCTCATCCTGCATGTAATCCACATACTGAAGCAGATCCAAAAACTGACCCTCATACTCTGCCACTATCATGGAATCCTGTCGCAGATCATGAAACTCATCGATCCACTACTGGATGAATCTCTTGGATATGTATCTACTCCTGAAGCACTCCTCAAAGAGCTCCTAAGTGACTATCTCAGAATCTACATGGAGCTTCTACTCCTCAGTCCTCCACCAAAATCTGGCTCCATCTCTCAGAAGGTGGATAACAACATGAGATTTCATGTTGCTAGTACAAGGACATAGCTTGAAGCATCCATTCTCAAGCTATCCAACCATGCCTCGGCCTGAAATCCTCCCGTGTCTCTAACAAAAATGTGGTGGTGTAACTTCATTATATCTCTGATGTGATCTGCCATTGTTGACTGTCGGCCCCTAGGTCTCTCTACAAGAACATCCCTCGGCCTAGGGCTCCTAGATCTGTCTCTGTGTCCCGAAGCTCTATCTATGTGCTCTCTAGGTGGTGACTCATGTCCAACCGACTCCACATGGGAGTGCTCTACCCTATCCTCGGCATTGTGATGTGACGATGCACGAGCCTCCACTGATGGCTCTCCATCATGACTGCTAGGTCACCCTCCTAAAGATCCTCCACATAAAGCGACATTAACATCCTGTAGTGTCTGAAGTATCTGAGGCAATATAACTGCTACTTCCTGATCTGGGGGTGGTAGATCTAGGCTCACATGAAAGGACCCCTCATCTAGTTCATGCCTCCTACACAGACCAAGATGGGAGTTATTTTATCATCATCTAGGCATTGTTTTAGTTTTCTAAGTTTTCTACATTTTTAAAACATCATGCAATGTTGTGTGTTCTAGGTTTAGAGTTGCACTAGGTTTTCTTGTTTATGTTTCATGTTTCCAAGTGTGCCTAGGGTCCAAGCGTTGAACCCATGGCTCTTATACCAAGTGTAACACCCACAATTTTCTACTCTCAAAACAAGAGAAACTAATAAATTAATAATCAAGTTTATGGTAATAATTTTTTTTTTAAAGTGTTAGCAAGGTTAAAAAAATTCACACTTAATAAATTTCTCGGTTAGAGAATTTCTACACAAGCTTGTGAACAATGGAATTAAATTAATAATGAAATATTATAATTTACTTCCTAAGTTATATTTATATTTTAAAAATGTCTAGGTCATCTACTAAGTCCCATTAGTTAATTTGGTTATCAAGCACCAAGGTTTTATTATTTTCTAACTCAAAGGTTTAATTGTTTTACCTAGCCACTAAGTGGCCCCATTCACCCCATTACCCATGTTCTTTCTTTTTATTTAAAAGTTACATTCCCACAAAATACCTTCCCACTTAAGTGAGGTAGGGTTTAATTTGGGCCATAGGATTGAATCTATCCTAGCCCTTAGATTTAGGTTTCCCTAAATTTCCTTATGGTTCTCTTTTTAATTCCTATTTTCCCCAAACAACCTCATTTTCTCTTTTCTTATTTGTAGGTTTTGGAAGAGGAGGAGGAAGGAGAGGAGCCATGAGAGTAAGGGGAGAAACCATGGAAAAATTTCTCTAGATTTAAGTTGTAAATTTTTTCCATTGTAATGTTACCCATTTGTAAATGTAGATCCTATTTTGGATCTAATTTGTTATTTAATAAAATCATTTTCCTTGTTTTTGAGTTCAACTATTGGGGAAACCCCATTTATTTTTAAATCCAATGATGTTTTACACATTTGGGTGCTTATAAAAGGAGATTGGAAGGTTGAAATGTTAAATTTAGTTGATTCCTAGTTGCTGGAAGGTTACTAGTTAAATTTTTAAGCTTAGATTTTACTTAAATTTAAAACTGGGTTGTTCACGGATGGAAATTTATTTTTCCATCAAAAGTGATGAAACCACCATATTATGTAGGCTGGCGTCCTATGACCACTTTCAACTACCTGGGGGCGGTTCACTACCGCCACTCTAAGCTGGGAGGTGGCTCTAAAACCACCACTCTGCACATGGTGGCGGTTCTATTCCCCAAAAACATAGAACCTTCAACCCAATGCATTATTTTCACACAATTTTCTTCTTGAGTTCATTTTTAATGCAATATTAATTTTAATGAGGGTGTCTTCTATTCATTTGTTGGTAAAGTGATAGTATATCTAGTTTCTTATTTCAAATACAAAACAACAACTCAAGTTCTATTCTTCCATTTTTAATAAAAAGTAAAATATGAGTATAACATTTCTACAATTCATTCTATTTCATATGTTCCATTTTTCCAATAAAACAACAAAAAACTTCAACACACTTCCTTCAATACATCTTTGTTTTTTTTCCAAATATACATGTATATTTCAACTTTGTGTAAATGCTTACAAATTTTTAGGAGAGTTTCATTTCAAGACAAATAAACAACTTAACAATTAAGTTTTCCTTTCATATAACATTACAATACAACTATAGGAACTAGCAATTTCCCAAATCATTCTTTTACAATGCAAGACTTTAAAATCCTTTTCTTTCACTAAGACTAATCCTTTCCAATAAGGTAAGCAAACAAGAGATACTTCTACATTTACTAACTCATTTCAATCTTGGAATAAATGAAATATTAAAAATTTCTTTCAAACATAAAAATTTACAAACTTCCACTCAAAGTGGGAATAATAATATGATCAATACAACATAGATTTTTCAACAAGGCCAAAATACAAGTCTTCTTTCATGTCTTCTCCCAACTTGAAACTTCAACCTTGCAATTATTCAATCCTTCTAAAACTAGGATCACAATACAAAGGAAGGGGGAATAGGCAACGCTCTCCACCCAACCTTTAATCCATTAAGAGGAGAATCCATCCCCTTAATGGCCCCCGAGCCCCAACCAAGGAACAATGAGGGATCTTGAGAAACATTTGACAACTTTTTAACAAACATGGCTTCCACAAAAACATACATTCCAAAACATTCAACACAACTAAAATTGACATACTCAACAAATTTCACAACTTTCTCAAACAATACATAGGTTTGATATCAAACCAAATGGAGCAAGGACTATGGGAACCACCTCCTTTTTCCTCCCAAGTGAAGTGGGAGTTTCACCCTAAGCCTCCAAGTGCACAAAATAAACAACAAAATATCATTATCTCTCCCTTGCAAGTATGCAAAAATGACCATGATTTCCTTTTCAATCCCCATAGGTGAAACTCCCAATCACACTCCCTCCAAAATGCATGCCTCACAAAAAAATCCCTTTTCCCTCCCCAATGGTCCCATAAATCCATCTCCCACACTCCCAACTTAAGGCATACTACCCAACCACACAAAAACACATTCACAACACTCATACAATATTTAACAAGCACAATTTTTCACATCAACAAACATAAATAAGAAAAAAAAAAGGTGGAGATCCTACCTCTCCATCAAGCTTTCAAGACTCTTCACTTCATAAGATTTTTGACACCTCCAAGCCAAGCAAACTCCAAAAGCAACTCCAACAAGCTCCCAATTCAAAAAATGCAAAAGGAAGAAAATGAACAAGTAACCCCAATTCCATCAAATTCCATCAATAAATAGAAATGGAATGTGAGGATGATGAGGTGGCTCCATGTAGGATGCCACTTCATCATTCCTCCATTCCCACACACAAGTCAAAACACCATGCCCAAGACAATAAATGAGCATGTAAGACTATGACAACCCAAAAGACACTCAAACTTGCACACCATGCCTTCTAAGGACAAAATTAATTGTGGTAAGAAGGAAAGTGCAATTATTTTCACCCTTTTACACTCCAAAATGGATAAATAAGTCAAAAATTAACTCCCCAACCCATAGGTATGGTTGTTGGGTGAATTTAAGAGGCATGGGACAAGCTTAGCTTGTCCCACAAGCCTCCAAAAAAGCCTCCCAAGTCAAAATCCGAATTTTGAATTTGGGGTGGAGTACATCACACACAAACAAACAAAAATCCAACTTACACTCCACAATATTTCAAGGACCATCTACCCTCATAATTATCCAATTGTCACATATTTATTTTAGTTAATAAATTAAGTTGGATTAGCTAATTAAGACACATTATAATTACTAATAAAGTGACAACAATTTCCAAAATTAAATACATATAACACAAAATAAAGCACACTCAAATTAAAAGAAAGGGAAAACATTTCACCCCATGGCCACACATGTGAGGTCACCCCCATGGGAAACCTCCTAACTAGGCATGCAAAAAAACACAACATAACATTACACAAGTTGTCAAATTTTGGCCATGTTGCTCAACACCCGACATCCTTCCATGGTTGGTCCCCTATCCCCTTTCAATGTATGTGATAAAATATCCTGCAACACAAAAAAATACCTCTCTGGCCTTACGGTTGTATTAACAACATCAGAAATAATACATACATATAAAATCAATAATCATCATCCAAAATTAAGTAATTCTATCATCTATCAACATATCAAATAATTTGATTCTAACATCCATGAGATTATAATTCTACTCAGAACATCCAGAGTATAACATGTCAGTATAAAATCCAAATAGTGCAAATCAACATATATCGAACTGTCTACCAATGTCATCTAGTTTATCATAATCAAAAACTTAATCACAACATGTCAATAGTCCAAATATCTGCATAGTCTATCATCTCCTGATCAATATATCATAATATGAAGGGAACTATATGTCAAAGGGATAACTCTAGATGCTGGTCCTATCATGATAAATGGGTAGAAGATGATATTTGGTCAATGTCATCCAAAATATTTTATATGTTCCAAATTTTGTGGTTGTATCTTTGATCATAAATTCTCATAATGAATTCAGATCCAATTGTAAGGTTAAGGCTCAATAAGACAATCAAATGGATTTGTAACTTGAAGAGGTGAGGGTTCAAACATGCCAAATAGATGGTATAACAAGAATATACAAGTTTTTATTAAATAGGTTTTTTATTAAATTTTAGAATTCACAAAATGTATGTTTTGAATTATCTATTTTTTGTTAATATTAAACAATATTATATACAGGAAAATAATTTCACTAAGTCTTAACTACAATGGAATTAAAAGTTGTAGGACATCCTATGAAAGTGACCTTTAGTCTAAGCCATGTAATGAGAAGACCACTAAAAATTATCGCACTTTAGAAATAAAAGGTTGTGAAAATGGCCATATATGATAGAAGTTTAATAGGGGTATCTAGTTGATAGTTTGACAAGTTTCTAAGAGAGCTAAGCAAATTCCATCTTATTTGCATATATATAGGGATCTATAAACATTTTGGGGAAATAACACGACTTCATTGGGTAGATTTGATAAACTGCTGAGTGTATTGTCTGGAACATATAGATGAATATATTCACATACATATATAAGATGTCATATTATTAATATACTGTATGTACCTTGTAAAAGAAGTAATAAGGAATGAAAAAATTATATGTAGATTGAAGTGGAGTTGATGGACATAACTATAAACTTTTTCAATTGAAGAATAAATTCACACAATTTTATTTGTCCTGTGTAATTGATAGTGTAGGAGTTTAGTGAGTTTTTTAAGCTCATATAAGGTGTGAGTGTTATAGCATTTTCGTATAGATTAAAAAATATCCAATCAATCAAACCATGTGAAAAATAACATATATAAAATAGAAAACTAGTATATCAAATCATGTTTAAGTCTCGATTTAGTATGTTGATGTTTTTTATTGAATTCTCTTATATGACATAGTACATATTGGTTACTTTAATGATGTGAAATTCTAATTTTCTAGGAAAAATCTACTCACAACCTAGAGTTATAAGGAGAATGATATTTGTAATATAGTATCTTGAAATAGTGCTAGGTAAGTTATAAAGTGATATTACAAGCAATGCTCTATGTATTCCGTACAATCCTAAATAAATTTCCATGTTTTTACAAATTAGTCGATTGAGGGTATCTATAGGGGTCCTCACTCACCTATTAGTATAAAAAATTTATAAGAAAATAGTAATGTTTAGAGCCACAAGAGCCCATGATTTTCCAAAACAAAATGTACATAGACTACCACATAGGCCCATGGAAGGACAAAATCTCATGGTTTAATTTTACAATTTATGAATAAATATAGATCTATTCTAAATTATATATTATATTCCAAGATGCTTATATGAAAAAGCCATTATGATCATAATAAGGTCATAGTAACTCGATGGGTTTACACACATTGAAATCCACTTATCCTCCATCAATTAAACATTGCAAAATAAATTTAGAGTACTATTGTTTTTCCTAAATTCCTTCAAAGATCTAAACCCGATTGAGGAGCAAGTAACACAATTCTTAGTGCATGATACACATATACAATGCACATGTGCACACATAAACACCCATCTTATCATACACCTACATTTCTCAAAGTTCATGCGCGCCCACATGGTAACTAAAAAACACCACATGTACATTGTAGTGCCCACTTCCCTTCGACACTTATTATATTTTGATTTCGATTACTGTTGACTATATACATGGATATTATTGTATCATTTTGTCTTAGCATGATGTTAGATGATAGAGATACTTTGACTATTGATGGATTTCGATTCATAGTATGATTTGTGTGGATTCTTAGAGAGACATTTTATATTGATGATGATGTGTTGTTGACATATTTATATATTTCTGACATTCGGAATTCTCGTCATATTGAGTAGGATTTAGCAGTTGAACTAATCTTGTGATCTTATTGGTATTGATGAAATATAGAATTGAGATGTTGTTAGAATTTTTAAATAATAGCATTGTTGGTCTAGATGATGATTCAATTCATATATGGATGATTATTGATTTGTATGCATATATATTATCTTGGATGTTTTGATATGGCCATGAGGCCGAAGGAGGTATTGTGTGATTTTTGTAGGTAATTATATCACAACAATCAAAGGGGGATTGGAGACCAACCACAACATAATACTGGGTGGATACGACAATGGTCACCATGGCAACTTGTGGAATGTTTTTGTATTATTTTTATTGTTAGGAGGTCCCCATGGGGGGATGACCTCCAATTGTGACCAAGGGTTTGTGTGTTCTTCTTTTCCTTTCTTTTATTTAATTTAGAAGTATGTGGTTTTAATTGAGATGTAATTCCCTTTTTATCATTAATTGATTTATGTGTCTAAATTAGTAAATTAATCATGTTACTAAACTAATTATGGATGTGACAAAAATAATTCATTTATTAGATTAGTTGGTGCTTTGGTCTATGTGTTTTTAAGTTGAGTGTAAGTAACTTGAGTGTTGTACACTCTATCTTACCTTGGAAATTCGGATTTGGCCTTAAGGGCCAATTTTGGAGGCTTGTGGGACAAGCTAAGCTTGTCCCACACCTCTTAATTTCTTATACCAACCCTACCTATGGATTGGGGGGTCAAAAATAGACCCCATTAAGTGTTTTGTAAGACAAAAAGTGGCATTCATTGCACTTTTCTTACATGGGTTTTAAATTTTGTCCTTAGGGGGTGTGGGTTGGGATTGTGTGTGTAAGAGGTTTGTCATTCCTCTCAACCACCAATTTATTGTGCATTGGGGTTGAGGTTTGACTTGTGAGGTGGAGTTGAGGATGAGTGATGTGGCATCCTACATGGAGCCACCTCACCCTCCTCTCTCCCTTTTCTATTTATTCAAGTTCTTTTGTTTGTTTGGGGGTTACTTCATTTCTTTTGGTGCTCTTGTATTTTGGAGTTGGAGGATTTTGGAGTGCTTGTGGATTTTTTTGGATTTTTTTGGTGATAGATTGGGCTTGAAGGATATGTGTGTGTGACTCTTGGATCAAGCTCTACCATGGAAAGGTAGGAGCTATACCCTTGTTTTATTGTTTTTTCTTTTACTTGTGTATATGTGTATGTTATTGAGTGTTTTGGTATGCTTGTTGGGTCCTTGGGTAGATTGCCTAAGTATGGTGTAGGAGAAGGCTATGGGGATCTTATATGTAGGGAGGCATAAGATTTTATTTCATGTTTTGGAGGGAGTTGGGTTGGGTGCCCCACCTTGGACAAGAAAATGCTTGCATTTCTTACTTGTTTTGTTTTATGAGGGAGACATAAGAGATTGTAGGGAGGCATAAGAGAATGTGGGAGGCATAAGAGGATTCTTGAGGGAGGCATAAGAGTTGTGTAGGGTTTTTTGAGATGTATATTGGAGGGTTTTAAGGTGGGCACCTAATCCCATTGGGAGGCATAAGTGATCTCCCCATAGATCCTTACTCCATTGGCTTGCATTTTAAGCCTTGTGTATTTTGTAAAGTTGTATTATTGTGTTCTTTTTCTTGTGTTGAATGTGCTTGAAATGGTTGTGAAAATTTTTTTTGTGTTGTGGAAGCATTGTAGAGTTTCCATGTGTTGGATCCATCCCTTATTGCCTTGTGGTTGGGGCTCGGGGGCCAATGAGGAGAATTGCTTCTTCTTCTCATTGGAGTTTTGGTTGGGTGGAGAGTGTTGCCTCTCCCCCATTTTTGTTGTTGTGATCAAGTGAAGAAAATATGGAGCCTTGTTGGAGATTTGATACTTGGAGCACTTGTAGAAGACTAAGAAATCCTTCATTGTAGCTACCTTTCTTGTAAATTCCCACTTAAGGTGGAAGATTTATAGTATTGTATTTGAAAGAAAAGTTGTATTGAACATTTGGTTATTAAATTGTAATGCATTTTTAGAAAGAGAAACAATTTTAGTGAAACAAGTTTTGATATAATGGAAATGTAGTTAAAAAGGAAACAACTTGTTCACATTTTAGTTGATTTATTATCTCACATAGGTGTGTTGTTCTTGTTTTAAAATTATTGGAAAATCTTGTTGAAAGTTTCTTGTGGGAATGTTTGAAACTTGTATGTTGTAAAAGAAAGAAATATCAATTCTATTGTATTATTTGAAAGGCATATGATGAAAAGATAAACTATGTTTGTGCATTTCCTTGTATTGGTTGAAAGAAAGTTTAAACTTTATATGTATAGATGGAAAGAACTTAAATTTTAATTGTTACTTAGCTTGTCAATAAAATGGATTGATTTCCCTTTTTATCTAGTGGAGTAAAGAAATTGCTTGTTTACAACTTAGACCTTAGCCTCATTATTGGAGTGTATAAATTTAATTATTAAGTATAAATTTATAAATTTAACAATTAGTTTCTTATAAACCCAAATTTTAAATTAATGAAGTAACAAGTGAAATTTGGTTGATTTTAAATCTCCTTATCAAATATACTATCAACTATTTATAAATAATTTTATTGTAAATTTAAGTTATATAATAGTATAAATACTATTATTATATTGATTAATTATTAATATATTAGTAATATTAATATATATATATTATTATATATATAACAAAAAAATATTATATAAATATATATAAATTATATGATAATGTATATAATAAAATAATATTAAACCATAAGGCCAAAACATATAGAAATTGGTAGGCCTAAAAGGTCTACGGCCTGCATGTTTGTTAAAGTAGAAAGTAAGGGTTGGGGGGAGGGTCGCCGACCCCACCCCCACCCCATTAATAAATGGGATGGGGGGTGGGGTCGGTGACCCTCCCCCCAACCCCAATAAATTTAAACTAACATATCAAACCACTTCACCCATACCGTACGTATTTTTTTATATATACAATGGACGTCGGCCAAACTTTTTCCTTTAAAAAAATGTGTTATACTGTGTAATTCCTTTCACGCGTGTATACTGTGTGTTATTTGTGTGTGTGTGTACATATATATATATATATATATATATATATATATATGTATATTATATATATAATAATTATACATTTTATATTATATATCACATGAAATGTATATACATATATATGTATATATTCTTCTACCCGAGTAAATACAATCGCCATTTTAACTATTTCCTCTAAAATGGGGCAAAACCCATATGCCCATTTGGGCAAATATTAAAATAATGAGATAAATAAAATAAATAAATACATTGAAACCCTAGAGTGAGGGTGTAAATAAAACAAGAAAATAAATGAAGCATGTGCATCCTCCCAAGAGCTTGAGATTGCCTCTCATGGCTTCCTCCTTCTCCTCCACCAATCTGCAAAACAAAAGAATGAAACAATAAGACAAACAAATGAGAAAGAATATTTTCATAAGAAAACTTACTTGGTTAGTTGAATCCCTAGATCTTATGGCCCCAAATGATTCCATATAATGGATGAGATTCATCCCTACAAAAAGTAGGTGGGGAGTGGGTGAGAGAAATTCAAATTTAATTTCTCATGGGTAGACATTATTTTTAGGGGTCACTTAAGTATGTGTAAGGGTTAAAAGGTGTTATTACTTTTCTAACCCAAATGTTTATTAGAGACCTTGTAATTTAATACAACTTTGACCCCTTTGTGGGTATTATAGAACTTTATTATTTAATTAATTAGACCAATTTCACTTGAGAGTAACTAACCAAATTTAATTAAGGTGAAATTAAATTGGCATTAAAATAAATTAGTAGGGAAGCCTAATGGCTTGATTTAGACTAACTAATTTAATTATAAATTATTGAGAGATTTTATTTCATTATTTTTTTAAAAAGGGATCTAAGGGGAAATTAAAATGTTAATTTAATGAAATTTAAAATGAGAAAGGGTGATTGTTAAAGATTTTTAACCTAGTGTTGTGAATAGTTTAACAAAAAAATTATTCCATAATTTTTCTAGTTGACCTAGGTTTGTTCTTGGGTTTCGTAAGGATAAATCAACCCGTAATTACTATACATGCCAACTAGTTTTAGTAGCATACCCCAGAGGATACCAACAAATAGAGGCTTCAACACATCATTGAGTTGAAATTGAGTAATTAAAAGCTAGTTATGACTACTCCATGCCAAAACAAGAGATTTCATAGATGAATTTGATAATTTCAAATAAAGAGTTATTTGAAATGGGACATATTAGGCCTAGTTTATATTTTTCTATATCGGTTTTCTTAGTGAATTGAACCAGGATAGACACATTGAGGATGTGCATTGATTACCATTTATTGATATAAAAACACAATCAAGTGTAAGTATCCCATATATAGGATTGATAGAAATACTAAATGAATTGCATAGGGTGGTTTTATTCTATAAGATTGAATTGAGGATTGACTTCATAAAATTTGGGTAAGAGAGGAACATGTGCATAAAACAAAAGTTTTAGATGACATTTTAGGGAGGGAACCCCCACCATTTGGAACTAATGCATTGATAACTTTTGAATATTTTATGAATCATGTTTTTAGCAGATACTTGAGGAAACCTTATCTTAGTTTGCATCAAGAACTTTTGGTATATAGTAGAACATAGGAAGAACATCTTCAACACTTGGGTATAGCATTGGAATTTTTTGAACAATAATCACTTCTTGAACCATAACATTAAGTGTATATTTGGTATGTCTATAATAACATATTTGGGCCATGTAATAAAGTGCCCAAGGGATTTATTGGTCTGACTCATATGAAAACCTATAAGCCATTTGGATTGGCCACCACCTACAACCATGAAAAATATTAGACATTTTTTGGGTTTTGCAACTATTACATAAGGGTTAGACATTAAGGGTTTTACTAACTTTTCGTGTTGACTGATTTGATAAAATTAAATTAGAGCTGGAAGCTAGTCTTAAGGAAACCCAAACATCCTTTGAAATTTTTGAAGAGGTAACGAGTTTAACCTCGTGCTTGATGTTCCATATTTCTCTATTTCATCTGCACTAGAATGTAATGATTCAGCTATGGCATATCAAATCATTTTTATGCAAAATGATCATCTTGATAGCATGTTGAGAGAAAGAAACTCAATTGATAATGAGAGGATTTTCTTCAGTATGGATAACAAATAAATGTTAGCCATTATGCATGCCTTGGTAAAATTCCAGCAATACTTAGTTTGTGGTATATTTTTAATCAAACATGATCACAATAGGTTTGAATTTATTTTTGAACCAAAAGGATTTGAATGGCCCAAGAAATTGGGGAGTATTGAGACTTCAACATATTATTTTATCAATGAGTATGGGCAAATGGAAACAAGTCACGTGGTCAGATGTGTTTGTCTAAGATACTGAGTTATTTTCTCTTTGATAAAAATTGTAGCTAATTTGAAGGTATTTATGGGTGAATCCTCCATTGTGACCTTGGGTAAATGTGTTATTCGTGAAGGGGACGATGAAGATAGAAGGTTGGAGGTATGTAGATTCCATGATTTAGTACAAGAATAGGACTTTATTATTGTTAGTTAATGTACTTATCTAAGATAATTAATATTGAAGCATAATTAATTTGAGATATGATTTATGGGGTATTTAATTTGGATGGTCATTTGTGGTACTTTCAAGATTTAAAAATAGGTAAGGCAAAGATTTGGGTGGAAAGGGATCATGGAAAAAGTCCTTAAATATATTTTGGAGTGTCTTGTGTACTAACAAGTTAAGCTTGTCCCACGAGTTTCTAGATAGATTGTTGCATCCCCTATACCTATCCCAACTCATAAATGGGAAATTATGTGTTTTATGAATAAAAATGTGAAATCACTAGGATCCCCATTTCAAAGTAAGAATTATTTGTAATGTGGTGGTTGATAAAATCACCAAATAGGCTCACTTTTTAAGGAGAACTTCACTTCCAAGTACAATACACCTCTAGTGGTTGATTTGTTTTTCAAGGAAATTTTTAAGCTTCACATTGACTTCCTATGTAGGCACATCATGGAGGCAAAATAAGTCTTGTAAGCCTATTTCATTTAAGAAATGTTCAATTTAACAGGGATAGAGTTATCTTTTAATTGGACTCTAGTTATTATCCAAAAAATTATGGGTACACTAAAATAGTGGATTTGTGGATACTTGAAAATACATAAGAATTATGTATCCAAAAAGAAAAAAACATGGATAAAATGGTTACATATGGTGGAGAATTGCTACAATACATCACCACATGCCCATTTATATGAATTATTTAGTTATTTATATGGATATGAATGAAATGAGTTTTGTTGAATTGATCACAATGGATAGTGGAGTTTTGGGGACCAAATTGTTTAGGTACAATAGAGTCATGTATCTTCATTGAGGTACTCAAAGAGAACCTCAAATGCCCATGTACAAGAAGTTAAACTTGGACTTTTGGGTGGGTGATATGATATTTTATAAGAAAGATTGTAACCTTATTTATCTTCCCTCAAATGTTTATTGACACATAAAAACTTAATCTACATAAGATATGGGCCACATAGGGATAAGATATGAATTTGGGAGGTGGCATATGTGATAAAGTTTCCCAAGCACAGTCGAATAAACTTTAAGTGGACAAATCCATCTTTTGTGCCTAAAAAGGAACTCGGAAAAAATATTACTCCTTCTAGTTAGCTACCACTTTTGGATGATTTGGGAAAGCTAATTTTAGTTCTAAATACTATAATAGATGTTATGAAGAAGAATCTCATGAACTTGAGCATAAGGGAATATTTGGTTTGTAGGAAGGATCTATTAGTTGAGGATGTAAACATGGAAATGTGTAGTAATAATATATCATCCAAACTTACAATTGCTTGTGGGAAATGATATTTCGGAGGGGAGGACTATAATGTCCCCTTATCAAATATGGTTCACCATCAGAGGATTCTTAGCCTATCCAGTTATTTCATGTAGTCTTAGTGGGTGGAGAAAAGGTAAATATGGTGATAATATAACTATGTTAGCTCAAAAATTAATAATATCAAGGCAACTCATGTTATTATCATTATTAATATTGTATGGGGACTTCCTTGTAAGTTACTTAAGGCTAAAATATAAAATAAGAGAGACTTTATATATTAGTTAAAGTTTCATAATCCCAAATGGAGAGGCCACTTGGAAAATAAAAACAAAAAAGTTTATAAAAGGAGGCAAGGGGGTTCATTTATGGGCATCTTTTGTCATTTTTTCATTTCTTTTTAGAGAGTTATGAGCTTGTTACTTCAATTTTCAACTATTGAGGAGTAATCATATTTAACGGATGAAAAACCTTAATTTCTATTAAGTGGTTGTTATCACCGAATCACAGCACCCCTGGATGTTGATCAAATTTCTAGTTTGATCACTCTAAGCATCCAATGTGATTGGATAACATGGGTACTATCTCCAAGTTGTGGGACTTGCTACTTGAGATAGACCTCCAGAGAAAGCTGGTTCTTGCTCCTAAACTACCTGCCACAATCTACTCTAATGCAGGATAAGCTAACTGTTCTAATATAAATTTCCAAGGGACCAGGGAAAGAGAATACATAAAATATTAGCCTACACTAAAGTGGTGACGGATTAAGTCCTTCAGAACTCATGGGTATTCGATTATCTATTTGTAGTACTAAATACAAATAATGGGGTTTCTAGGTTTGGTATAGACATGTTAGGAAATAAGAGATAAAATATGTGGAATAATCCCTTACAGAATCACAACAATACAAACTAATATGCAAAAATATTACAGATCTCAAATAAAAGTGCAGAATAAATAACACAACACAGAGAGACAATATTTAACGTGGTTCACCCAATTTGGGCTACGTCCACCAAGAATCACTTGCTCAAATTTTATTACAAGCCTCCACTCTCTCAATACAATACCCAGATCCGTTTGGAGCTATGCTCAACAAACTCTACAGAATTCACACCTGAATTCAAAGCACATCTGCAATACATTTTCTTGTCTATCTATCATATGCATAAGACCATATAAATAGACAACTGCTTAAGCAGTTTGATACAAAACTGTGGGTATCAAAACCAATGGGCAAAAAAACGTGGGTATCAAAACAATGGGCTAGTCGAAGAGGCAGTTTTACAAAACTGGGTAAAAAACCATGGGCCCAAAAACAGCCCATAATGGTTACCCATTACCCATGGGTTAATAAACCACCCATGAAAATTTTCTTCGGGGGCTTCGCCCCCGAACCCCCCTTGACCCACTCACCGGTGAGCGGGACCGCCATAAAAATACCTTGAGTGTAACACATAGAAGGTGTACCACACTCTAACATGAAAATAGGCTCCACAAACATAACAATCTCCCACTTGGAGACTGATTTCCATTGAGAAAGCTTCTCAACCCTTCACTGTCATCCGTGAAGACCAACCAAAGCTGAACATAACTTTAGTTTATCCCTTGTGACCACCTTGGTCATCATGTCTGTAGGATTCTGACTGGTATGAATCTTCTCCAACTTCAACTTCTCTTCTTCCAAAGTTGTCCTGATGAAGTGATATCTTAACTGTATATGCTTCATCCTAGAGTGGAAAGCAGAGTTCTTAGCTAGGTGTATAGCACTATGACTATCACTATGTAGCTTACCTTCCTTCTGCTTATGCCCCAACTCCTCAAGCAATTGTTGTAACCAAATCATCTCTTTGCTTGCCTCTGTGGCAGCAACATACTCAGCCTCCATGGTTGATAAAGCCACCAGCTTCTGTAGTCATGAAATCCAGCTCACTGTTGTCCCACCTACAGTGTAAATATAACCTGTCGTGCTCCTCCTGCTGTCTACATCTCCAGCCATATCTAAATCTACATAACCACACAAAGTGGTGTCTGATCCACTGTAGCACAAAATTTCCCCATGGTCCCTCTCAAGTACCGAAGGATCCACTTTACTGCCTGTCAATGATCTTTACCTGGATCACTCATAAATCTACTCACCGCTCCCAGTGCATGGGCAATATTAGGCCTAGTGCACACCATGACATACATCAAACTGCCAACTGCTGATGAGTAAGGTACCTTGGACATCTAGTTTCTCTCTTGCTCTGTCTTGGGACACTGCTCCTTTGATAACTTGAAATGGCCTACCAAAGGATTCCCAACCGGTTTAGCATCCTACATGTTAAACCTATCCAATGCCTTCTTAATGTACTCTTCCTGAGATAAAGTCATCTTCCATTCCTTCTTATCCTGAGTTATCCTCATACCAAGGATTTGTTTGGCTGCCCCCAAATCCTTCATAGCAAAGGATTCACTTAGCTGTTTCTTGAGTACTTTTATTTCCTACATGTTTTTACCTGCAACCAACATGTCATCAACATACAAACACAGGATAATATAACTTCCATCCTCAAATTTCTTTGTATACATGCAATGGTCAGAATGACATCTAATATAACCTTGCTCCATCATGAAGCTATCAAATTTCTTATACCATTGACGTGGAGCTTGTTTCAAGCCATACAAGCTCTTCTTCAGTTTGCACACCATCTCCTCTTTACCTTTGACTTCATATCCTTCTGGCTGCTGCATATATAGCTCCTCCTCCAAATCACCATGGAGAAATGTAGTCTTTACATCCAACTGCTCTAAGTGCAAGTCTTCTGCTACCACTATTCCAAGAACAGTTCTGATAGAAGTCATTTTTACTATAGGAGAAAAAATCTCATCAAAATCTATACCTTGTTTCTGTGCAAACCCCTTGACCACCAACCGGGCCTTGTATCTTTTCTTTCCTCCTTCTTCCTCTTTAACTCTATACACCCACTTGTTCTGCAATGCTCTTTTTCCTTCGGGTAGCTTCACCAAATCCCAAGTCTGGTTCTCCATGAGAGACTTATGCTCCTCATCCATGGCTTGCTCCCACTTCTTCCTGGCATCTACCTGCATTGCTTCATCAAAGCTCTCTAGCTCTCCACTATCAGTGAGTAATAAATAATAAAGAGAAGGAGAAAAATGTTCAGGTTCTCTTCTTACCCTAGAAGACCTCCTCAATATAGGAGTTTGGGGTTCCTGTTGAGGAGGTTCCTGAACTGATTCATGTGTCACTTTCCCATCCAGAATATCCTCTACCACTGCATATTATTTCTTGGATTCTTCCCTATTTTCCTACAACTGCTTGCTTATACATGACTTTCTCATTAAAGACCACATCCCTAGATCGAATGATTTTCTTGTCCTTAATACTCCAACATTTATATCCAAAGTCATCACCACCATAACCAATGAAAGTACATTTTTCTGATTTAGCCTCTAGCTTGGTCCTATCATCCTTGTCTATATGAAAAAACACCTCACATCCAAAGACTCTAAGAAATGAATAATCAATTTCTTACCATACCAAGCCTCCTCAGGTATGCCTCCATCCAAGGCACTTGAGGGTCCTCTGTTTATCAAGTACATAGTTGTGCTCACTGCTTCTACCCAAAAAGAAAGAGGTAGTCCTGCATGTATCCTCATGCTCCTAGCACATTCCATTATTGTTTTGTTCATCCTTTCTGACACCCCATTCTACTGTGGAGTTCCTGGAACCGTCTTTTTCCTGTGGATTCCATTCTTAGAACAATAATCATCAAATTCATTGCTGCAATACTCCCCTCCATTATCTGACCTGAGACATTTTAGCTTAAGACCTGTTTCATTCTCTACCAAGGATTTCCATTTAACAAAAGTGTCAAATACATCAGATTTGTTTCTAATACAATAAACCCAAAATTTCCTTGTTGCATCATCAATAAAAGTAACATAATAACTTGAACCCCTAAGAGATGATACCTGAGCCGGCCCCCACACATCAGAATGTACCAGCTCTAACTTACTCTCTTTCTTCGTAGGTCCAACCTTGAGAAACCTTACTCACTTTTTTTTCCCATATACGCAGTTCTCATAAAAATCCAAACTTGTTTCTGTATATCCAGGAAAATTCTTCTTTATGATGTCCATGCCCTTATGGCTCATATGACCGAGCCTATAGTGCCATAATGTTGTATCTGCAACTGAAGCCACAAGATTACAATCATTAGTACTATCAGTGGTTAAATACAAGGTTCCAACCTTCTTACCTCTTGCCACCACAAGAGCACCCTTGGTAACCTTCCAAGAGTCCACTGTAAATATCACAATACAACCATCACTTCCCAATTGCCCCACCGATATCAAATTTCTCCTTAATGTAGGCACATGTCTGACATCCTTCAATAGCCATGTATTCCCATTCCGCATCTTAACCTGAACAAAACTTTTTTCAACTATGTTGCAAGGCTCATCATCACCAAGAAAAACATGCCCAAAATTCCCTTGAACATAATCAACAAAATAATGCCTATGTGGAGTAGCATGGAAAGAAGCCCCTAAATCTAAAACCCAAGATTCAGTAATATTATGCAAAGAAAGAATCAAAGCATCCTGGCATACATTACCCGATGCCACATTTGCCTCCTTGTTTTCTTCCTGTTGTTTCTTCTTATCTCGAAGCTCCCAACAGTCCTTCTTTGCATGCCCAGACTTTCCACAGTGCCAACATACTATCTTGCTTTTAGATTTTGACCTTGCCCGATCCTTTGATTTTCCACGGTTTCCTCTATTCTTCTGTCTCCCTCTAGTTTCCACTGTCAAAGCATTCCCTGAAGTAGAAGATTCAACAGAGCTTTTTCTTTGCATTTCCTCACTTAGAATCACCCCTACAACATCCTCAAACTTCAACTTTGAGTTAGCTGGAACCGAGTTGCTTACCACCATTACCAGGCTATTCCAACTTTCAGGTAAAGAGCACAGAATTAAATAAAGCCCTAACTTCTTCATCAAATTCTATTGTAACCAAAGCTAGCATATTTATAACCATATTAAAATCATTTAGATGATCTACTATTGAACCATTCTCAGACATCTTCATATTAAAAAACTTTTTCATTAAAAATATCTTATTAGAGGCAGAGGGTTTTTCATACAACTTCCCTAATGCATCCATTAGTTCTTTTGTAGTCTTTTCCTTTGAAACATTAAATAATACCGAAGATGCAAGACACAACCGGATCATTCCAAGTGCCTTCCTATCCAGAAAATCTCATTCCGCATCTGTCATACTCAAGGGTTTGTTCACCTTCTCAGACAATGGAGTATAAAGATCCTTCTGATAAAGGTAATCTTCTATTTGCATCTTCCAAAGACTGAAATTCTACCCATTGAATTTATCAACCCTAGATCTTCCATCATCTGCCATAGCTCCAACTCAAGCTAAAAAATTTCCCTGTGATTCAACACTTCGGCAAACTAAACCAGGCTCTGATACCAATTGTTAAGGAATAAGGGATAAAATATGCGGAATAAGCCCTTACAGAATCGCAACTATAGAAACTAATATGCATAAAATATTACAGATCTCAAATAAAAGTGTAGAATAAATAACACAACACAAGAGAGATAAGATTTAATGTGGTTCACCCAATTTGGGCTACGTCCACCAATAATCACTTGCTCAGATTTTATTACAAGCCTTTACTCTCTCAATACAATACCCAAATCCATTTGGAGCTATGCTCAACAAACTCTACAAAATTCACACCTGAATTCAAAGCACATCTACAACACATTTGCTTATCTATCTATTATATGCATAAGAACATATAAATAGACATCTGCTTAAGCAGTTTTACAAAACCATGGGTATCAAACAATGGGTAAAAAAAAAAATTGTCCCATAAACCTATGGGTAGTCGAAGAGGTGGTTTTATAAAACAATGGGTACCGAAAAACCATGGGCCCAAAAATAGCCCACAACGGTTACCCATTACCCATGCGTTAGTAAACCACCCATGAAAATTTTCTTCAGGGGCTTTGCCCCCGAACCCCCTTGACCCACTCACCAGTGAGTGGACCGCCATAAAAATACCCAAGTGTAACACATAGAAGGTGTACCACACTCTAACATGAAAACAAACTCCATAAACATAACAGAAATAGTTACAACTTCTTCTTTATTAGCAAGAAATGGTTTACAATTTTTTTTCAATCATTCGCGTCCATTCAGATTCTTAATTCATGAAGAAATGCTAATAGGTTGAAAGAGGAAAAAAACTTTTCATAATGTAGCTGTTACACTTGTGTTGACACTTTAAATTTTGAATCTATTGCTTCATCTTGCACAGTTGAAATCTTTACAAACAAGAGTCATCACCATGTGGGAGTCCACTATTGGAGCGGGCATGCAACACATTCCTTCACAAAATAAATTTGTGACTTTATTTTGGCATTATCTCCATTTTGGCTGAGCCTCAACTTGCTCCAATTTATATGGTCTTGACATGAGAGAGCCTCACTTGAGAGGAGAAATGAAAGTCATGGGCCACTCTAATAATTTTACCTTTACTTCAATGATGGCATAACATTTGACTTTTTCCTTTGTTTCGGGGCTAAAATATTTATGACTTTAACCCTTGCATGTGAAAAATGCTTCAATGCTCAAATTCCCCAACATCTGCCTCCCCACTTTGAATCTTTTGAGGCTGAGCTCAACATTTGAATCACCATTAAGCCTGATAAGGGCTGTGAGTCAATTTTTGACATTTAGCCCTTTTGGAAACAAGACTCAAATTCCAAATGGTCCTCGAATCCACCTCCCCGCTTTGACTCTTTTGAGGCGTCAACATTTGAATTTTTTACTGGCCTGATCGGAGCTGCGGGTCACTTTTGAGTTTTTATCTTATATTTTACAAAAATGGCTTGAAACCTCAAATATCCTTTCCGACCCACTGTCGTTATCTTTGATTTTCAAATATATACCCTCAAATTTGAATTTTTTCCCTTATAGCATGATCGTGCGGGTCATTTAAATGACTTTTCAAATTTTGTAAAAAGAGAGCTCAAAACAAAAATTATGACCGAAGTTCCCACCTCAAATTAGATATGTCCACATACACGTGGATATTAGAGCCAACATTTTACAGGGAAGAAAATGCCCGTCATTCATGACTGTGGAAAAAATGCAGAGAAGAAGAAAACTCCACCATTTTGTGCCTGATTTGTCAAATTTCTTTCGCACCTTAACCAAGGAATTGAAAAAAATACCAAGGTTCGACATTCATGGCCATAGAAAGATTGCACGCATTTTTTGAAATGAGGACAATAATAGAATTTTCACGCGTCCATACAGGGAAACAGATTTTCGGTTTATCAAACCAACTGTCGCAGACTAGAGAGTTTAAACAACTTCAAAGCATGAATTTCTCTATCTTTTCAGACTTCCAACTTTACTTGAACACTTCTTAAGGGTAAATCTCAATACACTTTTAATTTGACAAAAATGAGGGGGGGATTTTGAGGGTGTGTTCAAGGATAGAAGAGTGTCCTGAAATTCTATAAAGATAACTTTTTTTCGGGTGATCTCATGCTAAGAGAAAGTTTTCTGGGTGATCATATGCTAACTCGGTGAATTTTTTCGGGTACATCTCCACCAACGGTTCCATCCATTATTTGGGACCTGCAATATCACTAAAATAAGCCTGTTGACTTCATTTTTTCTATTTTTACTCTTTTTCCCTCCATGAATTTTCCTAGGACAAGCACCATTGTAGAAAAGCAAAGGTCACATCCTAGATTTATTCATGGCCTTTCACCCATTTATTATTTCTTGATTTGTACCGATAGAATGCATTATGTGACTGGAGGACTTGCTTGTAACTGTATAAATGTTCTAAAGACTTCTGTGAACTATGTTGATAATGAGAAGGTTACTATATGTTCCTCTATGAAATTAGTGTTGAAGGGAGGACACGAGTACATAGGTGCTACTATCTGATTATTGTCACTGGTGTATGTGTTGTGATGCGGACCCTAGTCAAATTTTGGGTCATTTTATGACTGTGAACATGTTCTATTGTTGTATTGTTCTAATCTGTGTTGTAGCTCTGAGATGTGATAGGGGTGATTCGTTCACCCAATGTATTCCCCCCCTCATTTAGGGTACATGCAATGATTATAACAATTAGTTCCGTCAAGTGCATACTCTAAAATAGAGGACCTAATATTTTTTTGTATTGTATCCCTATATGGTGTAGGGGATGTGTATGGTAGAAACCAAGGCACATGCAGACAAAGAGGCTAGTAACATATGTTAGAGAAAAAGTAACAAACATGCAATAAAGACAATGTAATCAATCAAGTGTGCAAACAAGAGAGGACCGGTGAAAAATGGGTTTCAAACATGGGACATCACTCATAATGTCATAAGACAATCATATATGAAGTTAAAAAACCATATAATGTAGCATACAAGACAAAGGGTAGAGCCCAAAAACAATAGCATATAATGGAAAATAATGTCAAGTAAAGTGTATAGGTAACCATGGTGTTATATAGTCCTGCAAGGCAAAAATGCTACACATGAAGAACTCATTAGCATGTTAGAAATATCAATAGTATGTTAAGGCATGTATGTATCAATGGAAATTAATGTGATAGAAAGTAGAAGTAGTAATTAATGAAACAATAAAAACTGTAATGTATGAAATAGTAAAGGTAGATGACCCCAAGAGCCTTGGTGGGACTGGAAAAGGATTTAGTTCTTGCATCATTTCAACATGTAAAAATCTGTAAGATATCTAAATTCACTCCAAAATGACCAAGTGAATGTGCATGTGTGTATATAGAAAGATAATGACATGTTGAATATCTAAATAGCATAATAAGCCTAAAGTGAATCATGTAAGTAGTATAAGAAAGTAAGAGTAAGTACAACCAAGATATGCAAATGCAATGTATGAGTGTGATGGAATGGTATGTAATATGTGAAGATGGAAGGAGTAGCATGAACCCCAATAGATGTGCATGATATGAGGTTCATTTATAAAAAACCCCTCAAAAATCAAGAATGAACCATAAAAAAAGAGTGCATCATAAGGAAATGGTTTTAGAATGTGTGCTATGAAAGATAGACCATGAAGCATAAAGTGTTCAAAGTGAATGATGTGAGTTTCATTTCAGATTTAGATCCTCAGCTATCGAGTATGAACCATGGGACTAGAGTGCATCATAGGGTAATGACGATACAATGCATGTATCCAAGGGTTTGAAAGCACGAATAAGAGAATATATGTGAAGCATGGAGCATAAAGTGTTGTAGTGAGTCATTAAAGAAAATTGAAAGTGATGGGAGGGGGGAGAAAGCTTGATGCCCCCCAAGTGTATGATGGAAATCTATGTGATAAAATGATAGATACCATGCCAGTGTGGGATATCTATAGATGTGTGATGAGAATAGAGGGAGTCATCAAAATGGTAGGAAAGAGAAAGAGTAAAGCCAATGTTAGATTTTGGGTTAACAACAGGTACTTTTAACAGGTTATCTAGAGTTTTTTGGGTCTTGCTTAGAAAATGGTTACATGATTTGGAATGGTAACGCCATAGAATACTTGAGAAGAGGGGATGGACTGATATTTAGAGGGAGTTACATAGTGGAGAATTGGTAATGTTGTAAAGACTTGAGAGGACGAGGAGATGGACTAATTTTTAGAGGATGTTTCTTGACAGGAGGAATATATGGAGGACGAACCTTGAGAGAAGTTTTTTTAATTTGAATAATTTGGATCAACTACTCTTGAGTGACTGAGTGAGAGAAGTAATATTAGTGATTAGGTATTGATTCTCATGAGACATGGAAGGACTGTATTTCAGATCCCATTGGGATTTAGCAATTGAAGATGAGTAGGAAGAATAATTTTGTGCAGTAAATGAGATAAAACCTTGATGCTCAAGGTGTTTGATTCTTCATTTTAGAGCTTAGCAATCATCGTCATGATGTCCATTAAGTATGTGATAATTACAAAATGGGAGACTGATGTATTTTGCAAGCTGATAAGGAGGTTAACAATGCGTAGTTAGAAAGTTAATCAATTGGTGATTAAGGAGCTCGAGAATAATATCATGTTTCTTAACATTTAGATAAAACTTGAGAGGAGCGGGGAGCATCAAGACTTGGGATTCACTTATATGAGCACAAGTAGCAGACATATAAGTAGAATGAAATGTAGAAGGATAATTAGCATGGTATTGAGAAGCATCCTTAAGATGTTGGATTTCATCTTTAATAGATGTAAAAAAAAATTCCATAGCTTGCATTTTGTCTTGAAATAAACTATTTAAAGCTTGAATTTACTATAGTGATGGGTTGATTGGATGGAGGATTAAGACCAATAGAATCATCTAGATAGATGATAAAAATGGAAATTACTTGAGTGGGTGGCATATTTCGAGGGAGATACATAGTATCTAGGGCAATTTTAGAGAATGTCTTTGAAAGGTGGGTGCATTTGAAGTAAGTCATGCAAGGAGATTAGAGGATTTTTAGGAGCCATAAAAGAAGATCAGGTAGAATATGAAAAATGAGGATTCAAGTATTTGATCACAAGTGGGGTTCACCAAATGATTTAGTTAATTTTAATTATATAAATTATAGAGTCATTATTGAAATAAATGATATACAAATGTTGTAATATAGTAATGACACAAGAAAACTAAGATATATATTTGAAACCCTAAGAAATAAGATGAGGTAAGGAGACTTAGCTGATTCTATGCACAATCTGGAACTGATTTAGATAGTGAGAAGTGATGAAAAAGATGCCAATGTCTTCGTAACTAACCTCTGTAAATTCTAGAGCTCACGATAAAGGATGGACAAGGTCACCTACAACAGGACAGGGGTGCCTGGGCACTGATGACTAGATCTAGGCACCCATGACTGCACAATAGCTCTAGATCTGATTTATTTTGTATCGTAAGGGTGTTGAAATTATTCTGTATTGATCACTTGATAGTCACTCTTGGATCACCAACGGTACCTGTAACCTAGAAAATAAGAGTTTACCTACAAAATCCCATAAACCACATCAAACCTAAAAAAGGAAAATACATTTAATGGGGAGTCGGACTAACCGCGGTGGTCACCCCAAGAGTTAATTTATGGATGAGAATTGTAATACATCTCAGAATCCAATTAGTTCTTGCGAGTGTGTGCAAAAATTGTGTTATAGGATTCCCTTGTATAAGTTGCACTTGATAGTGGGCTGTAACTAGAATGTAACTATGTAATAGAATGTGTAGAAGGAATAGAAACTGAGCTTCCCCTTCCTATGATGTGTATGCAGAGTTATGCATCCTTTCTCCCTTGAATGGATGTTAGATGGATGCCTTTGGAGTGCTTTAGGATCCTTTTGAATGGAATATTAGGTGATGATAATAATTATTAGTGCTTGTTCCTTCATTTTGAACACATAACTATGTATTTATATGATTTCCTTATTTAAATTTTGTAGTTAACAACTGAAAAGTTGACCCACAAGTGACAAATATTCCCAAAAGATAAAAGAGACTGTAAAAGAGAAAGTAGTGCATCATTGGGTAATGAGTGGTGTGTAGAAAGGGATAAGTAAGACCATAGGAATACTGTAGTATTGATGCCAAGCATTGGTGTCTTGAAGTTCAATAAAAGATAATATCGATAACATGTCCAACTTGGTTATATGTGTGTATGGTTCCAAATGTAATATGCATAGATAAAGCATTTAGAACTGGGGTTTGTAAAAGATATTTGGTAGATAGTTGGTTAGCATAGGTGAATAATGAAGTAAATGTTAGAATGCTGTAAAAAAAGTGGTAGAATATGTACAAAGTGGGGTGTATTTATTTCTATACATTTTGGATAGCTTAAACATATGAATTTGTTGCATTTAGTGATGTTTTGGGACCTATTGCTTGTATTAGGATATGAGTAGCCGAATTGTGGATTACCATATATTTCTCGATCATTTATACTTTCTCATGCTTAATAGGTCAGTCGTGGTGATGGCCATAGAATATGAATAGTATATATAGGGGATTGTAGGTAGTATTTCATTATCATTTGAGCATTTGAGTCTTATTATATGGTTTCGAGGTTGCCCCCTCGAAGTGGCGAAGCTATTCTAATTGCATATTGAGATCATTATTCTGGAATATTTTTTTATTTGGTTTTATATTGTTGCTCATTATCTAAATTATACAAGTAATTTCATTACAAGTGGTATCAGAGCTGCGATCTAGGCCATTATTAGGGCAAAAAACCCTAATTTTTTGTTTCTTTGCCATATATTGTGACCCAGAGAGAATTGGTGGGAGATTTTTTTACCAGAGTTGAGGAACATTTCAAGTAAGGTGGGCTGTCGACATTAAAAGGTTCCTCCGTAATTTCTATTTTATTAATGTATGTATTAGGAATAGGATGTTGTTAAATATGATTAGTAGTGGCGTCTGATAGAAGATAATGATGCCATCAGTACGGTGCCGCCAATAAAGTAGAGTATGGTAATAGTTAAAATACAAAAGAAATGCTGTGGTAAAAAGTAAATATTTGTCGTAAGTGGTCCGGTAATGTTAAAATATCAAAGTTTGGGTAATTAGAGAAGTAGGGTCTACATGATTAGGAATTAGAAATATTATATTGGTAATAAGGACAATGGAGTGAGGTCATAAATATTTTGTGTATTTTATTTGTAGAAAAGTCTAAAAATGTGGAACCCATGTAAAATGATAAGGTTTATCTTATCTTAGAAGATAAGCTTACATGTACAGGAAAGAGTTAAGGTATGGAATATGATTCGTCAGAGTGAGATTTCTTATCCTATCTTAGAGATAGGGTGGATAAGCCTGAAGTTCCTATAAATAGAGAGGCCACCCCCCCCCTCATTTAGCATAGAAGGAAGTAATGAGAAATATTGTATGAGTAAGTGTGCGAAGGAAGCCATCATTTTGAAGGTGTGTTGAATAAGCCATTAAGAGGTGTAATTGTAAAGTTTCTCCCATAGTTATTGTTGGAAGGCAAGTGAAGTCAGTAACACTTGAAGTACCTCATGGGTGAGATTGTAACAATTTCATGTTAATATTGTAATTTACACTTATATTTCAGATTTATCATCTTTCCTTCTTATCATATTCTATGGTATTCTTGTGTTATGTTTGTTGTTGTGTTTCTAGATTCCATCCACCAAGCTAAAAGCTGTGCATTAGTAAATAATCATAGCACGAGAAGTTTCTGGTGATGAATTATCATAGTCCTGGATTGGTGATGACATTTTGGTTCCGTTGTCGGGACCATTCCTCGTTGGTGGATTTTCTAGAGAGATATTCCCACTTAGTCAGAAAACATTTCGAGGGTAACCTTGTTTTTATTGTGCATAGTAGTTGCCATGGTAAAGTCACTTTTTACATTGAATAGTATTTACCACTGTAAAGTCACTTTTTACCATGAATAGTATTTACTGCAGTAACTTCACTTTTTACCATGAATAGTGTTTACCACAGTAAAGTCATTTTTTACTGCAGTAAGTCAAGTTTTACCATAGTTTACCGTGGTCATTTCTATTTTACTGTAGAAAGGTGTAAAGTCACTTTCTATTATAGTGATTCCAATTTTTTTTTACACATAAGTCTTGTTGATTGTACTTGTGGGTTGGTATTTCACTGTGGCTATTTTTGAAAATGGGGAAGATTCCTATTTTTTCAGCCCAATCTAACGATGATGCTTCCTCTTTCATTCAAGAGTTTAAACGATCTTGCATTTGTAATGGCCTCATAATAAGGGAACAATGGATTGAATTTTTTCCTACCTTTTTGGATGGTTAAGCCCTTAGGTGGTTTGAAACATTAGGTGATAATGTGAAAAATTCATGGGATTTATTAACTGAAAGTTTTCTTGAACAATTTGGTGAACAACAAAAATATGTAGATATCATGATCGATATCACAAAGCTATCCCAAGGAGAGAAGGAGAAGATAAGGGATTATCATGCTCGTGTTCTAGAGCTAAGGAGGAAGCTCGATGCCTAGATCCGGAAGGAAGGATTAGCAAATGGGTTGATGAATGGCATGGATAATCTCCTCTGTAAGCACTTAATTCTTGGGATGAAGCCAGAGATCAGACAATGAGTGAAGTATGACCACCTAGCCACCATTGAACAAGCAAAGGAGATTGCAAGAAGGCAAGAAGAAAGCATGGAAGAGGATCCCAAATAAATTATTGCTAAAGTAGAGCCTACACCAACACCTTTGGTTCAGAATCCACAACCACTCTCGGTGAGCACAAATATTTCTCCTAGTACATCTACTGAGTATGAAGATCTGCTCAGAAAGATGGGCTAGTTAACTATTAATCTTCTTCAAGGAAAAGAATTTAGTTCTCAGGGAGGAGATAAAGGTCCAAAAATAAATATTTCTGAAGTTGTATGTTATGGTTGTTATAAAAAGGGTCATTATAAGTATAATTGTCCAGATAGAGCTTCTACATCTGGTACAAGAGATAATGATAAAGGAAAAGTACCTATGAATTATTTTAATGTAGTAGATAGGAGCATAAATAATGAAGCAGATGTGTTTGTAACAAAAAGAAAGAAATAAAAAGATAACCAAGATGGAAATCATCCTAAGAAGGTGAAAGGTGTGACTAGTAAGAAACATAGGAGAAGAAAGTTGGGTGTATAAGATTTTTTGATTTCACAAGGGCAAGGACCATACTCCATCTTATAAGATCTTTCCAAAAGGCCTACAAATATTACATATGGTCAACTTCTGGGTATGTCTTCTGAGAAGAGGCGGGGAACTGCGAAGTGGACTCAATGCTCGACGAAGTAAGGGGGTTGAGGTACCAATTTTTGAGGCAGAGGCGGATCCCTATGCTCCACAAGCTGAGGTATTATGTAATGGTATTTCAATTCATGATGTCTTAGTTGATGGAGGTGCTGCAGTTAATGTAATAACCGAGTCTGTAATGAATATGTTGGGTTTAAAAATTGATCGCCCCTCAACACTTATGTTAAGGTCATTAAATAAGGGAAAAACTAAACCAAAAGGTGTTGTTTCAAATGTGGCAATATCTGTTATGGGTGTTATATGTGTAGTAGAATTTCAGGTCATGAAAAATTGTACTGTTGCGTACCCAATGTTGTTGGGAAGGCCATGGCTAAGGAGAGTTCATGCAAGAAACTACTATAATGAAGGCTTCATGACACTTGGACGTGGCAGAGAGAGGGTGAAGATAAACATGATCCCTCGGCATCATAAGGTAGAAACTATGGATTCATGTGATGAAACTGATGATTGGACCTCCTCTGATTACTCTAGTACCAGTGAAGTGGTCATAGAAGATGAAGAAGGTGAGGTTGATGTTTCGGTCATGGATATCCTTCTATTCACACCGACTCATGAACCCATAAAATTATCTGAAGAAGAAATTGATGATCGTCTCCAACAAATAAAGATTGGTGATGCTGTGATGGAGAGTGAGAAGGAATCCTACCTCTAGCTCTTTCGAAGGTACATACTCCTATTCACTTTTGGTTACAAGGAACTCTATCAAGTATGTTGGGTAGAACATTCTATTAAGCTGGTAGATGGTGCTAAGCCCATAAATCTAATGCCATATAGAATGAATCATAATTTTTCCAAGACTGTAAAAGAAGAAATAAATAAGTTACTTGATGCAGGATTCATATTTGCTGTGGAGAATTCAGAATGGGTTTCTCCCATTGTGATCTCAATAAAAAATAATGGGAAGCTACACATTTTTGTTGATTATAGGAAGCTCAATAAGGAAACAAAGAAGGATCTTTACCCTCTTCCATTCTCAGATCAGATCTTGGATGAAGTAGCTAGCCAGGAGTGCTATAGTTTTGCTGATGGATATAGCGGACACAATCAAGTTCGTATAGCAGAGAAAGATCAGTTGAAGACCACGTTCACCACTCCTTGGAGAATGTTTGCTTATAGAGTTATGCCTTTTGGGTTGTGTAATGCTCTGGCAACGTTCTAACATTTGATGAATAGGGTGTTTGAACCCTACATTGGGAACTTCATCAGAGTATTTCTGAATGATTTTTGCATCTATGGGAGTAAGATGGACCACCTGCACCAGATGGAAAAAACATTTCAAAGGTTAGATAAAGCACAAGCCTCACTAAGCCCTATAAAGTGTGTCTTTGGATGTTCTAAAGGCATTTTGTTAGGGCATGTTGTATCAAGAGATGATATTGGTACTAATCCCGATAAAGTTTCAACAATCAAAGAGTTACTATTTCCTATGAATAAAAGTAAGTTAAGATCATTTTTAGGCCATGTGGGTTACTATAGAAGGTTCATCAAGAATTTCTCAAAGATTGCATAGCCACTAACCCAGTTCTTGAAGAAGGATGTTACTTATGAACTAGGAAATAAGGCGCATGAAGCTTTTGAACAACTGAAGGAAGACCTGGTGTCTTCACCTATTTTAAAGAATCCATATTAGAGCAAGCCATTCATTGTGTATACTGATACTTCAGATGCAGCACTAGGAAGTACTTTGAGCCAAAATGATGAAAATGGGAATGATCATCCAGTTTACTTTGGGAGTAGAAAAATGAGCAGTGCTGAGGTAAATTATACTGTAACTGAAAAAGAGGCTCTAGCTATCATTTTTGCTATAAAGAAGTTTAGAAATTACTTGCTAGGGCAGAAATTTATAGTTGTAACAGATCATCAGGCTCTAAATTATATTGTAAATAAGCCTAACCCATCAGAGATGATAGCAAGATGGATAATTTTGCTACAAGAATTTGAATTTTATATTATAGATAGGCCAAGAAAGAAGCATGTCAATGCAGATGCACTCTCTCAAGCCTATGAGGTTTTAGGTTCATCTTGTGATGATGATGATTTCCCAGATGCAACATTGTTTTCCCTTGACACAATCCCTAGTGAATACATAAATATTAGAAATTATCTGAATGAATTCAAGTTCCCTGATGGTGCCAATGTAAATAATAAGGGGAAGATTACTCAAGCCATTCATCCATATTCTATTCTACATGGAGTATTATTTTGAATAAGACCTAATGGATAGTACAAGAGGGTAGTTGGACGTGATTAAGGGAAGGAGCTGATAGAAGAATTCCACAATGGTACATGTGGAGGACACTTCTATAGACAAATTACAACAAGAAGGATCTTGGATGCAGGTTATCACTGACCCACTCTTTTTAGATATTGTTATAATTATTGTAAGACATGTGATATTTGTCAAACACATGGTAACCGTAATACTTCATTAGCTCCATTATGCCCTATTATTCCACTTGGTCCCTTTGAAAAGTGGGGAATAGATATTGTAGGTCGACTTCCAACTACCCCACGCAAAAAAAATTATATTGTAGTTGCCACAAATTATTTCACCAAGTGGGTTGAAGCTAGGCCATTGAAAACAAATTCCATGGATAAAGTGGCAAGGTTCATATATGAACGCATTGTCACTAGATTTGGTTGTCCATCAGAAATTGTAACAGATCAAGGAAGCCATTTCATTAATGAGGTGATAAAAGCTCTAGTCAATAAGTTTTCTATTAAGCACAGGAAGGCAACAACATACAAGCCAATGTAAAAATGAATAAGTGGAATGAATTTTTTTTGTGTTGTGTCAAATTCTAGCAAAAGATGCAGCCTTGCAGGTACATAAGTGGGATAAAGGGATTCATGCAACATTGTGGGCGTATAGGGCAACATCAAAGTCAGCAACAAGATACAGCCCATTTCAGTTGGCTTATGACATTGATCCAGTTCTTCCTATTGAGTTTGATATTCACACTATGAGAGTTATGGAAAATGAAAGGATGGATGAAAGTGATTTAGTAAAAGAAAGATTGTTTCAACTTCATTTGCTAGAGGAAATGAGAGAAATAGCGAAGTATACAAGCTATAAGAAGAAAATGAAGTAGAAGGAATACTTTAATCAAAATATCCATTGGTCTCCATTTCATGTGAATGACTTGGTTCTAGTATATGATTATAGATACAAAAAAGGAAGACAAAAAATTTCTTCCAAAATGGATGGGGCCCTACAAAATAGTAGCTGTGCATGAAAATGGTACGTACCGACTAGAGGAATTAGATGGCACTGCCATTACGAAATGGGTCAACCACGAGAAGTTGAAGATTTTCCAAGCACCCAGAATAGTCTACTCCGAGGACGGAGTAGAAACTAGGAAGGGGGAAGATGTCGAAACTAAAATTTTCCTCCGTAATTTCTATTTTATTAATGTATGTATTAGGAATAGGATGTTGTTAAGTGTAATTAGTAGTAACGTCCGATAGAATATAACGGCGCGGGCTGCCAGTATGATGCTACCAATATGTATAGTACGGTAATAGTCAAAAGTACAATAGGAATGTTGTGGTAAAAAGTAAATATTTCTCGTAAGTGGTCCGGTAATGTTAAAATGTCAAAGTTGGGGTAAGTAGAGAAGTAGGGTCTACATGATTAGGAATTAGAAATATTATATTGGTAACAAGGACAAGGAGTGAGGTCATAAATATTTTGTGTATTTTATTTGTAACAAGTGTAAAAATGGGGAACCCATGTGAAATGATAAGGTTTATCTTATCTTAAAAGATAAGCTTACATGTACAGATAAGAGTTAAGGTATGGAATATGATTCGTCAGAGTAGATTTCTTATCCTATTTTAGAGATAAGATGGATAAGCCTGAAAGTTCTATAAATAGAGAGGCCACCCCCCCTCATTTAGCATAGAAAGAAGTAGTGAGAAATATTGTATGAGAAACTGTGAAAAGGAAGCCATCATTTTGAAGGTGTGTGAAAGAAGCCATTAAGAGGTGTAATTGTGAAGTTTCTCCCATAGTATTGGTGGAAGGCAAGTGAAGTCAGTAACACTTGAAGTACCTCATGGGTGAGATTGTAACAATTTCATGTTAATATTATACTTTACTCCGATATTTCAGATTTATCATCATTCCTTCTTATCATAGTCTATGGTATTCTTGTGTTATGTTTGTTGTTGTGTTTCCAGATTACATCCACCAAACTAAAAGCTGTGCATTAGTTAATAATCATAGCACAAGGAGTTCCCAGTGAAGAATTATCATAGTGCTAGATTGGTGATGACATTACCGTATCATTTTATTATGTCATTTATACTTTCTCATGCTTAATAGGCTGGCCTTGGTGGTGGCCATAGCATATGAATAATATATATAGGGGATTATAGGTAGTATTTCATTATCATTTAAGCATTTGAGTCTTATTATATGGTTTGGAGGTTGCCCCCCGAAGTGGCGAAGCTATTCTAATTGCATATTAAGATAATTTTTTGAAATATTGTGTTAATTGGTGTTCTATTATTGCTCTTAATTTGAATTATACAAGTAATTTCATTACAAGTGGTATTAGAGTTGCGATCTGGGGTGAAATTAGGGCAAAAACCCTAATTTTTTAATTTCCACCACATATTACGAACCAAAGCGAATTGGTGAGAAATATTTTTACTAGAGTTGTGAAGCATTTAAAGTAAGGTGCTCTGAAAATTTCAAAATTTTTTGATTTATTTTGCAAAAGTTATTAAAACTTTAGGGTTTTTCACTAAATCACTCCCTAGGGTGAAAATTGTGGAAAATTTTCAAGTTCTTTACATTTTCAGAAAGCTCTCAAAAAAATAGTATTAGTATATTTTTAGTGTTTTTTCCCTGTTCGGCTGAAATTGTATCGAAACCCTAAACCCTAAGGTTTGACATCATGACAGGGCCTTCCACAAGAGCAAAAAAGAATCCAGTTACTCTGGGTAAAACCCCAGATAAAGATGGGGTAGTGATTGAAGAGATGGATTCAGAAGGGGTAAATACAGATTCCTCAACACTAGGGTTTACCTTAGTTGATCATAAGGTGAGCCAACTTGAGTATGAGTTGCGAAATGTACAATCTGAGATGGCCTCTAAAGGAGACATAGCCCAAATCAATCATCAGTTGGATGATATCATGCAACATGTAACGGGCAACCAATATGGCCCAAATCCAACCCATATCAACCAAGGAGGACCTTTAGTTCAAAATCATGGACAAACTAACCATATTGGATCACTTTTCCAGTCCCATCAGAATCAAACTTATTCACAACCACGAAATATGATGCCAAAAGTGGATATGCACAAATTTGATGGTAAAGATCCCCTGAATTGGATAAATCAAATGGAGAACTTCTTTGAGTTACATCAAAAACCATCAACACAAAAGGTGACATTGGCATCCCTATATCTTGAACCTGACCAATTTGTTTCGGTATCATTGGTTATGTGCTCAGAGGAAGAAGAATGGTCCAAGTGTCACTTGGACTATTTTTACCGAGGAGTTACAATTGCACTATAGTTTTAGTGTTTCAGAAAACTACTTTAGTCAATTAGCAAAGTTACGGAAAATAGGATCAGTCAAAGATTATGTGCATCAATTCCAAAACCTATCTTTAAGGGTGGAGAATATTCCAAAAGAGAATCTGAATGACTTGTTTCTTGGGGGTCTTAAGGACCACATCGAGCATGAGGTACATATGTTTAATCCAATCAATCTTTTAGATTCTATTATCATGGAACATCGTGTAGAGGAAAAGTTCTTTGTAGTAGGAGGCCACATTTCATTAACACCAGAGACAGTAGTATGTCTTCCCCTTCATTTGCTAGGCCAATTAGTCTGACTCCTCAACAAATGGAAGAAAAGAGAGAAAAAGGATTATGTTTTAACTGTGATAGCAAATATGGACTGGGACATAAATGTGCTGAGAAGTTGTTTATATTGACGGAGGTAATGAGGATGATGAGGAAGCTGAAATTATAGGAGAGGCTGAGGAACCAGTAGAAGATGAAGTAGAGGATCACCAACCTAAAATTTCTTTCCATT
This sequence comes from Taxus chinensis, assembly GCA_019776745.2. Lineage (NCBI taxonomy): Eukaryota > Viridiplantae > Streptophyta > Pinopsida > Cupressales > Taxaceae > Taxus > Taxus chinensis. Next base: position 190,692,437 of record CM034157.1, on the reverse strand, counting down.
TATTTTCAGGTATTAGTACTCCTCAAACACTCAAGGTTATTGGTTATGTAAAAAAATAGAAGGTGACGGTGTTGATTGACTCGGGGAATACCCATATCTTCATAAATAGCAAGTTAGCTGCCCACCTCAATTGTTTTATTTAGCAAGCTCCAGAAATGTATGTTATGATTATGGATGGTGGGATAGTCAAGTGCACAGGAAAGTGTCATAGTATCGAGCTTTCCATGGGAGACTACATGTTAGACTCACCTATGTTTGTCTATTTCGATGGGAGGGGCAAATATTGTTTCGGGTGTCCAGTGGCTCAAAAATTTAGGTACTATGGAGATGAATTTTCAAGAATTGTTCAAGCGAATTCATTCATATGGAAGGACAATACAATTGAATGGGATGGTAGGTAAATATCCATAGATTATTATCTCTCATTAGATGCAGAAGGTTCTCATAAAATGAGTAGATGGATTTATAGAAAAGTTATTTTCCATAGAAGTACAAAATACAGAGTCTTCAATGTCACCCGATCTTCAGAAGATTTTTTATGCTCACTCGTCTATTTTTTATGAAGTTCCAAAGGGAATACCACCAATTAGGGATCATGATCATGCAATTCAGTTGATTCTAGGGAGCCAAACACCTAACATCAGACCATACAGATGCCCATATTCCCAGAAAAGTGAGATCAAGAAAATGGTGGAGAAAATGTTGAAGGCAACTATCATCAGGCATATCCAGAGTGCATATTCTTCTCTAGTGGTCATGGTATGTAAGAAATATGAAACATGGAGGATGTGTACAAGATTACCGAGAACTCAACAAGTATACCATCAAAGATAAGTTTCTTATTCCAATAATTGATGATTTACTTGATGAATTGCATGGTGCTATTTATTTCACATAATTAGATCTTCGTTCGGGGGTACCATCAAATAAGAATAAGAGAGGAAGATGTTCAAAAAATGGCTTTCAAGACTCATGAGGGCCATTATGATTTTTTGGTAATGCATTTTGGTCTTGCAAATGCTGCCCTCAACCTTTCAAAGCTTGATGAACATTGTTTTTAGGCCATTTTTAAGGAAATTTGTATTAGTTTTCTTTGATGACATATTGATTTATAGTAAGACATGGGAAGAACACTTACAACATGTAAATAAAGTGTTGGAAGTCTTGGAGACACATATTCTCTATGCAAAGCCATCCAAATTTTCTTTTGGTGTACAAGAGGTAGAGTACTTGGGTCATATTGTATCCCATGAAGGTGTCAAAGTTGATCCTCAGAAGATCAAAGCTATGGTGGAATGGCCAAGGCTCAAAAATCTCAAAAATCTTTGTGGGTTCCTAGGACTAACAGGTTACTACAAAAGATTTATGCGGGGATATGGTAGAATAGCAGCCCCACTCACTGCATTGCTAAAGAAGGATGCCTTCCATTAGACAGATGTAGCCACTAAATTCTTTGAGTAGCTAAAGGAAGCCATGTGTAACAACCCAGTTTTGGCTACTCCCAAATTCTCAAAAAACTTCATTGTTAAATGTGACACTTTAAGATCAAGATTGGGATTAGTTCTAATGCAGGAACAAAGACCAATTGCATTTAAGAGTCATCAATTCAATAGGAAAATATCTTCTCAAATCTGTCTATGAAAAAGAAGTGACAGCTATTCTTCATGCAGTCAAGCAATGAAGGCCCTATCTCAAGGGTAGAAACTTCAAGGTAAAAAATTATCATGATAGTCTGAAATAATTTTTGGAGCAAAGTTTATAATCTGAGAAATAACAAAAGTGGGTAACAAAAACTGTTGGGTTATGATTTTGAAATCATATACAAAAAGGGAAAAGAAAATGTAGTATCTGATGTGTTGTCCAGAAGAGATACATTCGCAGATGCCTTACTATGTGGAATGTCCATGTTGACGGTCGATTGGGTGGATGAAGAAAGATTGGAATGGGATCAAGATAAGGATATATAATCTCCCTAATACAGAATATTAAGCAAGTATCTATAACATCTAAAAAATTTGAGTGGAAAGGTAATGTCCTATAGTACAAGGACATGTTATACTTGAGTAAAGACTCTAAATTGAAGCATAAGATTCTTACAGAAGCTACATGCCTCACTTATTGCAGAACACTTTAGGTTTTTGAAGACATCTCATAGAATAAAAAGGGAATTCTTTTGGGAAGGAATCAAGGGGGATGTAGATAAGTTTGTATCAGATTGTTTAGTGTGCTAACAAAATAAAGAGGAAACAATTAAAACATCAGGTTTGTTGCAACCCTTACCTATTCCTATCCAAAGATGGGAGGAAGTCTCCATGGATTTTATCGTTGAATTGCCTTTTTTAGAGGTTAATAATGTTATTCTGGTGATTGTGGATAGGCTCACAAAAAATGCCCATTTTTTTTCCCTATCACATCTGTTTGCAGCCAGTACAATCACAACTATATTTTTAGATACAATTCGACGGCTACATGGAAACCATAAAGATAATTATAAGTGATCTGTGATCCTATTTTCAGAAGTAATTTTTAGACGGAATTATTTTCATGTTTGGGTACTCAGATAGCTCATAGTGCATCTTATCATCCTAAAACCGATGGGAAAATGGAAGTGGTCAAAAAATTCTTAAAGGTTTATTTACGTTGTTTTGTATTAGATAAACATAAAAGGTGGATTAAATGGCTACTTCTTGCAGAATGGTGGTATAACACATCATTTCATACCTCTTCTCAAATGACCCCATTTTTAGCATTATATGGTTGCCATACAATTTCTATCACTTCTTCATTAAGGGTGCAAACTAAGATTAGAGATGTTGAGGAGACACCTTCAATGTCAACAATAGGTTTTTTGCTAGTTTGAACGAGAATTTAGCATTGGCACAAAACAAGATGAAACAACAATCAGATCAACACCATAGTGAAATACATTTTGAAACTGGTGACTGGGTGTTTTGTACGTCTCTAACCTTATAACCATAGATGTCCTTAAAGTAATATAAAAAGGACAAAAAAACTTGCTAATAAATATTATGGCGCTTATCAGGTTCTACAGAAAATTGGCAGTGTTGTTTATAAACTAGAATTTCCTTCATCTTCAAACATACACATAGTATTCCATGTTTCCTACCTAAAGAAGGTTATTGGACATAAATTTGAAGCTCAAACAGAGTTACAAGAATTTGATGAGGAAGGAAGAATCATTTTGGAGCCAGAGAAGATTTTACAAACACGTACTAAGAGGCTGAGAACCAGAGACATTAAGGAATATTTGATCAAGTGGAAGAATCTGAGCATAGACAGATGCAACCTAGGAGGATGAGGGTTTTCTACATTAAGCATCTAAGATTATTCAATGTTGAGGACAACATTAGTTTTGAAGGGGAAGGGCATGTTACGCCCTTAACCTATTTCTTGTATTAGTATATGAGTAGCCGACTTGTGGCTTACCATATTGTTTTATTATATCATTTATACTTTCTCATGCTTAATAGGTCAGCGTTGGTGAGTGGCCATAGAATAGGAATATTATATATAGGGGATTGTAGGTAGTAGATGAGTCATAATTTGAGCATTTGAGTCTTATTATATATTTTGGAGCTTTCCCCTTCGAAGTGTCGAATAGCTATTTTAATTTCATATTGAGATAATTATTCTGAAATATTGTGTTATTTTGTGTTCTGTTTCTACTCATAATCCAAATTATAGAATTAATTTCATTACAGTGAGAGATTAAGACAATAGAAACAACCAAAGTAAGTAGTTGGACTAGGGAGTGTCTCACCAGTGAGTAGTTTTCTTACTCAAGATTCATACTTATAAAGACATACTTGGCAATATAGTAAAATAGTAATATATGCATGAGCTTTTTTCTACATAATCCAACAAGTAAAAATGAAGGTTTCACCAAGAACATGTAGCTACAAAGATGGCATGCCACCTCAAAGGTAAGACAACTACATGGAGAGTGTAAAATAATTTTACTGTGTTTCAAATAAGTCAATTCCTTATCTAGAAATATAATTGTATGCATGAAATAGTTAGAAATGTAAGTAAAGTTGAAACTAACACCTAGTACCTTCAATACAATTCTAAACTAAACCTATGCATCATCATGCTAAGAGATTAAACAAAGATAACCTATTAACAGTTCTACATTAAAAATGAAATGAAAATTTCAAGCTAATATGTTAAACAAATTAACTTCTATCTCTTATTGAATGCTAAAATAAGATGAGATTGAACCTATGTAGATCTCTAGCACTCTAAGAATTTATTATATGCTTATAATCCCAAGGTTTCTAAGAATAGAGTCTTGTCAAATCATGGGTACAAGACCATTTCACATATCTCCTTATGACTTCAAAACAGGGGTGGATGAATACAAGTAATGGAGAAGGCAAGCTCTTCTAATGGAAAAATGATCAAAGATGATAAATGGATATAGTGTATACTCTATGCTCATTTAGGAATGTAGGTGTAAATAGAAAGGTAAGAGGAAGGTTCATTATATATCTCGATGATAATGAGAAAGAATAATCTCTACATCGCTCTTCATGTGGGATAAATGGAGAGGTTGGGTTGGCTGTTGATAAGGAAGGTTTAGAAAGGGTTGAGTCAACCTTATGAGAGTTTAGTTTGTCCTTTTGCGACCCATGTGATTTGAGGGGCTTTATTAATTAACCAAAGTGATTAATTAATAGGTGTGCAAAATTATAGAAGTTTTTTAGAGGAATAATTAGCATGATTTAGAATATGGAAGGGGTTTAATCAAATAAGTGAGGACTTATTGATTTAATGTAAGAGAAAGCTAATTAAATAATAATAATTAATTAGTCTAGATCGAAAAGGGGATTAATTAACGGAAAGGTCGTTAATTGGTGTATTTGTATTGGATAGAATGGGTTAATTAACATAGCGTAATGCAGATAATTAATGGCGATGGAAGAGGAAGTGTGCCATATCGATGATATGTTGTCAATTTACGAGAAAGAAGATAATTAGCACAATTTAAGTATTTAAATTTCTCAGGTTAAATTATAGGTGTCTGCATTGTAGTAAATAATGTATTAAGGGGGGAATGCTAGCATAATTAATACATTGAGGTTTATATAAACCATTGATCTGTTGTAACCACTGACCTATTGATGTTGTATAGAAACCACATGGCTATAATTGTCAATCTTTTTTATAAATTCTACTCATCCTCAATTTATAATTTATCAAGCTACTTTTTTACATATGTCTCTCTCCCACCAAGTTATGACATGAATAATTGGGGAGGAATGAGATTTTGGCAACTTAGTGGTTTTAATGTCTCAAACAAAAATGTAGTCTCAAGGAATGCACTGACTTGTTGGATACATAAATACATTTTTTGCAGTTTTGGATTTTTTTTCATGCACTAGTAGATATGTTTTGTAATGGAAGATTTGTAATAGGGTATGGAGTTCCTCATAATAATTTTATACAAAAAGAAAATTCCCAGTTGCCTAGCTCTGACTGTTTTGTTAAATGTGTGTACAAAAGGTTGAAGCCATAAACAAGGCATATGAATTATATGACTAAATATCTTTAAAAATGAATTTTCATCTTATGTTGTGGTTGAAAGTTCCTTGGAAGGATTGTATTAAAAATTAGGAAGCATGAGAAAGATGTAAAATGTCATCAGAATTCTTGAAGGTGATTCGGTCTCATCAAATGTGGTGATTGTGATTTTTTCATAAAGAAGTACGATTATCCCCTTCCTTCCTACACTAAATTTTGCTTTCATCATTTCTAGATTTTTGAAATTAAATTTTGAATAGTATTAAATGTAATTCCAACAAACAAAAAAAGATCGTACCTCGATTGAAACTATTAACAAATAAAAATATAACCTTAAAAGTCTTGTGCATGTAGTGCAACACCCAAATTTACCACACCTCTAAAAAATCTAGCCTAACCCTTGGTAAAAAAGGACACCATGGTGAACCTTCACCAAATTTTTTGAAATTATTTAAAGCATTTCCGAGTTGATTTTTCAAATTTTATTTTACATATGAGTCACTTCTAGTTACATGGACGTTTTCATAAAATGTGATTGATTCTGGATTACGATTACCGCTTAGTTTGAGTGAAACTGTGAAAACCACTGTCAGCTACCTCTAGACTACCAAAAAACTAATTGTTGCCAAATTTCATCTCAATCAAAACACTTTATAATACTATTTCTGCAAGTGGGTTTTGGGGCCCACTAGTCACATTACAAAAATTGTTCTTGATGCGATTATTTTAACCAACCCCGAAATTGCCTTCATAATTTTATCATTATTCATTGTAATCGAATTTCATAGAATCCGATGGTGTTAATTTTATATAGGGGAGAAAGTAGTAATAGATTAAAGATACATTTGAACTTAAAATGAGTGTTTTCAAGACCCCAAATTGTAAGCACTTTAGCTATTTTAGCCAATTTTCACAAACTCACAATCTTGAACTTGAAATTCCTTCTGAGGATCCCATTGGACTTGTTAATATGTGTGAACCCTTTCCATATAGATCAAGAGTGTTTTATAGAGGATTTTTTAATAAAATTAATTCTTATGAATGGATTTTGCAATTTATAATGTTCTCTCTCCTCCCCTCTTCTCTCTTAAGAAATGACTCTAAAACTTTGGTTGAAATAGTTATGATGTTGTGAATAGAAAAAAGGCTTCTAGTTTTCTCTCTTTCCCACTCTCTCTCTTAAAAAAATGTAAATGAATGTGGATCTGTGTGAATGTGGGTGGAAATGATATCTCCTTCTCTCTCTCACTATCTTTATCTCTCTACTTTTTTTTGGATTGCTTGGAAATTATTAATATGTTGGTTTTGTGTTATATTTTAAGTGTTTTGCATATAAGTTCTAGAACTGACCCTATAATAGTTGCAAGTACTCTATATTTCAAGGACTATGAGTTTGATATATTGTCATTAGTGAGATGATATTGAGAATGTGTACATTGACATACTTATGATAAGAATGTCATTATTTGATTTTTTTTGAAACATTACTTTTATGCAGAAATGTTCAAAAGAATAGATCAAGATTTGATTTGTTTGGTGGAAACCCATTAATGATATTTGCTTTCAAGGTAGTTAAACATAATTCATGGAAAAAACTACGTATTTTGAATATTTCATTTTTAAAACTAACTTTTCTTTTCTAGTAGAAGTGACAACGAATGAATATAGGACCAGCTATTTAGACACCATGTCAATTTTATTAATAAAGCAGATAGTTGATAATGTAAATTTAAAAAAATTGGGTTTATCATTTACTTCATGGATTTCATCAATATATATGGTTAAATGTGGCACTTATGGTTTTATATATTTGAAAACATCACTTGCTAGGTAGTTATTGGGGTTCAATTCATAGACTCATAATATTAAGTAGAAAACTTATTTTATTTACACTGCTGCAATGAAGAGAGTATTTAACCCTTTTTCATAACCTCCCTCTCAAGCAAGCCACATCCAATTTCATAACACCACTAATGTCCCAAGAAATGCTTTAATAATCCGAATTGGCTTTCTTTCCCTACACCTAAGACAATCCTTATAACAGATCATTCCCTTAAGTAATTTGTGAGGTGATGAATATATTAGTATTTTGTGTGCCGAATATATTATGTTAACCCTACCTTATTGGTTAAGTGAGACCTACATTTCTAGGTGTCGTAGGTCAAATCATAAAATTGTATAATTTTAAACCTCATGTGCATAATTTCCCATTTTACCGTAGTGAGTATCAGAGTCATTACAAAGGTAGTTAGTGTTATTACCTAAGATTGATCTCAAGGTGATATTTTAATGAAATGAGTGGAGTCTGCATGCCAAAGTACCTACGAACTAACCTCTTAAATTTGAACCCCTTTTTTTCCTCTTAGATAAATGTGTTCACTTAGTGTATAATAGAAAATTACCTTTTGTTTCTCGAAGGTTTTGTGAGTTGAAGATATTGGAACTCTCTATTTTTATCTTATATTAGGGTGTTGTTTACCATGCAACACTTTTTAAGTTAATAAGAATAGTTAGATCTCTCTTAAGGTTATTGGCGAAAGAAACATTGATGCATATTTACCCAAAAATTTAAATTGTTCCATATAAGGCATTTGATTTTCTTAAAATTGTATTAGATGTCTCGCTTGTAATATACCTTTAATACTTTAGTATCAAAGAGAAAATGAAATGATTTTTCTTATGTGAGGTTTCACTCCTTATAGTATCAAATATTTAAGTGTAAATGATGTGTTGTTTGAAATAATATTGCTATAAAATAATCCCAATAGTAAGACCAAAGTGAGACCAAAGTAATGATGTAAGTGTAATGCGTATAAGAGTAAAGGAGATTTGGGTATAGGAATAATGTCATAATTGAAGTCCTCATAACTTAATTAGGAATTGTCATATTGTTAAAAATCAATATGAATGGATCTAGGTGAGATGAAAAATTTGAGAAAAAATAAAATCTTGTGTGTGTGTGTGCACACATGCACACATGTAATTTCATGATGTGAAAATGTTGAATTACAATATGACACAAGTAATAAGTAAGCAAATAATGAAACCCTAAGCAAGAGATATATGAAAAGAGGACTTATCTAATTCCTGAATGGATAGGAAGTGATTTCGGCAAGCATGATTGATGAACATACCATAAACAGGGTAGTCACTGGTCACTGAAAAAACTAAAATTTAGGAATAGAGCTAAACACAGGCACATGTAGTAGGATAGAGGTGTCTGGGTGTTGTTGAATACATAGGGGCTTGGAATCTACTTTATGTTGTGTTGTAAGGTTTTCACAATCACTCTATGTTGATCTCTTGATATTCGTACTATGATGACCAAAGGTACTTGTAACCTGCACAAGAGAAGTTCACCTACACAAGCCCACAAACCACATCAAACCTAAAAAGGAAAATGTAGAATGGGAATTCAGATTGATCCTTCTTATCACACCAAGAGTGAACTTACGAATGAGTGTTGCACCACATCTCAGACTCCATGTAATTCATGTGTGTGTGTGTGTGTGTGTAAACATTTTTCCCTAGGATACCCTTATACAAGTTGCACTTAATAGTGGGATGTAGCTATAATGTAGTAATGTAGTAGAATGTGTGGATGGAATAAAATGAACTTCCCCTTTCTATGTAGTGTATACATAAGTGTTAATCCCTTGTCCCATGAATGGATGCTAGAGAGATTCCTTTGGAATGTTTTAAATTCTTTGGAATGCAAGCTTAGGTGATGATGGTAATTCTTAGTGTTTGGTCCTTCATTTTAAACACATAACTATGTATGTATATGATTCCCTTGTTTGAATTTCTTAATTCAAAACTAGAAGGTTGACCCATAATTGAAAAAGATATGCAAAACATAAAATAGAACCAAAAAGAGTGAGTAAGATAAGAATGGTTCAGGGGCGCCCGGGAGAGATAGAAGTGCATGGGTGTTGTTTTCCTTACTATGATTTAGCGTTAAAGACATAAAATATAAATTAGTAAAGTTTAAAATGGACTATAGGGTGTGTAAGGCCAAATATAAAATAAGAGACAAAGAAAAGAGGCCCAAGATAGTTTTCAACCACTAGTTTTCTTGCTTAGGAATCATATGAATGTTAGTATGTACTTCAGAGGACCTAGAAATGTACCCAAGTGCATGATTTTGTGTCTACAAGGACTCACCATAACAACGTCATCCACTTTCCTTAACGACTGTGGGGATATGATACACTCTCTGATTGGTCTACAATCTCAGATTCTAATCCATTTCTCCAACAAATTCATCTCAATTTCTCCTTTTGCATACAAGATAGGAAATCATACTTATTCCAACGTGTTTAGTTTGACTTTCAAATTCACAAGTTACAATGGAATGCTTCTATACAATGCTTCATATGAAGAAGGTACATTTGTTCATAAATAGAGCTACCAGTATCATCATCCAACTTTTTGTTGATGGAAGATTGACTAACCTCTTTTTTACAAGGTTTCATCTATAGAGTTGTGTCCTCTATTCAAATAAATCCAGGTTGCATCCCTGTAACTTCACGAAAAAGAGCAATGACATGCCTCAAAATATATGTATCTACAACTAGTTTTATGAATCTAAGTTGAATTTCTTTCAAACCTTTCCAAGGATGTGGTGGGTTTGACCATAGGAACTCTAGATTTCCGGTATCATATCGTCTTCACCAATAACTTGATATATAGAGCCTCCATTATCGAAATCTACCAAATCGACGAAGTTTGTCTGTGCGGCACTTCCTGGAAATTTCTTTGATTACTTTTATCACAATGATCAATATTTTGCAAGTGTCAATAAATCATGACATGTGTGCACACTACTTCTAAAATCTACGAATTTCCTCAATCCTCCTTATGCTGCTTGATAGAGTGAGGCAGATTTCAACATTTATTACATCCAAAACAACGTGAAATGGACATAATATTACCCGCTTTTGGCCGCTATCAAATCATAATGAGTGTTATTCAATATCTAATTGTTATAGTGAACGAACTTTAAAGACTAAATATATCCTCCTATTCAAACTATCTATTATGGGACGTGCAAACATGTTTCATACCTTCCTGTAATGGAGATAGGGTTTTAGCCAAACTAAGGTTTCAGGCCAATGGCTTACGCAAAATCCACCCCATCAATTTGTTTTGGTGATGAGGTGGTTCAATATGAAGCATCTTTCGAAAGGAATGGATTGATTATGTAGATTCCACAATTTCTGCCCTGGTCTTCTAGCACTCATGCGTGTATTTCGAGGCAATTGACCCCTTTTTTGGAAGGTAGGCTAGATATTTTTCCCAGTGCTCAGGGTTTTTTTTATTATTGCTTTTACATCGGTTGCGGATAGAGATACTTATTTTTTGGGAAAATATGGTATTTTGAATCCCATATGCTTATGATGAAACCATGGTTTCCTTTATTTAATGCCAAGTCAAACATATTCACCTCCATGTTAAAACCAGATGTGGATTCGTCTTCCGTATCTACCTCTCCAATTCAGGTTAGAAAGTTGTTTAACAACTATTGGCAATACTTTAGGGAAATATTTATTTATAGATATAAAAAATGATGATTTTCGTAGCACACAACGTATGCTAGAATCTTGGTTGATATGGATAACTTACTGTTGATTTCCCTGTCCGTTATTGAACTCAAAGTGGAGGATCGAACATAGTTACAAAATATAGACTATGAAGGGTTTCCCTTTTGATGTAGAAAATGCTTTCTCTTGGCCATCTCAGCTTCAAATTGTCACGTGATTAGGAAGAATGCTAAAAGGAATAAACTCAAGGTGGAAGAATTTTAATCGTAGACACTTAGTGGTGAATGATACCTTTCAGAAGGTGACTCAAATTTTGATCCTATGATTTTGATTATGATCCCAGAAAAGGAGGATTGTTTTTAATTCTAAGCCTCTTAATCTCAAGGTCCACAGACAGATGTTTCTGACTCCAACCCATATTGAAAATGTAAATCCTAATACTTTTGAGTGTCTTGGACTATTGTGAGCAAGGAAGAAGACAAAGGGATATCTCACCCCTCAAGATGCAGGTTAAGATCCAAAGGGAAGGGGTTAAAAGTTTGAGATAGTTTGTTGGTTTTTTATACTTTTGTAATAAGTAACACACACTTCTTTTTCATGGTTTTGTTGTTGGTTTATCTTTTTGCCGCTGGTAGAGGAAACTTCGTTTGGTCTTCATTGTGTAGGATTTTGAGTCTAATTCTAATGTACGGAGGTATGGTCCCCTTAACTCGATGGATTCCTCCCCAAAATTACACAGTGGAGAGACTGGACTTATCCGATTAAAACTCCTTATTATTGGTACAAACCCTAGATTAATCAACCTCTCTTTCCCTAATATATTTGGATGGGTATTGTTAATCGATGTTGACAATTAAAATTTCCATATTCTACTTGGGTTAGGTGTTTTGTAATTCTTTGGAAAGCTATCATTGAGCTCTAGGAAAATAATCTTGAAAAATGATCTTGTTATGTTTTAATTGTACTGAAGGGTAATTAACATTCCTAGAACAGGAACTGATAATAGTATTGATTGTTCATGTCTTTATGTGGGGGTATAAGTCATATCCCAATTTTTTCCTTCTTGTACATCAACATGAGAAAACCAATTCTATTTATTAAAAATGTAACTTCCCTCAAAGCTAATGCTTTATTGCTGGAACGTGGATTCATACCCTGTTTCAACCCTTCCTCCCAAACCTTTTTTGTTCTAAAAAAAATATATTACTTAGGGAAAGGGCCCTGTACCCCGCAAATAAAGATTACATGAAGTTTGGCACACATTTGATGATGACATTCGTTTTCAAATGGAAATATAGATAGTCCTATAAGTCTAAAGCGACATCGCAAATTAGTGGCAAGATCCTGCATATAGGACATTGTCCATAGCTAACATACCTAATTAACCATGATTACAAATAAGTTGCTATACATTCAAGTCGAGATACAATAAGAAGTATCATATAGGAGGTACAATTACCTTATGGCATATTTCCAGTGCCATCAACCACTCGCCTGGTACTATACCGCTTAGGAAGACTACGTCAACATGTTGCACACATTCCCTGCTTTGACTCATTGGAGGTCACCCTCGCAAGGAAATGGCTTATGGTTTCCATCGGGATCGCCGCTCGTGAGTCCAATAAAGTTGATTCGCTTTTCTTGCATTAGATTGTCACTATGAGCAAGGGATTTCAGTGGTCCTGGTGAGGATGGCATGTTTGATCAAAACTGGCGGATGGCAATGGGTGGTGTGGTCCCTACTTGTCGCACCCTCTCAGGATTAAGTTCTCAACATTGGACACAGAGGCCACCTCACCGACTAAACTAGACTGGAGGCGTTTGAAGAAAAATGCCAATGATGATTGGAAGCCACATATTGAACCTGATGCCACATCAAATATATTGCGCCTCCCAATTAACTGCGGGGTGGTCCAACATCAACCCATGATAATGGGAATGAATCTCCATTACCGCTCACCTACTGCCGTATTAGTTGGTGTCTGCTTCAATGCTTTTCTCATTAGTGTTTGTGAGAGTCATCATGGCTATTCTCTTCAAAACTGTTTTGATCTAGCCAATGTTTTATTTAATCATATATAACAATTATAAACATTGTTTTGAGGTGATTAATGGGGAGCGACGGGATATATAGCTTCATTTGATTCCATTCGAGATAATGATTGCATTCCACCCGAAATTTTGTATGATTAACATTATATTATTATACTATTAATTGAAGTGCACATTTCAATCAAAAAATCATCACAAAACCCTAATTTAGTTGGAAAGAAGACTCGAGCACAATTCCCAATATTGCTATAATGTTGTCAAAAATACGTCTACTTTTCATTGGGGCAATATTCTCTTAAGTAATAATCTAAAGATGGATATGGTAGACTTGTAGTGTGAGGGATTTAACTATAATCTTATATGAAAAACTAAGCAACGTTATCAATAGCCTATTAAAAGTAGCTTTGAATCCCCATCTTCAGTATTAAATTAATACCACCTCTATTGATGAACTAATCAAGGGAGAGTGATTTTACATTTAAAGTGATTTTTTTTTGCAGAGAAGTATTCATAATTGAAAAATCCCAACATATATTTTAATTGATTGAAAAATTTGATGTAGACTTTAATAATATTAGTAGTGTTAGTTGGTAGTTTATTTGTGCAAGAAAAAGTATCACAAAAAGTGATTAAAGCATTGATATACTATTGACAACATAAAAATTAATGGGTTCAGAGTCATTTGTAAGAAAAAAATGATAAATAATGTTTAGGGATCAAAGAAAGAATCAAAATATAGAAATAAATATCATAAGCATGAATTAAAATAACCAATGTTCTGATAAAAATATGTAATATGTTATGATTTTTCAGTTAATATGCGAAAATACATTATGTAAGAATTGGTGGCAATAGTTAATAATCGTAGTGTAAATCAATCATGGTCGACAAAGTCTAATATGCAATCAATCAATGTGTTCTAATAAAGTATGTTAATAGTCCAAGTGTGTTAAATAATGTTTACAAGATCAAGTGTGTATACAATCTATGTATGGAATAAGTTAATTATGTTGTAACAAAAATAATAGAAGAATGTTGAGACGTATGTCATAGAAAGTATGAACATGTCAAAAGATAAAATAAATAATGTGTTATAGGATTTTTTTTGCATATTAAAGATTGAGAAAATTTATTATTATAAAAAGTAAGACTGGTGGTATGCCCATAGTGCTAACATGCATAAATTAAATAAGAAATGTAAATCATGAATAGACATCCATGGTGTATTTGGAAATAGAAAATGAAGCATACAAGTGAAAAAAACATAACATAGAGCATGTAAGTGTATAGAGAAAGCATGTCATGTATAACATAGAGGACATAAGTGTATAAAAAACATGTCATAAAATATACATGAATAGTTCAAACATAGTAGATAGAATACAATCTCTTGGAGAAATAAGAGAAGAAAATATTGAAACTCATATGAGTTTCTAAGAAATAAAAGTAAATAGTATGACATGGTATGCACACAAGTGCATAGAATAGTAATTTTAATCAATTTCACACAAAAATTAGGGAATACAACACACAAGAGCATTAATAATTAAAATTAATAAATACAAGATAATAATATGATAATTTTTTCCACACAAGTTCATGGTACACTCAAATAAATAAATTCCAATAATATATTAAAATAATACATGTAATCAATTTTGTAAGAAAAAATAATAGTCAAAACAAGAGTCTAGGGTCAATAGTGATGAGCTGGCAAGAGTAACAAATGTAAGTGTTTGTTGATCATAGTTGAGTTAGTGTCTAGAATTAAACAATGTTCTTATTGGATATAACATGATATAACACACATCATAAGTAGTAAATTATACGATGTGCGAAATAGAATAGTGTATATATGTGATCTTGTTAAACTCAAGGGATATGTAGATTCTCCTAATATATGTATGTCTCTAATGTGGTAGGCATCCCCTAGAATAGAGGGATGTAAGAAGACGTAAGGATCTAAATATATAACCAAAGTAAGATTTATATGTAAGATGTCTCCTAACATGGTCATGCCCCCAAATTTATGATAGACTATCTAAAAGTATTTTAAAATGAAAGTAATACTAGACGACCATTGTAAAAAATCAAAATTAGGTTGATTGTTATTATTAGGCTATTCCCCAACCACTCCATACCATAAGTTCTAGAGTTAAGCTTCTCAAGTTACAAGACCATCTCAAGATAAATCATTGAAAGTGTTATCTTAGCCTCAATCTCATTGCCTACAAAATATCAAGTCTTGATGAATTACTACAAGATGTAC
Source organism: Taxus chinensis (assembly GCA_019776745.2). Classification (NCBI taxonomy): domain Eukaryota; kingdom Viridiplantae; phylum Streptophyta; class Pinopsida; order Cupressales; family Taxaceae; genus Taxus; species Taxus chinensis. Next base: position 190,677,029 of record CM034157.1, on the reverse strand, counting down.
ATGCATCTATATATATCCAATATTGTTAAGGTGGAGAGCTAAATAAGGCATCTTTAGAAGTTGGGTGGTGTATTGAGAAGTGTTAACCCACCCAATCACACCATATTGAGGTGAAGGTATCTTGCATGTGGTTTTTTGAATCAGCTAGTTAAGGTAGATACAGTAAAATTTCAATGTGGCAAGTGGGATTACATAGATAATAGTGTTATGAGGCTATGCAAGCTATAGAGAAAACAGAATGACAATGTCCTCTTTCATATAATAATTAGACAAACTGAACAAGAATTACCAAGCAATTAACTAATGATAGCATTTAACGATTCCATACTTGCTCGTCCTACAGTGTGATATGAAGCTAGAAATGAAGCAACATAGTGTGCCTTATTAGTCAGTTTCACACTTGAATGCGTCATAAGAATTAATATTTAAAGTAACCATATAGATTCATGTAAGTAAGAAGTGATTGCCACAATCTAATCTTAGCGATAACAATTAATTGAATATATCTTCCTATTCCAAATATTTACAAAGTGGTTATGATTGCAGAATCACATATACTCCCTTAATATATTTCAACTCGATGGGTTGAGATTCTCAGTGTGATTGCATAACATGGAGAATCTCTCAAAGTGTGGGACTTTGCGAATCGAGAGAGCTCTCTGGATGAAGGCTGGTTGCTTTTCCTCTGTTCAGGTGCACACATACAATTTGTAGAGGGTCTACTCTAAAATCTACTCTAACTTTCCAAGGAGACACGGTTAAGAAGATGCAAGAAAATAAACCTAAACTAAGAAGAGGTTATGCACCTAAAGGAATGTTGAACACCTGCTTTGATTTTCCCTTAAACACAAACCATTAAATATAACAGTTAACCACCATGTACAGATAACCAAACTATTGCAATGAGAGATCATAGAAGATGCAATGAACATAAGAGAGGGTTGAAAAGCATCCACAGACAACCTATACTATTGCTCCAAAATTTGATACAATGCATTACAAAATGGCCAAGAGGCAAGATTGCATTACAGTTTGAATGGGAGGTTTTAAAACTCCACTAATTCACTTACAGACAAGGGAAGAAGGGAGGATGTAAAGTAAAAATTGTCCAACCTTTTGTAAAAATGCCCCTCCTTACAATATATAGGAAGAATGAGAGAGGGAGAGAGAAGAAATTGAATTCTTGCTTCAACCACCCCAAAATGCATTAAAATTCACCTACAACAATGATGGGTGCCACTACAAAACCCATGCCTCTATGTATTGTTCCTTGTTGGGAAAGAAAGGAAGCCCATACTTCATTATGGTGGTAGGTGAGAATCCTGACAGCCTAAAAAATGGTGGACTATATTTTTTCATTTTTAAGAATCTGAGTTCTAAAATCTAAAAGAGTATTTTTTCATTATCAAGGTAGGGTGAGTAGTAGTAAATTGAAGATTTCCAAAAAGTCCTTTTTGCTCAAATCTGAGCTTCCAGTCAAAACTTATGATCATCTGAAGGTGAGGGTGAGATAATTCCACAATCTCACAATTTGGGTTAAATACTATAAGGCCAATTTACTCAGATATTTCCATCACATGGCAAACCAAAACCTCTAAAGTTATTCAAACTTTCATTGGATTGTCAAGACTTTCATAGAATTTGGAAATTCTACTTTTGAAGTTTAGGAAACTATGTCATCCACTTGAACCACGTGGAGTAGTTCCGAAAACTTATTAAACCTGCAATTGCTAGGGTCACCTAAATTTGAACTTACACTTTCAGACTGAACAAGTTACTTGATTTCCACTTGTGAGTTAAGACCTTGAATTATATAATGCAACTTCTGAAAATCCTGTAGTTACTCCACATTTGAAGCCTTCCCACTTCAAGATTTCAGACCTCTATTTTTTGTCACTTTTCACATAATTTTCGTCTGTGAGTTTTACTCCCAAACATCTTTCTCCTGGTTTTTGGGGTTTTATACTTCTCATTTTTTGGCCTATTTTGAAATTTTGGGACTTGGACACGTGGAGAGCCTATCAATCATTTGGGGACCCCTTTTATTGTTCTCACTTTTGAAGTTGCACTGCATGTGACTACGTGGACTTTTGTTGAAATCTTCCCATTTTAGAATTTTGGACTTTAGTTTCTGTCCTTTTTAGGCTCTGGACACGTGGACTATTCTTGCAAAAGCCTGAAACCCAATAAGTCCAAAATTTTGAATTTCAGACCATTCAATTTTGCATGTCGTTGCTTTTTTCTCCGAATTTCAGATATTTTCGGTTTCAAATTGGCTTTCTAAAGCACTTGTTGGCTAGAATTAAATGTGAAGTCTGAAAACTTAGATACACATTCTCCAGAGAAATCTTCCTCACTTGAGCTCTGAGGCTCCTTGTAAGATTCAAACTTTGGCCATCATTTTCTTGACCTTGCTTCTCCATTTTTGAGCCTGCCTACAGGTCCTGATTTTGTGGAATTGAGAATGAAGCTCGTAGACTAAACCAACCTCTACATTTTTTCCTCCTGACGTAAGGTCATGTACGATCAAATTTTCTTGAGGGGAAAAATCAGATAACATGTTCATCAACTTCTTCTTAAAATCAAGTATTTTCACTTTTCCAGAAAGGATATCTAAGATGTAGCATACCCAAGGTAAAATCTTATCACTAAGATATTTGATCTTATTATAGATATGTGTCAAGTAGATGTGTGACAATACAATTAGGAAGAATGAAAAAAACTTTCAAATGACAGTATTCAATAACACTAAATAATAAGTTGAATGATCCCGTTGCAAGAGAATGTAGTGAATACAAAATGCATTGTTGATATAGAGTTCTGACTAGAAATGTGTCAGTCCAATTCCTCCTATCATGAAATTTAGTAAGGGTTATCATAGTCAAAGTGCATGGATAAAAAATGCATAGCATATTGACCTAACCCATAGGTTGTTCCTTCATTGCATAGTCATAGGGAGAATTTACATTTGTAGGAAACTTAACTAAACTGACACATGTGTGATCTTTCTCCTAGAGAAACAATAGCAAAGTTCCCTATGGAATTTAAAAATTAGCAAGTACCCAATGCACTAGTTGAGCAACTGAATAATGTGAACCTTCTAAGTGCTGTATGCAGTGAATGTATCCAAGTAATTGACTTCTTCAACAAACAATCTTTTAGGGTATCAAAGTTTTATAAAATATTGCTCAGTTATGAATCATAGGAAATAAGAGTTATATAGAATATGAAGCACAGAGGTTCCTAAATAAATTGGAACAAATAGAATTACGATCCAGTTTGTGACATAGCTGGTATGGGGTGCCACAAGAGTTCCTACATGTAGTCAAATCTTTAGATGCCATAATCTCACATACTATTGTTTCTTCGAGATATTGTTGATGTGATATAGCTTGTGGGTATTTGTAGATATTCTCACTCAAGAATTATCCTCAAATTTTATCAGTTGTAATCAATGATTTAATGGATTATGATGAATAAATGAAATAAATGTGTGATTGGTGTGTTTTCCATTTCATCTTAATAGTATTTGAATGCAGTTAAATCATAGTTAGGATATGATGCATGCATTTCAATGCATATTGAGCAAGTATACCGGAGATACGCACAAGGAACAAAAAATTCTTAAATACAGAAATAGGATGTTGGTGGAACTAACACAAATTGTAGCTAACACAATATCATCATTAATTAGTTCCTTTTATTGGGATGTATGTGTAAGGTGAAATGTTTTAGGAATCCCTTGATAATAGTTGACTAGTGAAAAGTCATAATCCATTTGAAAGCCTATGATATTTGTAATCTCATTCATCATGCCCCTGTAAAGAAAGCAAGTCTGATTTAGTTATTTGCCCTAAATTATGTGATCTCTTTGGGTCTAAGGTAATTTAGAGAATTTTTTATGGGGGTAATCCATTCTTGTGTAAATGATCCATTTATACTTGTTGTCTTTGATGAAATCTATCCCATCATGGTAAAATATGGATATATGGGAATCCATTTTTCACTGTGGAATTTGTTTCAGTAAACCTTGATCTCATCTTACTGAAAAAATCAATTTCTAATACCCATGGGGTAGGTTATTGACAATTTTATTTTTTGTGGCTCAAATAGTTAGTGACCTTGGAAAACGTATTCCATCTACCCTGTAAATTCTTCCTCACTTGTTTTGAGAGGTGACTTGATATTGAGTGTTATATAATTTGGGTCAACAATCAGTGGGCAGATGCTTCGAAATTAGCATTCTTGGGTATATCTACCTTGGCTATTTTAAGGTTGAATGGTTGAAATTCTTTTTGATTAGTAATATTGGCCCATGTGTGGCAAGAGGATTTTGATTGGATAATGGAAGACAGTGCAAAATCTTTTTATCTATTGCCTTGGCTAAATATTCTCTTAAGATACTACTGTGGCACCATGATAAGGGGGGTATGGCTTGAATATTTTCCAGAATTAGTGAGCTATATTTTTCTAAATTTTTCCCGAAGCTTTGGTCATGTGGTGTTATTCCTGTTAGATTGGATTTGGTGAGGAATTTTTGGATTGAAGATGAGGAACTAATTCTGGAGAAAGAGTTAAATACTGCCTTTATTGTATAGTGTCCCGCAATTGGTAAGATCTTGGAACATTGGCGGCTTCATGGTACATCAGGGATGGATACTCATATGGATTGTTGGGCTCATTTGAGTTGTATATGACTTTCCATGGTTTTAAACTTATTTAGATGGAATGTGCTATCAAATGTGTTTTCATGTGGGAAGGTATTTTAGACATATAGGATAATTAATAGTACATTTAATACTTTGTATGCATGTTTTGTGCATTTGTCTTGAACCAATTGTAAAGTTTTTCTGAATCACAGCTCTATGATATAGTCAACAGGTGGGACATTGTTGTTAATTCAATAAAATCCAAATATTTTATTTAAATCTAATGTAAATATCTGTTGGGTAAATGATATACAATGGGATATAATGCTAAACAATTTATTTAATCTATGAAAGGAAATAAGAGGGGAAAGCGAAGAAAAATATGAATTTCTTATCCTCTAGTGAGTCTGGGCTGGATTAGATTCCTGAAACAGATGTCAAACGGCCCATCGACAAAGAGGTACAATTTGAAAATTGTGGAAGATGCTGGAAATGGCTTTTTTTTTTTTCCTTTTTGAATGGGGTAAAGTACTTGGATAAGGGATAGGTTGGCACCGCATCAAATTAGTTCCTAGGTCCTATTTGTCTGGGTGCACCTTGGTCTGTAAAAAGGTCTGTCACATCTGGTTCTGACGTACGAACACTAGGGCTTTGCACTTGCTTCAAGGCTTTGGGTCCTCCTGTTATGGTGGTTGCAGCATAGATCATCGGAGTTCCTATAAACTTACAGGGTCATGAAAGTATGGGCTCCTGTAAAACCCTCAAAAATTTCAAATCCTAAAAAGAGGAAAATATAGCAAAATGAGGGGTTGGATTGAGATCCTCATTTGTCACAATGGTGAACTTACAAAGTACTGCACTACATCTCAGACCTAATGTCAGTTTTGTGTAATTGTGTGTCACAATAGTTTTGTCCTATCCCACTCTTGTTGGTGCTCCATTCTGATCTCGCACCATGGAGTGGCCTTGAAAGATCCCTCAGTTTGGTAACCTCTGTCACATTTTCCAATTTCCCCAATTGATCCATAAAAACTTTTTCCAGGCCATTTGTTGAGTCTGGTTTCCCACACTTGTTTGTTGTATAAGAAAAGATGGCAGACCAAAATCCCAATTTCCCAGTAGTGGAGGACATCGAATGAAATTTAGATCCCGTATTAATGGGGAAAAGTCATTTCCAGAGGTTTTCATGAAGATTAAGGTGTATTAAGAATGATATTATCTATGGGTTTCATGATGTGGAAGGAAAGCGTGCATATTGAAAGGATTGACTGCAGACCCCTTGTGTTATTCGATTTTTGAAGAAGCGCCTGAGGACACTTAGAATGTTTTTCTGCTAGACTCTGCCTTTTTACACCGAGAAATTTTCAAAAAGGCCAGATGGTGACCCTCGAATATTCTTTTCTTGTGGGGGAAAATTGAGCTTGAATGAAATGTATAAATGCATGGATTGTCAGAATACTCTTGCAAAAGGTCGAGGAGTTCATTTTCATGAGAAAATTTTGAGAAAAGCCCATCTTCTGAGAAACCAGGTTTACTTCCTCTATGTTATATTTTCATTCATGTTGAGTTGGTTAAAACTGTATAGCCATAAACAAGCTCTGAGATTGTTTAAAATAACTCTCCCCTACTGATGAATCTGATAAATTTTGAGTTAATTTGAGTTAAGTATCTTGCAATTTTGTGTTTATTTAACTTTCAAAATGTCTGCAAGTAGTTTTTCTTGTTCCTATTGGAATCTTGTATCAAAATCTTTCTCAATCACAAAGATATCAATCCTTGTGATAGTTTAGTGGCATCTGCAATTTCATTTTTTAGAAGAATCTTTCATCTAGGAATGAAATAAATGATTTAAATTCACTTTTATTTCATCTATTAAAAAAGATTGTTTGTAAGCCTCTGGGTGTACCTCAGGCATGATTGATCTTAGATTTTGATGTTTTATTGGGTCTTTTAACTCGAGCCTTCGTACTAGAATCTCAACAATTGTGTGAAAAAGTGCAAATCTGGGCCTCCATTGATACACACCTTTTGGTTAAAGGAATGTTTTAACTATAGTTTAAAGCTTTCTGTTATTGAGTTCTCCATTTGTTTAGAAGTTTCTCAAGGATCTGGCAAAGTCCAATCTATCTTGTTGATCTCCCACCAAAAAATTATTTAAATAACCAATCCTACCTTGAACTACCCCTATTTTGCTCTGTATATACACAAAAGAACAAAATTAATTTGCTAAAGTATGCAGAAATGGATCAGGAGTCCAAATGTCTTTAGTAACCTTAGCCTTGTGTTGAAAATATCTCCATTATTTTGGAAGTGACAACTCATGAGAGTAAAATTCGGGGGTGTTGATCATATTTTCCCAAGGTCTTCTTTATAAAATTTGTGCAAAAGAAAGGTATCTACATCTCCTTCAATAATAGAGGTTACAAAATACGTTCTCTTACTTTGGTTGAAAGGCACAACCTAAAATAGTTAGGATAAGATCAAATCCTTTTAAGGTGCTATCCACTTCTCCACAAGGCATGAGTGCTAAAGGGTCAGTTAGATAAATTACTTCCCCGGCTACAAAACAACATACACATTTATGTACCTATGAGTGTCTCTACATGATGCTACTTAGTTTATGAAGAAGAGCAAATCTTGGTACCAAAACACTTTCTGGCGTCGTTTCTGAGGAATTGATTTACATTGAACAATAATTTGTTGATTTGGTTCATACCCATTTGGCCTGTCAAGATACCTCTAGCACTGCTACCAGAGATTCTTTAAAGAATTTAAAATGGTAATATTTCTTGTTTCTTGTAGTTCTGTGTGTAAATACGTTATGTAACATCATTCTCTGATCAGATCTGTAAAGATTGAACAAAGTTATAAGTTGTGTGTGCAGTATTTCTGATTTTCCAGTAGTTATTGTACTAAGTTTTCCTCACCATTGATAAATTTGGGTGAAGGAAGGTCTGGTTTGTAATGCTTTGCATGATTTTTAGTGCAGACAGACATTTGATAGATTATTTTAGTGCATTTGCACAACTAGGGTGAAAATCCTTAGTGGTGACTCCGTATTGATTTATTTTGGATAAATGCCAGTGTCTTAACCTCTGTCAATTTGAAAATTTGTTACTAATCTTTGCAAAGATGGAAGGAAGAATATCTTTCTTCATTAAGGACCCTGCTAGAAGGTTGTTTCAAGAGCTAGGAAAATCAAATTCAGAAGGAAGAAGAATTTGGAAAGTTGTTGGAGATCAAACATCAAGAAAAGGGATCTCCATTGTTGAAAGTGATCACCTTGTCATTGAAGTTTGTAGTTCTTCCTCAACTGCTTCTGAATTAGGTAGTCTCTTTCTAAATCCGAATTCTCCATCTAGAGAGGGGCCTTCATTTGTATTTGAAAATTTTACGTCTCATTTTGTCCCTGTATTTTCCAAATCTGATAGGATCTTCCAAGAAAAAAGATCCATTAGGGGATAACATCCTTCTGAAAATTACATCCCTGTGCCCCAAAGACCCCTCACTCCTCATCATTTTGTTTCTCCTACAAGATCACCTCCTCAAAACAATATGGCCCAGCCTCCACCCAGACCTCCATTTTTCGTTAATACCTTTGGTCCTATAAATTTTAGAGGGATGGATGGTTATCCAAATGCAGTTCCCTAAGGATGTAAGAAATAGATTACCTAAGTTTCAAGGAAATAATGCAATAACTGGTGATCAACACTTGAAACTCTTTGTCAATATGATGGAGGATTTGAAATAGAATTTGAAGATGTGTACATCAAATTTTTTATTCATACATTAGAAGAGGATGCAAGGGACTGGTATAAATCTTTTCCTGATAACTCTATTGATTCTTGGACTGAAATGAAGAATGCATTTAGATTGCAGTATGGTGATAAAATAGACCCTAGGTTTCTTTTGTCAGAATTTGAGAATATTAAAAATAATCCTAATGAATCAGTGCATGATTTTAATACAAGATTCAATAAGACATTGATAAGATTTCCTATGAATTTGAGGCCATGTGATGAATCTTGTCTTATAAAGTATGCTGATGCATTTGACAAGAAGGTTGCATACTATTTGAGGGATAAAAACCCTAGCACTTTGAGGCAGGCCTTTACCATGGCTCTGCAAATTGAGAACAACATCAAAGGCAGTTGGAAAACCTCCTAAGAGGGAGGGTGTCAAACTGGTAAACCCAAAAAACCTCAAGCAAGCAAGAGTGTGGATCTTGAGGAGGTTGTTAAAACTTTGGTAGGGGCTGTCAAAGAAATCTCTTACAAACTAGCCTGGGAAGAGAAAGGAATTGGGTAGAGTTCACAAGGTCAGCAAAAGGCACAAAATCATGAAAGATTTGGCAATCATCCTAGGGGTGATCAGAGGTCAGATGAAAGAGGTAAGGGACCATGGGATCTGGGGGAAATAGACAACCCCAAGCAGGGAAAATAGAATGGTGCCTGATCCTCTGACTGCTAGGGTTGCTGTTGTTGATGAATCCAATGAGGTTGATTGGTGTGATAGATGCTTTCTACCCCATCCTCCATGTGAATTAAATCAGCAAGAAGAAGAAGCTGATAATGATGATGGTACTGATGATGATGTTTGCATGATGGGTTGCTATTGTAAGCTCACAACAAGGAGAAACTTCAACTGAGGTAATAAGTGCTCAGAACTGCTGCAACGTTTTTGGGATTGCATTCACTGGGTACCTACTTCTTCCTTCCTCTCATACTTTAGAAGTAGATACTAGTACAAGATTTTGAAATACCTAATAATGACTTTGAGTATTTAAGAGCTTTAATGATAAAGAAGTATGATGGAGGAATCCCTTCAGGAGGAAGATAGGTAGTTATTGATGAATGTTGTTGTTGCCCAAGAAAAGGATTATAATACTAGGAGTAGAGTTGTCAAAGGAGCAGGGCCTCAAGCCAAACCTAAAACTCCATTCCTTACTAGTATTCCTAAAGAGGCTCCTAAGAAAGATGCATCTGCCAAAGGCCTTGTTGTCCCAAACAAAATTCATACTTCTCCTCATGCCCAAACTGTGAAAAATCCCATGCCATCTAATGAGTTTGTCAATCTCCCTCCAATGTTACCTTGCCCAAATATGTTCCATATGATGTTTCCCAAGTTTTGAGTCAAATCAAATTTTGTCCCAATTGTTGAGTGCTTAGGATCCCTGAGCACAAGAAGAGGGCATTTGAGTACTTGGGATTGAAAGAATGAGAAGATTGGTAGGCAGAAATGTAAACATTGTGGAGAAACCCTCCAACCATTAAAGAAAAAGAAAACCACCAAGTATTAATGAAGAGGTAGATGAACCACCTGAAGGTTTACAACAAGGGAAAATTCTTTGGTTAAGTCTCAAACTGCTGCAACATGGATCCATTCTTCACCACTTTGATCATTAAGGACAAGTTGTTACATAATTGTATGTTTGATTCTTGAGCATCATGCAATGTCATGCCTCTTGAGGTCATGAATGAGCTTAATATCAAAGTAACAGGAATCATATGGGAAGATGTAGTTATGGATCTAGAGAGGTGCCCAGTGGTGGGATGTGTGAAAGGATTTGGTACAACTTGTAGATCCAGGTAAGAACTTGTCAAACTTGATGTATTGGACCTTGCCCTCCTAAAACTGGGGCATGTGCTTATCTAATTCCTAAGTGGGCTCCAAGTTGGTGGTAGTGTTCAAATGGACATGTCTTATGCCACCATCCCAATAAAAGGAAGCTTCTCAACCCAAATTTATGGAAAGAATCCCAGATGATGATGATTTTGAAGATCCCAAGCAATGCCTCTTATGAATTGCCTTGCAAAGTAGGATGTTGATAACAACTTTGTGGGTTTTCAGGGATGAGTTTTGAGTCAGATAAAATTAGTGCAAAAGTCTTGAATAGGTTGTTTTGAGCTGGGAATTAGGATTACGATGGAGCCTGACAAGTTAAGGAATTTGACTTGCACAATATTTGGGATTGAAAGAAGGGAAACTTAACATGAGAAGAAAAAGGAAGAATGTATCATAAACATTGTGGAGAATATCAGGGTTAGGCCTTAATCATTAAGGTAAATCTACAAACATCCACCATCATTGTAATATTGTTTTCATGAAGCACCTGAGGTTTACCTGGTAACATAGTTTGGTTGAATCCCAATTAAGTTTGATCCATTTTTTATAACTGCATTACATTAAGGATTGAGACTGTTGCACAATTGTATGTTTGATTCCAGAGCATCATGGTTATGCCTCTTGAGGTCATGAATGAGCTAGATATTTGACAATAGATTATGGAAGATGCATGTGCCATGGACTCTAGAGAGGTTCCCGTTGTTGGATGTGTGAAAGGTTTGGTGGTAAGATGCCTCAAATTTGAGGTTCATGCATGTTGACTTGCAGCCTTTTGTCTGGTAATACATTAAGGTTGAAACTTGATTTTTGTCATTGTTGATTGCCCATCACCAAGTGGGGCATGTTGTTGTCAAGAAAGTGGGATGCAAGTGTTCTGTGGAAGTGTTCAAATGGATATGTTCACTTCATTCCACCATTCCAAATGAGGGCAATATTGTAAAGTTTTATGTAAAAGAAGATGTTGCACCTCATTGAAGATCCCAATCAATGGGGTCCTCTTATGAAGTGTTGTATACTGATTTTGATGCTGATAAAAGTTTTTGGACACTGAAGCTCATTTCTCAAAGAGAAAAGGTGTGGATCAATGTAAGTGTCTTTAATAGGTAGGTTGTCCTTGGGCCTTGTTATTTGATGGACCCAAATTTGGAAATGGTGCTGGTGTTGTTCTGATTTCGATAAGCTGGGAAGAGTTTGTTTTTTTTCAAACTTAACTTTTAATGCACTAATAACATTGCTAAGTATGAAGCATTATTTTTAGGTTTGAGAATTTCTTGGAAGTATCCATTAAAGGATATCATTGTCAAAGGAGAATTCAAAACTTATTGTCAAAAAAATTAGAAAATTGTATGCTACTAAAAATCAGAGAATGAAACAATACAAGCATGTAGTTTGGGATTTGATTGAAATGTTTGACTCATTTAATATTGTGCATCATGATAGAAAGTTCAATGTTGTTGCAAACTAGCTTGAACTCTTGGGATCTTGGTTTGATGTTTGTTCAATGTCCCCCAATTGTGAATATAATGTTGAAGTACTAACAAGGCCATTTGTCCCTGATAACATTAAAAGTTGGCAAGTGCTTGATGATGATGCCTAGGTGAAATGGTTTCTATAGAACAAAGACAGATTTTTCCTGACCAGTGTATTGATTGGGAGCCAATGGTGTGTGTAGCAGAGGGAAAAGAAACTTTGTTTGGAAAAGATATCATTCAATTGAAAACTAATACCATTCCTAGAGGGTTGGTTGCTCTTGAATCAAACTTTGATAATGTTGATTGCATTATTAACAGACAGTATGTCAGCCTTAAGGGATGTTGAGGAACATGACCTTGGCACAAAAGAGAAACCAAGGAAGATTTGGTTGGGAAGCAATCTAAACAAAGAGGAAAAACAATCCTATGTCTAATTGTTGAAGAAATATCAGGACTGCTTGGCTTGGTCTTATTCTGAAAATGAAGGCATATAGAGAGGATTTGTTTCAACATGAAATTCCTCTTGAATCTAATGCAAAACCTATTCAGACAAAAGTAGAGGCCAATTAATCCACTCCTCTCCATGAATATGCAAGAATAATTGAAGAAGCTAAGGGATGGAGGGATTATTCAACCAACAAGGTATTCTTCTTGGGTTGTAAACTTAGCGCCAGTTAGAAAAAAGAATGGTGATATCAAGTTGTGTGTGGATTTTAGAAATTTGAACAGAGCATCAATGAAGGATAATTATCCTGTACCAAACATGGAAAATATGCTGCAGTTAGTGACTGGATCTGAGTTGCTTTCTACCCCTAGATGGTTTCTCTAGCTATAACCAAGTTATTATGAAGGAGTCAGAAAGAATTAAAGACTGCCTTTACCACTCCTTGGGGCACATATGTATATGTCAGGATGCTCATTATCTATGAATGTTGGAGCTTTTTCCAAAGAGCAATGGATGTTGCTTTTGCTATTACATAATGATTTTATTGTTATTTACCAAGATGATGTGACTGTGTTTTCCAGAAAGAGAAGTGATCACTTGCAACACTTGGAAAAAATGTTGATAAGAGTAGAGAATATGGCATTTCCTTCAATCCAAAGAAGTTCCATTTTGGAGTGCAAAAGGCCAAGTTTCTTGGTCACATTGTATCAAAGGATGGTGTCATGATTGATCCTGAAAGGGTAGAGGCTATCAGCAAGGTTCCAATTCCAAGAACCAAGAAGGGAATCCAATCCTTCTTTGGGAAAATCAATTTCATTAGAAGATTTGTGTCTAACTTTGTTGAGTTGACTCTCCCCATCACTTGCATGTTGAAGAAAGACCAGATTATCAAGTGGGAAGAAGCAGCCATTCAGGATTTTGATGGGATCAAAGAAGCACTAAAGCATGCACCTGTTTTGGCAGCTCCAAATTATAAGAAGCCTTTTCAAAAAAATAGTTTTCTTTTGAAAACACCATTGCATCTATTTTATTACAGAAGGATGATGAAGGGGCTGAGAGACCAATTGCCTTTTTTAGTAAGGCATTGCAAGGAGCTGAGTTGAAGTACACCATTATGGAGAAGCAAGCATTTGCCTTGGTGAAAGCAACAAATATTTTCATACCTTACATTTTGAGTTCTAAAGTTGTTGCTTATGTTCCCCACACCATGGTGAAAGATATCTTATCAGAGATGGAGGTATCAAGCAAAAGATGCAGATGGGTGAACAAGTTGCAGGAGTATGATATGGATATCTAAACCATAAAATTGGTAAGAGGTTTGGGCTCAGCTAAGCTTATGGCTGAGAGAAACTTGCAAACCATTGAGGTGAATGAGGTAGAGGAAGAAAGGGTGCATGTCCTTGAAAAATTGTAAGTTCTGAATGGTACAAAGATATAATCTTTTATCTCAGACATCTATGCTGCCCTGAACATTTGAGTAAAAATCAGAAAAGAGCTCTTAAGTTAGCCTCTAAAAAATATGTCATTACTGATTTTGGGTTAGCTTGGAAGAACCCGGAGGGAGTGCTCTTAAGATGCATTGCTGAAGATGAAGCCCCAAGAATAATTGTTGATCTCCATGGAGGAGTTTGTGGGGGACATTTTGCTGGAAGGGTTACAGCTCATAAAATTTTGAGAGTTGGTTATTGGTGGCCCACCCTTTTCAAAGATACAACTCTGTTGGTTAGGAAATGTGAAAGTTTGCCAGCATTTTTCTTGGAAGAATGAAAGCTTCAGGCTCCCTTCCTTTGCAGCCTATGTCAATTGAAGCCCCTTTCAGACAATGGGGAATGGACTTCATTGGTGAAATTTCAGATCCTTCCAGTGCTGGTCATAAGTGGATTCTTGTAGCTACTGACTACTTCACTAAGTGGGTGGAAGCAATCCCCACCAAGAAAGCAACACACCAAGTTGTCATGGACTTCATGTTGAATCATATCATCTGCAGATTTGGAGTGCCAGTCAAAATTGTTGCTGATAATGCCATGTGTTTCAGAGCTAAACCTTTGGTGGCAATGTGCAAAGAATATGGGATAAATCTGACATATGCTTCTAACTACAACCCCCAAGGAAATGGACAAGCTGAGTCCAACAATAAAAACTTGTTGAAGATCATTAGAAGAACCTTGGAGCTGAACAAGAAGAAGTGGGGTGAGCAACTTGAAATTTGTTGTTTGGGATGATAGAATAATTGTCTAAAAGAGCTACGGGTAAAAGCCCATTTGAGTTGGTTTATGGAACACAAGCTCTGTTGCCCCTGCATTTACAATTGTCTTCATTTCAGTTTGTTCAACAATTGGAGTACCAAGAGGTTAGTCCATATGAAGCTCGAATCAATCAGATTTTTAAACTGGATGAAGAAAGGAAGGCATCCCACCAAAGGCATGTAAAGTTCAGAGAAAAGTTGAAGAAGTTATTTGACAAGAAGGTCACTCCAAGAGCTTTCAATGTTGGAGATCTTGTGTTGTTATGGGATAGCAGGCATGAAGATAAGGGAAAGCATGGTAAATTTGATGCATTATGGATGGGCCCTTACTCCATTGATATTCGAATTGGTGAAAATACCTTCTTCTTAAAAGACTTAGATGGGGAACTGCTTGAATTACCTGTTAATGGCAGGCATTTGAAACATTTCCTTGATTAATTTCTCAGAATCAAGGTGATCTTCATTTGTATAGTGTATAGTTCTTTGGTTTCTTTCTGTCTTTTGTGTTTTTGTTTGTTCTGGTCCTTGGTGACCTAGTTTTGCTGGTTTCTCGGTTCATTTTTTGGAAGATGGTTATGGTCTTCTTCTTTGCAAGCTGACTCCTTTGCCCAATGGTTTATTTTTGGCACTTGGTCTACTTTTGTTCTTATGTCATTCGCTAGGAGTGCCCATCCCCAAGCAGGAGCTGATGTTGGTGCTCATTCTGATCTCACACCATTTACCCTTGAAATCCCTCAAATTTTGGCCTCTGTCATGTTTTCTATTTCCCCAATTGATGCATAAAAAAATTTGTCCTCCATTTGTCGAGTCTGATGCCCCACACTTGTTTGTTGTATAAGAAAAGATGACAAACCAAAATCCCAATATCCTGGTAAGTGGAGGACATCAAATGATGTCAGATCCACGTATTAATGGGGAAAAATGGCGTGGAGGGGATTTTCCATGGTTTTCACCGGCCCCTGATTAAGGTGTATTAAGAATGATATTATATGTTTTCATGGCACCAGGGCAACACGTGGAGGGACCGCGCATATTTAGGGACCGAGGAGATGGATGCCCCTGTGTTTTATTTTTGAAGAAGCGCCAAGAGACACTTGGAGTGCTTTTGTGGCATGGAAACCTAGTCATGCTCACTCTGGTCCTTTTACACTGAGATTTTTAAAAGGCTAGATGGGACCCTGAGGAATATGAGTAACAAGTAGGGGGTCTCTTTTGGGGGAAAATTGAGTGAATGAAATGTATAAATGCAATGAGAATACTCTTGCAAAAGGTTGAGAGTTCATTTTCACGAGAAAATTTTGAGAAAAGCTCATCCTCTAAGAAAAATTTCTGAGAAACCAGGTTAACTTCCTCTATGTCAGATTTTCATTCATGTTGAGTTGGTTACAAGTGTATAGCCATCAACAAGCTCTGAGATTGTTTAAATAACTCTCCCCTGCTGATGAATTTGATAAACTTTGAGTTAATTTGTGTTAAATCTCTGACAAATTTTGTGTTTATTTCACTTTCAGAATGTCTGCAAGTAGTTTTTCTTGTTCCTATTGCAATCTTGTATCAAAATCTCTTTGAATCACACAGATCTCAATCCTTGTGATAGTTTAGTGGCATCTGCAATTTCATTTTTCAGAAGAGCTTTCATTTGGGAATGAAATAAATGATTTAAAATCACTTTTCTTTCATCTGTTGACAGAGATTGTTTGTAAGCCTCTGGGTGTACCTCAGGCGTGATTGATCTTAGATTTTGATGTTTTATTGGGTCTTCTAACTCGAGCCTTCATGCTAGAATCTCAAAGATTGTGTGAAAAGGTGCATGTCTGGGCCTCCATTGATGCACACCTTCTGGTTGAAGGAATGTTTTAACTATTTTGAAGCTTTCTGTTATTGAGTTCTCCATTTGTTGTGAAGTTTCTCAAGGATCTGACAAAGTCCAATCTATCTTGTTGATCTCCCACCAAAAATTATTCAAATAACCAATCCTACCTTGAACTACCCCTGTTTGCTCTGTATATCCAGAGAAGAACAAAATCCATTTGCTAAAGTATGCATAACAGATCAGGTTTCCAAATGTCTTCAGTAACCTTAGCCTTGTGTTGAAAATATCTCCATAATCTGGAAGTGACAACTCGTGAGAGTCAGATTTGGTGTGTTGATCATATTTTCCCAAGGTCTTCTTTATAAAATTTGTGCAAAAGAAAGGTATCTGTGTCTCCTTCAATAACAGAGGTTACAAAATAGGTTCTCTTACCTTGGTTGAAAGGCACAACCTAAAATAGTTAGGATAAGATCAAATCCTTTTAAGGTGCTATCCATCTCTCCACAAACCCGAGTAACAAAGGGTCAGTTAGATTTCATCCTTGGCTACAAAATGATACACATTTATAATCTATCTGCCTCTAAGCTCCCTGCCGAATCTGTGTTGCTGCTCCGGCTTGAAAAGGAGAACGAATTTGGATACCAACACATAGGACACTACTTTATGCCATATTATAGCGGTTGATTTCTACATACTTTTTAAATCTTTGGATAACAAGCTAGACATGTACTTCATGTACAACATTTGTTATGTAGGGCTATGTATTTCCATGGTTATCTGTTACCCATTATTCATTACCTTGATTGTCATGTAGATAGCTGGCCATTGATAAAAATGGTCTTTTCCCTTTGTAATGGTGTGCACACTTGTATGTCTATATAGGCTTCATCTTTCCTTGATTATCTTGCAACACTAGTGAGTGGTAGTACCTCGGGTTATGAGAGGGACCCACTTTTCGCACCCTACATTGAACTTCTTGGGTGTTTAAAATTAGATCAAACTTACATGTTATCTTCCTAGTTTACACTCAGTATTATACATGCATGTTTGTTCATATTAACACTTGTTTGCATGTGCCTTGGTACTAGTACCTAGAGCACATCCCTTCGCCCTGACAAATGAGTGAGGTCACTGCACAAAGAGGGGCATCCCCGTGACCTGAACCAGAACCCCGTACAACAGTGTATAGTGATAAGTGTGAAATATAAAAGTAATTTGGGGATTAGACTAACAAGACAAGCGGATGGACTATGGAATAGTGCCATAACAGGGGATGAATAACGATTTTCTTACACAAGATCCATATATATAAACAACATATTTTACGGTATAGTAAATAGTAGTAAGTGCATGATTTTGTGTCTACATTTTCCCCCACTTTATGTTAGTAAGATAAAAAGACCTTCAGTAACATAAACTCTAGATAGAGATGGCATACCTGATAGAAAAATCCAGAATATAGAATCTCATATTGCAACTTCGGGAAGTAGGCAAAGATTGTGGTAGAAGTACGTTCCGAATGATAAAATATTAGTGTGGCATGAATCACCCATAGATTCAGCGTGTTGATCCATGCAGCATAATGAGAGACATGGGACCGTTATGAGGAGTGCCTTAAGCAACATTAATTATTGCAATGTTAAATGATTGGAGATTTTGATTTTTGTCTGTTTGCATGGATCCATGTGATGGGGTAAGGAGTAATCAGTTCCCAACCCGATTGTACGTGTGTGTGAAAAACTAAGGATTTGGGTGTCCTACTACATCGGAAGAGGGTAGGGAGAATGCAGTCTAGTGTTACATTTAACTACATCATCAAAATATCTAGACTTTTGATGCAAAAATTTACTTTGGTTGATTTGGATCCATTTTTGATTATCAACATGATAACCCATATTTGGAAAAGTCCCTCGGAAAGGAAATGACGTTTTGCCCCCACATCAATCTACAGGGGTGTCATTGTAATGTCTATATGTGTTGGCTTCCAAGTTAGGTCATCAACATAAGCAATCATGGGCAAATGTAGAACAAAATAACACTTCTAATTATCTAGGTCATCTCGAAAATTGGTGATATAACTCCCAAGTTAGGTCATATGGGAGGATAAATACGCTTTGTTCGTTTTTATTGGTTGATGTGATTTAAATAGTAAATATATTTTATGTTTCAACATGATATTTGAATATGTGATTGATTATCCCCTCTATTGGTTACTCATGGAGATATTTTATGCTTGTTGCCCCTAGGTTAGCTCATTATGGGGAATTGCTAGAAATTGATGTGAAATGTCACATGGTGTATGATAAAATGTTCAATAATGATGGGTTATAAATGTAGATTGATCACATAATGGTGCAAGGGGAATTATAAGATGACCCCAATTGTATGCCCCGCTTAGGGTGAAAGGAGTAGTTTGTGATGAAAACAAACGTTGATCCAAAATTAAGCGCAGAAAGTATGATAGATATTGCAAAAGTGTGTGTATATCGATTGGAATCGATGTCAAGGAGAAATATTATGTGTAAAATGTGTGCAATATGATAGTAGGATGAATTCTAAGGAGAATGACGTGAATGGAATAGAAATCAAAGTAAGTATGCTTAAGATATGATTGAAATCATGAAATGTGTATTAGTTAAGAGGATGAGAACAAATAATGACTATAGTAAGGTAGGTAATGGTTATTATAAATAGTAAAGTGAAAATATGAATAGGTAATTCATTTAATTATTGTGATAGTGTGATTTTGATCTCCAGGGTGTGTCAAGATGCCTCAAGTGAGAGCACCACGATTGATTCATTTTGAGATGGTAGCAGTAACTATGGCATCACATATGATAAAAAAAGCTAGCGAGTGTGATTTTTTTCAAAAAATGTGTTTATCTTAGTCATTTTTGATGAATTTTGATAAAAAAAAATATTTTTGAATTTCTCAACATTTTAGACCCGAACAAGAGCAGTGAAGGAACTAATGGCCCTCGTGATAATAGTGCCCAAGCATGGGTGCTAGTTCCCTTATTCTGGGTGATGGCATCTCATGAATCTTGGGTTGAGGCCAGAGTGATGTAGATGTGAAAATTGATGTGTGTTGATGTTATAGGTAGGTGTATTTTCATATGTATAATGTTCTAATGTTATGTTTTTTGTTGTTTTGTGATATGCAGAGGAACATCCATTAGAGAGAGTTTTGTGGTGGCTGCCATTTGAGTACATTTCTAGGATTGGGGTTTTCAGATGATGAGTGGGATGTTATAGACTGTGTTGGGTTGTGACACATAGTGAGGATGGGGGTGTACCTCATAATATTCCCATGATCACATATTTGTACAAGAGGCAGTGAGAAAATACTTGCACCTTTTGGTTACCTACAAGGGAGATGACAGTTACTCTAAAGGATGTGTATTGCATACTGCTATTACCTATCATTAGTAAGAGGATTCAGGTTATGGTCGTGGATGATGCATAGAGGTAGATGAGGGCTGTTAGGTGGTATTTTATGGGGACCCGAGTTCATACTGAGGTCCATATTAGCCTGGATGTTATTCTGAGATAAGGGGTTTCGTGATTGTGGAATTTTATTACCGTGGTGATTGCATCATCAATTGCAGTGGGGGATGGTGGTGTAGGAATATTTTATAAGATGTATGATATCTATCGTTGGATAGAGGAGGAGATCACGAGGTATGCCTAGAAACAATGTTTATTGGCCAACCTATATAGGTATCTATACAAATTTACACATGAGGAGCATGGGGTGGTATTGGAGCTACCACATTGTTACATGTATGGGCCTATGAGCATATTGTGGTATTGAGGCCAATAGGTGGACCACGAGGAGAGTGGGCTAGGCTGGATATATTTTCTAGGAGATGGGTAGGTGTTTGTGGTAAGAAGATGGATACAAACACCTATAGAGTGATGTTAGATCATATGGGGTGAGAGGCCCTGATATGGAGTCTATATCAAGACTAAGGAGGATGGCCAAAGGATGTAGTAAAGCTACGATGTGTTCGACAGACTATGTGGTAAGATGATCAGCTTCTAAGAGTGACTGAGTTATTTCAAGTGGGGTCAATATCACGATAGTTTGGTATGGCCCAAGATGTGCCCCTAGAGCCATATGTATGGGTGAGATCCATTAGGGCACCGAGGAGGGTTGGAGCTAGACCAGGGCCCATAGGAGAGCAGCTAGTACCTCTTGGTCCAGACGAGGAAGATGAGGCAATAGATCTGATAGATGTGGATGATGTGGGGTGTACAAAGGCCTACCATGCATGGTGGGCGTCACATCAGTGGGTGTTTTTGTTTCTATATTTTTTGTATGTTGCAAGAGCACCACCGGGTGGAGGATTATAGGGGCAAGTACATTCCCTTGATAGCATAGCAGAGCGTGAGTATTTGTATATGTATACTTAGGATTTGTTATTTTGTTTTGTAATTATCATGTTGTTGTTTAATTTTTTTGTTATATGGATGTAGGTGATGCGTATTGGTTGATGATTATGGACACATCCATCCGCACCTTGACGTGGAATGTGCCCACCAATGTACTCGTGGGTGGAGGTATGCTAGATTGTGTGGATGTCATCATGGGTGTGCATGCCCATTTGTTTAAGCCAGTGGCGATAGTAGTAGTGACATGAACAGTGCTACTGGGTGAGAGAGATGAGGCATGTGAGGAGACATAGTGAGATAGAGAGGGTTATAGTGGAAGTCCCCTAGCAAAGGATGTATTTTGGTTCATCAAGTTACAAGGTCACTTTGCAGAGCAGTCGGCTGAGGTGACATTATTTCATATGCAAGCGGTGAGATATAGGGGCCATGACCAATGGCAAAGAGTAAGTAGTGAAGCTTTTATTTCTAGATATCTCTTAGTGAAAAATAGTGATAGTGATGATGAGATATGATATGTATTGATGTACCGATGTAGTGGGAGTTTCCCCCCAATGATGAAATTTTTTGTAACTATGATTGTGAACGAGATATATATGGACTTATTGGCATTTGAGTGTTGTATTTTATGTTGATTGATGTGATGATGTGATGATTGGGACTCGTATCTTTATGTATGATTATTGATTATTGTTGTTATATGTGATGTGTGATGTGTTGAATATTGGTTTGTATTTGTTGAATTGATTTGCAATGGATAGTTGTTGAGATTATGTAATGTGATTATAGATAGATAAATGATGATATAGTGTATATGATGATAGATGATGTATGTAATGTGATTGCGAAAAAATTGTATGATATGTATGAATAAAGTTGTGATGAAGGATAAATGAAAAATGAATAATGTACAAGAATATGAGATGGTCGTAATAGTGTAATGAAGTGCATGTTAGTATGATGAAGAGGGGGGAAGGAGAATAGTGATGCCTCCCTAGTGTATAGATGATAAGGTTCATTTATATAAGACCCCTCAACAGTCAAGAATGAACCGTAAAGCAAGAGTGCATCATCGGGAATTGATATGATAATGTGTGCAAGATAGATTGATCGATAAGGCATGTAGTGAAAGAGTGAATAGAGGTTATTATTGTAATAGATCCCTCAATAGTCATGTAAGAACCATGAGAACATGAGTGTGTCATCGGGGGTAAGGTGATAGAAATCAGCTACTAAATACCAAGCCAGTGTGGAGTGGTGGAAGCATGTGGATTGAAAGCATCATGAGTGTATGATCCAAACCAAATTTCATGTGTAATGGTGCCAATGATGGGTGATTAAGCGGTGAGAAGTGGAGATACCGAGGGATGTGGAAGCCAATGTGTAGTGGTAGCATGATGCAGTGGATGAGATGGTGCAGCAGTGGATGGATGAGATGGAGAGCGCACATGAGCAACAACCTATGGTGGTGGATGAATAATAACCTTAGAACTAGATGAAGGAGATAAATCAATCAAATTAATAATACACCTATGTGGGATTGGAGACATAGACTTCTCAAGATAGCGAGAACCAAAGGAAATGATACCCTTATCTTCTAATTGTTGCAAGAGATCATTAAGGGTGCAATAGTCATTGTCATGATGGCCATTGATACGATGATAGTTATAGTAAGGTCTATCATGCTGGCATTGAAAGTGATGAGGTGGATGATGTTGATTAGAAGGTAAGTGAATCAAACACTTTTCAAGAAAAGTACACAACACATCATGAGGTCTAGTGTTATGAGAAAAGTGTAATGTCTCTCGTAAAATAGGTGTATAAGTCTGAGGTGTATCCTAATGCGGAGGAGGAGATGAAGTATTTTTATGCTATGGAGGAGACTAAAATTTCTTGTGAGGAGATGGAGAACATAGAGGCCACTCAACAGATGGGATCGAAGAAGAACTAGATGATGCAATAGTAGCAATGATAGGAGGAGGATCTATAACATGTGCAGCAATGAGATCTTGTTCTAGATCAATGACCTTATATCATAAGAGCATGAAGGATTCACATGTGTCATATTACAATCATTGATTTAAAGAGGGAATCAAACCATGATAGAAGATGAATTGCTTCTCTAATTCAATGGGATGGAAGACTAACTGATTCATGCAAGCATTGATTCACAAAATGTAATCAATGATAGGTTCTATTTTTCCTTGGTGTAAGCTAGGTAGATGATCATATGTGACTTTAGGGCCGTTGTTGAGTATGAATCGACAAAGAAAATATTCTTCCATCTCACAATAGGTACTAATATATATGAAGGGTAGATGTGTGTACCATTGGAGAGCATCATCAGTAAGGCTATGATGTATCCTAGAATCTACTAAGAATAACCTAGGTGTGATGGCACATCACCCGGCCTAAGCTTAGTGCTCACTTGAAGCATGCAAAGGTGCCAGGACCCTCTTTCGAGTTACTTGTGTAGGATGTTAGTGTGATGAGGCTAATACATATTCAAATCCATAAGTATCACCATAAGTCATGCGCGCAACAGATTCAGTAGAATAACTTTACAATAACTTAGTATCTCTCTAAACTACATAGTTTAATACATATTTATAGGGGTGGGGACTTTCCCTTCACCACTTACGCAATTCTCAAAATAGGTCACATAATGTGCCTTTACAATAACATCAATACATGCAAGTTTGCTAATAATAGATGTCTTATAGTTAGCTGGAAGAAGTAATCCTATTATTAACTACAACCATGCATGGCACTTATAAGCCACTCGTTCCCAAAATACCATTTGTGTGTCACGCAAGTCTCCATACTGATGTGTGCTCTTCACACTATCTCCAAATATATCCCTTATCCATAAAAATAGCTAAGTCCTGAGCTAACTACTCTGGAGCGCATTTTCCTATTATTCCGTACCTTCAAATGCACCTTGTTCCCATGTGCATATTATTTTTGTGTCTTCTCCTTAGAACAATATTATGTCTGCTCAACATTACCCCAAACTAAATTACATTTCCATCCTGGCAATGGGGATTCTTTCTTTTGTTCCCAAATAATAAAGAATAAACATTAAAAGAATTAAAGAATCACTATACAAAAGAATGAATCTTTACTCCGCAGCATCCTCTTCTTCAACTAGGAGGATCAACTCTGAATATTTAAGTTTTATTTTTGCCTCTTGTGTTTTCCACTCATCTAGTGCAATACTTGTCTTTTCTAGAAATTTTGTGGCGATGGCATCCAACTCATCCTAAGTAATATTTTCCTTCTCATTTTGTAGTACTCGAACAACATTGGCCATAACAGACATCATTCCTTCCAGAAGATCCATCTTTTACGCTATAAGCTTCCCAATCTCATCTATCCTCTCCTTATGTGGATCTTGGGTTGTTGCAAGGGCTTCACACTTTTGTTTTACTAGTTCCAATCTCTCCACACACCCTAAAGTCTCAACTTTCATTACTGTCAGGAATTCATTATCTTCAAATAAATTCCTAATCCTTATTACTACCTTTGGTTTTGCACACAAATTAAGAGCTTGGTCTTCTTTCTTTTATCTCATCCTTTAAAGTCTGGAGTAACACCTCATATGTTGAATTTTTTCTGATCATAGAGGCCCTTGCTCTCTCTGCTTCTTATTCACATCTTTTGGTGCAGGAATTCTAAGTGGTCCATCTTCTAGCACCAAATCAACCAAAGTGCACACATAATGCACATAGCAGAAGGAAACTATTTCAGGTACCTTTGGTTCAAGATGAGGCCTTACCTTCAGAATGTAATCACCAATTTCTTCAGCCATGTCAATAAAGTCCTCATTCTTTGCACATTCTTGTTCCTTCTCTGCCTTTAACCGCTTTATCTCTGTATTTTTGTCCTTGTTATCCTCCATCAGCGCTCTAATGGTGGAAGCCTTATCAATATTTCTCCATGCCACCTCAGTTGATACCTTGACTAAGGAATTGCTTACCTGCTCATCTGACATAAGAGTGGGATTTATGGTCATGTTCCTGCTCTATGGTGCCTTCTTTACTCTTCTTGAGACACAAGACTCCTCGCATACATCAAAATCCGGTTCATCCATATGGGTTTGCATGGACCAGGATATTGTTTCCTTGCATGCGTAGTGGCCATATCTGGATCCATTAACTCCCATCCATATAATTCCTTAAGGTCCACTGTGCTTTGAAACTGGGAACAGATGATTTTGCTTGTGTCCTCAGCATAGCCCATACTTAGCACAATATACTCTTCACTTCTCTTTGTCCTTGGCCCCTTAGGAACATGAGCACCAAGGTTTGGAGTTGGCCCTTCTCATATCTAAGTTTTAACTGGTGTTGGTCTTCTCACACATAGTCTTCTGCTTCTTTCACCCCTTCTTCTTCATCATCTCATTTCTTCATCCCAGGGCTCCTCCACATCTTCTGATTGAACAAGGGTTCCAGGCATGCACTCTCTTCAGACTCCTCTGTCTCCTCACTAAGCTTCAAATTTCTTATTTTCTTCTTCTCTAGTGCTTCTTTCTGAGGGGAGAGTCGAGGTGATATTCTTACAGGCTGTGATGTTCCTACCTTTGGGTCCTAGTTCTTCTAAATACCCTCTTAAATTGTTTCTCTTTAGGGACTGACATCCTTATCCAAGTCCTCGTCTCCTTCTTGCATATGGTGGATTATATGCACGCTCACTTTCCACTCTATCTGTGGGCTGCCTCTAGCCTATATGGTCCAGGCCTCCACTATCATCATGTTCTTCTTCCTTGTCTATCTCTATTTTCACTTCAGGTTTTGGAGCTGCCATATTCTCAACCGTATGTTTTCCCTTAGGCGGCCCTGGTAACAAAAATTCATTCTCCACATACTTGTTATTCTCCAGCCTAGGCTTGAGCTGAAGATAGATGAGTGTGGCTCCACTGTCCCCAATAGCCAAACTTACTGGCTTTATATTTATAACATCTGAAATGAGCCTCTCAATGTAGGAAGACTAACCTAGACAAACATATGTTTTTATGAGGGTATGGTAGTCACAATCTACCTTGTCTGTGTTGAAGTTCAGCCGGCACGCATCAGTAAACTTGTGAACTGAGGCATAGAAGTAGCGCGTTATGAAGGCATATGGAAGTTTTCACCATGGAATCCATGTCCCATCCTTCATTACAAACCACACGATGCATAAATGTTGATACATTGAAACTATATTTCCTTACCCACTACTACCAAGGTAAATCCTTTGGAATGCGTTGTTCCTCCTCAAATGCCATGTGAAGTTCAGTCATACCACAGTTCTACCCTTTACTTGAATGTGCCACTCATTTTTCCTTCACATAAGTATTTCTCAAACCTCTCCGTACGAGGGAATTTTTCTCTGTGGGGTATTCCCAAATTTTTTTCTTTGGCCCATCAGGCACTCCAATTTCTACAAAGACAAGAGATAATAGAATAGTGCCAAAACTTATCTTCTCACCTGTGTGTGCTTCCTCAGTAATTGTCTCTGTGATGTAGCCTACTAGATTGTAGACTTCTCCTTCTATCATTTTCTTCATGATATATATCCACATGGTATTTACTTGTGACCACCTCTCTTGATCATTCAACTTAGTGAGCAGGTGTGTGGCTACCTGCACCACATGATACTTCCTTAATTTGTATATGTCCATTCCATGTGGACCCTTAGAGTATCCCAACTCGTTTCTTGTGGCTATAACAGTTACCTTATTAGTTAGATCACTAATGATATATGTCCATGTGCCCTTCAATCATGTCAATGTGGCAATTAAGGCTGTTGTGATCCTTACCCTCCATTTATCAAAATAGAAAAAGTCCTCATGGACTCTACTCATAAGCCATTGGTATAAAGTTTCTAGTTTTCCAAAATATGGGAGTTCATATAACTGATAAACTCCTACCTTCTTAAGTAACTTCTCCCCAGTGTCATCATACACTAGCATATCATCCAACATGCGCTTATTAGTCTTCTTTTTCAACAACGCATCTAATTCTCCCTTATTATCAGTGGTGCAGTGGTTGTAATCAATTACTTTCCATTTGTGGATATGGGAATCCCAATCTCGTTTGACCATCACTCCTTTTGGATACTGCATCTCTTAAAATTTACTCTCGAGGAGAAACTTTGACCTCAACTTCCACCTTTTTCTTCCCCTTCATACCTACTGCAGGTGTTTTCTTCAGTGTCATTCTAAAAATCCCACCTTTTGTCTTTATGTCGAGTAAGCTCAAAACCCTGCAGCTCAAAACTGTGTGCCCTAGCTCCTTCTCAATGCTTCTGTTGCACTCAAACCCTTCACCAATGGGGATGTAAGTCACTTTCACGCACAAATCCGCTCTGCACGTCTAGTTTTATAGCTCTCTAAACCTCAACACATTTTGCTTGGTTCGGTCGCACTTAGCTCACTCGAATACTTGTGATCACAAAGGTAAAAATGAACCTGCATCATGTCCTTATATAGATTTTCAAAAATTTAGTGCATTTATTGCTCCTTCACCTACCACTAATCCTCTCATTAATTGACCATTTTTCCAATTTCCACGTGGTACACCTTCATGCCCCAGCTATAACCTTCTAGTACGCCTTCCTACCTTCTAGCTACATACTTCTCTTCTATACGCTTCCATGCACCAAAGTACCTCGCCACTGTGCCCTCTTCTAGTAGTTTCCATTACCGCTGCTTACCTCACATTATACTGTTCATTCATTTATTTCCATCTATGGTCTTCTTTAGAAGCAATTTCATTTCTAAAAACTTCCTTCCATACTTGAATAGTACTTGTAATAGTTTGTTCTCATGTGTACCCATTTTTGAATAAAAAATAACAACCACCCCACACCAATGGTATGTGCAGTCCTCTGCGCATAAAAATACTTCAGATTGTAATTAGCTTCCAGCGCGCAAATGAAATTATTACACAAAACACCAAACTAAATTGACAAAGCATAGCGATGAAAAAGGAAATACATTAAAAGAAATACAGAAAGGGAAATCTATACTAAATGGTAATAATGTGCCTTATTAAAAACACCAAGAAGACTTATTTATAGTAGGGCTTCAGCCTACTCCCATTAAAGTAACTGGTAACCATGTTCCATCAAGCACCTCTAACTGAAAGCTACCTTATTCAAGTATATGAGTTATAACATACGGTCCCAACCAATGCACCTTAAGTTTTCCTGGATGGTGTAAAAACTTAGAATCATAAAGAAGTACCATCTATCCAACCTCAAGCTTCTTTTCCAAGTAATGTGTCTGTCATGCCATGCCTTCTGCCTAGCCTTTTCATGCTTCTGACTCCAACGTGTTATGTCGCACCTCTCATCCAACTGTATTAACTTGTCAATTCTTTCTTCTAATACATGTTCATCAGCTAGACCTCCAACACATGTAATACACAATGATGGTAACATGAATTCCATTAAGAATATTTCTTCTTCCAAACACCAACTAAAAGGGTGTGGCCTTATTCAACATCTTGTAGGTTGTTCTATACGTCCAAAGTAAACAGAAAATTTATCATCATAATATTTCCTCCCAACATCACAAATTTTTGTCAAGGTCTGGCTCAATATCTTTTTGAAAGCCACAGTAGTCCCATTTTCTTGAGGGTGATAAGGTGTAGTCTTGTGGTGCACAACCATAAACTCATCCAACAATATCCTGATCATCTCATTCAAAAAGTGTGTTCCTTTATCACTTGTCAAACTAAACAGACATTCATACCTAGTGATACTATTTTCCCATAAGAACCTTGCTTTTGTAGCTTTAAAATGTAGTTGTTGTACCTTGTAATCCTTTATAGGTGCTTCTTTTGCCCAATATTGTAAGATAATCTATGCAAGTGATGGTATAGCAGGGTGCGATCCATACATTCTATACGTGGCTAGGGAAATAATACTTCATCTCATCCGAACCAAAAATTATATATCCCATTTCTCAAATGGATCTATCCTCCAATTCTAAAGGTGCACTAGAAATATCTTTAATTGCCTCAAAAGCATTTCATCTCTTTAAAATTCTTGGAATAAGAGCACAGGTTTAAAATGTTCCAAGGCACTGACAGTGATCACATGCCTTACAATACTCTTTAAAATCTTTGTACAGTGTCTCCCACCATAATGTCAGTGAGTAAGATAATCTTACTCGCAGTGGCGTACACCTGCATAATGCCCACATGTAATGCCACCATGAACCTCTTCTATGATATCCATGCCCTCATGTTCCAGTACAAATTGGTGTAATACTTCATCTCAACATATTTTGTATAAGTCACCACTGATCAACATGAAGGGTGCCATGTGAATCACAAGTTTTTTTTGGAATTTAGATGGTAAAGTATAGGTCTCTTCTGAAAGGGCCCATTAATATTCATCTCGAATACTTATGCAAGTGGCCCAAACTCATGGTAAACAATGAAGAATATTAGAAGAAAGGTGTCAAAATAAAGAGGAGAATTCCCATCTTGTGAATAAAATCTTGGAATGCTTGAACAACACAAGGGATAAAGTAGGAGATTCCTTGTTCCCTCAAAACTTAAGAGAGGAAGACCCCTCAGTAAAAGAGTCAACATATGATTTGCATAACGGAGAAGAAAAGTAGAGGAGAAAATTCCTACAGCTAAAACCTAAAATTCCACATCCGCCAGTGAATAGGAAGGCCCCTTGTATAGTAATGGATGCATCCTTTAAAACTCTGATTGGAGTGGCCTTAGTTTGATTAGCCATAAACAATACATTAGAAGATGGCTGTAATGGAGGTCTCCCCATTTGTACCCATGCATCTAAAGTAAGAACATTCACTTCCGCACTTGTATCAATCAATATATTGCTCAAAATCCACCCATCCACAACAACATTTAGAGTGATCTCCTTGTCATAATCCAAGCTATGAGGGGGAATATTAGCATGTAGGATCTACCTTCCATTCTAAATACATGTGCATGGAGTGTTTCCCTTTAGCCAATTCCCTAGTAATGTAATTATGTTCTCCTAGCGCAGCATCTTGCATACCTCTTTCAAATCATCAATATCCAATTGGACCGTCTATGTTGCCTTTTTTGCCCAACTTCCTTGACTGTTCCTTTAAACACTATATTTCACCCTGAATATTTATGAGTACCTCCATGGTTTCCTGATAAACCTCCTTCTGATGTGTAGGATCTGGGTACCTTGCATGTAAAACCTCCTCCTTAGTGATGGTAGGCTTCTGTTGTAACGTCTCTCTGGCATGTGCAACTTCATCACATGTAGTAATCTTCACAGGTAATACCTCAGGTTCCGGTGCCAACTTTGGCATCCACTGATTTTCTATCACATTGTATTCTAACCATCCCTGCGCCCTTGTTCTCTTGTTTATGTTTCTTGCTAAGATGCTCATATAAGTCCAGGCATTCCTCATAGTTATGATTCTTCCCACAAAAATAACAAGTAATATTCTGAGGACATTCACGCCTGTAGTGGTCAAGAGATCTTCATGTAAAACACATTCCATGAGGGAACTCACCTCGTCCACCACCATGGCCTCATCCCCCGAATCCACCATGGTATCCTCAACCTCTACCATGATCTTCCTTCAAAATGCCCTTCGTTCCAATCATAGCACCCTTGGTTGTGATCATGATCATGGTGCTCATTTTTTACTTTTAGCATTATCTGATACTCTCGTCTATCGCACACCAATATCTATGGCATTATGGATCTAACCAATCAACTAGTATCTTTGTATTGTGAGTCGTGGACCGGAAAATCTTACAATAGAAAGATACATTCTTTCTTATCACACATTGTAATAATGGGCAGTGGCTTGCATCATGGTTTAAATGACATATCTCACAGTCTAGCAACAATGAACGTACTGATATGTGGGACAACTATCCTTAGTGTGCCCTTCCACTTCACAATTTGTACACCAAATCCCAGTGCGTGTCTCATGTGTTGAATTTTCTGATAGTTTCTCCAACTACTTTTCCATAGCTGCAATTTGTGCTTCCAAGAATGGGCTCACTCCAGTGTCTATACTTCTAACTGCCTCAGCACTAACATTGTTTTCAAGTGCTTTGTAGATGGGTCCTATATGTCTTATGTGACAGTGCCCTCCTAAAAGGTGTGATCAGACCCCCAACAAACCAATGTGCATGTTGGCTTGCATGGATATCATAAGAAAGTTTAGATAAAAGTGTTTTGAAATGAGCATCATATTCCTGAACACTCTCAGTAGTGCCTTGCTTGATATCCTTGAGCACACTTATACTCTTCTACTCAAACTCAGGGATATGAAAACTCCTTAAGGAAAGCTTCTCGTAATGTTGCATAATCTACACAAGTCTGATCAGGGTCAAACTTCATGTACCAACTATAAGTGTGTCCCTACAATGTAGTTGCAAACTGACTTGCCTTACACTCAGAAGCCATGATTCCTTTTGCGTGCCACAGTATCTCACACATGTGCACATGTTCAACAACATCTTCTATGCCCCTATACTCTAGAAGATGAAGAGACATCTCCATGTAAATATTCTGGGGTTGATGAGGACCTTGCCCACCTGATCCAGAACCTCCTATGTTACCTCTACCTCTAGACCCACCACTAGAACTAGAGCCACCTATGCCCCTTGATCCTCCACCTATAGCCGGAAGTATACCTATGGATGTACTACCATGTGTCTCAATAGTGGTACTAAACTGAACTCCTATAGTCTGCAAAGTGGTACTACTCCTAGAAGTGAGTCCAAAATTCTATGTGCTTGAGTTCTGTGTCAGACTATGCACCTGAAAAGGTACCTCCAAATAACAAAGGAATACATTTTCCCGGCCATAGATGCACTTTCTACTTGATTACTCCTTTTCTACTACTCCCCTAACTTAGCTTGCTGACTACTGGTTGTACTAGATACTGGAAAACCAAGTGCAAGGGCTAGGTTGTCAGGTAGATTCAGATGTGCGCCTTCTGGCCCAGGTCATCTCTACTGGCGCACTCCCATGTGAGGCCAAAGAGGGTTCCCTATCATGCTTTCCCAAATGGGGGAGTTCCAGATGCTCTGGCTCCATGTCTTCTGCATGAGCTCCAAATCCTTCACGAGCCATCTCTCTCCTCAATGTTATCCACTCTGCAATATCACTTTGCTTCTCTATCTCCCTCTCGCATGCCTCATTATACTTAAGCCTCCTTTCTTCTCTTTGCCTCTCTACCGCTAGGTCTGCCATCCTTCACCAAACCTGCTCCTGCCCCCACGCGTGGTAGGGTTTAGCTAGCCATCGGATTTTCTTCCAAGTTCAGGGTTACCATCAAGATTTTGATCACCAGTGGAATGCCTTGCAAATAAGTTCCCCTTGGGATAACGTAAAAACTAGAACTCAGCTACCTCTGGGCACGAATAAGTGGAAATTGAGTACTCCTAAATATAGCTATTCAAAACACCATGAAACCAAGTATCCACAGCACACATCCAAATCAGATCAGCATCATAAAGGGCTTGAAATTATTCCTACATCCAGACAAGTGTGTGATACCTCCAATTCCTTTTAGATGCATAAGCAACCAGCCACTCGTACAGCTCTACCAAAAAGATAGCAAATAAGCTCTCATACAAACAGTCATACAAATTCTGCTCCACCCACACACGTGCATCAAACTCAGATCCAGTGTTGAACCTCTTGTGTATTCTTCTTCCAAATCTATTATCCACTCCTCAACACTTGCTAAGGTCAATCAGTATGTCTTCATCGCAAAACATCCTAAAAACAACTTAAAAATAGGTCCCGACAACGGAACCAATGATGTAGCCTAGAACCTACTAAGAATAACCCAGGTGTGCTAGAACATCACCCAGCCTAGATTGAGTGCTCACCCAAAGTGTGCAAAGGTACCAGGCCCCTCTTTAGAGTTGTTTTTGTAGGATGTTAGTGTGATGAAGATAAGACATATTCAGATCCATAATTAAACATAAACATTCCACAATGCATAATCTAGATCTAGATCTTAGAGAATCATGAATTAAACAATAACTATAATAAGATTAACCATACATGAACCAGTTTCAGTTATTTCTAACACCATTATCAAGACAATATCATCCATTATATTAAATACTGTAAAACACAGAATCTTCTTACATTATAAAGTATCACCATAAGTCATGCGCGCATCAGATCTGGCAACATAACTTTACAATAGTTCACACACACTAGTCTCTCTAAACTACATAGTTCAATACATATTTATAGGGGTGGGGACTTTCCCTTCACCACCTACGCACTTCTCAAAATAGGTCGCATGCTAATAATAGCCATGCACCTTTACAATAACATGCACACATGCAAGTGTGCTAATAATAGATGTCCTATAGTTAACTTGAAGAAGTAATCCTATTATTAACTAAAACCATGCATGGTGCCTATCTGCCGCTCATTCCTAAAATACCATTTACGTGTTGAGAAAGTATCCATCTCGATGTGTTCTCTGTATGCTATCTATAAATATACCCCTTATCCATAAAAATGGCTAAGTCCTTAGCCAACTGTTTTGGCACGCATTTTCCTTTATCTTCCCGCACCTTCAAATATATCTTGTTCCTGCATGCATATTCTTTGTATGTCTTCTCTTTAGAACAATATTATGTTTTCTCAACATGCTATGGTGAAAGGATTTGAGCAACATTTTATCATTAAAGTATGAATTTATAACCATACAGTAATGTTTGAGATACAAATAGGCATTTCTAGTACCATCAAAGTATGAAAATGTAGGCATAATGAAATCCTTAGGAAATGCTAAATTGTGAATCTTTTGATTGATGATTCTAATAAGATTTCCATGGGAAATAATTATTATTGAAAAAATCATGTAGGCCTTAATAATTTCTATTTTGAGAATCATTGGAAAATGAGATTGATGAAAATTCAACAACATACATGAGTGATCGTATTGATGTTCTGTGGAGGAATCATAGAGGATAAATAGTGTATTGAGTGGCTTCAATTTTCCATTATTTCTCCATCATATTGAATGTCAAGAAACAGTCAAGAAGATTTGTCTCTATGCTAAGGTGAACATTTAGATATGGGATGTGCACAGTCGAAGAAATAATAGGTGGTGTAAGAACATTAGGAACTTTAATAGAATGGTAGGAATAGCATCAGAAACATCATTAGGATATGATTAATAGAAGCTACCATGAATTATGCATGTGATTAGATGCAATATGCAGAAGAAGATGAAAGCAGAGCGAGAGATTTTTCACTTAGCAGTATTCAAGAGGTAAGGTGACTATCAATTATCTCATCAAAATCAAACAACGATTAAGATGTAAGGTTTCATTAAGTCATCATCAATGTATAAATGAGGATTCATACAGGAATATGTGTATTGATGCATCATGAGAAACATTTTCAGAAATGGGAGTATGAGATACAACTAAAGAATCATCTGAACTAGTATGAGAAAAAGAATCATGCATAAATTTATTGTCTTCCTATTTGTAAGTTAAAACATTATCATCAAGATTAATCATGAAACTAGGAATAGTATCATCTAAGTTCTCATTAGAAATAACAAATGGAATGTCCCTAAAATACAAGGTATGACAACCAGAAAATATTTCCGGATTAAAAACAATATTAATTGGTAGAATGATCAAAATCTCAGTAGGCACAATGGGATCTCATTATTCAAGGGTGATCTTTGAGTATCATCAAGAAGGTAACTACATTGTAATATAGAGTGGCAAGTTCATTTATGGTTGTTTCATTCATAGATGTAGGTTGACACTCACATGAGGCATGACTAGCCAATTTTGAAAAGGATAAGAAACATTAGCCATTAGGGTTATAGTGGATCCTAGGGAAAGTAGTTATAAGCTACGGGTTCACCAAAATGATTCGATAAAATATAGATGTATTTTTTTTAAATCCGAATACAAATATCTGTTAGAATGATATACAGTAGGATATGAATGTTAAATAATTTATTTAATTTTAACTATGAAAGGAAATAAGAGGGGTAAGGTACTTATCTAAATTTTTATAATTCCACAGTGAGTTTGGACTGGAAAATATGATGAAGCAGAAGCATAGACCATCACATGAACCAATCAAAATAAATAGAGGTGGAAATTTGTTTTGGAGCACCTTGACAGGATCAGGGGTTCCATACGGGTGCCCTAAAGAACCTGTTTCAAGGTGATGGGTCTACGGAAAAGGTCAGAACCTGGTTCTAATATAGTCATCAAGGATTCACACTTATTTTCCTTTAGTCACATGTATTCCACACTTGGATAGCCGAGGTACTTGTAAACTTGTACACAAATATCCTCTGTAAAAACCCTCAAAAATACATCTAATCCTAAAAAACAAAGATGAAAAATGAGGGGGTGAACTATCCTCAGTTATCACAATGGTGAAGATTATAACTGACCTTGCATACATTCAGACCCAATGTAGTTCTATGTGCTTGTGTGTGGAATATTGATTTTAGGTCACCCTTACGCTAATGATGCCAAGATATTGTGATAGCTAGATAAAATGAAAATTTGGATGGAATAGAATGAACTCCCCTTCCTATACAGTGTGTATGCTAGAATTCATGTGCCCAAATGCACATCCCTTGATGTAGTAGGATAGATATAGTTGATAATAGTGAAGATGCCAGTCAGCTTATACATGGTATGTATGGGAAGTGTTTATATAGGGATATCTTGCTTAAATTTTGACACTAATGACCTGACATGTCGACTAGTACATTGGGATATGAGATGGAAAAAATGAAGATACCAACCTAAAATGTCAAAAATAATATTAAACATAAAGATAACATGGGAAGGTCAAGATTTGGACATAAGAGTGTTGACTAAGTGTCTAGATATCCAGCTACCCTCCAAAGACAAGTGATGAAAAATTTGTGAGGACTAACAGAATATATGTATTGGATCCAGAATTAGGTGTATGATGGGAAATTTGAAATATAAAAGCAATAAATCCAACAAGATAAGTGAACAACTATGGAATGGGTCAAAAGTGAATACTTTTAATCATGTAAGATCCATATTAAAACAAATACCTGGTGGTATAGTAAATAGTAGTAAGTGCATGATTTTGTGTCTACAATTGAAAAAATGAGGTTAGTTTCTCCATCAAATTATGAAACATATTGCTTATATTTTAGAAATGAATCATCATGGGCTACAAAAGGTAAAAATGTGGTCAAGGAATCAACATTCATTCAATCATTTAGGTTTCACCAATTTTGTTTGCAAGCATTTAAAACCTACTCTTGATGTTTTCTATATTATTGATTATAACATAACGTTTAATGTTTGGATTCACTCACTATCCTAGATGTGAAGGCATTATTTTCTATTGGTATTAAGGTATGTTCCTTGGAAATGCGTGATTGAATTTATTTTCTTTAATTATTTATTATGCACCTATATTTTAAAGCACAATAGCTGAAAGATTTATTTGTAAAGATGGATGCAATGTGCTCAACTTTTTGGGATATAGTGATTATATGAGTCTCATTTTAACAATAATTTTAAATAGGGAACCTAGTTTTCATTCTAGGATTAGGCAATAAGTGGACTATTCATATCCATCATGTGTACAAAATTAATTCACGAATACATAAAGGGTATTCCCTTTCTAGTACATATGATTCATCCCAATCAAATTATAGTTCATGTCTGACAACTGTAGACACAAAATAACACACTTTGGGTAATTATCTAGTTTCAGTTGCATACTAATATTAATAAGGTTCTTGAGTAAGAAAATTACTTATTAACCCATGTCTTTAGCCATCTTTCGTTATTTTCTGTTGTTACTTTTGGTCTTGCACCTTTACTGGCCCAGTCTGTCTTTTCACTATATTCACATTTTACTCATTCTGGACACTGGTGCCCAACCTTGATGCCAATTCAGGTGCCCTCGTCCCCTCTGGGTGCCCCTATCCTCTTTACACTTTACTCACACTTTTTGGGTCCTTTCTAGCTATTTGAGCATCTTATCTTTTTGGTAGTCGGCCTTTTCAGGGTTAATTACGAAATTCAAGTGAAGGAATCATATAAATATAAAGTTATGTGATCATAATAAGGGACCAAGCACTAAGCACTACTATCACCACCTAAGGTTGCATCCATCAAAAGGAATCTAGAGCTCAATTTTCATCCATATAGCTCCATCACAAGGGACAACGGTTGGTTATTCTACATCACACTTCATAGGAGGGGAGTTTATTATATTCCATGCACACATTATTTACATTCTACATCTAACTACTTTCTCACTACTTCATGTGTGGCACGCACAAGGGTAAGTGCAACAAGTTAGGGGACCAAAAAGGGGTCATAAGTGGATGTCATATTGCAAAAAACAAGAAAATCTCAACTTGTAGGGATTATTAGCAATACGTGCTTTCAAAATTGGAAAAATTTATATAAATATGAATCATAGCATCTAGAATCTAGTTTCTAAATGACTAAAGTTTTTTTGAAAATGGACAAGTTTAGCTATATTAAACACTCCAAATTCTATGACTTGGTTTTTTTTTTAAACTCCTATAATATTATAGTCTGTTTGCCCGTGATTTGGATGACCAAAACTTGTTTTTTTCCCTTTGGTGAAAAGTTAGATACTTCTATCTATCTTGAGATGGATTTTATTTTGTATTTTTTTAGCAATGTTTTTTTATTATTTTTACATGAAAGTGGTCTGAAAAATTTAGAAAATAGAGCACTATCTGTTTTCCCACCATAACTACATCAAAATATATCAAAATCAAATAATTTTTTGAACATGTATAGAATTTTTCCACGCTTGGGATGGTATAGGTTTTATCACATTCTGACAAGTGAAACAAAATTGCAGTCTTAAACGTAGACATGAACATTCATGGGAAAAAGTGTCTTAAAGACCTACTGTTAGTAAAAAATTATAAAATGATATTTATTTTATTCTATTCACTTTAAAATAAATATTTATATGAAGCTAACAGTCTCCCCTACGTGATGGCACCATTTTTGGGACATTTTTTTATTTTTTGACATGGTTCAAGTCCACAAAAGAGAAAATTTGAATTTTTTGGTCTTTCACACGCCATAATGACCTCCCAAAGCTATGGTTTTGGAAAAAAATAAATTCCTCGATCCTTGAGGTTTGGATTTAATGATATAGTAAGAACCATGATCTGGTTTATTAACCTAGATCTCTAAAATGGTGGGAAAAATGAGGGTCGTGGCTATTTTGGAATATGAGAACCACAATCACACTTTTTATAAAGCGCAAGCGCGCTTTATAAAGAGTGATCACAGTTTTTCTAAAACGTGAGTGTAGTTTTAGGTTCATAATTTCCCAAGTCTAGACAAATAGACCATGATCATAGTTTTTAATACCGCGATTGTGGTTTATTAATCACAAACACGGTTCATAAAATTTGAGATTTGATGTCCACTTTTTTGTCCTCCAACTTGTTGCACTTACCCACAAGAGCAACCTAGATCACAATTTTGCACACACACAAAGAACTACATTAGGTCTAAGATGTAGTGCAATGCTCATTTGTAAGTCCGCCATTGTGGTGGTTGAGGATAGCCAAACTCCCCTTCATTTGCATCTTTCATTTTTAGGGCTTGATGCTTTCTTTGGGGTTTTTCATGTGATTTGTTCATTCTAGATTCATAGAGACATTCGGTGGAATTCAACGACATAGTAGTGACAAATTGTGAGGGTTTCGCATCATCAAGTGATCCTGTGAAATTGGCTTCCGAACCTCTTGCACATATTAGGGCACCCAGAAATCAATACCAGGGCACCCCAAGAACCTCTATCCTTCTCCAGGCTCCCCAATGGATAGTCAAATTTTCCATATATGTTACTTTATAGGATTTTGTGGGATGGTTCTCCATTTCTGTTTAGTCGGTCATTACTATGACAACAGTCCCACAACATCTTTGAATCAGCTAAGGATCTTATAACACTCTTCACACTTAGGGTTTCACTATTTTTATTGTGTATTTTCTTGGGTATTATTTCATTATTTTATTGTTCATTTATATATTGTAAACTTGCATTATATTAGGCTATAATATTACATTTTAGCATAATCATTTTGGTGAACCCGATCTTAGAATCCCCCTTCCATTTAACACTCTCATGCTCTCATCACTATGGCTCAATATTATAAGGAATTCTATGAAGACCATCTTAAATCACCTAATGATCATATCATTGAGCATCCCCAAGAATCATAGACTTGCTCTTACATGTTTTACCATGAGTAATAGAAGCTCAATGGAATTTGAAGCAACAAGCACTCAATGCAATGCTTCCACTCTTTGAGTACCCAACCACATTCTTCTACTCTTCCACTCTATTTCTACCATCTAGCCATCCATTCCTATGAATCACTACAAGAACTAACCACTTCACTCCACCTCTTATTTCTCACATGTGGTAAGTCTCTTCCAACTAGCACCCAATATTTATCACATCCCTCTATCAACATACTCCAATCATAAGCTCTGCTATTCAATTACATTCAGGATACTTCTCATGTGTCTCCATCTTTGGATTCCAACTTATTGCTACACACTCCATTCACATCTACCATATTCCACTTATTCACTTCCTCCTAATTTTTTTTCACTCCATAAGATTCCTATCTTTAATGGGCATGGTGACCCAAAAGATCATCTAAGAGCATTCCATGTAGCTTTTCTAGATTTTGCAGATGATCATATCCTCTTAGCTAAAATATTCCCTTGTAGTCTCCATGATTATGTGATGCATTGGTTCTATGACACTACCTATCCACTCAGTAATATATTTCATGCATCTGGATGATGACTTTTCTCACTCACTTCTCTATCAACATTGGCTCTAATATCTCCTATGCTCAACTCTCACAACTTAAAAAGGATCTAATGAACACTTCGTAGATTACGTTTTACGATACAAAAATAATTTAACTAATATGTCAAATGTGCTTGCGGACTCTGAGCTTCAAGACTTATTCATTTAGATTCTATTATGACCTCTCCAGGAGAGTGTTATATTTGATACATATCCCTCATTTGATCAATTATGTCATACTCTTAAGCTTCATGAAATTAAACTCTTATCTATAGGAAAGATCTTAAATATCAGGAGAAAGCATCATCTTCTACACATTTTCAAATAAGTCACCATTCAAACCATCCTCTATAACCAAACCAACTGACACCAAAATCATTATCAATGTTGTATCAACCACCAAAGAGCTTCAACCATAGCCACCATGAGGTACATATGCTAAAATTTAACTGTCCCTCCACACATATTATTACAACAAATTATTCATATGTAATCTCATCACACTTCCTCCTCCACTCCAATTAGATCCATCTTGACCAAAAGGTCATAATTACAATGAAAAATCCATTATGACTATCATCAATACGTAGGGAATTCTACAGATCATTGTTTTAAACTTCGTAACTCTTATTCAGGATCTCATCAATAATAATAAAATTTAATCTTCCTGATCCTACAAATTCTACACCTGTCAATGACAATCATAAGCTCAAATATATTTAACAATCCACTTCCAAAACATGACATGAAACCAACTGAATCTTCATACTAATCATACATATCACGCAGTTCCTTGTCCTGCATCAAGGGCTCTTGACTTTCTTAGTTGATACATATTGAAATTTCTCCATCCAATCATTTCTTTCTCTGACCATGATTATCATTCAACTTTCACTTCTAATCACTTACATATTACTGCCTCTATTCGATCTATCCTCTATCAATAATACTAAGGTTGATCCATCTTTTCCCATCAACTCATGTTTTATTCCACTTCTCATCATTATTGGCTATCCACTATCATCAATTTCATATCCCAATGAACAATTCATATGGTTTCATCAAAATTTTCACATTATTAGTAGGTCCTCTCACTATGTGTGTACCCTTCCTTGTCAGAAAAGAAATTGACAAAAGTGACATGATTCTTAGACCTCAATTAGATTCACATAGGTCTCAATCTATCATCTCCATGAATCATTTGCATCTAAAATTCATTCATAAGAATCAAGTCATTTCTATTGATGGTGTTCCTCCATTTTACTCCATGGTCAGAACATCCTCTTGAAATTACTAATGTATCATCTTCTTCATCTAGTACACCAAAACCCATCGTAACATAAAGCATAATCTACTCGTTAGCTCACCTACTTGCACACACCTCACATGACCTCATCTCTTTGTTAGTCCAACACACCAGTATACACCCATTCCTAGTATAGTTACTGCATCTCTGTGTAAATCACCATGCCTCATGTTATTCCACGTAGGTGTCTTTCACCACCGTGTTCTACTTCACATAGATCTCCATCGTCTACACATTTTTTACACGAACGGTGCCCATCATATAATAATCCATCGCATGCATATAGACTTCATTCACCAATGACAACATTTATCTACTATACGGGTACCACTACTAGAGCATGAATCATGTGTTTTTGTCACCATAATCATCAAGTGGAGGACCTTCATCCTTTACTTTTATTGGATAACTTACTCATCACTACACATACTTGAGGGGCATCACACTTATATACCCCTTATCTTCTAATCAACATACATGTATACTACATCCTTACTACATTATAATTCAACATTCATTGACAATACTCATGCTTTGACACACACTAGCATCACCCTGATGATGTACTCTTATGCTTTGGTTCAAACTTGACTGTTGAGGGCATCCTATACAGATGAACCTCCACACACTGAAAATTAGACACCACACATTACACAATCCACACACCCCCCACATCGTACATCTATTACAAATATTACTACCTACATATCTTCTTACATGTGTTGCACTAACTACCTCAATGACACACTCTAGTATCATGGTCTATACTAGATTGATTAGGGTATACATTATAAATGGACCTCATCGTACTCACATATTCAACCATTCAATCCTTTTCTCATGTGAAAATTCCTAGACTATTGATATACATTATAGGATACATCATCACTTCCTCTAGCATCATTTAGTGATATACGCTTTAGGCTAAATCATGACTTCTTCTATTATATTTTTGTGATATACACTTTAGGATAAATCATCACACATTCTCACACCTCATCTCTATGTTGCATATCATCACTACACATTCACCACACTATGTTACAAAAAACACATAGTTTGACCATTTCCTGATGACACACTCTTGTTTATGGTTCATTCTTAACTGCTGAGGGGGAATAAATAAATGAACCTCACTGCATACAATTCCATTCACTCGGGGGCACAAGGCTCCTATCACTCACTTTGCATTCCATTCCATCCATCCACAACATATTGCATATATTGGTTATTGCATTTACTTTTTCTTACATATGTACTTGTTACATGTTCACTCTTATTACACATGTTAGATAGATATATTGTATGTCATTATCTTTATCATACACACATGCTTGTTCACTTTCCTTTCTAGTTGTGATCACAGATATTATAAAGATGCATTACATGCAACATGGATGCTTGGCTCAGTACCTATTACCAGTCCCATACGACTCCTGGGGGCATCCACTTTCATACACTACAGGTGTTATTGTTTCATTTTGTTTCATAACACACTATTTTATCAGATCATACATGATTTAACATACTTTTTATCTTTCTAACATGCTAATGGGTGCTTCATGTGTAAAATTTGTTTTACAGGACTATTTTCCACCATGGTTATTTATTATATTGCTTGTACTTTCTTGTCATTATATGCCATTTTTTATGGTCTTTTCCCTTTGTCTTGTGTGCACACTTGTATGCTTTTTTCTTCATTAGGCCTTGATTTTCTTGCGAACACCGTGAGTGTTGTCCCATGTTTGCAACCCACTTTTCACAGTCTACATTATCTTCTTGTGTGTTTTATCTTACACATTGTTTGTTTAGATTACACTTTGTCTTATACATGCATGTTTATTTTTACTTGTACTAACACTTTTCTCCCAGCCACTTGTTTGCATGTGCCTTGGTTTCTACCAAGCACATCCCCTTCCCCCCTGCAAGGCACAGTTTCAATGATTGGTCCTCTTTTGGGCCACATCCTCCTTCAACGATGTTGCATGTGCCCCCAAAAAGAGGGGGCATCATTTGGGTGAATCAGTCACCCCATACAGAGTATACACAACACAACACAATACTAGTATAGTATATTTTTTAGATTTTTGGGCTCAAATCAGACTTGGGTCCATAGACACAGTGGCCTTTCCTAGATTGCCTATAGACCAGGGGCATATTACAATGGTATTTCCTAAAGTGCCAGTAACTAGGGGACAATTACACAATTTCAGCATGTCACAGAGGCTTTTGACATGGCAGAGAGTCCTTTAGCACTAGGCATTTACACAGTGGATTTTATAGGGAAAAGAGTCCTTAGCCCATGCACACCATCTGCAGTGGTGTTTTATACAATGGGAAGTGGTTAAAGGTTGGAGGATGACACTAGACAGTTTCTCCCTATACTTCTTCCATTACATTGGCGTGAGATCACCCAAAAAACTCACGTGCATCAACATCATCTACAAGATCCTTTCTACACTCTTTCCTCATCATAGATTAGGTGCACATGTTCCTTTTTCACATTTTCAGCATTTTATTTTACATACTTCCTTACATGATTTTTATACATATACATGCCTATTTGACTACTTGATTGTATTCTCTTTTACAAGTCCATCTGTATGGGAAGAAAATAGTCAACACCAATCAACATTACACACATAGACACCAACAATAGGTACATCACACACATCGAGATCTACACACACTTTTTCTGCCCTAGGTTCACTTTCATCACCTTTTTACACTTTTTGCATCTTTAGTCTCCACGCTCCATCTTTTTATCACTCCACAATTTTTTTCTAGTCCCTCAGCATGCTTTCTACATCAATCTACATGGATATCAGGTACACATCTCTATCTACTTTATGTTACCGAGCATTCTTATCACCAACATAAAGTGGGGGGAAATGTAGACACAAAATCATGCACTTTGGGTAATTATCATAGTCTCAATCGTACATACTAATATTCATATGAGTTCCTAAGTAATAAAATTATTGATTAACCCATGTCTTTGGCCATCTTTCATTTTTTTGGTTGCTTACTTTCGGTCTTGCACTCTTACTGGCTCATTCTATCTTTTCACCTTTCATTTTTACTCTTTCTAGACTGGAGCGCCCAGCCAGGATGCCAGCATCAGGCACCCCAATCCTCTTTGTACTTTACTCACACTTTTTGGGTCCTTTCTAGCCATTTGAGCATCTTATCTTTTTGGTAGTCAGCCTTTTCGGGGTTAATTATGAAATTCAAGAAAAGGAATCATATAAATATAAATTTATGTGATCATAATAAAGGACCAAGCACTAAGCACTACTTATCACCACCTAAGGTTGCATCCATCAAGGCATCTAGAGCTCCATTTACATCCATCTAGCTCCATCACAAGGGACAAATGTTGGTTCATTTGTATCACACTT
Organism: Taxus chinensis; assembly: GCA_019776745.2. Taxonomy (NCBI): domain Eukaryota; kingdom Viridiplantae; phylum Streptophyta; class Pinopsida; order Cupressales; family Taxaceae; genus Taxus; species Taxus chinensis. The sequence continues at coordinate 190,632,826 of CM034157.1, read as the reverse complement.
CATAAGAGGGGATTTTATTCTATTCTATGCACACATTATTTACATTCTACATCTATCTACTTTCTCGCTACTTTAAGTGTGACAATTCACAAGAGTAACCTAGGGAAAAATTCAACACACACATAGAGAGAGAGAGAAATTCATTAGGTCTGAGATGTAATGTAGCGCTCAATTATAATTCCATCATTTTAGCAATTGAGGATAGTCTGAACCCTTCATTTTCATCTTTCTTTTTTAGAGTTTGATGTTTTTTGGGGTTTTATAGGTGATCCATTCATTCTACATCCACAACAATATCTCATGTAATTTAGCAACACAGTAGTGATAAAAAGTGAGGGTTTTGCACCATCTTCTGACCTTGTGATATTGTCTTCTAAACCTCTTGCACAGACCAGGGTGCCCAGAAACTAGACAAGAGCCCCCCAGGTGCCCTCATCCTTCTCCAAGCACCCTAGTCCAACCAAATCTATTTGATCTACACTTTTACATGTTCCATTGTGATGTTCTTTTATTGTTATTAAGTCAGTCTTCACTGTGATATAGTCCCACAACATATTTGAATCAGATAAGGATCTTCTAACCCTATTTGTAATTAGGGTTTCATATATTCATTTATTAGTTACTTGGGTATTATTTCAATATTTTACTGTTTATTTATATACTGCAAACTTGCATTAGATTAGGCTATAATATTACATTTTAGCATAAACAATAACATAACATACAATTATATAAGAATCATTATACGATCTAAATTTATGGGTAAGGTCACAAAAAAAAATTGGTAGATAAGTATGATAAAATCATTTTATCATTATATCAAATTGTCTTCAAGGTTAATTATGGAGGCCTATTTTAGTTGATAAAATTGTACTACATATATTGACGCCCAATCTATTATTTTTTTAGATAAGATAACTATTTGGTTTTGGGGGGATCCAAAAAACCCACAATACATATATAACCGGAGAAAAATATTGCGCAATAGATCATCCCAACAACGGACAAGGACTCGAAATAGGACAAACTATCTTGACCCAACCAAGAACCCAGCAAGGGGCGAGACCTAAAAGCCTCTCATTAAAAAAATTTAAATATATAAATATATCCCTTATACAATATAGTGCAGCAACAGAAAGGAAACCCAGACAATAACAGAGAAAAACTAAAAATACACAACCAAACAACATAGAGAGAAAACCCAGACAGACTATTCCATCAAAATTTTGCTAACATTTATGCTTTTGGGTGCTTCTAGTTCTAAAGACCAGGCCACCTTCCATAGTGATAGGGGTTTTTCTTTGCACCTTCCTGTCTGCAATATCATCACCCAAGGTAATATCATTCTCTGAGCTGCTCAGGACTGTGTTGATGCCCAATCTATTTTCTATAATACTTTGTTTAACCATTTTCTAAAATACATGAACTTGGATATATATTGGTAATTTAAGATTAATAATATTTGGTGATGGAGAACCCTCTTTGTCAAAGGAAACGTGGTGCTCAGTAGCATTAAAAGTGATTGCAAGGGATGCAAATATGATTTTTTGCACTAGTCAAGATGGTTTACTCTTATAACTTGTGGAATACATAGAATATATTTATATATGAAATTATTTTTTGAGAAATTTCATTATAGATATTTGAGAATATATATTTTTTATTTTTTCCAAAATGTAATATTATTTTTTTGTTCTTATAGGATCTCTACGTGTTGGAGGGATGACTGGATTGGTTATATGGGAATTACCATAATTAGGGAGGGGATTGAATAGAGGTTTACCATGCTATGTTTTCACTATGGCTATGTTCTGGACACACGTTTATTTGAAAAAAATACTATTTTTAGGTGACACCTATTAGGATGAAAAAGGGGGACTGACAGGTTTTATAAAGGCCCGCTCCATATGTCTGGTATTATAAATAATTTTAAATGAAATATAGCATCCAAAAATAATACGCAAATAATAATTGGTGGCTATCCTAATGTAAAAAAATTTAAGATAAGATTAATGGTTTTAGATAAACCCACAGATATATGTTACTACTTATCACATTTAAAAATATGAAACCCTAAAGATGAAGCAAAATGTCAAAGGTTTTGTGTGAAATAAATAAGTTTATTTTTACCAACATATAATATTAAATTAGGTTTAATCCAATTAAGATAATCACTAAATGCTTATTTCACTAAATCTGGACTTATTCCAGTCCGACCAGCTAAAAAATATAGGCAATATTGGAATCCAATATTACTAGTTTTGGATTCCAAAATGTTAATTATTGGAATTATCTATACTCCAAAACCAAACATATTGGAATAAAAAAATCACATATATTGGAATCCAAAATCACATATATTAAAATCGAAAACCACATATATTGGAATCCAAAATCACATATATTGGAATCCAAAAATCAAAATATTGGAATCCAAAAATTAAAATATTGGAACCCGTTATACCTCCTTCTGGAGTCCAATATATTAGATTACGGATTAAATTAATGAATCTAGGAAAGATCATTTATGATTTCAGGGAAGCCAACATTGATCTGCAAAACAATAAATATAAAATAGAAACATGTTTCTTTTTTATATAGGCTAGTGGCTGATTAACTAGGATTAATTTTTGCTTTGGAATACAGTTTTCATCAATTTTAAAATATCATTAAGATTAAACTATACATATCTGGGGAAAATCATTTTATGATTTCAAGGAATCTAACATTGATCTATAAAACAATATACAGAACATGTTTATGTTTTATATGGGCTAGCGGCCATTACACTTTATTTTTTCTTTGGAATAAGGTTCTTATCATTTTCAAAATGTCTTTAAGATTAAACTATGCAGATCTGAAGAAAATCGATCATTAAATGATTTGTAGGGAAGCCAACATGATTTTCATATTCCAAATAAGGGCCAAATAGTAATGTTTTTGTATCGTTTGGGAAACATGTTATGGCCTTTCAGCAACCTGTCACTAGCTTAATTTTTGCTTTGGAATAAGGTTCTTGTCAGCTTTAAAATGTCTTTAAGATTAAACTATGTAGATCTAGGAAAAATCATTTTTATGATTTCAGGGAAGCTAACATCGATCTGTAAAACAATAAATAGAACATGTTTTTATTTTACACGGGCTAGCAACCGCTAGGCTTAATTTTTTCCTTTAGGAATAAGATTCTTATCATTTTTAAAATGTCTTTAAGATTAAACTATGCATATCTTGGAAAAATCATTTTATGATTTCAGGAAGCCAACATCATCTGTAAAACAATAAACAAAATATGTTTTTGTTTTGTATGGGCTAACAGTCCGCTAGGCTTAATATTTTGCTTTGGAATAAGGTTCTTATCGAGTTTTCAAAATCTCTTTAAGATTAAACAATATTCCAGATATGGGAAAAATTGTTTTATGATTTTAGGGAAGCCAACATTGATCTGCAAAACAATAAACATAACATGTTTATGTTTTATATGGGTTAGTAGCCACTAGGCTTAGTTTTTTCTTTGGAATAAGGTTCTTATCAGTTTTAAAATGTCATTAAGATTAACAGTATGCATATTTTTAAATAATTAAAAAATACCTTGTGGCCTAACAAGCCACTAGGATAATGACATTCAAGAGATGTGAGACACTTCCAGGTTCATTTAAGTATGTGATTGAATCTTGGGGTAACCAGAGAATTACTAAAGATATTCTGAAGAAATTAGCTAGAGGACAATGAATTTCATGTGTGTGTATAATCTAGATAGAATGTATCATTAACTATAAAACCATTCCATAGATGTTTTCATATTTAAATATAGATATCAAATTGACTGTAAAATCATTTCGTATACATTTTCATTTTTAAATATGGACATGAAATTAATTAAAATTAATTATAAAACCATCCCAGATATATTTTCATATTTAAATATAGATATGAAATAAATTAAAATTCATTTACTAAAGGTAGAATTATAGTAAAACATTTTAAGAATTTTTTGAATTTTATTGTAACATTATTCCCTAAGCTGGGCTCCCAAATTAACAAAAAAAATCATAGAAAATTAAGATTGTTTACACAATACCTATGAATGCTCTGATTATTGAGGTGGTTGGGAATGTGTCAATTCCTTAAATTCCCTACCACCACTGAGAGCTATTTTATATAAGCTCAAATAGCTTAGTGGGTGCATGAGATCTAATGTTTCGTATTTTAATAGAGTGATGGGGATTCTAATCATTTTCACGAATTTATATTTTTGTTTATTATAAACTGATGTGAATAATTTGTGCAGTGGACATTATGAAGTGGAGAGGATTATATGGATTTAAAAATTGAAGTAAGATATTTAAACCTTAGTGGTAGCTAGGTAATGCTAATCTAGCTTATATATGTAAATTAACATTAATCAAATTAGAATTCACCATAAATAAAAATATTATTTAACTTTTTTATATACTAACATATCTATTGATAGAAATACATTTAAATCCTTTATCGTATTATAACATTATTAAAGATAGTCACACACATTATACAAAATAAAATTGCTAAAGATAGTCATCATAACACACATTATACAAGATAGACTTCCAAAGGTGTTCTCAAATAAATTTAGGGACAAATTACATAATTATAATTGGGTTTTTGATTTAATGACATCACGGACATCTTCCACATCCTTCAATAGTTGCAACATAGGCCACAACTCATCTATCAAGTAGTTGTCAGATGATTTAGATTGTGTGTTAAATGTGTCAGCAATTACATAGTTACCAACATCATTAAACTTGTTTTTCTCTAAAGTGTCATCTATAAGCACTAGATTTTTTACAATTATAATATGCATTAAACTTGTTCTAAATGGTGCTAAGATTTTTGAGAAATTGATGGGATTCCCAGAACCTTGATGATCAGTACGACTCATTTCTTGTGTATTGGATACTTCGAAGGAATTTTTAAAATTTTAAGTGAAATGCTATTTTGAAATTTTGTTTGCAACATTGTACAAACTCCTTGACTTTACATAATATATCCTCACCATTATTGTTTAAATCTCATGATCCATCCTTGAATGGCATGTCTCCTCTCCCTTAGAAATAAATTTTTATGGGTGGTGAATATTTCAAAAATTAATGATTATAACATTGTAAAAATAATTATTTGTGCACTTAGTTGAATCTCTTTAAGAACATTAAGGTAGTTATACTATTCCATATAAATGCACAATACATTGTTTGGATTTGAAAGCAAAAAATATAATTCAAACTCCAATAGTGTGTTTGAAAGTTTTTACAATCTACACATGTTCTTGTGTTTTCCTGCATGTTTCAACCATGTACATAATTCAGTATAAATTAATGAATCGGTCTTATATTTTCCATCAAATCTCCAGCATGTTGGGGCTTTGAGATTAATTTCTTCTTTGACTTTGTATAACATGAATCTCATGTCATTGATCAAAAATATAATATTTTCACCATATACATTGCCAAAAATGTATAGTATACTGTTGACGCATATTGTTTTTCCATCTTACATTTTTCATATCCCAAATGAAACTAAATTTGGTGTCTCACACCCAACTAAATATTTTAGCGAACATGTACTTCACCTCGATATTTGAATCCATAAATGTAAACCATAAGGAAATGTCAAAATATTCGCATGATGCATTCAGTCTTATCAATTCAAAAGCACTAAATGCCCGTTCAAAGTATTTAGTATTCCCAACTCTATAATCTGGAGCCATATTTATTTTTTAGACAAGTATTATATTCCAAACATACAAGAATTCACACTCCATTGATACTAATAATTTCTAAGGCTTCTCAATTGAATCTTTAAATTAACAAATCATAATTAATTTAGTCTTCCAAATTCAATAAAAAAACATGTCAAAATACTAAACTTGATACACATATTTATTTTGGTCAGATTTGCACAAATCTTATAAATAGTAGACTCATCAAGATCTAAACGATAAAAGGAAATAAATACTCAACTTATAAATGGCATATCAACATGCAAAATAAAGTATTGCCCCATGTCAATCCTATCTTATGAGGTTAAAATGTGTAACAATTCCTTCCCATAACTAAACATTTCAAAAGGTAATAAATAGTTACTGATTGAGCTTTTTCGTCCATTGGAATTCCATTACGCTGCCCTCTGGAAATTCTCAAACCTTGATGACACTTCAATTATATGCCTCGACAAAAATTAGTCATATTGGTCATATATCCTTGGAATAAGTGTTGGATTCCAATAATGTTCCTTGTTTCTATAATATTGTCGTGGAGGGTTTTGAACTTAGTACTTTTTTGATACACAATATTGCATAGTCTCTAGATGCTGATAGACAATGATCCGCTAGGCTCCAAACCTTTATTAGGTCTTGGACTAGGTTTCCTTCTTGATAGTGAGCAATGTTGAGCTTATATACAAATATACTGGTTTCAATTACATGAGACTCCTAATTTTTTGAAATCCTTTTATGCCAATTTTCAACTACATAGTGGAATGGAAGATTATTAGACCAAATTTATAAAAGAATTACTAATAGTAATTTAAAAATAAATATCCATCTCTCAGAGTAGAATATTCTCCTTATGTCGAACTTGAATTTCATAAAAAATGGGATTACCATTTATTATAAAATAATTCACATTGGCAATATAAGTAATATAATTCTATAGACATGAAAGTAAATATTAGCGAACCGCAATAATCATAAGAACCAAAGTTAAAATTAAAACGAACATTTGCAGGTTGACACTTACTGATAGTTTCAGATAATGTGGCTTAGAAAGGATCGCCAATAGCCAACTGAGACAAGGAAGTAATCTTTTGTATACACATTCTATTTTGAATCTATAACATTTATCAATTCAAAATAAAGCTCTTGATTTCAATGGTAAAAATAAATTCCATGATACAACATTGCTTCTATACAATGTACTACCCTTTCCTAGACAATATTGCATAGCTATAGATGTATAATAATGACCATTAGGCTAAGCTACATTAATGGCTAGACTATGTTTGGCTAAACAAAATTTGATTACATTAGTGGGTGTCACTGTTTCCATATGGGCACGGTATCAAATAGAATATAACAAATAAACCACTTTCGTTATGGAGTTCTTACAAATATGCCAGGCTTATAAGAATCCGTTTTGTTTATAATTGCACATGATCTAGACATACACTTGGTTATGTCTGTGTATTAGATGTGTGATGTGCCACATTCCAACCTCTCCATATTTGGCATCGAACTCTGTGTTTTCAAAAATGTGAAGTATTATTAAATAAATGAAAACAATGACAATAGAAAACATATCACAGTTACAAATTTATAAAAACGTGTAAATGTCAATCACCTGGAATAGATTCATTAGATGTATGGGCAATGACATCTGCGACGTAACAATCTTGAATGGGAATCAACTAATGTTAAGATCTTCATCATCTGACAATGAATATTTAAGAAGGCCTGGAACTAACACAAGTTAAATCTTCCTCTCTTTGTTGGTTTTCTAGCATCTAATATTGCTTATGTATAAACCTTTCAAGATATTAAAATAATAGAATTGTTTAATTGTTCTCTTAATCAACGTACCTTTTATCAAATGAGAATAGTAATTCTTTAAAAGCATTTCTTGATCATGAATCTCAACAATAAAAACCGTAAATAGACCCGATTCAACCAAAGTATGCAATGCAACACTACTGTCGTAAAGCACTATTATTAGAGAATTTATGGAAGAGATTCGAGTCAACTATGAGACAAGAACTCATAAGATCTCTCGTAAAGAAAATGATGTCTCTTTCCTCGTAAGATAATTTCACCTGTAGTCACAAATTGATGCAGAAGTTGCTCCATCCAATCTATGATGATTTCTTCTCTCTTCTCATTGTTAGCATCACAATTGTGGTGTACACCATGGTTATTAGTGTAGCATAAGACACAAGCTTTTAAATTTTCCATTAGAGATTTTCATAAAATTTGTAACAGCCATCCATAATGATTCCCCCTTATATTTAACCTATTTTATATGTATTTTTAGTGTTCTCTTAACATTTTTGAATAATCAATAGGTAAGAGTTTCACAATAATAATACCTAATTTAGCAAACTAGATCCCACAACTATAAGAAAGTTCATTATTGCATCAGAATGTCATATCACTAGAAAAATTACAAAAATTTGCAATTAGACATTCTACATTGAATGGATTAGTCAATCTCCATATAACTGATGACCCTGTTGAATCTGACACCAGCCTTGGAAGGTGATATTTTCTTTCATTCACTGGTAGGACTCAAACTCAACCATGCACCATAAGATTAGAGCTAAACAAGAAAATATCTATACATATATAAATTTGAAACTAACATTCAAATGCTAACATATATACTACTCTCTACTCTATGAAAGCTTAATGAAAGTGAACCTAGTTAGATTCTAAGCAATCAAATTATGTGTTGTTTACTCCCAAACATAGTGAAGAGATCTCTCCAAGTTGGCTACATGGCCAAGATTTAGATCTTCCCTTACTAACTATATTTGGAATGGAAGGATGCAAGATGGAGGAGCTCTTAACAATGGAGTATGGCCAAGATCCAAATGTTCTATAGCTTAAAGCTATCACAAATGATTTCTAATGCCAAGATCTCCAAATATGAGAGATTTTTGTTATGAAAACAAGGTGTAAGGAAGGGAGGGGTGGCCCTTCTATTTATAGTTTTTGGTTTGGAAGAATTTGGAATTTGGGTGCATGTGGGACTAAAGCTCAAAAAGATTAGATTAGGATAAGACATGCTTTAGGCTTAGTTAAGCTTGGTTTAGGCTAGTTAACTAGGGTTTAGGCTAGTTAAACTTGATTAGCAAGTGATTAGAGACTCATTGAGAGTTGGAGGGGTCTGGATAACCAATTGTGATTGATAGATAGCCTAGGAAGCCAATAGAAGTGGTCTAGAGAGAACTAGGGAGGTTCTGAATGGTCGAAAGGAGGAATGCTTAGCTAATAAGAGAGATATCAGCCAAATAAGTTGATTATAGGAGGAATACGACTAGAAGGTGTCATAAATGGGCATCTGAGAATGGAGCGAAGAAGGGGAATTAACGTAGTGTCGTTAATTGGTTGAATTGGAGGAAATGCTAAGTGTAAGCATATTTTAGGTGTCTACATTTTCCCCTCTTTGGGGTGGCGTAAGTGATGTCACTTCAAAGAAAGTAGACAAGCATAAACAAGTAGAAATTTTGAAGGGATAGAAAATAAATTAGTATAATGAAGGATTCCTCCTCAAGTGTCGATGGGGTGATGAAAGAAGAATCTAATTGATGATCGAAAAGATGACAGAAAGAGAACAGAAGAAAGAATAGTGTGAAGAAGATAGAAACAGAAAGGGATATAGAAGAAAAATGAATATGAGGAAGAGGGAATGAGCTAACATCCATCCAGTGCCTTTTAAACAACTTCTTTTTCATCATATTGCTAGTGATCTTCATCATCGGTCCTTATTAAAAAGCATATGACAAAAGTGTAGTATGACATGAAAATCCATATACGAACAAATGTCCATTGCTAAAAATGACCAACTCCATGCAATATACAAAATGCAATGCAATACGAGAAGTAAAAGATGCCTAACTCCATGCAACATACAAAATGCAATGCAATACGAGAAAGTAAACAAGCTAAACTAACAGAGAAACATAATGAAATATTTTTGTTATCAAGCTTCAATTCCAACCTGTTGTGAATTAACGACAAGGGTTAAAATCATGGTGCCCCAAGCAAGGATACATGCAAGGGAATAATAGAGGACACTTGGGTCTAATGAAAAATAATGTGCACTACATGAAACAGTACCAGGTAACTCATTGTGCCCCAGAGTACAAACATAGTAAGCAACCTAGATAGCTTTTTAAATGGAGGTAGATCAAGATGATCCATGAGTTGTGCACATGAACAGGTGAGAACAATGTCAACAAGAACGACGTTTTGTAGGATGATTTTGTAAAAGACATATTTGAAATTTGATTTTTCTAACATATTTGAGTTGATTTTTCTAACATATTTGAATTAGTTTTTATTCTGATGATTTTTATTTTTGGATATTTGAATGTTTTTATATTTTTTAAGTTTTTGACTATGTACAGGAAGAATTTAAGAAGCGGAAGATGCCCCTAGCATGCGATAGATGGGATGTACAAGGGCATGTGAAATAGCCACACATGCCCCTACAAGAAGGTGAAGATGCAAAAATGCCCCAGCATTAGGTGGGAGTATTCAAAGGGAATATCTTCACACATAGAAGTGGGACCCAAGGCCAATATGGATAGGTTCAACATGATGATGAACAGTAAACCAATGAAGTGCCAAGGGAAGAAGCAAGGATGCCCCCAGCGATGTAAGTTGGCCTAAAAGCAATGATAGAAAGGAAAAAAATCATTTTGGTGAAAAGAAGGGACAAAGTGTCGTGAAAAAACATGCCCCAAATCAAATAATATACACATGGATGTTTTGAATGAAGTCAGAAGAATAGATTCATGATATGAGCTCTTGTAGAATTTCGCATGAAAAATGATTAGCCAAAGGCACAAATCAGTGAGATGAGATATGGCTTCTAAAGTAAGAGTCTGAACAAGGTCACATCTAAAGACACTTGGTAACATACTAATCCTGTTTACTCATAGAGATCCAGTGTGTGCATTTAATGGAATTTTAATTTTTCTTGAAGGGAAGATTTAATAGACAAAAGTGAAGACATAGCCAATGTGTAGGAATGATTGATTTTACATGTAGGCATATTTGTGAATGGAGGGTGGAATGATAGTTACATTACTCCACTGTCAGCCAGGCGTCCATAGCCCTGATGTAGCTGTATTTGATTCTAGTCACAAAATTAGGCACATGTGTCGAAAGGTGTCCATAGCCCCCTGGGTAGAGATTATTGGAAATACCCCAAGAGAGAGTTATATATCAATTTTATTTTGCTTTTAGCTTTTAGGAATTGAAAATTTTGATTCTTTTTCTTTCTGCATAAAAATTATTTCATCTCTCTTGTTTGACAAGGGGTTAAGAACCACTGATGGCTTGATGGAAGGATATGGAAGTGATTGTGATGACAACATTAGCTAGTGTCAATAAATATGTCCAAAAGAATTCTTCACAACAAGTTTATTAGATGTAGTTTTTGATAGGATCTCTAAGAGCTCAGTCACTCTTTATTTACTAAGGTGATTAAAGACCAAGGTCAAACAAATACCATAGAGATAAATGTCACAAAATGTTTCGTGCGAATAGGCTAACCAAAATAACAAAGCCGAAGGGATGAAAATGGTAGGATAGACTTGCAGAATTCAATGAAGGAAAGGAAGAAAGAACATCCATGTGTTATTGCAATACCTGATTGCAATGTTTGATCTTTGTACCTTTGATTTTCTAGTTTTATGTTTTCTGACAGCCATTTTTTGTATTTTTGAATTTTTTATGATTTTTTAGATTTTTGATAGTTTTTTGAGAGAGGTGGGATCAACTATTCACTTGTGGATGGATCCAACAACATGTATGCAAGTTCCTTATCTAAGGGAGACTAAGGCATTTTGTTTATCAAGACATGATATTATCTCCGAATCTTGATGATATGGTGAGTCATACTCAACAAATGACTGATGATTTATGGTGAAACAGGGATTTCTGATGTGGGAGTTGAGTTTATCTATCGCTTTTATAGGTTTCTACACTTTGACCATACTTGATGGTTACGTTGGCTGTGCATTCTTGGATCACGTTTGATTTTCGATTTTAAGATCATTTGAGTTGTTGGGGCTTTGGAGCATCTTGGATATTTTGACTCTGAGCTTGGTAATGAACGTGTTTAGGGTTTCTTATAAGAATGCTTGACTTTTCTATCTCTGAAAGGATTCAAGAAAGTGATACCACCTGGACATTATAGAATTGATAATGAGAAATGACCCCCTGCTGGGTTGGCCACAACCTTACTAGAAGAATAATGTGATGGATGAAAATTTTATTTACCCCTTTTTGAAGAAGAGGGGAGACCCTAAGGTGAGCCACAAGATAGAAGATATTAATTTTTACTAGAATTTGGCCCTAAGATGCAAGAAGAAGGGCTCGAGGAAGGACCCAGAATGAAGATTGAAGACCTACTAGGATGTGGCCCAGTATATATGTTAAGGGAATACCCGAATCCCATATAGAAGATCAATACTAGGATGTGGGTTCAAGAATAGAAGGTAATAGGTGATCACTTGTGTTGAAAAGCATAAAATCAATCCTAGTTTTCTACTAGGACTATTTCTTGGTTAGAAGAAGATTAAGGGCTACTTAATTGACCCAAGATTTATTGATTGAGGAATTGATGATAGATAAGAGATTGATTGGGTGATGAGAAGATAGGACCATGGATCCTTTTTCAGACCCATAAGGTATTTCATCATTTAAAAGAAGGGTGAAGATGTTTTAATAATAATAAGAATCAAGTTCCATGACCTTAGGCCACTTCCTCTACCCCCAATACCTGATTCAAAAGGAATCAAATTAAACTTTCACCCCCAATACATGTCTATCTAGTATATTGAAATTAATTTTACTCAATTTAGAGGAATATATTCGTGTACCTCAATATGAACCCACGTCATCTGAGAGATCAATCAGTAGAGTGTTATTGAACCCCACTAGGGGTTGCAATAGCGAGGTTCAATTGGTGTGGAAGATAAAGGATTTACATTGATTGACATAAGAAGATGACTCAAGAGATAAGTAGAATTAGTAAGACCTGCTGAATGATGATTTAGATTTGGGCATAGGTTATTGTTAAAGATTGATGCAGTGTGTAAGAAAGTTTTCATATCCATCTAGAGGAGATTGCGACGTAGGGTCAAATTAGATGATTGAATAGAGATGAATTTGGCCGCACATGGGAGATTCTTCAACCATTAAGAGTCGAGGTGAGATAAATGATTTCCTACAGAAGGCCGCAATAGTAAGGCCATATAGACATTTTTAGCGGCCCCAAGATGGGTCTAAAGCTCAGCATAGCCACAGTTGAGCACTTCATAATGAGATTATTTGCATGCTATAAATGCAAGATTTGTACAGGGTGGATCAGTGCCAAGGAGTAGTTTAGTATCACACAAGGATGTACCTGCGAAGCAGACATGTGGTATGCTCGCAAGGCCAAAGAGTAGAAGTTGATATGGGGCCACATGATTACTAGGGACATGATTTAGCAGTTGAATTAGATAATTATAGGCAGACTAGCATGTGGGTACCCTTGACACATTTGGTTAGAGATCCTGAAGGAGGAAATTTTTACATGAGAGTATGTTCCACAGTACTGTCGACACTAAAATTTTCCTCCATAATTTCTATTTCATTAATGTATGTATTAGGAATAGGATGTTGTTAAGTATAATTAGTAGTAGCGTCTGATAGAAGATAACAGCGCCGTCAGTACGGTGCCGCCAATAATGTGGAGTACAGTAACAGTCAAAGTACAATAGGAATGTTGTAAAAAGTAAATATTTGTCGTAAGTGGTCCGGTAATGTTAAAATGTCAAAGTTTGGGTAATTAGAGAAGTAGGGTCTACATGATTAGGAATTAGAAATATTATATTGGTAATAAGGACAAGGAGTGAGGTCATAAATATTTTGTGTATTTTATTTGTAAAAAGTCTAAAAATGTGGAACCCATGTAAAATGATAAGGTTTATCTTATCTTAAAGATAAGCTTACATGTACAGATAAGAGTTAAGGTATGGAATATGATTCGTCAGAGTGGATTTCTTATCCTATCTTAGAGATAAGATGGATAAGCCTGGAAGTTCTATAAATAGAGAGGCCACCCCCCTCATTTAGCATAGAAAGAAGTAGTGAGAAATATTGTAGGAAGTGTGCAAAGGAAGCCATCAGTTTAAAGGTGTGTTGAAGAAGCCATTAAGAGGTGTAATTGTAAAGTTTCTCCCATAGTCTTGGTGAAAGTGTGAAGTCAATAACACTTGAAGTACCTCATGGGTGAGATTGTAACAATTTCATGTTAATATTATAATTTACTTTGATATTTCAGATTTGTCATCATTCTGTCTTATCATAGTCGATGGTATTCTTGTGTTATGTTGTTGTTTTGTTTCCAGATTACATCCACCAAACTAAAGGCTGTGCATTAGTAAATAATCATAGCACGAGGAGTTCCCGGTGAAGAATTATCATAGTGCCGGATTGGTGATGACATTTTGGTTCCGTTGCCGGGACCATTCCTCGTTGGTGGATTTTCTGGAGAGATATTCCCACTTAGTCAAAAATTAATTAGAGGGTAACCTTGTTTTTACTGTGCATAGTAGTTACCATGGTAAAGTCATTTTTACCGTGAATAGTAGTTACCATGGTAAAGTCATTTTTGCTGTGAATAGTATTTACCACAGTAAAGTCACTTTTTACTGTGAATAGTATTTACCGCAGTAACTTCACTTTTTACCGTGAATAGTGTTTACCACAGTAAAGTCAGTTTTTACCGCAGTAAGTCAAGTTTTACCATAGTTTACCGTGGTCATTTCTATTTTACTGCAGTAAAGTCACTTTCTAGTATAGTGATTCCAATTATTTGTGCACATAAGTCTTGTTGATTGTACTTGTGGGTTGGTATTTCACGGTGGTTACTTTTGAAAATGGGAAAGATTCCTGTTTTTTCAGCTCAATCTAATGAAGATGCTTCTTCTTTCATTCAAGAGTTTAAGCGATCTTGTATTTGTAATGGCCTTATAAGAAGGGAACAATGGACTGAATTTTTTCCTACCTTTTTGGATGGTTCAGCACTTAGGTGGTTTGAAACACTAGGTGATAATGTGAAAAATTCATGGGATTTATTAACTGAAAGTTTTCTTGAAGAATTTGGTGAACAACAGAAATATGCAGATCTCATGATCGATATCACAAAGCTATCCCAAGGAGAGAAGGAGAAGATAAGGGATTATCATGCTCATGTTCTAGAGCTAAGAAGGAAGCTCGATGCCCAGATCCGGAAGGAAGGACTAGCGGATGGGTTGATGAATGGCGTGGATAATCTCCTCTGTAAGCACTTCATTCTTGGGATGAAGCCAGAGATCAGACAACGAGTGAAGTATGACCGCCCAGCTACCATTGAACAAGCAAAGGAGATTGCAAGAAGGCAAGAAGAAAGCATGGAAGAGGAGCCCAAAGAAATTGTTGCTAAAGTAGAGCCTACACCAGCACCTTTGGTCCTGAATCCACAACCACTCCCGGTGAGCACAAATATTTCTCCTAGTACATCTACTGAGTATGAAGATCTGCTCAAAAAGATGGGTCAGTTAACTATTAATCTTCTTCAAGGAAAGAATTTAGTTCTCAGGGAGGAGATAGAGGTCCAAAAAGAAATATTTCTAAAGTTGTTTGTTATGGTTGTTATAAAAAGGGTCATTATAAGTATAATTGTCCAGATAGAGCTTCTACATCTGGTAAAGGAGATAATGATAAAGGAAAAGCACCTGTGAATTCTTTTGATGTAGTAGATAAGAGCAGAAATAATGAAGTAGATGTGTTTGTAACAAAAAGAAAGAAAGAAAAAGATAATCAAGATGGAAATGATCCTAAGAAGATGAAAGAAGAAACTAGTAAGAAACATAGGAGAAGAAAGTTGGGTGTGCAGGATTTTCTGATTTCACAGGGGCAAGGACCATACTCCATCTTGGAAGATCTGTCCAAAAGGCCTGCAAATATTACATATGGTCAACTCTTGGCTATGTCTTCTGAGAAGAGGCGGGAGTTGCGAGGTGGACTCAATGCTCGAAGAAGGAAGGAGGTTGAGGTCCCTGTTTTGGAGGCAGAGGCAGATCCCTATGCTCCACAAGCTGAGGTATTATGTAATGGTATTTCAATTCATGATGTCTTAGTTGATGGAGGTGCTGCAGTTAATGTAATGACCGAGTCTGTAATGAATATGTTGGGTTTAAAAATTGATCGCCCTTCAACACTTATGTTAAGGTCATTAAATAAGGGAAAAACTAAACCAGAAGGTGTAGTTTCAAATGTGGCAATATCTGTTATGGGTGTTGTATGTGTGGTAGACTTTCAGGTGATGAAAAATGGTACTGTTGCGTACCCAATGCTGCTGGGAAGACCATGGCTAAGGAGAGTTCATGCAAGAAACTACTGGAATGAAGGTTTCATGACACTTGGACGTGGTAGAGAGAGGGTGAAGATAAACGTGATCCCTCGACATCATAAAGCAGAACCTGTGGATTCAAGTGATGAAACTGATGATTGGACATCCTCTGATTACTCTAGTACCAGTGAAGTGGACACTGAAGATGAAGAAAGCGAGGTGGATGTTTCAGTCATGGATATCCTTCCAGTCACACCAACTCATGACCCCATAAAATTATCTGAAGAAGAAGTTGATGATCGTCTCCAACAAATAAAGATTGGTGATGCTGTGATGGAGAGTGAGAAGGAATCCTACCTCCAGCTCTTTTCAAGGTACATACACCTATTCACTTTTGATTACAAGGAACTCCGTCAAGTAAGTTGGGTAGAACATTGTATTGAGCTAGTAGATGGTGCTAAGCCCATAAAGTAAATGCCATATAGAATGAATCCTAATTTTTCCAAGACTGAAAAGAAGAAATAGATAAGTTACTTGATGCAAGATTCATATTTGCTGTGGAGCATTCAGAATGGGTTTCTCCCATTGTGATCTCAATAAAAAAGAATGGGAAGCTACGCATTTGTGTTGATTACAGGAAGCTCAATAAGGCAACAAAGAAGGATCATTACCCTCTTCCATTTTCAGATCAGATCTTGGACGAAGTAGCTAGCCAGGAGTGCTATAGTTTTGCTGATGGATATAGCGGCTACAACCAAGTTTGTATAGCAGAGAAAGATCAGCTGAAGACCACGTTCACCACTCCTTGGGGAACGTTTGCTTATAGAGTTATGCCTTTTGGGTTGTGTAATGCTCCAGCAACATTCCAGCGTTTGATGAATAGGGTGTTCGAACCCTACATTGGGACCTTCATCAGAGTATTTCTGGATGATTTTTGCATCTATGGGAGCAAGTTGGACCACCTGCACCAGATGGAGACAGCATTTCAAAGGTTAGATGAAGCAAAAGCCTCACTAAACCCTACAAAGTGTGTCTTTGGATGTTCTAAAGGTGTTTTGTTAGGGCATGTTGTATCCAGAGATGGTATTGGTACTGATCCTGATAAAGTTTCAAAAATCAAAGATTTACCATTTCCTATGAATAGAAGTAATTTGAGATCATTTTTAGGCCATGTGGGTTACTATAGAAGGTTCATCAAGAATTTCTCAAAGATTGCACAGCCACTAACCCATTTCTTGAAGAAGGATGTTACTTATGAACCAGGAAATAAGGCGCATGAAGCTTTTGGACAACTGAAGAAAGCCCTGGTGTCTTCAGCTGTTTTGAAGAATCTGGATTGGAGCAAGCCATTCATTGTGTACATTGATGTCTCAGATGCAGCACTAGGAAGTACTTTGAGCCAAAAGGATGAAAATGGGAATGAACATCCAATTTACTTTGGGAGCAGACAAATGAGCAGTGCTGAGGTAAATTATACTGTAACTGAAAAAGAGGCTCTGGCTATCATTTTTGCTGTAAAGAAGTTTAGAAATTACTTGCTAGGGAAAAAATTTCTAGTTGTAACAGATCATCAGGCTCTAAAATATATTGTAAATAAGCCTAACCCATCAGGGAGGATAGAAAAATGGATAATTTTGCTACAAGAATTTGAATTTGATATTATAGATAGGCCAGGAAAGAAGCATGTCAATGCAGATGCCCTCTCTCGATCCTATGATGGTTCAGGATCATCTTATGATGATGATGATTTCCTCGATGTAGTATTGTTATCCCTTGACACAATCCCTAGTGAATACATAGATATTTGGAATTATCTGAATGAATTCAAGTTTCCTGATGGTGCCAATGCAAAGACTAAGAGAAATATTACTCAAGCCAGTCATCCATATTCTATTCTTCATGGAGTATTATTTCGAATAGGACCTGATGGATAGTACAAGAGGGTAGTTGGACGTGGTCAAGGAAAAGAGCGTCTAGAAGAATTCCACAATGGTACATGTGGAAGGCACTTCTCTGGAAAACTGTACAGCAAGAAGGATCTTGGATGTAGGTTATCACTGGCCCACTCTTTTCAAAGACTGTTATAATTATTGTAAGACATGTGATATTTGTCAAACACATGGTAACTGTAAGACTTCATCATCTCCATGATGTCCTATTCTTCTACTTGGTCCCTTTGAAAAAGTGGGCGAATAGACATTGTAGGTCCACCTTCCAACTACCTCATGTCAAAATAAGTATATTGTAGTTGCCATAGATTATTTAACCAAGTGGGTTAAAGCTAGGCCATTGAAAGCAGCTTCCATGGATGAGGGTGGCAAGGTTCATATATGAACGCATTGTCACCAGATTTGGTTGTTCCATTAGAAAATTGTAACAGATCAAGGAAGCCACTTCATTAATGAGGTAGTAGAAGCCCTAGTCAATAAATTTTCTACTAAGCATAGGAAGGCAATAACATAAAAGCCAAGCACAAATGGACAGGTGGAACGAACAAATTTTGTGCTGTGTCAAATTCTAGCAAAAGATGCAGCCTGCTGCAGGTATATAAGTGGGATAAAAGGATTCATGCAGCATTGTGGGCATATAGGGCAACATCAAAGTCAGCAACAGGATACTCCCCATTTCAATTGGCCTATGGCATTGATCTAGTTCTTCCTATTGAGTTTGATATTCTCACTGTGAGAGTTATGAAAAATGAAAGGATGGATGAAAGTGATTCAGTAAAAGAAATGTTGGTACATCTTCATTTGCTAGAGGAAATGAGGGAAATAGAAAAGGATACAAGCCATAAGAAGAAAATGAAGCAGAAGGAAGTACTTTGATCAAAAGATCCGTTGGTCTCCATTTCAAGTAAATGACTTGGTTCTAGTTTAAGATTCCAGATACAAAAAAAGAAGACAGAGAAAATTTCTTCCAAAATGGATGGGGGCCCTACAAAATAGCAGGTGTTCATGAAAATGGTACGTACCGACTAGAGGAATTAGATGGCAACTCCCATTACGAAATGGGTCAACCACGACAAGTTGAAGATTTTCCAAGCACCATAATAGTCTACTCCGAGGACGGAGTAGAAGCTAGGAAGGGGGGAAGATGCTCGACACTAAAATTTTCCTCCAAAATTTCCATTTCATTAATATATGTATTAGGAATAGAATGTTGTTAAGTGTAATTAGTAGTAGCTGTCCGATAGAAGATAACGGCGTTGTCTAGTACGGACGCCACCAATAATGTGGAGTACGGTAACAGTCAAAGTACAATAGGAATGTTGTAAAAAGTAAATATTTGTCGTAAGTGGTCCGGTAATGTTAAAATGTCAAAGTTGGGGTAAGTAGAGAAGTAGGGTCTACATGATTAGGAATTAGAAATATTATATTGGTAATAAGGACAAGGAGTGAGGTCATAAATATTTTGTGTATTTTATTTGTAAAAATTCTAAAAATGTGGAACCCATGTGAAATGATAAGGTTTATCTTATCTTAAAAGATAAGCTTACATGTACAGATAAGAGTTAAGGTATGGAATATGATTCGTCAGAGTGGATTTCTTATCCTATCTTAGAGATAAGATGGATAAGCCTGGAAGTTCTATAAATAGAGAGGCCACCCCCCTCATTTAGCATAGAAAGAAGTAGTGAGAAATATTGTATGAGTAAGTGTGGTAAAGGAAGCCATCAGTTTAAAGGTGTGTTGAAGAAGCCATTAAGAGGTGTAATTGTAAAGTTTCTCCCATAGTATTGTTGGAAGGTAAGGTGAAGTCAGTAAACTTGAAGTACCTCATGGGTGAGATTGTAACAAATTTCATGTTAATATTATAATTTACTTTGATATTTCAGATTTGTCATCATTCCTGTCTTATCATAGTCAATGGTATTCTTGTGTTATGTTTGTTGTTTTGTTTCCAGATTACATCCACCAAACTAAACGCTGTGCATTAGTAAATAATCATAGCACGAGGAGTTAACTGGTGAAGAATTATCATAGTGCCGGATTGGTGATGACAAGTCCTCGTCATCATCAAGGTTTTTAAATGAGATTTAGTTGTAATGGGAATATTTTGATTTGAATGCCTAAACCTAGGTTCCATATTGTTGTAAGCATGAGGAACCATGCGATAGTCTGCCATTGGTGTTGTTTTAAGCACAAATGTCTAGATCTAGATAGTGTTATGGAATTCCTTCAAAGGGAAGGAAGTGACATGTCGATTTGGGTAGCATAAGGGAAACCAACTAGACATTTCATAAGTATGGATATCTGTGCATGATTTTCTAAAGAAGGTTTAAGGAAAATAGACATCGTGATGACACAATCTTGATGAGATCAAAAATGATTGTCCTAGAAAACAAGTTTTTAGATGAATGATCACAAGGAAAAATCACCCAAGTGTGAAACACAAAGCCAATCAATAAGGAAATACTCCCTATGTAAAATGCGTGTGCAAAATGATAGTTCGATGCAAAGATGATCAACATAATGTCAATATTTACGTCAAGCTCGAAATGAACAAGGTGTAAATATTAACAAAGGGTAAATGTGACTTCCAATCAAAGGATACCACGACAAGTTTAAAACCAACAAGGCCTAAATGTTAAAGGGAGAGGATTACAAATGTAAGCCATGTAACCACACCAATTGGACACGTTAATCAATCTTCAAGAAGAAGTAAGATATTAGTGCCAAAGTGGTATTGAAACAACGCAAACAAAATAAGTGACGCCTTTCAAGATTTTATACAATGTTTGAAGTCAAACTAAGCCAAAGTATACTAAGGATGTGCTAAAATGTGGGTAGCGTAATGCCACAATGCGGATACTTAGATCATGTTTATGAAAAAACATGACATAAGTATCTTAATTGTGTTGAGACAATGTAAAAAAGGTAACACAAAGTCAAAGGGAGATCAAATGATGAATCAATCCTAACTATGATGATGATCTTGAAATCAAGATCAAGTGACTTATCAAAGATATAAGGAAACATCCACTGCGCACTTTAGACATTTAACAACCCAGCCGCAAACATGGATGGGCGTAAATGGACAAAAAAGTGGTGAATACTATCTTTGATAACACTCGTAAAGGTATGCCTCCTTCTCACCCCAAATGGGAAACAAGAATGCAAAGGTATAGATCAAAAGATGAAAATAAACTAAGCGCCACTTGGGTAGAGTTTCAGCTTGTCCAAAGGTGAGAAAGAAACCAAGCTAAGTGATACGTTTTAATTTTATGTGATGAAAGACACTTAGCTCAAACTTAAATGGATTTTTTCCTTGTTCGAAAAACAAGGTCCATATTCCAAGTGAGTTATCACTTCCAAATGGTTTGATGAGATAATGGACTAGCAAAGTAGGCTCCAAGATAGAATGGCTTCCTTAATAAGTTCTCTCAACTAGGTGTCACAAGTTTGTCTAAGCAGCTGGGGTGATTTACCCAAAAAGTTACACTGACTAATTTGGGAGTATCTCGGCTTTACTTTACCCCCTTCAAGATACAATGGAAATAAATGCATCCATCATGTACTCTTCACTGGGGTCGCGATACAGACAAATTTTGACTCTAACTCACAAGGCGTACTAGTCAAGTGGGTAAGCAGAGCACTTCCTATTTCATCCACGAGGTTACTCAGCGGTGGATTACTTTAGGGTTCCTGGAACCACCCCCATTGTTGTAGTTTAAGGCGTTATGCCAAAGGGGTTATGTTCCAGTTGAGCGGATAGGGACGTACCCTTTTCTAAAACCTACAATACAGTGTGAAGTGGAATGGTGTGTTTTTTATCTTTCTTAACTTAATGTGGTTTTAAGTAGCACACCATTTGGCAACCTGCATGAAAACACGTGTATTAGAAGGTTTTTGTTTTGTCATTTTGACGCCTTTCTTTGACAAGCGTTAGGTCTTACAGACAACAAGTTTAGTAATTTTCCATTTTGCAAATTGATATCAAGAAAGAGAATTGGCACTTTGTTTTTGATTCCTAAGATCGCCAAATGGCGCAAAGGAAGAGCATACGCAATGTGAAAATTCTACTAAGAAAATCATATGGAAATTATTTTAACACCTTTAGAATATAGAAGAAGTGTTTTTAAAGTGTGACATAAAGTTGTACAAGTGTTTTTGATCTCCAAGATCACCTAGAAGGCGCAAGGAGAGAGCATACACACTTTACAAACTCCATGCAAGCCAAGAAATGAAAACACTTAAGCTATGCAAGTTGAAATAACAAAACAAAACCCTGTATCTACTTGGTTAGTCTTAAAAACATTTTTTTAGAAATGTTTAGAAAAATAATTTACATCTTGGAGAAAATTTTCAAATTTTAACACAAACACTATGTGCACATGCCTAGGATGATTCCAGTTATGCTCCCTTCATACTAATGGATACGTTCCCTAACCAGCATTTTTCTGATGCATGGCAGGAAAATTTATGGCCTGATAAAGAGGTATAACACATAAGGTGGGCCTGTGTGCCAGGTACACTAGGGTTGCGACCATGTGGGCTCTGTCTTACGTGGTACACCTGTGCAAAAAATGGTAAAAAATCACAGTTTATCAAAAATGACACTAGCATGTCATAGAGACATGGTGCACCTACGCCTCAAAATTCAAGCGACAAAGATGGGTGTATGTCAGCGTTTAATATGTGTCAATGCAAAATGAAATAGTTTACACAGTGGATAGTATACACCAATGCATGTCCAAAGAGAATGATACGCTTTTTAACTGTGCACTGACGTGTGCACCTCTGTTTGGGTCACGTGTTACGCACCTCTTTAAAAAATGTGAAAATGAAGAATATGACTTAGACAGGTGCATGTGCCATGGTTTCGACGGAGACACTAGGGTTTTGACGGAGATGTGCCCTTGTAAAACCTGTGTGTACCCTTCCCTGAAAAACCTACAAAATTCACAGATTTTTAAATTATCAAAAAAAACAAGTTAGTTTTTAGTCAAAGAAGCCTATTTCTAGTTCAAACCCACAAAATATATGCAAACAAGGGTGATTTAACTAGATTTAGAAATGGAAATAAGCAAATAACAAGTCTGTTTTTGATAAACTCTAAAAAACTATATAAGTGAACTTTGAAAAACTTAAAAGACCTCCATTAATGGAGGATGGACAAAGTGTCCCACCGGGCATGCCAAATGTATGCAATGGAAAGGTTTGAAAAGCTATGTAATGGGGTTAAGGAACTTCAAAGCTTGACTAAACTCAACCTTGCACCATAAGATTAGAGCTAAACAAGAAACTATCTATTTATGCATATATAAATTTGAAACAAACATTCAAACCCTAGCATATCTAAATACTCTCTACTCCATGAAAGCTTAATGAAAGTGAACCTAGTTAGATTCTAAATAATAAAATAATGTATTGTTTACTCCCAAACATAGTGAAGAGATCTCTCCAAGTTGGCTACATGGCCAAGCTTTAGATCTTCCCTTACTAACTATATTTGGAGTGGATGGATGCAAGATGGAGGAGCTCTTAACAATGGAGTATGGCCAAGATCCAAATTTTTTATAGCTTAAAGCTATCACAAATGATTTCTAATGCCAAGATCTCCAAATATGAGAGAGATTTTGTTATGTAAACAAGGTGTGTGTTTTAGAGGGAGAGGTGACCCTTCTATTTATAGTTTTTCACTTGGGAGAGTTTGGAATTTGGGTGCATGTGGGACTAAAGCTCAAAAATCACTTTTAGATTAGATTATGACAAACATGCTTTAGGCTTAGTTAATCTTGTTTTAGGCTAGTTAACTAGGGTTTAGGATAGTTAAACTTGATTAGCAAGTGATTAGAGACTCATTGAGAGTTGGGAGGGGTCTGGATAACCAATTGTGACTGATAGATAGCCTAGGAAGCCAATAGAAGTGGTCTAGAGAGAACTAGGGAGGTTCTAAATGGTCAAAGGAGGAATTCTTATCTAATAAGAGAGATATTAGCCAAATAAGCTGACTATAGGAGGAATACGACCAAGAAGGTTTCGTGAATGGGCATCCGAGAATGGAGCAAAGAAGGGTTTATTAATGAAGTGTCCTTAATTGGTTGAATTAGAGGAAATGCTAAGTGTAAGCATATTTTAGGTGTCTACATCTACTCCAAAAACAAATTCTACATATTTAATTGCAATTTCATCGACTATTTTACAATTTTTCTCTCCTCAAAGTGAGTATTCTGATCAATTCAATTAATATTGTTTTATTGAAGGCATTTTTTAGCTTTTCTCTCATAAAAAAAAAAACTGATTTTTTGGATCAAAATCCAATTTCAATTTTTTGGAAAATGAGTTTATAAATTTTTTCAGGCCAATCTATTATCTTGCTGATAGTGACACCCCCATAAAATATTTTAGGAGCCCCTTTCCTCTCATTTTTTATCATATTTTATTCTCCACAAAGTAAGTAATTATTGTGGCTAATTGCAATAGAAGAAAATAATTTTACATTTTAATAGAGGACATATCAATTATAACTAATGGAAATAATAAATATTTTATCTTGTGCGTACCACTTACCAATCAAGATTTTATCTAGGATTCTATCGTATTTACCTATAACTAGATGATTTTATGCAATAGTTAGGTTGGTTATCCTTAAAATATTCAGAAAGAAAGCCCACTTGATATGAAAACAAATCAAAGGTTGTTGTCCATTTGGTCTCCATATATATGGTAAGAAACAATATCAAAAATTCCAGTTTACATAAATACTCTTGTGATTGGCTTGCATGGAACCAAATACAATATGTTGGTTCTTTTGATGCAAATGTACTACATTCAAAAACAAATAGTATATTTACATTGTATGCATGTTACCAAAATTAAATTTTAATTAATGCATTAAAATTAAAAGCATTACCCTCCACTCCTAGTATTTGTGTTTCCCACTCAATTATTCTGAGGACTTGTTAATGAAGGTTATGCCAAGGAAATAGGGGTACACTTATATTAATGAACCAATCATTTGGAGGAAACTATTATGAGTTCATTCCAATGTGGATTAGTGATTTAGGCTATGTCATTATTTGTTGGACTAATATTGAAAGTAATGTATGTTAGTAGTGATCACATTTGAACCTGAGAAACAAGCCTTTGCTAGAATCTACAGATGCCACCTGAAAATTTGAAATAGGTTATTTGGTTATTTTACATAAAAATGGTCCCTATTATATAGTTAACTTTTATCATTAGATCCTCAATTATAAAGGCTCAGAATTATAAATGGTTTTGTTTAAATTACACATGGCTAACATAATCAAATGGAGAATGGATATTCAAGTTTCAATACCCCTATCGCACTCTAGTTATAAAATTTGGTTGTTGACTATTTGTATGAAAACATTAATTGTGTTATAAATTAATGGTTATCGAATTTGAAATACAGTACTTGAAACAAAAAATGAAGTGGTTGTGTTGCATCAAGTTGAAAGATTGTACATTCAAATCGTATAGTTGTTTGGTTTTTTCAACAATAGCTAAGCCATTTATAAGTATCTTATAAGGCTGTCAAACACATTAAAAATTCATTTCTATAAGTTAATTTAACAAAGAACCTTCCTTCATATGAGAATAGCAATGTTTCAAAAACATTAATTGACTATGTGTCTCAAAAATAAAAGCAATTCAAAGTGATGAAATCAACTAATGCAGGTATAGTATGAACTATTACTTTTCTAAAGCACAAATTCATTAGATAATTTTTGGAACAAAATTGAGTGAAATTTCATCCCATAACTCATAATATCATTTGAATAGAGGAAAGTATTGATTTCCTTGTAGAAAATTTCATTTATAATTACCAAACATAGGTGCTTTCCACTCCATCAAGCCCATACTACTTCTCTATCATCATTGAATCATCACAATTGTGCACAAATATTATACACAAAAGACATAAATTTTAAATTTCATAGAGTCTTTAATCCATCATAGAATTGATTCATTTTATCCATCCTAAGTATCATCATAACAAAGAATCATAGTATCTTTTTACTATTTCTCTTTACATTTCAAAATCATTTAGTATGAGAATCGTAAAAAAACAATCTCTTTTTTGTAATAACCCTTAGCATATCCATTCAAATGAATGAAATTTTGTCTAGAAAAATTACAAAAATCAATGACCATTGGACATATTACATCATTTAAGGATTGGTCACATTAATAAATGATAAAGTTGATGGGAAGATGGAAAATATACAGGCCATTAATGTAAAATTTTTTGTCTTCCAAGGAGTTCTAGTATCTTAATCTTTCTTCCATTGAGATCAACAAAAATTGTATGCAATAAGAAGATTTTGGGAAGAACTTCTTCCACAGAGGGTCCTTTTTTGTTTCACCTTTTCCCCCTTTTTGGGATCAATTTGATTTTCCCTTTCTTCCTCTTATAACCCAATCTATAAAAGTAAATGCTTTGATTCATGCAAAGGGTTGAAATTTCCATTTTACATTGGATTCACTATAGGATGGCAACAAATATCTATGGAGTTTTTATTAAGGGTAATTTCAACACATTATTCCCCTACCATTTTGTGTGTATTGTTATCAAGTGGAGAGAAATACATATGACCATTATTTAGAAGTAGGTGTACTTGATGGTAGAATAATTTGAAGATTCAAACTGGTGATCAATACTTAAATCATTGTATAATAGTCATTTTGAAAAGAGAGAATAGATATAGAAAAATGAATCATCATTTTCGAGTTGTTTCACCTGATTATGTGTAATGATAAATTTCTTGCATATTTTCCTCATCCTTTCTCCTTGGCAATATAAAAGGTATTAAGAATCAGAGTGAAAATATTTCATATGTGATGATGTAAAGTGAATTTTTTTACCATTAGGAAGATAAGAGTGATTCCCATTTAGCTAAGATGAAATTGTAATTGTTACTTTATGGGGAAAATTACATCACATCTTATAGGTCAAATCACACCAATATGACAATTTGGAACACAAACTAGAGCTCAATGGGTTTAACGTGTTCCTCCTATTTGTACTCTACAAAGAATCTTAGTAGATTACCAAATCATAGGTTGTGTGGAGCCTTGTAAAGTAAATACAATAAACTTATTGTACATTAATGGAAAGTTCCTATGTTTAAGCATTCATTTTTGGGAGCTTAAACAATATTAATGATTTTCTTGTCTATAATTTTAGTGCAAATATTTGTAAACTAGCATGTAATGATTAATTATGTTGATGGTTAAATTTTTTATTCTAGGCATCAAATTTTATGGGCCAAAATCAATGGGTATAAAACACATGGGATTCCCTTTGCCCATCTGCATCCTCTAGTTGAATAATTTTCTTTGTATCAAACAATAGGGAAGAAAATTTCATCCCTAACTGGAAAATATGAAATAACATTTTGATCCAACCATGGATTGGTGTAACACATGGAATCCTTCCATTACCTATTATCATTGTAAAAAATATTGATATTGTTGAGGTGATACATGGCACTTAGAAAATATCAATTAGAAATACATTTATTGAACAAAAATAAATAAATTGTTTAAGGGATGAAGATTCTACTTTCTTAAATATACTATCATTTTTTCAATAATGTAACTATTTAATTCTTTTTAAGCCCGTGCAACTTTGACTTAAAGGGATCTATCTCTAATTTAGAGTGCAAGTTCCATTAGCTTATAAATAGAATGACATTCTTTGGTGGAGAAAGTAATATTTTCTATTCAAATAGTGACAAACAGAAGAGGTTAGCTTAGTGGCATATACATACTTAGTTTCTCAATACATAAATTCATGCCATTATGAATTTTGATTGGGAATTTTCATTTATTATTTTTACTCAATTTTATGAACATCCCCAAATTCCAACCACATTTAATACTCTATGAACATGCCTAATTTTGTATAGAATCCTTCATTTCTTGTTTCATGAACAAGGAAACTTCCAAATCCATTTCAAGAATAAGGAACTTATTAATTTAAACGTGAATGTTTCAAGTAATGTCTAGAATTACACGTCAATGTTTTTAATAATCAATACAATTCTAATAGATAGGTATAGCATAGCCAACTAGGACTTCATGGTTGACATCATTGTAAAAATATCTGTATAACTTTGGATCAAGTGTGATAGTTTTCATTGAGAATAATTTCAATTGGAAACCATTCCTCATCTCTCTTCTTCCAATACATACCCTTGAATGAATGGAGTTTGTAGTGAATGAATAACCATGTGACCATATGGAATTCACATATTACTTGTAAAAGGAGAAAAAATTAAAAATTCATAAATATTACTTGTTGAAAGGAATGACATTCAACCTTAGAAGTAGGGTATTTTATGCAAGAAGAAAAATAATATGTGAAGAATAACATTTCATAGTATAAAGGATTTTATGTTGTCTAATTATTTGTTGATTAGAATCCTAGAAACCTAGTCTCTATAATTTCTATTGAATCCATTTTAACAACGAAAAAAATAATTTTGGATTGATCAATGGTTTTTTTCATTATTTATAATTATATCATATTGGTTGGACTATCCCTAGTAGAGCCAAGTGTTGAACTACATACCCTCAAGAGGGATCAAGCCTTATGTATTTCTCATAAGATAAAATGTGTATAACACATAATTAACATCGGTTCGTATCAAAAAATATTCTTAGTGACCACTAAGATCTATTACTTATTGAAAGGGATGGTTTTGTCACAGCTAGGATCAACAATTTCATATTTTAAAAATAGTGATAGAATAAAAAATCATCTTCTAGCTTAGCGACCGCTAGGTACTAACCATTACCTCTTGTTATTATTAAAAAATATCATTACCAATTTGGATTGCTAGTAGTTTTTCATTGATTATAATTGCATCATATTGGATGGACTATCCCTGACAGAGCCAAGTGTTGCACTACATACCCTGGAAAGGGATCAAGCCTTATGTAGTTCTCATAAGATATATTGTGTATAACACATAATTCATAAATCCCAAAACAAGACGTTGGAGTTGGTTCTGATGCATTATTTTCTATTATAACATTATCTAATTCAACCAGAGCTCCATATAATTGAAAAACATAATCTCTGTCAAAAATACCTGTTCTTCCAATTTGATAATTTTGTTTCTACACATCACTATTTTTCCCATAGGGTCTCCTAGTTTCTTTACAGAGGATATTTTTCATTCTACAACAAGCTTGACTCACTCACTCTTGTCACATTTAGGTCATTTTACTTAATGGTACAAGGGTGAGTTATTCAAGCCCATGGTAGAAGTTAAAAATACCTGTGATAAGGAACAAGGAGACCTTGTGGGAAAAAATAGTGATGTGAAGAAACAAAACTATCAAATTAGCAAATCAGGTAAGTTTTTTATGCGTTGCACCCAACAATTTCAACAAATAGTCAGTGAAAAAAATGGCACACCTCTCGTATACAAGCATTCGATAAGTATTTAGGAAAATCATTTCTAATTGTTTTCTCTTGAATGTAAACATAGCCTAAAGGCATCTTATCTCAAATGGTCATTATGTTGCACTACATACCCTTGAGAGGGGCATATCCTTATGTAGTTATCATAAGATATATTGTGTATAACACATAATCCATATCATTTCTTATCAAGGAAAATTCTTAGCAACTTCTAAGCTCCAATACTTTCGTTAGGTCTTAGTGGCCACTAAGATATTCATTTCAATAGAAGATCATGAACAACAATGAATGTTTTATGTTGTATAATTATTTTTCGTTGAGAATCCTAGCTGCCGATAGTCTCTTTAATTTCTAGGAATCCATTTTAATAATGAAAAAAATAATCTGAAGAACTTTGATTGATGGTTTTTTCATTATTAATAATTAAATCATATTGGCTGGACTATCCCTGGTGGAGCCAAGTGCTGCACTACATACCCTCGTGAGGGATCATGCCTTATGTTGTTCTCATAGGATATATTGTGTATAACACATAATTCATATCATTTCGTATCAATGAAAATGCTTAGCGACCGCTAAGCTCCATTACTTATTGAAAGGAATGGTTTTGTGGTGGCTAGGTCAATAGTTTCTTATTTTGAAAATAACGATAGAATAAAAAATCATCTTCTAGCTTGATGGTTGCTAGGTTCTAACCATTACCTCTTGTTATTGTTAAAAAAATATCATTACAGATTTGGATTGCTAGTGTTTTTCATTGATTATAATTACATCATATTGGTTGGACTATCCCTGGCAGAGCCAAGTGATGCACTACATACCCTTGAAAAGGATCAAGCTTTATGTAGTTCTCATAAGATATATTGTGTATAACTCATAATTCATAAATCCCAAAACAATACGTTAGATTTGGTTCAGATGCATTGTTTTCTATTATAACATTATCTAATTCACTCGGAGCTCCATATAATTGAAAAATACAATCTATGTCAAAAATACCTGTTATGCCAATTTGATAATTTTATTTTTACGCATCACTATTTTTCCCATGGGGTCTCCTAGTTTATTTACACATGATATTTTTCATTCTACAACAAGCTTGACTAACTCACTCTTGTCACATTTAGGTCATTTTCCTTGATGGTACAAGGGTGAGTTAGTCAAGCCTATGGTAGAATTTAAAAATACACGTGATAAGGAACAAGGAGACCTTGTGGGAAAAAAAAGTGATGTGAAGAAACAAAACTATCAAATTAGCAGATCAGGTAGGATGTTTATGTGTTGCACCCAACATATTCAACAAATAGTGGCTGCAAAAAATGGCACACCTCTCGCATACAAGCATTCGATAAGTATTCAGGAAAATCATTTCTAAATTTTTTCTCTAGAATGTAAAAACTAGCCTAAAGGCAGCTTATCTCAAATGGTCATTATGTTTCACTACATACCCTCAATGGGGCATAGACTTATGTAGTTATCTTAAGTTATATTGTGTATAACATAATCCATATCGTTTCTTATCAAGGAAAAATTCCTTAGCGACCGCTAAGCTCTAATACTTCCATTAGGTCTTAGCAACCGCTAAGCTATTCATTTCAATTGCAACCGAATAAAAATTCATTGTCCACCTTAGTGATGTTGTTCAGCAATGTTAGATCATAGTAGTATAAGTTCATCATTCAAACCTCAAGAATTATCATGTCCATCTTGGCCTTGCATATTTTCTAAAAATCAGCCATCAAAGCAAATAGACCAAAGCGATTTACCAAATATGTAGGGAAAATATGAATAAGACTCTCGTTCATGACTAAATGATAAACTTGTATTATTATAATCTAATCTTGATAAGATAATTAAGATGAACTTATATTTATATGCTATCTATTCTAAGGATCACCAAATTGGTGATTGATAAAAACAACATAATTATCCTAACCTTTCTCTAGGAAGGAATGCATGAGGTGATAAATTTAAAAACCAAGAACCAATGGTCATATAGGATAAAACATTCTACTGTGAATTTTTCATTCACAATGATATGTCAGTAGATATACTCTTAGAAGGAGACTTTATAGACTCTTACTCCCCATATGGCAGTACTCCTAAACATGTGTTATTCACTCTCAATTGAAGAAAGAATCAGAGCTCCCCGCTTAACTTATGCAACTGAGCAATACCCTAAGGCCATGATTCGATAGCCGTCCAATCCTACCCAATTAGCAATTAAAGAAATAGGGCATAAGATTTGGCTTGACATATGTTCTGATGACCCTCAAATATTTTGGGCAAGGACCATGCCTGAAATGGAGATTTGTCTTAAAAATGACAAGGTAATAACAATAGGGGAAAATATCCCTATTTCTTAAAATGTCTACGAGGATATGAAAAAGGCTATAAAGAAATTGGAAAAGTACAATTTTACTAAGAAATCTACATCACCATTTTGTTGTTATGCTTTCATGGTGAATAAACATTCAGAGCAGAAGAGAGGAAAGAAAAGGATGGTCATAAATTATAAACCTCTGAATGCCATCACATAACCTTATCCCTATCCAATCCCTAACAAATATTATTTGTTACAAAAGGTTGCTAAGTGTAGATATTTCAGCCAATTTGATTGTAAATATGGATTTTACCAGATTAGGGCAAAAAATTATGATCATTATAAAACAAATTTTAGCTATCCATTAGGACACTATGAATGGATTGTTATGTCTTTTAGACTGATGAATGCACCAACTTATTTCTAGGCACACATGAATAAGGTATTTGAAAATACTTCTGAATATCTATGCATCTACATTGATGATATCCTCATATTCATCCAAACACTAGAAGAACACCTAAAACATTTGCAGGAATTTTATCAAATTGCTTCTAGTGCTAGTATTGTTCTTTCTGAAACCAAACTTCAGTTATGCACCCAAGATTGTAATTTTCTTGGAATGGAAATAACACAAGGAAAGTTGAAAGTCCAACCACACATAAAAGAAAAGATCCAAGAATTTCCTGATATCTTGGATAAACCAAAATTGCAAGAGTTTTTGGGTATGCTCAATTATGTTAATAATTTTTACTGAAATGTAGGACAAGATAGTAATTTTTTGTAGGAATTATTGAAGAAGAAGCATATTTTCAAATGGATAGACCAACATACTAAACAAGTCCAAAAAAGTAAAAATCAGGTTAAGAATCTTCCCTCTCTATATGTTCTTGTTAAAAAATATTTTATAGTCTATACAAATGAATCTGATTATGCATGGGGGGAATGATTTGTTGCGGAGAAAATAGAATTGAGCATGCATGTGAATTTGTAGGAGGAGTATTTGCAGATGAATTCCTAAAATGGACGTATTCTGACAAAATAAATCTATGCAGTAAAAAAGTGTTTAGAGAAATTTGCATTAAAATTACTACATTTAAAATATTTTATGATCAAGACAAACTGCACCAGGTTTTTAACATTTAAAGACAAAGATCACGCCATAAAAGATGGAAGGGGAAAATATTGCCAATGGCAAGAATTTTTCAACCAATTTAATTATTCTGTTGAACATATTCCAGGTGATAAAAACATAGTTGCAGATTGGTTGAGCAGAAATCCTGCTTCTTCATTCATGAACAATCCAAATCCTCCAGGATTTGATCTAGAAAAGATAAAATATTTTAGATTTAATTCTCTTGGTCTTATAGTGCAACAGGATATTTTAAATCTTGGGATATTTACAAGATATGACAGATGTTCTAAACAAGTTTCCCAAAGTCTACAGGTCTCTGGAGCATCAACCATTAATGAATGTCCTCATGGGAATAGGGAAGGAACCATTTTCATCTACAAGCTAAATAATGACCTATTGGGTAATATATTTTTTGATTTGGCACAAAGGCCCCACTAGAATTGGACCATTAGAACGGGAACCTTGGAAACCCCTCAATTATTGAAATTCATCAAAGATTATAGCCCTTCAGCTATTAATGATGAAGAAAGGCACTCGGCAATAGTCATTGTTGAAGTCATCCTAAGGAGAAGATTAGCATGGGAATCATTTATGTGGATCAATATTAGATCTAGACAAGACATGATTGATGGCCATTATTGGAAAGTCAGACAAACATATCCCATTAGGTGTCTCTTCAGACCAATTGATAGTGAAAGCATTTTGTTTGAAGCGGAATACACAATGGACCCATCTACATCATCATCTAAAGGATCCACAGGGATGATATATTTTTAGAAAAAATAGATTCTTTTAGGATAAGGATGACCTTACTTTATGTAAATAAATATTTCGTGGCAGACACCATCCACTATAGAATGGACATGACCCCATCCAAAAATTTCTATAAATAAGAGGTCTCGAGTCATTTGTAAGCAAGTATTTCTAAGAGTCTTAGAGTCTAGTAAGTCTAAGAAGTCTTAAGTCTGGTTAAGAACTGTATGCTTTATTCTTGTGCCCATAAGGTGATCTTGAAGATCAGAAAGTTCTAACCAAAGTATCTTTGTAAGGCAATATTTCCCTGTAGATTTTCCTTTATGAAATATTGAATCCATGTCTACTTGGCCTCCATCCTCCACCGTTGTTCTTTTAAAATTATGTTATACACTTAAGATTCAAAATATTTTCCCCACACCTTCACTCCTCTTTTCCCTCTCCCCTCATTCCTTCCCTTCCGCCTCCCTCCATCCTTTCCTTCATCCCCCTCCTCTTTCATCCACCAACCCTTCCTTATTTCATTCCCTCATCCCTCCCTCTTTTCCTTCACTCCCCCCTCCCTCCATCCCTCCTCTTCCTTCCCTTACTTTCCTTTCCTTACACACCTTCCCTTCCA
Organism: Taxus chinensis; assembly: GCA_019776745.2. Classification (NCBI taxonomy): domain Eukaryota; kingdom Viridiplantae; phylum Streptophyta; class Pinopsida; order Cupressales; family Taxaceae; genus Taxus; species Taxus chinensis. The sequence goes on along the minus strand of CM034157.1, from coordinate 190,598,447 downwards.
TCCCTCCCTCCTTCCTATTTTCATTGCTCCACTCTCTCTTTTCATCCCTCCTCCCTCCCTTCCTCACTTCCCCCCTTTCATCCCCCAACCTTCACTCTTTCCATCCCTCCCCCTCCCTCCTTTCCTTCCCTCTATCCATCCTCCTCTTCCTCAATATCCCCTCCTCTTCCTTCCTTCCCTACCCCCTCTTATTCCTTCCTTCCCTCCCCCTACCCTTCCATCCCTACCCCTCCCCTTTCCTTCTCTTCCTTACACTCCTTCACTTCCCTCCATCCCTCCTTCCTCATTTCATCTCTCTCCATGCTGCATCTCTCTCCTGCCCGTTATTTCATCCTACTTTTCAACCAATTTAATTATTTTGTTTAACATCTTCCAAGTGATGAAAACATATTTGTAGAATGGTTGAGAAGAAATCATGCTTCTTCATTCATGAACAATCCAAATCCTATAGGATTTAATTTAGAAAGGATAAAATAGTTTAGATTTAATTCTCTTGGTCTTAGGCGCTAACAGGATAATATTTAAATTTGGGATTAATTTACAAGATATGACAGAAGTTCTAAACAAGTTTCCCAAAGTGTACAGGTCTCTGGAGCATCAACCATTAATGAATGTCCTCATGGGAATAGGGAAGGAACCATTTTCATCTACAAGCTAAATAATAACCTATTGGGTAATATATTTTTTGATTTGGCACAAAGGCCCCACTAGAATTGGACCATTAGAACGGGAACCTTGGAAACCCCTCAATTATTGAAATTCATTAAATATTATGGCCCTCTAGCTATTCATGATTAAGAAAGGCACTCAACAACATTCATTTTTGAAGTCATCTTATGGAGAAGATTAGCATGGTAATCATTTATGTGGACCAATATTAGATCCAGACAATACATGACTGATATCCATTATTGGAAAGTCAGATAAACCTTGTCCATTAGGGTGTCTCAGACAATTGATAGTGAATAATTTTGTTGAAGCGGCAAGACAAATGGGACCCATCTTAAATCAGCAGCTAAAGGATCCACAGGGACTTGATATATTTTTAGAAAAAAAAGATTTTTTTAGGATAACGGGATGACCTTACTTTATGTAAATAAATATTTCGTGGCAAACACCATCCACTATATAATGGACATGACCCTGTATGAAAATTTCTATAAATAAGAGGTCTCGGATCATTTGTAAGTTATTCCTTCTAAGATTCTTAGAGTCTAGTAATTCTAAGAATTATTTCAGTCTGGTAAGAGAATTGGTTATGCTTTATCTTGTGCCGACCATCAAGTGATCTTGTGATAAGATCAGGAAAGAGAGTTCAACCAAAGTATCTTTGTAAGCAATATATTTCCCTGTTAGTTTCCTTTATGAAAATTGAACTAAGCTTGTATTTACTTGGCCTCCATCCTCCACCGTATGTTTTGTTAAAAATTAGTGGTATAAAATTAAGATTCAAAAATATTTTCCCCACACTTACTCTTGTTCCCGCGCATGAGAAGAAGTGGAAGGGAAGACGACGACAAGCAGGGACTAGGGAGAAAGAGCAACAGGGAGGGCCAAGAAACACAAAAACGCACGGAGGGAATGCACCGAACCCGCCGCGGGGCCGGAAGCCCCCTACCGACGCCCGACCACGCCCCGCCCTCCACAGCCTCGTCCGTGCCGGACGGGCCCCCCCCCTCCCGGGCCACTTTACACACTTGACCACACACACGGCCCGGCCATATTGACCTACACAGTACCGGACGAGGGGCAGGCCGCCCGCTGTTAACGCGCGCGGGGAGGCCCGCCGCCCGCCCGGCCGCACGTGCCCCACGGGCAGCCAAAAAAACCCCTGCACGCGGCCAGCCCGCCCCCTCCCTCCGGGCCGGGCCCGAGCCGGAAGCACGACACGGCAAGGCCTAGGCGGCCGCGTTGAGATTTATTACCAGCCAGCGGGACGAAAACATACCCGAATCGTCCTTATTCACGAACACAGAGGGTTGCACTGCCGGACAAGCAAAGACCCTTCCATCCCTTTACCCTCCCCTTTCCTTCTCTTACTACACTCCTTCACTTCCCTCCATCCCTCCTTCCTCATTTCATCTCTCTCCCTGCCCTTATTTCATCCTTCACTCCCCCTAAAATTCCCCCTCCGTCCCCCCTCCCCCGCCCGGCGATGGCAGCCCTCCCCCCGCCCGGCGTGCCGGCCCGCAACCCGCACGCCGTGCAGGCAGCAGCCGCCGCGTGATTTTGCCGCTCCCGCCCGCCGGGCCGGCAGGAGCGGCAGCGTCCTGCCGGCCCTGTGCCCGTGGCACGGGAAGACCCCGGCGAGCCCGGCCCGTCCCTCGCGCCCCCTTCTGGTGCACGCCCGCCCCGGAGGCCGGCCCCCCGCACGAATTTCACGCATGTCCCCCGTCTCCTGGCCGGGCAGAGCCCGCCCGCCGTGGCCGGAGGCGCGAGGAGAGGGGGTGGAGCGCGGGCCCGCCGGCACGCCCGCCCGCCCAACCTGCGGACGCCCGCCCGAGCGGGCCGCCAGGCCCCGCCGCGGCACGGCCGCCCGCCACCGACCGCAGGGCCGGCGGGCGACCGGCATGGGCCGGCGGCCCGGCCCGGGCCACGGGCGGCCAGGCAGGACCGCCCGAGCCCAGGCCGGCACGCCCGCCCGCAGTCGGCCGCCAGGACCCGGCAGAGCGGCTAGGGTGGACCGACACACCCGGTGAGGTGGTGGTGTTCGCCACAGGGCCGGCCCGCCCGAGTGCTGGCTGTGCGGGCAGGTCACAATCCGCACGGCCATCCATCACCCTTTCATTCACTCCCAGTCCATCTCACCCGGCCGGCAAGGACAGAAACAGCGGCAGGAAAGCGCCCCAAGCCGCGGACGGCCGGAACCCTAATGCGGCAGGTAGGGCAGGCGGGTAGCAGCTAAGGGACGAAAAAAAAAGAAAGGAACGGAAGGAGACGGAACAGGAAGGACAAGAGAGAACAAGGGGAGAAAGGGAAAACGAAGCTCACCCCTTCCTTACTCCCTCCTCATCTTCAATCCATTCCCCCCCTCTTCCTTCCTTTCCCCCCCACCCCCCCCCCCCCCCCCCCCCCCCCCACCCCCCCCCCCCCCCCCCCCCACCCACCCCCCCACCCCCACCCCACCCCCCCCCCCCCCCCCCCACCCCCACCCCCCCCCCCCCCCCACCCCCCCTTTTTTTTATTTTTGGTTTTGTTTGTTTTTGTTTGTTGTTTTTTTGTTTTTTTCCCCCCACCCCCCCCCCCCCCCCCCCCCCCCCCCCCCCCACCCACCCCCCCACCCCCCCCCCCCCCCCCACCCACCCCCCACCCACCCACCCCCCCCCAAACGTCCCCGACCCCCCCCCCTGGGGGGGGGCCCGTTGTTTTTTTGTTTCTTTTTTGTGTGTTTTTGGTTGTTTTTTTTTGTGTTTTTTTTTTTTTTTTGTTTTGTTTTTTTTTTTTGGTTTTTTTGTTTTGGTGATTTTTAGTAGTTTTTTTTTTGTGTTGTGTTTTTTTTTCTTGTTTTTATTTGTTTGCTGGCGTATTTGATTTGTTTTTGGTTTTTTTTTTTTATGTTCCCTACCCCCCCGCTAGGTATGAGGTGTACACCATAGGCTACCCCAGAAGTCCGCCCCTTTATTTCATTCTTGCTCCTCTCCTTCCCTCCCCCACCCTTCCATTCCCTTCCTTCTCTCTTCCCCCTTCCTTAACTCTCTCCCTCATTTTCCTCCATTCCCCCTCCTCTTTCTTCCTTCCTCTCCCCGCCAAATGACTTGGGTCAGCTTTTAAGAGTGGATCATGACCACCCACCTTGTATATAACAAGGTGATCCTTTAGGGATTGGTTACACACGGTTATAACATTGTATGTGAGCTATATGTGTGAACAGATTTGTAAGTCTCATGAGAAAATGTGTGAGGCAGTTTATAATTCTTTATTAAAGATGTAACTGCATGTGAAATAGTGGGAGTGTTGGGTAAAAGTATATTCTCAATAAAGATAAGTGATTTCTCAGAGGTTTTTTACCTTTCATGGTTTTCCAACTTAAATCTGGTGTTCACTGTGTCATTTACATTTATGTATTTAATTTATGTTCATGTATTTTGTATATGTGATATAAAACATCTTAATCTATGTTTAATTTAACTACACTTCATAATCTATAATATTTGGAAATTATATTGTGGATTTATAATTTGTTAATTATTCATTCCCTTTAATTTCCTAACATGGTATCAAAGCTGGTGATTATACTTGTGAAAGATAGATCTGGATATTTTTTATTTGTAGGAGTAAAGAACTTGATGTTTTTTTAGATATGTGAAACCCTAATAGTTTCATCATTGACTTCAAGTTAATCAGGTGAAAAAATCCAATTTTCATCAAAATATTATATGAATATTGGTTGATATGTTGATTTAGATCTTTCTTGCATTTGTGTGCATAGATTTGTGTTTCTGTGACCTTGGACCTTCTTGGTTCTTCACAGGTTTATCGGTCTTCCACATTTTTCACTTTTTTTAAATTATTTTGTGCTTATTTATAATATAGTTATAGGTTATTTTGTTTCTTCGGGATGCTCATCTAGGACCCAAATGTTTATTTTGTATTTGGTTAAATATTCTGTGGGTTCTAAGTCTATATCGATAAAAGTTATATATCCTTACAAATTTCTCGGGTTGTTGAAGCTTGAGCCAATGTCCACTGTAATTTCATTGTGTCATGTTTTTAATAGATCCATTTGAACCAATAAGGTTGCGAGGGGGTCAATATTTTGTTATTTTCAATCCCATGCAAAATTATCCAAATAGAATAAGTCTATCTTTTCACATTTCGGGCTTGAGTTATTTCAGTTAAGTGCATCATCTTCTTACGAATGCAAAATTCAATGTGTCAATTTGATCATTTGAAAATATGTGACATGTGCTTTCACATCTATTTTGCTTATCAGTCCTTTGATTTTGTTGGCTATCAGTGACTTAGAAAATATTTTTGCAAGATTCCTTTGGACTTCACGTCTACCCGGGGGATTTTATATCAAAATTTTTTAGGAAACTTATTCAATTGTGAACTTATGTTGCTAGAACGTTTCCACGTGGCATCTTTCACCCCCTTTTTTGTCATAATTTTGTCATACCTTTTTTTCCTTAAGTTGCTCAACACCCAAAAAGTTTATTTGTTTTTTTAATTCTATTATCTTCACATCCACTTTCATTTTTGCACTGTGAAAGTTTCTAGAAAGGTGACATTTGCCCCCTGTATTTTTTTATGATTGTCCATGTGTTAATATCCAATATTTTCTTTATACGTGTTTCTTTTTCCTGTTTGTTGTATTTCTTTGACTTGTCAAGTATTTGAATTGTACCGTGACCCGAATAAGCTATTTGGGTTTGATTAAATTCTTACAGACTTCACATCTGCCATGGGATCTACAACTTGTTTTTCCAGAAAGCTGACACGTGCCCTATTGCTTTTTTTAGATCTTTGCCATTGTCCTTTAAAACTTTTTTACCATGGGTTTTTGAATTTATTTTATACTACAAGTTTTAAAAATTCTTCATACAACAGTTTTCAAATTTCTTTGTAAATTTTGTAGTTTAAATCTTCTTTATAGAAATGGGTTTCGAAATCCGTTTGTATTGTAGGTTTAAAAACAAATTGTCCTCTATTTTGCTATGTATATCTTGTTTGTTATGTAATTTTTCTAAATTGTTCTTGAATTTATTGATATTTGTAACTAATCATATTAGCTAATTATTAAAGTTTTCAATATTACATTTTTCTCTGAACAGTTTGTTCAGACCGTTTAAGTTAAATTTGTCTTCATAAGTTTTATGCATTTTATTAAAAATGACTTAGTAATGTTAGTTTTCAATGGATAAATCTCAGTTATTAAATGTAACGAGTTATAATATTTGGAGAGCTAGGTTAAAATCTTATTTCATGGCTATTTTATGGGATCTTGTAACTGGTGTGGAAAAATGACCCACCGGTAGAAAGAAAAACCTAAAAACCTTAGCTTCTTCTCTCAAAGATCTTAGAAGGCCCTTTCTATCCTATTGCAAAGTTTAAGAGATAATTTTTAATGCATATAGGTCATATGGATTCTCTAGTATGCATGGAAACAATTAGAAACCATGCATGAAGGCAAGTGTTTCTCTCTAAAATAATTAAACTCATAATGGAATTGTTTACAACTCCCATGAAGGGGGATGAGAAAATTGTTACATTATTTGGATAAAATAAAAAACATAAAAGCACAGTTGGATGGATGTAATTGTGAATTGTTTTGGGATAAGCTTCTTTATTTTATCATTTAGATTAATATTCATGAAAAATTAAGGAACTATATTTGAACTTAATTCTAAATATCAGAATGAGTTGATTTACCTAATTTAGACACTTTTATCCTCTCTTTTGATTCAAGAAGAGCATGTTATGGAAAATTTTGATTCTAAAGAGAATGCCACTCAGGAACTTCTCACTCAAGAATAAAAAAGTAAATTCTAGATTCAAAAATCAAAAATCAACTCTTAAACCTCTTAGTAAAGACAAGAAACCATGAAATTTAAGAGTAAACTTTGATGGTAAATGTCATTACTATGTGGAAAATTTGGCCATAAGAAATAGCTTTGTAAATCAAAAAAGAAGTCAAATTTCAAAAAATAAAAAATGGAATAAATCAGATCAAAATCAAGATGAAAATGAAGAGAATAATCATAGAGCTAATGTAATAACTCTATAAACTACATGAAAATGCATATATATTATTTGAATATATTGTACTGAATTTAAGTTTTTTTCGTAGTTAACTTAGATGCTTTATTGAAAACTAACTAGAAGTAACTATAACTAAAAACGTGCACAAAATGGCTTTTATATGTTTTTAAAAAATTCTTCGTTTCTTTCTGGTAGTCTATTCAAAATAGAACTATTGTTCATTTTTTGGCATAATATGACATGTCTAGGCTTAAATTTTCCACCTATAAAATTTATTAAAGGGTGCTTACATGGTCATTTTTTGAAGAAAACTCCACATAAATCCATGGGAAGTATCCACAGTCAGTGGATCATGTTTTTCAATTAATATTGTGATTATTCTTGTATGATTTGACTATCTTTCAGATCTATTATCTATCAAGTCTTATCTCATTATTTAAAGGCCTATAATAAGATATTGATAATATATATGTTTTTTGATAAAACAAAATACTTCTTAAAATTCCTAACATGGTTATTTGTTAAGCATATTGTTATGATAGTTGTTTTTTTTTATTATTGGTAAATAGTTTTTTGAAAGGGACTATACCCTTGATTACAAAAGAAGGCCTAAAAGCCAAGATAAGCAAGAGAACCAGAGTGAAAAGGATCAGAATCCAAATGTTACAATGATGTTCAAAGTAGCTAAAAAACAGCTACCAAAACGAGACAAAACAACAAAATTACTGCAAAAAAGCAGTAAAGGATCCGCAAAAAAATAGCAAAAAAACAAACAAGGAGTAGGACAACAGAATCAACTGCAGCTACTTCCTAGTAGCTTTGTCTAAGATGGTTTTGATATTCTTCCAGGATTTAAACATACCCAAAGTAGTCATATGGGCAGCGTCATTAGAATCCAGCTGCTCCAAGGTCTTCTTGCTTTCTTTATCAGTACCCCAAAGAGTTGTCGGCACTCCGCTTAGGTTGGAGACACTTCTGACGTGTTGTTCAATAAATTCCTCAATCGCCCTAAAGATGGCAATGTTGTAATCATGCCTAGTCTTGGCCTTCCCTAAGCGAGAGTCCAAGGAGTGCAATTTCTTGTATATATCTTCAATTTGGCTGCTATCCACATCCTCCTCCTCCTCCTTCTTCCTCTTTCCTTTCTGTTTTGTCAAGTTTTTAACTTCATCCTTTAACAATTTCATATCTGCCTCTAAGGCTTCCAGCCTTTTTGTAGGGCTTTCCAATTGCACTTCCCGGGGGCTGGCACTGCTGATATGCAGGAGGTCATGAGCAATTTCAAATTCATGAGAACCCTTCTCCACAGCAAGGGTCTCAAGGTTAAGCTTCCTAGAAGCCCTGGTAACCGGTCTCCGCGAGGTAGAGGCCAAGTGGGGGGCAGGAGCATCAGAAGGGGGAATGGGAGAAGAAGCCTGAACGGCTGGCATGGGGGTGACAGCAGCGGTGGCAGGGGCAGAGAAAGGAGAAACAGGGCTGGCAGCAGCAGAGCTCGGCAAAGGGGGAATCGAGCTAGGGGAGGATGGGAGACCAGGAAACCTGAGGAGACAACATTTATGTAACAACAAAATGAGCCCTTGGTGTAAAGGAACCACCCGGGAATGCTTTTGAAACTCAAGAATGGAGCGTTCAAGAGAGTTCAGCAAGTAATGGGGGAAACAAACCAAACGATCCCTATGAAAGTGATTAAGAAAAATAAGGTGTTTCGCAGGAACAGTGACAAACCTTCCTTCCAAGGAGATGAACCGTATCATCATGCGGGTTACTTCATCATATGGTGGAGGGATCAAGCTAACAAGTAGGCCCGCTGTTAAGTGGGTCAGTTTCTCCTCTCCCTCAACAAATCTTCTCTCTTCAACATCTCTATCGACCCTTTTGTTAAAGAATCTGAAGCCCTCCAAGCCAAGGCCGGTCGCTTCAGCAATAAGTTCTTCATTGATTAAGACCTTCTGCCCCCCATATTCCACTGTCCTCTCCTTCCAATCCTTTGCAAAATGCACAGAGATGCTCTGGTCATGCCCCTGAACTTTTTCCATGAAGTTTGTTATGCCACCCTTGCTAAGAATGCTCCACAGCTCAATATTGTCTTTCCAGTCTGGGTCCACACTAGGCTCAATTTGACAAGGAGGACCCCCCATCTTCTCTGTTCTGAACTGATTGCAACTAATTCCTAACTGATTGCTAAAGCCAGTCCCCTTTTTGCTATAGTAATCCACACAATAATGGAAATGAGAGCCGTTGCTATTCCCACGATCGGCTGCGTGTCTGCTGATCTGAGCCTGCTGAAAAACACATGTGAGAATAGCCTGCTCCCTACCATCAATCACTTTATCACCGCCTTCGGTTTCCGTGGAGGTTTGAATCCACCTTTTAACAGTCACAATGCAGCCCGCATGCGTGATTTTCAAAACCGTGTATCTCCACTTGAAATTCCCCATATGATTCACACTATCTTGATTATTAGACATGATTTGCATAAACCAATACTTTAAATCAACACGTGTGGGAGTATTTTTGATCCACACCCAAAATTCATAACTCATTTCAAGATATTGCTTACGTATGGAGTTCCGCCTGAATGCTGTTTTGAAGCTATTTAGGGATGCTATTATTGTCCCAAACTGTAAGGTTAACATTAATGCCATAATTTGCCAGCACATCCGCCAATTTATTACCCTCCCTATAGGTATGCATGATCCTGATGTTATTGAAAGTTATGACTAATACTTATGGACTCTGCAATAAAATCCTTGATGCTCCAGCTTGGAGATGAGCACTGCTTAAGAAGATTAATGATATTTAGGGAGTCTCCTTCAATAATGAGGTTCTGAATATTTTTTGCCTAGGCAATTCTCAGACCCCAAAGAGCAGATAAAGCTTCAGCAAAATGATTAATTTGAATTCCCATTTTACCAGCATACGCAACTATTAGATTGCCTTTATGATCCCGTATCACTCCTCCCCCTGCTGCAATCCCAGGGTTTCCCTTAGAAGCCCCATCAAAGTTCAACTTATACCAATTTAGATCTAGGAGGATGCCATTTAATCAAAGATCTATCAATGATATTCCTAGGATTGACCCAACTATTAATTGATCCTATCTGCCAGTTGGAAAGAATGTATTCTTCATTTTTTGGATATCTCTTGTTCTTGGGGGGTTTAAATCCAGCAATATTCTCTTAGATATCATTATAAATTTTCCCAATACTAAGCTTGTAGTTTTGATTTTTGTTTCTAAAGATAATATCATTTCTATCTTTCCATATCCTCCAGATTAATATGAGGGATAACCAGCTTCCAGATCCTTCTGACAACACAATGCTTAAAGGGTGGGCTCCATTGAGTCCATAGCTGATTGAGAATCCTTCGGCACACCCAGAAAGCTTCAAATTTAGAAAGGGAAAAACTCCATAATCTGAGTGGCATACTCACAATGGATAAAAAAGGTGACTGATATCCTCAGAATCTTTTTTACAAAGATGACATCCTATTAGGCATTATGAATCCTTTCTCATCAGGTTATCATTGGTAAGAATTCTACCTCTGACTAGCCAGCCAAAGGAAAAAATTTATTTTAGGGAGTTAAATCAGACATCCAAATCCTGTTCCAATTGAACTCAGTTTGATTACTGTCAAAGAAGTATTATATCCAGTTTTGACAGAGTAATCCCATCAATAGAATTATTCCAGACCAATTCATCCTTGGAATATCTAGCTGACTTAAGGGAATAAGATCTAATTGATCTTGAAGGGAGGAAGTAATTTGGATTTCAGATCATTTCTCTCCAGCAGAGTTTTTTCCATTCTTTCTGGTTGCCATTTCCCTCAATATAATCCTTGATTTTGATGCCATACTTGTTTAATAAGACTATCCTTGACCATCCCAAAACTATCCATAAGACTGCCATTAAACCAATTATCATCCCAGAAATTTATATCACAACCATCACCCACTTTCCATTTACCACCCTATTTAATGAAATTTCTACTCTTTACCAGATTGTTCCAAAAAATGGAACCATAGGGAAGGTTCTCATCTTGCAAGAAAGAAAAGTTATAGTTTTTTGATTTAGGTATTTAGCAAACATTTAATTAAATCTATCCAAGGTTGTTTCTATGAAAACATTCTCCAGTCCATTTTTGCAATGAGAGCCTCATTCATTTTCTCGATGTCTTTTATACCCAGTCCTTCCATAGACTTCGGAGTACAAACCTTATCCCAAGCAACTAAAAATGAAATTTAAACTTATCCTCCATGCCTTGCCATAAGAATTTTTTCTAAATCCTCTCAAACTTTTCTCTGAAGGAAGAGGGGATCTTGTAAAGTGACATGCTATAAATGGGCAGATTTTGAAGAGTACTTTTTATGAGTAGGAAACTTACCAGCACTAGATAAAATGGCTCCTTTCCAACCAGCCATTTTTTTTTTGAAATATCTCCAATAAATCATCCCACACCTTGTTAGGAACCCTTCCATATCCTCTAAAAAAATTTTCCATTGGGTGTACATGTTGTTGATTATTATTCATATTCTTCTAAGAATAATAATATTCTTGATCATTACCATCATATAAAGTGAAATGTTAACACAACCCTCTACCCCTAACAATCTTTTCGAACTTGATAATTACATCATATTCCATTATCCTAGATACCCATCCAACTCTTTTATCATTAAATTCTTCCCCTATTATGAATTATCTCACACTATCATGAGAAAATAACACCTTGATATGACTACTAGTGAGCATATGATTGAAGTTTTTTTTGAGATCCCTCATGACTAAAAAGACTTTATTCTCCATGTGTTTGTACCTTAGTTCAACAATCATTTAATGTTTGACTAATTAAATCCACCACTTACACATTTTAACACTACTCTTCATCATTTTTATGAGTTAATACAATTGCAACACTAGTTTTATCCCAATGAGCATAGAGAATAAAGTCCTTTTCATAATTTGGGTAGATGATGGTGGGATCCTAATTTATCACCTCATTTATCTTATTGAAACTATATTTACCTTCCTTGTTCCATGTGAAAGCAACATAATTTTTAAGCATCAAGCTCATATACTTGAAGAGTCCTACAAAATTAGGAGTGAACTTCATAATAAAGTTAATCTTTCCAAGAAAATATTTCAATGCCTTCTTATGAGATAGAAAGAGAGAGAAAGGATGGCTAAATTTATTTCTCTTTCAATATCTATACCTTCTTTTGAAACCACCAAAACCAATATTTTTCATTTTGGTATAATACCGATTTATTTCTTTGGATTGAGTGATACCCCAAACTCTCTACACATTTCAAACAATTTCTCAAGATGATCCATTGATCTTCACCTATCGTTGAGAGAAATGTGATATCATCCAAATAAATCAGAATATATATTTTTTTAAATCCCTTGAAACAAAAATCCATGGTCCTTTAAAAGATATCACTAGAATTAGAAAAATTGAAAGGAATTTTCTCATAGGAATATGTTCCCCATTTATTAGTAAAATTATTCTTATGTGTGTCTTCTTATTTTACTTAGTTTATATTGTATCCATAATATCCATCCAAAAGGGATAACCTCTTAGCCGTTAGTAATATTTGAAAAATATAATATATGGAGGGTACACAGCTCATTTTAGGGGTGAAAATTCATAAATTGGTGAATATTAGGATTTTGAAAATTTGAAATTGGTGAGTTTTTTACTACTGTACATTAGCATGTTTGGCAAAATTTTAGGGGTCATTAGTAAATTTGAACCTAATTTTGCCTTACTGTTTTGACGAAGGGCCGACCAATATTGGTATATTCACCATTATGTTATAATATACTATCATTTATAAGATTAATTTTCCATAATGTAGTGAATAAAATATAATCTCAAAATTTCTATAATTTTGAGATTTGGATTCGAAACCAAAGGTAAGAACAAATAAGCCTTTGAAAAATCTGAAAGTATAAGCCAAAAATCCAAAGGTATAACTAGAGAAACTAGTCTAAAATTGTAGTGTGCTTCTAGATGAGAACATCCATGAGGTCACTGCATTCCAGTATGATTCCATCATTCAACGATAAGAGGTTTTGATTACCAAATGGGTTACAGTTTTCCATATCACCGCTCGGTAGAATTTTCCATCCTTCAACCAGTGGTATTACTAGCTGGTAGAATTTTTATCCATATTGCCAGATGGTGGTATTACTAACTGGTAGCATTTTCCATGTTACTAGCTGGTGACATTACCCCATGGTAGTGGTTTTTATATTACCGGCCGGTAGTATTTCTCATGTTACCGGTTGGTGACATTACTACACGTTAGCATTTTTAGTGATGTCATTACACAAAAAAAAAGAGTATGGGATTTTTTTTTCTTATGATATATTTTAGGAGGAAATATCTTTTTCATCAAGATGATCATTTTAACTACTAACATTAAAAAATTCAAAAAAAAATTCCATATAAATTTAGCGAAACATTCATTTTTTTCACAAAAAATTAGTTTTTAAAAAAAAAAATCTGTGTCATATTTTGTGAGGACACATTTCTCATCGAGAAAATCATTTTAATTGTTATTGTCAAATTTTTTTTTTAAAAAATTACATATGCTTTTGGCTGACATCATACACTATCAGCCAATAACATATATTGGTAGTTGAAAATTTCTATCAGCCGACACTATTATTAAAATATCTGTCGTCATTTCAAAAAAAAATTCTTCATATTTTCCATCATTTCTAAATTCATTTTCATGGATTATATAAGGAATCAATAAAAAAAAACTGGGGGGGTTTTAAAATCAACCCTAGTAGGGTAAAGGTAGTTTCAAATATCTAAAATTAACATAGGCTAATCTCCCCCTTTTTCTTCTCGTCAAAATATCTCCATTGTCCTGTCCATCCCTCCACCTCTCCCTAGTCTATACAAACAGGTTCTCACACTCCATTGGAAGAGGAGTCTCTTGCACCTTCAACCCTACTCCATCACCCTTCCCCCAACATCTACCTCTCTCTAACCTTCAGGTCCTACTGTTAAACCCTCCTTTTTACCTTCCCTAACTCTCCCTTCCCCCTTTCCTCTTCCTAATAGACAAACCAAAAATCCACCAATTATAATATACCGAAGCATAATCTATCTACACCCATGATCCCCTATGATACATTTGATTTCTATATCCCTCCACTAGTACCAACACTATATTCACTCTCCTTCCCTCACACCACCTTGGGGGGCATATTCTCTCTACCCCTCTCACTTGATGATGCACTCTTGTTCTAAGTCCAAACATGACTGTTGAGGGAACATTTACGTACATGGACCTAGATCCTGCACATATACACTGGGGAAACCTTTTCCCCCTCTTCTGTCAAATCTCACACAACCTCCCTTTCTCCAATCTTCCTTCCTACTCTCTCCCTCTCCTTCTACCTTGCCCAACTCACCTTTCCCCCTTCTCTTTTCCTCCCTCCACCTTCTTCTCCCCCAACTCTCCCTTTCTCCCCTCCCCCCACTCTGCACTCACCTTCCCTTCCTCCCTTCCCTTTTTTCCCCCCCTTCCCCCCCTTCCCCCCCTTTTTTTCCCCCCTTTTTTTTCCCCCCCTCTTTCTTTCCCCTTCCCCTTTTCCCCCCCCCCCCTTCCTTTTTTTTTCTTATTTCTTTTCCCTTTCTTCCCCTTCCCCCTTTCTCCCTTTTTTTTTCTTTCCCCCCCCCTTCCCTCCCCCCCCCCCCTCCCCCCCCCCCTTTTTTTTTCCCCCCCCCTTTTTTTCCCACTCCCCCCCCCTTTCCCTTCCCCCCCCCCCTCCCCTTTTCCCCCCCCCCTTTTTCCCTTTCCCCATTTTTTTCATCCTAACCTCCTTTCCCCCTCCTCCTCTTTCCCTTTTTTCCCCCCTTTTTCTCCTTCCCTTCCTCTTTTCTTCCCCTTTTTCCTCCCCCTCCTTCCCCCTTTTTTCCTCCCCCAAGGTTTTTTCCCCCCTTCCCCTTCCCCCTTTCCCCCCCTTTTTTTCCCCCTTCCTTTTCTCCCTCCCTTTTTTTTCCCCTTTTTTTTTTTTCCTTTTTTAAATATTCCTTTTCCCTTCCCCCCCTTCCCTCTCCCCCCACTTTTTTTTTCTTTCCCCCCCCCCACTTTTCCCCCTTTTTTTTCCTTTTTTCCCTTTCCTTTTTCTTTTCCTTCCCTCCCCCCCTTCCCCCCTTTCCCCCCCCTTCCCCCCCCTTTTTTTTTCCTCCCCTTCTTTCCCCCCCCCCCTTTTTCTTTTTTTTCTTCTTTTTTTAAAATTCCCCCCCCCCCCCCCTTTTTTTCCCTTTTCTCCCCCCCCCCCTTTCCCCCCTCCCTTTTTTCCCCCCTTCATTTCCTTTCTTCCTATCCCCCCCCTTTTTTTCCCCCTCCCTCATAATCCCCCCCCTTCCCCTCCTTCCTCCCCCTCCATCCCCCCCCCCTTTCCCCTTTCCTTCTTTTCCCCCCTTTTTTTCTTTTTTTCCTTTTTCTCCTTCCTTTTTCCTTTTTCCCCCCTCTCAACCCTCAGCTCCCCCCATTTTTTTCCCCTTTTTTTTCTTCTTTCCCCCCCCCCCTTTCCCCTTCCCTCCCCCCTTTTTTCCTTTTTCCTTCTTTTTTTCTTCCCTTTTCCCCCCCCTTTTTTTTCTTTTTTTTTTTTTTCAATTCCCCCCCCCCTCCCCCCCCTTCCCTCCCCCTCTTTTCCCCCTCATTTCTCCCCCCCCCTTCCCCCCCTTCCCTTCCATTTTTTTCTTTCTTTTTCCTCCCCCCTTTCCCCTTCCTTTCCCCCCCCTTTCCCCCTTTCCCCCCCCTTCCCCCTTTTTTCCCCTTCCTCCTCCTCCCCTTTTTTTTTTCCCTTTTCCCTCCTTTCCCCCCCCCCCCCCTCCCCCCCCCCCTTTCCTTCTTTCCCCTTTCTTTCTTTCCCTCTCCCCCCCTTTTCCCCCTCCCCCCCTTTTTTCCCTTCCCTCCAAAATTTCCCTTCCCCCCCTTCCCCCTTCCCCCCCCTTTTCTTTTCTTCCCTCCTTCTTTTTCCCCCCCCCCTCCTTTTCCCCCCCCCTTCTTTTTTTTCCTTCTTTTCTCCCTCTTTTTCCCCCCTTCCCTTTTTTTCCCTTTTCCTTTTCCTCTTTTTTTTTTCCCCTTTTTTTCCTTCCCCTTTTTTTCCTTCCCCCTTCCCCCCTTTTTCCCCCCCCCCCTTCCCCCTTTCCTTTCCCCCCCCCCTCCCCCCTCCTTTCCCCCCCCCCTTCCCCCCCCTTTTCCTTTTTTTTCCCCCCCCCCCCCCCCCCCCCCTTTCCCCCCCCCCCCTCTTCCTTTTCCCCCCCCTTCCCCCCCCTCCCCCCCCCCCCCCTTTCCCCCCCTTTTTTTTTTCCCCTTTTCCTTCCCCCCCCCCCCCCCCCCCCTCCCCCTCTTTTTCCCCCCCCCCCCCCCCCCCCAATTTTTTTTTTTTTCCCCCCCCCCCTTTTTCCCCCCCCCTTTCCCTTTTCCTTTCCCCCCCCTTTTTCCCCCCCCCTTTTCCCCTTCTTCTCCCCCCCCCTCCCCCTTTTCTTCCCCCCCCCCCCCCCCCCTCTTTTTTTTCCCCCCTTTCCCCCCCCCTTTTTCCTCTTTTTTCCCTTTTTTTTTTTTTTCCCCCCCCTCCCCCTTTTCCCCCCCTTTTTCTTTTCCCCCCTTTCCCTCCCCCCCCCCCCCCCCTCCTTCCCCCCCTTCCCCCCTCTTCCCTTCTCCCCCCCCCCTTTTTTTCCCCCTTTTCCCCCCCCCCCCCCTCTTTCCTCTTTCTTTTCTTTCCCTTTTCCCCTCCCTTTTCCCCCCCTCCCTCCTTTTTTTTTCCCCCCCCCCCCCCCTTTTTCCTTCTTCCCTTCCCCCCCCCCCCCCCTTTTTCCCCCCCCCCCCCTTTTCCTTTCCCCCCCTTCCCCTCCCCCTTTTTTCTCTTTTTTTTTCCCTCCTCCCTTCCCTTTTTCCCCCTCCTTTTTTTTCCTTTTCCCCCCCCCTTCTCTTTCCTTTTTTCCTTCCCTTTCCCTTCTTCCTTTTTCCCTTTCCCCTCCCTTTCCCCCTTCTTTTTTCTTTCCTCTTCCTTTCCCCCCCCCCCCCTTTTTTCCCCCCTTTTTTCCCTTCCCCCCCCTTTTTTTCCCCCTTCCCTTCCCTTCCCCCCCCCCTTCCCCTTTTCCCCTTCTTTTTTTTTTTCTTTTTCCCTTTTTTTTTTCCTTTTTCTCCCTTTTTTTTTCCCCCCCCCCCCCCATTTTCCCCTTTTTTTCCCTTTTCCCTTCCCCCCCCCTCCCTTCCCCCCCCCCCCCCCTTTTTTTTTTTCCCTCCCCCCTTCCCCCTTCCCCCCCCCCCTTCCCTTTCTTTCCCCCTTTTCCCCCCCCCCCTTCCCCCCTTTCCCTTCCCCTTTTCCCTCCCCCCCCCCCCCCTTTCCCCCTTCTTCCCCCCTTCTTTCCCCTTTTTTTTTCCCCCCCCCCCCTTTAAATCCCCTTTCCCCCCCCTTTTTTTTTCCTTTTTTCCCCTTTCCCCCCCCCCCCTTTTTTCCTTTCCCCCCCCCCCCCCCCCCTTTTCCCCCCCCCCCCCCTCTCCTTCCCCCCCTTTTCCCTTTCTTTTCCTTTTCTTCTTTCCCCCCCCCCCCTTCCTTCCTCCCTCCCCCCCTTCCTCCCCCCCCCCCTTCCCTCCCTCCCCTTTCTTCCCCCCCCTTCCTCCCCCTTTTTCCTTTCCCTTTTTTCCCCCCCCTCTCCCCCTTTATCCCCTTTTTTTTTCTCCCTCCCCCCCTTCCCTTTCCCCCTCCCTCCCCCCCCCCCTTTTCCCCCCCTTTTCTCCCCCCCCCCCCCCCCCCTTTTTTTTCCCCTTCCTTTTCTTTTTCCCCCTTTTTCCTTTTTTTCCTCTCCATTCTCCCCCTTTTTCTTCCCTTTCTTTCCTTCTTTCCCCCCTTCCCCCCCCCCCCCCCCTTTTTCTTTTCCCTTTTCCTTTTTTCCCCCCCCTTTTTTTTCCCTCCTTTTCCCTTCCTTTTTTCCCCTTCCCCTCCCCCCCCTTTCCCTCCCCCTCCCCCCTTTCCCTTTCCTTCCCCCCCTTCCTCCACTTCCTCCCCCTAATCTTCAATGTCCACCCTCCTTCCCTCCCTCCCTCCTAGTCCTCAATCTACCCTGACACTCCTCCACTTCTTCCCCCTACTCTTCAATGTCCACCCTCCTTCCCTCCCTCCCTCCTAGTCCCCAATCTCCCCCAACTCTCCCTTTCTGCCCTCCCTCTAGTTCCCAATCTTCCCCAAGTCCCCCTTTCTCCCCTCCCCCTCCATACTCTCCACTCTCCTCCCCTAACTCCCCCCTACTATTCAATGTCCACCCTCCTTCCCCCTAGTCCCCAATCTCCTCCCCTTCCTCCCTCCCCCTACTCTTCAATTTTCTTTTTTTTTTTTTTTTTTTTTCTTCCCTTCTCTCCATCTCTTCTTCTCCAATCTCTCAAGACACTCCTTCTCCACTTCCTCCCCCTAATCTCCTCAATGTACTCTTCCCTCCTTCCCTCCTCTTCCTCTCTTTCTTTTAGTCACTCTTCTTCCACCGACTTCTTCTCTTCTTCTCTTCCCCTCCCTCCCCATAGTCCTCTCCTCAAGTCTTCACCTCAAGTTCTTGCCTTTCTCCCCTCGTCCTCTCCCTACTCTTCCTCCTCTTCCTCCCTTTCTACCCTCGTTCAATGTCCACCATCCTTCACCTCTAGTCTTCCCAATCTCCCCCAACTATTCCCTTTCTATCTCTCATCTCCTTCTTATCATCACTCCTTCATATCTTTTTTTCTCATTCTCCAAGTCATTCTCTTCTCCTCTCCTTCATTTCTCCCTACTCTCTCATGTCTATATCCTCTTCCTCCCTCCTACTCTATCAATGTCTTCCTATCCTTCATTCAAGTCAATTTATCTACGCCCAACTCTCTCCTTTATTCTCCCTTTCTCTACTACTTTACTCTTTTCAATGTATTTATTCACCCTCCTAGTCCCCAATCTCCTCCAACTCTCCAATGTCCACTCTTCTTTTCAATTTCTTCCCAGTTCCCAATTCTCCCCAAACTTCTCCTCTATATCCCCTTCTTCTCTTCTCTATTCTTTTATTCTTTTTTATTCCTTTATTTCTTCTTTCCCTCCCCTTTACTCTTCTCAATATCCACTATCCTTCTCCTCCCTACCTCCTAGTTCGCAATCTCCCTCCTTACTCTTCCTTTTGTCGCCTCTCATCTTAACACCTCTAGTTCATCAATTCTTCCACTAACTCTACAGTTTCTCCTCATTCAACTACCCCTTACTCTCCAATCTAAACTCTACTTTTCATCTCCTTCCCTCCTAGTTCCCAATCTCATACTGATGTACTCTCCAGCTTTCTCGTGATCAATACTCCCATACATCATACCTCTAGGTTTGCCCATCGAACATTACCAATTTGACATGTTCCTCACTTCGTGACATAAAAATTAAAAGCTGTTCTCTTGTAATCTCCACTCTCCTGTGGTGATCTCCCTAGGCTACACTCATAGTATTGTCAATAAAAACAAATCAACATCTATACATCATTCCCCTGATTCTAGTAATCATACCAAAAAGAAATCGTTCCCCAATCTTAGATATTATATCTCCCCCCTTAGTCCACTTCCGTTAGCACGCTACTCTTCAATGTCCACCCTCCTAGTCTCCAATCTCCCGTAACTCTCCAATATCCGTGCATTCCTTTCCTCCCTCTCAAGCAGTACCCCCAATCTATATTTGGTAACGAAACTCTCCCTTTCTCCCCTTCCTATCAAAGTCCCTAACTCAGCAGACCCCGTCTCTCCATATAAATACCTAGAGGTCCCCTTATTCTCATAATAAAGGACAATCCTGTCCTCCCTCCCTCCTAGTTCTCAAACTACTCTATAACTGTCCCTTTGTCCCAATTTTACATTTACCTTGATACACAATCATTTTCCAAGTCCCCCTTTTTTTTTTTTTTTTTTCTTTTTTTTCTCTCTCCTCAACTTTAGCCCTCCTAGATTTTTTCAATGTCCAGCTCATGACATATTACACCATATGGGCAAACAATCTGTATCCAGGGCTCTTCCCTTTCAAGATTTCGCTCCCCCCTAGTAGTGAATGTCCAGCCTCCTAGTCCAAAATTTCCCCCAGACTCTGTGATTCTCCCAATCCTCTCCGACGAATATTCCATCAGAGAAGACAGGTTAGATTGGATGTGAGAAATGAGCTATCCTCCCAGTTACAGTCTGGAGGTCCACTGGTCCTTTCCTCCCCACCCTAATAAGAGCAGAAGGCTCCCCCAACTGTACCTTATGAGAGACCTAGATGAGGATGGCAGTCCCTGGAAATGCACCCCTAGTTCCCAATCTTCCCACACCTCCGACGAGTCATCAGACTTAATCGATCCAATCGACACTTGTTCTTTCCCATCAGCTAGCACTTCTAGTTGCCAATCACACAGCAAAAGAAAACAGCCAACTCTCAAGGGCAAACCTCCCTCAAAGCCCCTAGTGGCCAAGCCAAGGGCAAAGACCCCTTTATTGACCTTCGGACGACAAGGACGAGGACGAGGACGATCCACTCTCCTTGTCATGAATCCCTCGCTAGTTCTCAATCACAGCCAACAGTAATAAGCGCAAAATTGTCTCCCCTCCCTCCCTCATCCCCTCGATGAAGAGGATACTTCACACCATGAGTCGATCCAGTGCCTTTCTCCCCTGATCCTACAAAGGACTCTTCAAAACGGGAGCAGGCGCAACGAGAGGAGCAAGAAAGAGCAGCTCAACTCTCCAATACCCACTCTCAAGTCGATCCATCATCCCAGGATTACCCAATGATCCCCCAGACTGAAGATGAAGATCCCATTCCTGCACTGTCCCTGATCGTCAGGACAAGGACAACAACGACGATCCAGGTGAAACTGGCCATGTCTGACAATGACTCTCCAATCTGCACTCTCGGTATCTCCACACAGAAACTATCTAGTGCACAAGAGGATCCCATCGTGGAAGATATCGAGCCCTTTCTGACCGAAGCTCCGCTCCCCCTGGAATTGGGGCTACCTGTCCCACAAGTCCCCCTTTCTGCAAAAGCAGCAGACGACGATCCACTCTCAACCGGCCTTCCTCTGACCCATGAGCTTGAAATGCTTGATCCTCCCTACTACTAGTTCACAATCAACAACAAGTCAACCTTTCAAAGGCTGCCTCTCCAACAATACTCTCAACTCTCCTCACAATTAGAAGAAGAGCTAGTTTTCTGATAATGTCCAGCCTATTTGACCCTAGTCCCCAATCTCCCCCAAGCTCTAATGCTATTCTCCCCTTCCTTCCCCCTACTATTCTATTGTACACGACTCCTAGTCCCCCAATCTGGCTGTAGGCTCTCATTTGGATCTAGTATCTTGGCCGTCATCCTCTGCAATGATCTTCCATCGCCTGACTCTGCATTTCTCCCCCTCCCTTTACCCAAATAAATAGCCTCCTTTCTCGCTCAGAAACCACCTTGCTAGTTTATAATGACTTGCTCTACACATGAGGCAGGTGTCTTTCATACCCTGGGATCCCTCCAGCAAGTTTTCCTATCTTAAAAAACTCACCCCTTTCTCCCCTATCATCCCCCCTTACATCATCCAAACTCCACTTGTTTGTGTTCCTGCCTCACTCCTAATACCCAATCGTCCCCCAACTCTCCCTTTCTCAGCACCCGTCCCTCCTCCTAGTTCCAGTGCCATCTTCAGCAACTCCCCCTTTCGTAATGCTTCCTCCCCCTTGCTCTCCAATCGCCACTCTGCTTTCCTCCCTACCTCCAAGATGCAAATCAGGCCCTGATACTCTGCCTTTAGTAGCGAGTCTCCCTCCCCCCTTTGGTTCCCAATGAGCACTCGAACGAGGTCGTCCTATTGTCAGGTTTTCCTCCCCCCTACTCTGCAATGTCCACCATCCTAGTCTGCCTACAAACTCCCCCCCACTCAAGCCATACTTGACAAGGTCTCCCTCCGAGGGAGGGGCGGTGGGGTCCCAATGTGTCAGTAAGACGCAATCTCTCTCAGTCTCTCTCTGTGTGCGTATGTTTTTTTTTTTTTTTTTTTTTCCTACCTGCTGGCTCTGTCAGGCTCATTCTTCATTGTCCACCCCTCAGTTGCCCCTACTCTTCAATGTCCCACCAGGCTGACTGGATGCCCAATCTCCACCAACTGTCCCTTGATCCAAAGCCTCTCATACCATGGCATTGAATCCAATTGACTCTCCAGGTCATCCCTCCCTATTAGTATATATATATATCCCCCATACTATCCCTATATATAAGCCATGCTATCCTACATACGCCCTTAGTTCCCATTCTATCTTGAACTCGTCCCTTGTCTCCCCTTCCCACAAATGCACCACTGAGGATCCAAACTCCAATGTTGCTAGTCCTCCCTACCTGCATACGTTCCCAATCTCCCTTGCCAACTGGGACCACTGGGACCACCTGCCCACACCTCCCCCTTAGTTCGCAATGCTGGATGAACCGCCAAGTGCCCCCTTTCTCCCCTGCCTGGCAGTACTCTCCACGTCGATGGCTGCCCTATCTGTCCCCTGTACTGTGTAAACTGTCCACCCTCCCACTGCTGCCAATCTGCTGCCCACTTGCCGCGCCCTTGTCTGTCACATTAATAACGGTGCCCCTAGTTCCCAATCATGCGCAACAACGACTGCCTGCACACCCCTCGCCAGAGACATCACCCTGAAGCTCCACTCTCCTCATCCTTCCTCGTCCCTGAGATCTTGTCAATGTCCACCCTCGATAAACACAACTGCCCGTTTCAGCGCGCTTGACATCCCCCTAGTCTTCAGGATGTGCAACAACCGCTGGATCACTAGTTCCCACATCCTCGCCCACATAGCCTGCCTGTGTAAAGGGTGTGGCATCCTGACATCCCCCCTAGGGCACCTGCAGTATCTGAGCCAACTGTCCTGGCCAGCAGTGTCTCCCCTTCCAGAGCCTGTACTCTCCAAACTCCAGCTCTGACGTTGCTCCCTGTCCCTAGACTAGTGTCTTCCAAAGGCGCCCAACTGCTGCCTTTCTCTGACCTGGATCCCTCCCCCTAGTGATGAATAGTGCGTGTACCAACTCCCCCATGTAGTCTCCTGTAGTAGGCGGATTACTCTCCAATCTACGACGCTGTTGTTGCTCCCTGCTGCTGTTGATGATCCCAATCTCCCCCCAACTCTCCAATTTCTCCCCCTCTTCTGCAGGCACGAGATCAAGTCCCACGCTTCCCCAACTAGAGGGATTCTCCCTGGGCTCCCCCCGTAGGGTGATGATGCTTCAGCGTGCGGTTTGTCTTGGTCCCCAATCTGCTCCCCACTCTCAATTGCTGCCCACTGCTCCCTGCTGCTAGTTCCCAAGCTGGCCTAAGTCACCCCTTGGATCGTACCCCTCCCTATCCCTGGTTAAACACGGCCACAGCAAGCGTCTTTTTGGCTCCTGTCCTGACCAATGACGTATTCATTGTCCCACCCTGCTTTCCCCCCGACAATCTACATATATAATATATATCCCCCTATATATTCTCCCTACTCTTCAGATGTTGCCACCGGAGCCTAGTCTACACATCTCCCTCAAACTCTCCCTTTCCCTGGGATTCCTGACCTACGATGGTAGAATCCCCTGTAGTGCTCCATTGCTGCCAATCTGCCAAACTAGTTTCTAATCGGCGGCGAAGAGGCAGTGGAAGACGACGACGAAGGATCGCCAAAGTTCCCAATGCTGCTATTGTAACTGCGCCTATGAATCCCCTTATGCCACTGGTTGTTGACTAGTGGTGGGGTCCACTCTGGATGAATCGAATAGCAAGCCTACTGGTGGTGGCAGTGCATTTATACAACATGGCCTTTCTCACCTCCCCTCCCTCCCCTTAGTTCCCAATTATTGAAAGAAGAAAGAAAAAAAAAAAGAGTGTGTGATACTACAAATCCCTCATGCCTACTCTCCCACTCTCCTCCCCTTCTTCCCCTGTACTCTTCAATGTCCACCCTCCCAGTCCCCCAATCTCCCCCAACTCTCCCTTTCTCCCCACCCTCCCTCCCCCTAGTTCCCAATCTTCCCCAAGTCCCCCTTTCTCCCCTCCCTCTCCCTACTCTCCACTCTCCTCCCCTTCCTCCCCCCTATTCTTCATTGTCCACCCTCTTTCCCCCCCCAACTCTCCCTTTCTCCCCTTCCTTCCCCCTACTCTTCAATGTCCACCCTCCTAGTCCCCCAATCTCCCCCAACTCTCCCTTTCTCCCCTTCCTCTCCTTCCCTTCTTCCATCCCCTGACTCTCCACCCTCCTAGTTCCCAATCTCCCCCAACTCTCCCTTTCTCCCCTCCCTCCCTCCCCCTAGTTCCCAATCTTCCCCAACTCCCCCCTTTTTCCCCCCCTTTTTTCCCCCTTCCCCCCCCCCCCCCCCCCCCCCCTTCCCCCCCCCCCCCCCCCCCCCCCTCCCTTCTTCCCTTCTTCTCTCTTTTCCTTCCCCTCCCCCCCCCTCCCCCCCCCTTTCCTTTTTTTTCCCTTCCCCCCCCCCCTCTTTTTTCCCTCCCCCCCCCCCCCCCCTCCCCTTCCCCTCTCCCCCCCCCCTTCCCCCCCCCCCCTTTTTCCCCCCCTTCCCCTCTTTTTTTCCCCCCCTTCCCCCCCTCTCCTTCCTTTTCCCCCCCCCCCCCCTTTCCCCCCCCCCCCCCCTTCCCTCCCCCTTCCCTGGTCCGCTTCTAATTTTCAAAACATGTGATAAAATAAAATTATTTGATTACATTAAAATAATCAATAACATTCATCGTTAAATTAAATTATTTTTATTTTTAAAAAATCACTTTTATTATTACTATATAAATAGTTAATCATTTATTAGTGTTGAAACATTTATTAGTAAAATTGCTTTCAAAAACCTTATTAGTGTTATTGTAACATTTATTGTTTTATTACAAAATATATGATTATAAGTGTTAAAAAACACAATGGTTGAATAATTATTTATATTATTGATTAAAAATAAAAAATAACTAATTATAAATAACACCATCACACCATTTAGACATAATTATATTGACAATATAACAAAGAATACCTTTTATGGATCGTTAATTATTTAAGAAACCATAAAAAAAAATTATTTGAACATTTATTTGTCTTATTACAAAATATACAATTATAAATGTTAAAAGTATAATTGTTAATAATTATTTATATAATTATTATAAATAAATGACACCATCACACCGTTTACTTAAAGAATGATAAAATAAAATTATTTAAATACATTTAAAATATATTAAAATAATCAATATTCATTGTTGAAATAAATCATTTTAAAAAAACATTTATTATTACTACATAAATAATTGATCATGTTTTTGTAACATTTATTAGTCTTATTACAAAAGACATTATTAAAAATGTTTTTAAAATATTTATATAAATGGTTAAAAAATTATTGTATTAACATCATATAACTTATCATTAAAAATATATTAAAATAACATTAAAAATAATGTATTTATTGTATTTAAATACATTAAAAATATATTAAAATAATCAATATTCATTGTTGAAATAAATCATTTAAAAAAACACATTTATTATTACTACAAAAATAATTAATCATTTATTAGTGTTTTTGTAACATTTATTAGTCTTATTACGAAAGACATTATTAAAAATGTTTTATAAATATTTATATAAATGGTTAAAAATATAGAGTAAATAACAACACTAACTTACCTAATTAATAGATAACACACCCCTCAAAGTAACTCTCTTGAAAAATCTTGTTTTAATTTTTGGTTAAACCTATATTTTGCACTAGTGAGGTGCACAGAATTCTTAGGCTTAGAATTCTTTTAATTTTTCGATTGTAGACATCCTCTTTTTTCTTTTCAAAAATCTCATAAGCTACAATCATACAATAAATCTCAAATCTCCTACACAGAAAGCATACAAACAAATTATGTTTTATAACTCATAAAACATGAGGCAGAGACTTCCAGCTTAAAAAAAAAAAACAAGAAAATAATGTCCTCATCACGGCTAAGAATGTCGGTCTCCACTGAAGACACTACAAAAGAATCAAATAACCATTACAAAATTTTGACTAGTGTCAACTCTCGCCAAAAAAATAAATGCAATTAAATAGTATAAAAAGCTCACAAAATTGTCGCCTAATCTATCTCCTTCCTCACCATTTTAAGTAGAGAATCAACCAATACCTCTATTGCATCTTCATCATCAATTTTATTTTAACTTCTCCAAAGAATGACAACCCACATTGATCCATTTTTATTTAAAACTGGGTTCATGATCCGGCTTTGAAGTTTTGAGCATCTCCAGGGCTTTTATAATTAATGAGAACTCATAAAGTTCAGAAATTTTTCCCAACATTCATTTTCCTTATGATCTAGCCAATTCTGGTTCAAGCCTTTCTTTCTATGGGAAATGTCAAACAATACACCAATAAACATACTACCCGACTAGCCAGACTTCCAGCTTCTGGTCATAAACAAAAGATGAACAGAGAAAAGAAACTGAGATCTATCTATCTCACATTCCAATAACAGTTCCATTGATAATAATACTGGTTGAGGAATAGCTACATTATATCTAAGGTGAATAAGAAATAAAAAATGAGGAGTTATCGTCCACCAAACTATTGTCATGTCAACAGCACAACCATAGTATAACCCCAATTAATACTACACATCAGCATATCTATCTACATTCTACACGACTTGAAAGAATAATCCCCATCGCCCCTGTCTAAGTGTTGTTGGTATGCTTGTTCCATCCCGGTCTCTCTTTTAGCTTTACAAAACGTGCTGATTCCGGCAATTAACTGCTTTTTCTTTATTACTTTGGCATGATTGGGTGTCTCTGGGTAAATGTGTTTCTTGAGGATTCATGATTGGGTGTCTCTGGGTAAATGTGTTTCTTGAGGATTCAAAATAGGATTTCTTCCCCATTAGACATTTATTTCTTGAATCTTTAATTGTGAAGCTAATATTAGTTTATTGCCTACAATTTTCTAGTTTCTTCTTCAGGAATTTGATAGAAATTTTTACATTTAGAGGAAAATGTTGTGATGCACGCTGTTTGATTGATTCCTGGGCGCCAAAGGGTTGTCTATATCTAATTTATTGTTTTATTCATAAAAAAAATAATGGGTACATGTATGTGAATAAGCCTGTCATTATTGTGTTAGCACATTTAGCTGTGTTTCAGGACTCTAATTGGATTTTTCCGTAAGGTGACATTCGGATTGGTGACTCTATTGGCACTGACTTTTGATTGGGCCTGTGTCAATAGATAAAAGACCTTAAATTTTCAGCTACCAAGGATTATTCAGATTCGTTGCCTTTCAAGGCAAGAATCAACCGTAATTTATTTAAACAACATGAAATGGGCATATTTGAACCGAGGATTATTCGGATTTGTTGCCGTGATACAACATTAAATGGGTATATTTGAAAATAGCTATCCCTGAACAATACATAATATACCAATAAACCGTAACTCATTGACTATTGGCTTCATATATATATATCAAACTCTTTTGTTGCAACTGTGGGAATTTATTATATTAAGATTTTGTATGAAAATATAAAGACCAACGTTTTTATTGTTGGGCCTAACTTCCCTCAATTATGTTTGGATAATATTGTGAACAGAGTTTGGAAAGATTTAAGCCCTTATTTCTAGGCTGGTATGTTGTTCACTCTTTTAGTTTGAGCTTTTGGGGATGTATCTAAAATATTTCAAATTTTTATACTTAATTGTAGCTCTAGGTAACTGCTTATAGGTATTCTTGTGCCTCTATTTACAGAGGATTGATTAAATCTCTGAGGAAACCCCTGGAATTGTTTAGGTTTTACTGTTGCTGTTTGAGAAGTAGTTAAATTATATTGTTAAAGTACCAATCACGAAGTGCTATGATTGACAATCACATGAAATTAAATGCCGACTTAAACTTTCGGTGCCAAAATATTTCGGAAGATATGAAGCTGTCTTCTGGGTATGTACACTTGATCTGGTTTTTGTTACTTTATTTGCCCATATAGGGATATATAAATTATGGGTATGTAATTGTGCAATGATCGTGTTATCATTAGATATGGTTTCATAATCTGGTCTTGTTCTTCTTAACTTTTGAAGCACTTTTGTTCTGTGGGGTAAACTCAGAGGAGGGGAAACTTGGTACATATGAATAATGGACGTTCATGAGAGCCCCATTTTCAAGGGATCCATGTGTTCAGGGATGCCTAGATGAACACCTTGTTTTTAGAATCCTACAAGTGATGGGATCTAAGGAATCCATATTGCCCATTGATATCTGGGGGTTAGGAGAAATTCTGATAGCTTTGGTGGTGATTGTTGCGAGTATTATCACCGGTGCAAGGATGATTCGGCTCAGATTGTAGGAAAAGAAGGCAGAAGAAGAGGAAAAAAAGAGTGGGACATTGATAAGGAAAAATAAGAATTGGGCCACTAAAATGGACAACGACATGGAAGTTTGGGACAACCACAAGAAGAAACATAATTGTTTTTGGCCATAGATTCCCAGTTTTAGATGAGAGGAGGCCAATTCCTGCTTTGTTTTTTCCTGGAATCTTTTCCTAAGATCGAAGATTTCTCTCAATTTGAGAGGGAGGAGATCTTAAGCATGAACTTCAAAAAATTACAGGAATTGGGCCGATAAAAATTTAGGCAATGACAACTAGAGAATTTGGCCTATAATTCATTATATCGCAAGGAAGACATGGTAAAATTGTGGGACAATATGAAAGGCCGAGCCCTCAGAACATTCTATGCTTGGCAGGGGTTTGCTTCCCATTTGACTCTGGATTCAAGATGGATGTCAGAAATTGCTTCATCAAATATCACCTCTCGGGACCTTCTTTCTCTTCGAGATCTTGATGGATCAGCGTCTCTGATCAAAATATCAGGAAACAGGGTTAAAATTCAAGGCTATTATCACAGGAGACCCTGATGGAGCCTATGGAAGAACATCATTGAAACTTTGCGATACCAGGACACGTGGTCTAGACCTGCAGCAGTGAAAGAGTCAGATCTCCCACTCCCAAGAGCAAGAAGAATCTTGGGCATCAAATCCGATAACCTCCATAATTTATATGTTTCCTTCCATGATGCAAAACTAGTGTCCTGCCATGAGCTGAGGATGCTTGGGGGAGGCACCACAATCACAACATTGACTCTTAAACAAGACAGAGAGGTAGGTCACCACTATTTGTTATCTAATTCTTGTTTTGCAGAGATGGAGGAGGAAATAGAGGAAAGAACATGGTGACAAAGAATGACTGTTACGATGGACATTAATAACAAGACAAATGTATTGGGGGTCACTGAAACTCACACAGTCATTCGTAGGGGGCCTAGTCTTCAAAGTTCAGCCCAACGTTTGGTTGAATCTTTATTCAAATTTAAAGTAGTATATCAAACATTCTCCAGAGGACTAAATTTCAACCTATTCCAAAGAACTACTATATTTGAAGCTTTGATCTACCTACTGTAAAGCCAACATTCACTTTGCTTCAGTAGCAGCCACTGCTTCAGCTTGCATTTGAGCCAGTTAAGCAGCTTCTGCTTCTGCTTGAAACTCCTAATCAAAATATCAAACATACCATTAAATTACAAATGCACTCCCTTCGTCATCAAACACTTACTGCCACTCCATGTTTTTAAATGATAAAGCCCTTGACTATCATTCCATGGAAAACAACTATGATCAACCCTAAATAAATACCTAAATATCTGTGCATAAAGCCTTAAATCCCGTGCACAAAACATTAGAACAGATCTATACTATAAAATACAACTATGAAGCCATTATAAATAAACAGATAACAAATTAATCAAAATAAAACTCATATCTAAACCTTGTACATACACCACAGAGAAGCCCTGTATAGACCCTAGCAAGTCAGAGCACACGAGCAATTTACACCTAGAAATGTTCATAAATCTACAGCCCTAAACACACTGCATTTATTTGAAGGTACATAAAGTAGAAATAATTAAATCCATACGGAAGCAATATGGGGAAATGTTGTTTCAAAAGATTAGCCCTATAATCCAATGATTTTCAAACATCTGTAACTGCAAAATAAAAAAAACACTTACCAGAAGTTCGAAGAATGTGTAAGGTAGAATTTATAAGGCAGAAGATATCCAATCCTGTTCCATACCCTGTTCTATTCCCTCGAACAAAATAATAATTCAAAACAAAATAAATACAGACCCGAAAACACAGAGTCAAGACTAAATTGCATGGCCATGCAAACTCCTCCATATCAAACCCCCCCAAAAAAAAAACCAAAACAAAAACAGAGTCCAGAAGGAAAAAACACAAACCAAATAACTCTACGAACCCAAAACAAAACACAACAAAACGTGAAAACAAGGTTTATTATAGAGTGAACCTCAACGGCTCTTTCGGCCACGTTGCTTTCCACCTGTCACTTGTGCTTTTTTCCCACATATCTTAAGAGGAACCTTCGAATGTTATGATAATAAAATTAATTGTTAAGCAACGGGAATATGATAAATTGGCTTCACCAATCACGATTTTCACAAATCTTTTGAACTTTTTATTTTAAAGAATTTAAATAGAGTTCGTTTAACATCAATGTGATATGTACAGGTTTTTTATTTTGGTAGTATATTGCTAGTCATAAATAACTTTATTATTTTTTATGTTAATTTCGTCTTATTTTATGATTTTTGAATATTATTTTTGAAACAAATCAATTAATTTCAAATTTTATCATAATTAAAATATTGTAGTTTTTGGATTGAATTGTGTATATAAAAAGTAAAGATAAAATTTTTAAGTGACAATCAAATGGATGTTAATTTTTAAGTTCAAATTGTCTTGTGATGATTAAATAGACGTTAAATGTAAGGACGATATAATTATGAACAACTCACCACTTTACCTTCCACTCTTAATTGTCACTGTAGAATGCCCATTAACAAATATTTTAATAAAAAAAAATCATTATTTTAGTATATTTGTTTTTGGTTGATTATTGATTTAGATGAAGCTTTTATTGGTGTGTTTCTAGGCTTTTGATTGTATATTTTCTAGTTTTATCTCTCTTCTTCATGATTTTCCATTTGTTTAGAGTTTTGCCTAAGAACCTTATAATCATAGTTTTTGATTTACCATAACCAAATTTATATGGTTTTGGTTTTACAAAAATTACAGTTATATGGTTTTGAAGGATTTTTGTTATGCGATATTTTTTGTTGTCTTTCCCATTTCTTGTGTTTAATTACAAAGCAATAAGATTTGTCTTTTATTTTGATAATACAAACACATCTATCTTTGCACCTCGTGTGAACACTTGAACTTCTTACTCAAGTGATATACCAGTGTCTATTGTGGGTGTTCATATTTATTGAGAAAGGAAAATCTTTGTAGGACCATGAAACTAAGCCCAACAATATCTAAACATTGATTTTTTGAGTGCTTTATAATTTGATTAACTCATTTGAATTTGAGTTCGAAAAATGATCTAATGTTAGACAAATACTTGTAAGAAAAGTTAGAAAAATAAGAAAAAATCCACTTGGGTACCACTATAATTGTAAAAATATGTCATGTGAATTTTTAGACTTAAAAAATATAATATCTTAATTTTAAAAATAAAAAATAAAAAACAAAAAATTAAAGCACATAAATTTTAAAAATTTATAGAGACCTATACTTAAGTAGGACATTATACTATATTGGATGGATATAATTCTCAAACGATATAAATTATACTATGTTAACAAATTTTAATTATAAATTTTAGAAGCTATATTAAGAAATAAACATTAAAATTATTTGAAATAATTATTATTTGTTAATAGAATAAGTTTTTCAAATTATAAATAAATAAGGCAGCTATATATTACATCTTAATCAAAATATAAAAATTATCTACTTGTGATCAAAATAACTTTACGAGTATTAACACAAAATAAAAGAGAAAATGAAAATGTCATTAAAATTAGGTGATAAGGGAGAGGAGCCATTAGTTGTGCACCCAAGTTGAGGGGTGTACAACACACATTTAAATACATCAAATTTTGAAAAAAAAAATACCCTTTAAAAGATTTTTTTTTCTTAATCTAAATACTTTTTTTGAGCATTTGTATTTTATGGAAAGTAGTTTAAATCAAGTAGTTTTTCATACAAAGGAAAAAAGGGTGGACCATTAGTAGGGCATTATGTCATGCATTTTTTTCCACTTATGTGGCATCATGTGATTGGGTGATTTTTTGATGTGATTTGATGTGACACATTTTATTAGCTACTTTTTTTTCAAATGTTGAATGACAAATGTACATGTACTAGTCACTCACTTTACAAATACCCTCACCATTACTGGTCCATGCTCCACTATTGGCTCCTCTCCCTTAGTCATAATGATTCTCAACGCAATTAAGAATTGTTATAAAGGTAATTATCACATGCGTAAGAGATTAGTTTACATTAGCTATTGCACTTGTAGTTGGAAGGAAGAGCTGAAAAAAGTTTTAAGCACGGATTCACTATGAATTTACAATGTGTAGAAAAGGATTTGTTTGGGAAGGCAATACATGCATTGGAGATTGCTCTA
Source organism: Taxus chinensis (assembly GCA_019776745.2). Taxonomy (NCBI): domain Eukaryota; kingdom Viridiplantae; phylum Streptophyta; class Pinopsida; order Cupressales; family Taxaceae; genus Taxus; species Taxus chinensis. The sequence continues at coordinate 190,566,155 of CM034157.1, read as the reverse complement.
GCATCATGCGAGGAGGGGAATATTGTATTGTAATCATAGTCACATTTTTGTTCTACAATTAATATTTTTCTGACCAAGTAACATGCAAGGCATTAGCCCCACTTTCAATTGTAGAAATTTCAGTAATTTAAATGGAGGTATTTGTTTCTTATATTTTTATTTTGAACATGTAATTTAGTAGAGTGATTTTTTCAAGTTTCTATTATATGAATATCCATGAAGTTGTATTATTGGGCATGGGATTTGTAACTTTTTTGGGTGTATGAAGAAAATTTTGAGAGTTCCAGCGATTGAAATGTGGAAGAATGTAATTATGAACTATCCATGCTCTAGCTAGCCATATCTATTGTAAATGCATATGTACAGAATGTTCTTATTACATAAATGTTGAAAATAGTCTTTTAAAATCTTGGTGCGATGTCAATTCACATTTAATATATATTTGTATGACATTAAAATTAAAATTAACCAAGTGTGTCTATGAATGTCACAATTGAAGGATGCTGAAATAAATATTCATCACACTACAATAATATTTCCATTTATCTTTCTAAATCATATACAATAATATTTTAGTGAAAGACGAATGGATGGAAAAGCATTTCCATGGAAATGGGAAAAAATAATATTGTTCATTCGTTACATAGGCAATGTTGACTAGTTCTCGATTGCAACTGGGGAGAGTATTGAAATGCCCTAATCTCAAAATTGCAATCCGAAAAGAAAAGATAGGAAATTAGATTTATTGTCTTCATTGCAATGGCATCGAGAAAGGGGTAAATGTTTCTAAAAAGAGTATGTAGAGAAAGACTCTTACAGGGGCATATTCCAGTGTGAGGAGGATGGAAAAGTAGTAATTACACCAAGTCTATTCGGGAACAAAAAATGAGCATCAAATGTTGAAAGTATTAATAAGAAAAGCTTGGGAATGACAAAAGTAAAAAATAGTAATAAAAAAGATAAAATTGCAACGCTAAATAACCATAGAGAAAGGAAAAAATTATTAACTATAGGAAAAGGTGAAAACCAAAAGCAAAGCACAAATATGAGGTCACAGACAAATAATACCATGTCACAACATAATCTATTAGAAATGGAGGAAATCATAAATGTAAGGAGTCCAATTATAGTAAAAAGAACAGTATCAAACAACAAATTAAGTTGCTAAGTAATCTATTTAAAATACAGTCGAAAAGAGCCTATAATAGAAATACATAATCAAAAAATATACTTATATATATAATGTAGAGAATACATCAATGTTTCTAAAATAATGGACGAAGGCATGTGTATATAATGTATAGTGTGAAATACATGAAGAAGGTACATGTACATGTACATGTATGTCTGTATGTATGTTAGCATAATTGGGAATGTATTCGATTGTGAATTCAGCCTTTAAATGTGCCCAATTCTTATGAGCAGAGTAAACTAGAAGTGTAGACTATAAAGTTGGAATCCTAGGTACATGTGCTCCTTTAAGAAGAGAGACACAACAAATGTTTCCTCAAAGTTTGTGCAACATATTTAACATGAACAACCTCAGTTTCCCCCCTTGCACCTACCCTTTATGTCTTGGCAGTTGAAGGATTTGGTTACTTGCTTGCCCAATCCTATTCTCAAGGTCTCGTCAGGGGTATTGCATTGCCTTCTGGTGATGGGGCTCAACTTCTCAATGGTCACTTTAATGATGAATCATTTCTCACTCTCCTTTAAGAGGAACACAACATTACTCATGTCATGTAGTGGCTAGAAATTTTTGGTTTGGCCTTTGGCTCTTCTATTCAATGGCATAAAACACAATACTACATACAATTGTTTATTCCCATGCCTACATGGTTAGCATCCTATGATTAGAAGTAGATTAATCACATATAAATGTTCAAATTTCTAGGCATTCATTTTCCTTTCAAGCCTCTCCCATTGAATTATGGTAGTATGTCATTCAGCATATGGCCTAAAAATCGGATTACTGGATCTCTAAGCCGCTTTCTTTGGCTTGAAAATTCAAGATTTTCTCTAAATTTTTGGAAGCCACACATGTGTATTACTCTTCTTGTTGGGTCCCCTCTAAGCAGTCAATGCACAAGCTTGAAAACATACTTAAATACTTCCTCTGGGCCAATCCTACCTCTGGAAAAGGGTTTCATAGAGTTTCCTGAGAATTTTGTTGTTTGCCCAAGGACTTTGCTAGCTTAGGTATTATTGACATTATGTAGTAGGGGAAATTACTTTGTGCTAAATGGATCATTCGGGATAATTGTGATAAGGAACTTATAAGGTGCTCTTATGACATAGCATACCAGAAGGTGCCCCCTATGACTAACCTACATGAAAAGGTATTGGCTTCACCAACCTTGTCATTTCTCCTGCTCCAATCAAAGTGATGAGCACCTCAATCATTAAAAGAATATGGAAAGGTTGGGAGAAGATTAATCCATGGCTTCTGTGGAATGGAAATGGATTTTGTGAAGGCATTTCCTTTAATCTCCACACTATGTGGTGGTCCTCCTTGTTCTAATGCTAAGATCATTATTTGGAATAAGTGCCCTAGATTCCTATTCTCTAACTTTTTAAATGTGGAATACACACTATCTAGGATCTTTTCTACAAGCACACTCGATCCTGGTTTCCTTGGAAAGTGCTCAAGGAAAAATTCAAGTTGGACTTGAGAGATAAAAATCTCATTGAAAATATGATTTCCTTCATGCCAAATCATATGATTCATAAGATTGTTGTTCTCCAAGATTTCTTATGGTAGACAGACTAGAAGTTGTATGGGGACACCCATTTCTAGAATTACTTAGCCAGCCAAGGCTATGCATGGCTCTCACCGCATCTTCCCATGGTGGATAAGCTTAATACTCTATGTGGGAAATTCGGTTCTCATTATCCATATGGTGAAGGAAATTTCTTACTGTATGGTCTGCCTATGTGGAACCCAAAATTGCACACTTTATGTGTTGTGTGCTTTAGCAAGGCCTTCTACTTGGAACTTTCTTGGTTCAATTGGGAGTGGTTATGCAAAAATTCCCTTCATTGGGCATCTAGAAACCCTTCCACACCTCTTCTGATACTATTGAAAATCCTAGAATGCTTGGGGTTAGATTCATTCCCTATTTCATCCTTTCCACCCATGTGCTTCACTTGGCATCATATTTTATTGGGAGACAATCCTGAAATTCCACATAAGTTTACCCATATTTTGCATGCTTTCATAGGGGAAATTTTGTTCTAGTTATGGAAATAAAGGAATGCTTGTTTTTCTTCTAGTGTTTATGTTGATCACCACTTCTCTATTTATAACAATTTTAGGGTTATTGGCAATGTCTTATTGCAAATTCAAGTTCAAGCCAATAAGGTGGCTTTGGAGGTGGAGCATCTACAGGTGCTCTTGTGCCACTAGGGTGACGCCCATTGCAAATTTGTGTATCTACTGGTATTCCCCTCTCGTTGCAAATTTTTGCGTCTGTCATTATTCCCCTCTCATCGCTACCCACCACGTGGCACTACTAGTGATTAAAAAATAGGTGGTAGCCCTTGGAGCCATTCTCAGCGTCGCTTGTTCAGTCGTGTTCGTCGGTCCCCTCCTAGCCCACCTCCTAGGACGAGCTCCTCTCCTCGACTCTCAGCGCACCACCGGGGTTGGGATATCCCCCTGCCTCCCAGTCAATAAGGTTGGGGCTCGCTGCCTCTGCTCGAGCCCCATAAACATGATGGGTGGAGTCTTCCTCTGCCACAGGAGAAGCTTCTGAGGTTGGTGCTTGTCATCTCGCCCTCTTGGACCCCTGTTGAAGATACTGAAGAAGAAAACCATCACGGCTCGAGCTGGGATGTGCCCGACTCCGACAAAGACCTACCTGGCTTTGGCTAGCATGATCAAGACCCGCCCCCTACAGGACAACAATTTGTAGCGGCGACTTAATATCTTTGCTCTTTGTGTTTTGATGCCTTCTGCTCCCTCATATTCCTAGGCCTTTTGGCCTAGTTTGTTTCGTGGTTTTAAGGCGTGCTGCCATATTACCCAATTTTTTTGTGAATTATCTTATATCATTTTACTTGTTAATATAATATAAGATTTTATTATTCATTAAAAAAAGTGTAAAAAAAAGAAAAAAAATATCAAACCTTAATAAAATTGGATCTAAATTATGAAAAATAGGACATAAAATGGATACATAAATATCTTGAATACTTTTTCGCTAGTGGTGTAGGGTTTCAACAGCAAACACAAAACCCAAAAACATAATTGAATGGATCCCCTACATTTAAGAGACGCCTTTTTAAATTTTTTGTTGATATTATGAGGTGATAAATCTCAACATGATAAAAACAAATTAGTGCACTTCATCTCCCAAAAAAAAATATTATTTTGTAAATATTAACTGTGAAAACTTTAAGTGTTTACTTATAATGTTTATATTAAGTGCAACATACTTACAGTTGAGGGAGAAGTAATTTCATGGACCGGAAAAAGGTCTTATCAATTTCGTCACTGGAACGCCTACTTGGAAGGAAAAAGGTATGATGTTTTCCTTGTCAAATGGATTATAGAGTATTAGCATAACATAAAATAAATAAAAATCTAAGTTCATGCGTGAGAGAAAACTACTATCTTCCTAAAAAAATTGTTCCAATTTAATTTAAAACCAAGTAAAGCATGGATGCATGCACAAAAACAAACTACAAATTTTCCTAAAAATAGACGGATGAAATTACCAATTTCTAACACTTTCCCTTAATTTCGACCTTCTAACTTTTATCATTCTAGAGTTGAGTTTGAAATTTTATCTCTTCTTGATCATAGAAACCAAAACAAATTCTCAAATACTCAAACACCTATTCTCCTAACAAATTTATAAAGATATTGACAAACTAGTCTTGAGATCTACAAAATTCTAGGCATGTCTCTTTGTTGTCAACCAACTCCCTGATGAAATGATATCTTCGTGTCTATATGTTTATTCATCTTTATCATATAAACATTATTTTTAGACAATTTATTGTTGAATTGTCGTCACAAAAATATTTGTAGATTTTTCTTGATTCTACCTCAAATCCTTCAGTTATTCATCTCATCGAAACAATTTGACATGACTTCTTGCTATGGCTGCCACATATTCTGTCTTCTACTGAAGAAAGAGTGACTATGGGATTGCTTCATTGATGCCCACAAAACTATCCTTGTTCCAAAGTGAAAAACATATCTAGATGTGCTTTTCCTATCATCTATATTGTAAGCATAGTCACTATCTATATAACCTATGAATTTTAACTCATCTGATGTTGAATACAAGATTCCATGATTTTTAGTTCCGCATATATACCTCAAAAAATTCATTTTTCAATCCTTGTCCAATGTGAGTCTTTAGGTGAATCCATAAACTTTAAGATGAGGCTCACACCATACATAATATCAGGTCTCATGGCCATCAAATACATGAGACTTCCAACTAATCTTTTGAACAATGTTAGATCCAAAAATGATACATTGTCTTCTTTTCTTAATTTTATGACCTAACTGCAACTAGTGTTGGGGATTAGCTTGTAATTCAGCATGTTAATATTTTCTAGATGTCATTAGTATACTTTTCTTAAAAATTAAAAAATTATCATCTTCTGATTGTTGAATTTCAATTCTCAAAAAATAGTTCATGAGGCCTAAATCAATCATCTCAAATCATTTCTTCATGTCCGATTTAAATGAATCTATGTATAGGTATCCAATAATGATTAAATAATCCATATATAAACATACTAATTAGAATACCTTATCTTTTCATTTATTTTGATATATAAATCTAGTCTCACAGATGCACCTACTGAATCTATTCTCAAATAAATAAGAATAAACCCTATGTTGTATTGCACTCTAGAAGCTTGCTTTAGTCCATAGAGTGCTTTTCTCAACCTATACACATTTCCTTCATGACCTTCAATCTCATAACCTTCTGGTTATTTCATATACACTTCCTCTTCAAGATAATCCATTTTAAAATTTTAATTTTACATCCATGTGATATATAGGCCATTTATTTTGAGATGTCAATTACTAATATTGTTCCTTACCATGTCACAAATGTGCTACTGGAGAAAACATTTCATTATAATCTACTCTATATTGGTTGAGTAAATCCTCTTGATGTAACCAATCTTGTGTTTATGCTTTTGCACTTTTCCATCTCCACTATAATTGGTTCCTTGTAGACTCACTTCACTTCTATCACGTCTTTTCCTTTTGGAAGATCTACCAACTCCCATATTTGATTCTTGTCTATGGCGTCTATCTCATCATCCATGGCTTGAGCCCAAATTTCTTCATGCATTGCTTCTTCAAAAGACATTGGATCTGCAGTTTGAGAAAACAATGTAAAAACTAAAAAAGATTTAGTTGTATCAACATTAGACTCCTTATTTTTTTCTACAATGGACTATCTGATAATGGAGTGATTTGAGTTGAATTTTTTGCTGCTCAGGGAGTTTCTTGTGGTGCTCTTTTTGGAGTCCCTTGCATAGCTGAAATTGATTGTAATCTTGTAGACCTTCTAGTTGTTGATAGAGGTGTAGCTTGTGCTATAACTTGATGTGCATATGTAGGAGTGAAATATGGTATAATAAATTATGGTGCTTTCTCATCTACCATATTATCTTGAGGAATATTTATTGCTATACTGACTATTTTTCTATATTTACATCCCATACCTCATTTTCAATGAATTGAACATCTCTTTTGATTATGACTTTTCTTGTGACTAGATTGAACATTTTGTAGGTTTTCTTATTCTCTAAATATCCAACAAAAATACACTTTCTCCTTTTTTTATAACTTTTTCCTTAGCTCATCATGCACATGTGCATATGCCACACAACCAAAGATTTTAAAATGAGGAACACTGTGTTTTCCAATGAGTCCAAACCAGTTGAGGAATCATGTTTCAAACAATTTTCGTTGTACATATGTTTAAAATGTAAACAATTGTTGTTGTTACTTCCTCCCAATACTCATTTATAATATTTATTCCTTCATCATACTTCTAGTTATCTCCATTATGGTTCTATTCTTCCTCTCTGCCACACTGAAGTTATGCAGAAAAAGGATGAGCAATTTGTATCTGTGCTACATAGAATTTGTATTGGTTCACACACCATCTTTGATATCAATTATTTGAACATAACTTGTTATCGTCCTACACCAAACAACCTCGTAAAATCCCATATATTTTTTACAAAAAATATGATGTTAAAAATCACAACAACAAGATGCTTTTACTTGCTCCTGACAAGAAAATTGTCTTCCACTCACTTGATAAAGAAGACGCATCTCATAATGAAACACAAACTTACTCGAAAACAATAGAACTACCCAAAAAATTTGAAATTGAGAAAGATATGCTTGTTGAACTCTTTGTTGGAAATTATGACATTCATGATGGGATAGTGAATGGATCTAATGGAATTTGTAGAGCTTTCACAACAACACCTGATCTTGACTTGGTATGGATTCAATTCAATTTTATAAACATTGCTCATCAACAAATAAAGTATGCACATATGTATACATATGAAATTATGCATGCATGGGTGCTCATTGCTTGTATATGTAGACCCCTTCGTAAAAAAATATAAAACTCCAGTTATGATTCGGAAGAAATTTCATGTTCAACTATGTTATGCTCATACAATTCATAGAGCATGAGGAACAACATTGAATAATCTTACATTTATCCTTCATGGAGTTAGGGACCATGGTATAATATATACCACTCTCTCTCTGTCAAAAGTGTGGCCAATCCTTAAAAACCTAAAACTAACCCAAAAAATGAGCCCAAAACCTAAACCTAACCCTAAGGGATTGATGGAGGGAAAGTAGTCTGGAATGCAGGGGATGATGGCAGCATTAGTGGTGTCGAAAACTCCCTAGGAAAATCCCCCTCCCCTGTTCTCTACTCAAATGTTAAGGAAGTTTTGAACCATGAATGATCTAGTCAAATACTTATTGGGGTCGGCAGAGGCAGCGGTTGTTTGGGTTCAGTTGGTAGATCTCATGATGGTGGAACTATTTGTGGCGCCTTCTTTCTCCCTTCCATTGCTCGTTCTTCAAAAAATACTCGACATTTTTTTAGGACTTATAACGGTGCCCCTGTAAATTTCTCTCATGTTAAAGGAGTGTTTGGATTTGGTGGTGGTGGTGGCAGGGTTGATGCTTACAAGATCGAACTTGGGAATAGACATGGAGGTGTTTCCCCTATTCATATCACCCCCTTTAGCTTCTCATTAATCACAATATGAAACAGAATGGAATATTTCCACCAAGTAGATCTCACATACTTTCACCTCTCGAGTTGGAAGTCCGCATCAATATGTATGAATGCAAAACACCTTCTACATCTAAAGGGAAGCCCTTCATAATCAAGGGGATGAATCCAAGTTTTTCCTAGACTTTAAGGTCAATAGTAGTAGGAAATTACCTTGAAGTGTCTAGTTCAACAAGGATCCCCACATAAGTTGTGTGGATATAGCAAATGGTATCTGGATCAACATTTAATAAATTTCCCAAGGTGTTGCCTATGAAAACGAGATAATTTGTTGCCCAAAATTGAAGGGAAAAATGTGGCATTCTAATCCAAGCCAGTTTGGTTGAGAATGATTCGATAAGTGGGGTGAAAGATGGGAACCAAGGTTTCAAAATCAAATAATGAGTTTGTTATATCCAAATGCTTTCAGTTATAGTATTCTTATTACAAAGCTTGGTAAAAACAATAATGAAAATTTCTTTAGCACAAGGATAAATATCTAACTGACCTTCAAGCAAGGGAAGTCAATACTTTGAAATATAAGCATGGAGATCAGGTAATGTCCATCCACTAAATTTGTAGATTAGTCCATGCTCCTAGAAGTAAAACTTGGATTTTGTCACATCATCGGCAAAGTTCACGCACGGAGTGTTAGAGGCAGAGGTCATGGTTTTGAAAGTTGATCCCTTCTGAATCACCTCTCGAAATGATTTGTTCTGTTTCAAATAAGCCATCGTATGGTTGTCCCCCAGCTCCTTCCCAACAACATCAAAAAACAACTCCTATAAATGATAACTCATATCATCCGATCAAATCTTTTGAGGTTCTTTTTCCTATTGAGGATGTCACAAAGTAGTGGAAAGTGGTTCATAACAAAAAAAATCTAGAAAAACCATGGTTTCTATTTAGTTGTTTTACTTTTCCTTGCGCTATGGGGCAGTTTTTTTTTTATTATGTTTATTGTAGAGCTTATGGATATATATTGGCTTTCAAGCCCCTTTTTGTACATGGTTTGGGTCATATTCAAAAACCCCTATTTACCCTTATCTAAAAACAAGTGTGGCCAATGTGTATTTATTATATCCTCTTACACAAAAAAAAACTTCACCCTTAAAAAAAAAATTGCAGAAATGACACGAATGAACCTTGAATCAAAATGGAAACTACAAAATTACTTCTCCAACATTGATTCTTCTTCTTAGATTCTCATCTATTCACTAAAAACATGAAGTCTTCAAATTCACAAAGAAGGTGTTATTCATGACCATGATTTAACGTTATCTCAAACAATTTTGTTTACAAGAAACTTGATTGTATTCTCTCACCATAAATGACTCTATCCCAGGATATCATTGTCTATTTGCACATCATGTGCATGGTGTTATGATATGTGCCAAGCAAAATATACCCTTTGTCCAAACACTTTCTTTCCATAATACAAATGTCAAAGCAATTTTTGTAAATTTTCTTCTCCATGGACAACTTACAATGATCATCAATGTATATTCATCTCTAAAAGCAATATTTGAAAACATCCATATTGTTTTGGACAAAGTTTTATCAAATGTTTTCTTTGATACACCTTCATACTTATTCAAAGATTTCACTATTGATATGCACATACACACAAAAAAATCCAAGCTTCTAAGGACATACATGCAACAAAAGAACTTCCATTTCTGTATTCCATGAGCAAGTGTGTTTTCACACAACAATATTGATCATATTTGGTCAAATTTTGTACAATATCTTTGTCAATCATATGAGAGACATGTGTACTGGAGTGATCATCATGTTATTTTTTATTCTCCTTAAAAATGACAAATAAAGCATTCACTGGTAAGATTATTGGTTTTCAATTTTATTCTCTAGTCAAATAACATTCTACTTAACTACGACATTTCTATTTTTTTCCAATTACATTATTATTAGTCTTACATTATGTAGGTTTCCATCTTTTTCCGAATATGGACTCTATCAAAAGTTTTAAAAAAAAAAAATCAAAACACAAACCAAGAATAATCTCATGACATACAACCAAAATCTAGCAACAATAATTTTGATCAACAAATCGAGACAACATTGCTCCAAGATTCCAAATGGTAACTCTTCACTGCTTTGATAAAACTTATTAACTTTCTTACATTTCATGAAGCTATAGGGACTGATTCAAATATTAACTTGGTTACATTTTATTAACTTGCAGCACATAGGAACTGATTCAAGTATTCCCTCCACAATACTTTAGCTTTGTTCATAGAAACCATGAAAAGTTTTCGAAGGAGACGTGCTTGTTGTCTATGAAATGCACATGTCAAAGCCACTTCTCCCTTAAAAGTTGAATTTTTACATACAGACCTTGTTGAAAAAAATGGAAATATGATAATTACCATGAACATTAGCAATAACCTTGTTGATGTATTTGCACCACAAGTCATCCCAGGAATGGGTTTACACATCACCAATTTTGCAATCAAGGATAAAACAAAATACCAAAGAGGTGATGTTGACTGTTGCATTGTGGTCACCTCTAAAACTAGAATGGAAAACCATTCCAACAGTTTGTGAAACACGAAGACTAACACCTACAAACAATACATTCTCTTGTGCATTTACTTATCGCATACTTAGTTGGTTCCTTTGGTGCAATTGTTACAGGAATTCATCACTCTAATGACCACTATGTACTGTATGTGAAGGACGATGACACTGAACATGACATAACAATTGTAAATTATTATTTTCCTTTCTTTTGTTTTAATTTCTTTCCCTAGATTTGTCTTTATTTTTGCCACTTAATCTCAGTGCCACTAACATGTACTACTGCCTTGTTTAGGTTTAATTAGGAAACCTTTTCCTCCCTCTACTCTACATGATATAAGAGAGCCTTGCTACTAGAACACTAGCACTCTTTTTTTTCAAAAAAAATTATAGACAAGGACCAAAAGGGTCACGCACTTTTTGTGCAAGTCTTTCTTCTTTCACTAATCCTCTCATTGATACATGCACAAAAGAACATTTATAGTCTCTTGTAAATTCTAACACAAAGGTATCTATTCATGCTCTCTCATTTCTTGCATCAAACATTTTGGTTCTTTTTTTTTTGCTTAGTTATTCTTTTTTTTCCTTTGTATATCAATAACCATAATTTCTTTTTCACGCACATATAACATGTTTGCTAAGACCAAAAAACATCTACCTTTCTCCATTCCAAACATTATGTGATGATTGTGGTCATACAACTGAAGTAGACTTGGTAGAAGAAGAAACCATCTCTTATTGCACATTGTGCAATAACAAAACACCTTACAAATATGAGCACATGCTATAATGTTTTGTACAAATACGAGATGGCTCCATTGATTACACTTTACACTAGCCCCTTTTGAGCAAAGTCTTTCCCAAATTGTGCGCAATCACATATGAACAATATCAATAGGACATCTCCTATACAATTTTTCTCCTCAGTCAATTCAAAATCAATGGAACATTCACTAACACAATCGACAACAACATTGCCTCCATCAAGCTACTCTAGTCCATACACACATTCTAGTAATCTTACCTATTCCTTTTACACCATAGAAAAATTAAATCCATCCTTCAAAATATTCTTTGCAAAACAATCTAACACTTCCCATATTCACTTTTAACCTTTTCTTTTAACAATTCTATTCTCTTCTTTGTTTCAAGTTCACATATTTTCCTTCCTCAATCTATATATTTTAGTTTTTACCTTCTTAATTTCATTGCAAACAACAACTCTTGTTTGTATTTGTCTATTGCTCAACCTAGTCACGTTTTTGTTTGTATTGTGCCTCCATGGTTACAAAATCAACATGTATAAAAAACCATCACTTTCTATAAGTTGGAAATGATTAAAATTTTCCATCTTATATCTTATAATTGAGACAAAAGCAATCATATTTCAGGCAATTTATTTGTGTCTTAGGTTATTTTTGTTGCTCCTTTCCATTTAGAAGTTTTTGACACCACAATTATTAGATTTATCTTAAGATAATTATGATGTTTTTTGTTACTATAAGTGTTTTAATTTCTGTATCTCTTTGTATTTTTGACAAATTGACATTTTTTGGGCACTTTCTTAAGGTCTTCTCTTGTTGCTCATGTTGACTCGATGAGAAAGTTATGGCATGAACGGTTTGATCATCTCAATTACATGTATCTACAACAACTTTTTTCATAGAATATTCTAATAAGCCTTCCAAAAGTCTCAAGTACTCATGGTGTTTGTTCAGGGTGCATGCTTAGACAGCAACACCAAGATTCTTTTTATAAAGGGATGGGAAATGAGTGTTAAGGCTCCACTTAAGTTAGTACAAAGTGATTTAATGAATTTTTCCACTAGGTCATTTTCTAGTGCAAAATATAGTATCAACATTTATTGATGATTTTACACGAATGACTTGGGTGTAGTTTTTGCAATATAAAAGTGAAGTCTTTGAAAACATCAAGGTCTTTAAGGCCTTTATTGAAAAGAAATCAAGATTTTTACTAAAAAACTCTACACAAAGAATGGGGGGAGTATGTTATCAATGATTTTCATGATTTTTGTACTGACAACAATATCTTGCATCAGTATACAATGCCATGCACCCCTTAACAAAATGGTGTACCTGAGCAAAAAAAGAACACTTGTGGAAATAAAAAACTATATGATTTAATCTAAGGACTTATCACCTAAGTTCTGGGAAAAATTTGTGAATTGTGCAAATTACATTGAAAATTGAATTCCCCACAAGGCAGTTCAAGGTGTGACTCTTGAAGAAGCATGGTCAGGTGAAAAACCTGATGTATCCAATTTTCATGTCTTTCGAAGTGAAGCATGGGACTTTATTCCTGATGATAAGAGGAAATTTATGTACAAGAAAAGTCGAGAAGTTGTATTTATTTCTCATTGTGAGCGTGTGATGGCATATCACCTTTTTAATCTTGCTACCCATGAAGTATTACTTCGGCAAGATGTTTGAGTTTGATATTGATATTCCCATGGAACCTACTTCTACATATTCTCTTCCATCTCTTGTATCTAATGAGGACATGGTTATTGATTTTGATGTTGAGCCTATTTTGAATCCTGCTCTGCCACCTCCTCCTCTGAGACCCATACCTAAGTGGCTTCAACCTACCTTGCAATCAGTTGGTGATTTGGATGGTGATCTTGTTTATCATCATCACACTAGATCTAAGATTTCTAGAGTTGTTGACTTACGTTGTACTCATTCTATGCCTTCTGGTATGGATCTTATAAATCATGTTATTTCTTCATATCCAATGACATTTTGAGGTAGGAGGAAAACTAGAGTGGGACATTAGTATGCAAGAGGAATATTCTTCTCTTATGAAGAATAATACTTGGGAGTTGGTTCCTCTCCCTAATGGAAGAAAACTCGTGTGTTGTAATTGGGTCTATAAGACCAAATATGCAATTGATGGCTTTGTAGATCAGTGCAAGGCACGTCTTGTAGGAAAGGGGTTTTCACAAATCGAAGGAGTGGATTACTCCGAGACATTTTCTACCCTTACAAATATGGATTGTGTGTGCCTTGTTCTTTCCATCGTTGCATTGTTCGTTGCATTACATTAATGGCTAATATACCAAATGGATGTCAAGAGTTTCTTCTTACATGGTGATCTCCTCGAGAAGATTTATATGGAGCAACGTGAGGGCTCCATGCAGGATAGTTACCTAGTTTGTAGACTTCGATGTTCTCTTTATGGCCTCAAACAAGCTCCTCAAGTTGGGTATGAGAAGATGGATGATTTTCTGTTGACTATTGAATTTCATCATTGTGATTCTGATCATAATGTAGATGTTTTGAAAGATGGTGAATATTTGTTAATCTTGTTTTTGTATGTTGACGATATAATCCTTGTTAGCAATTCAAATTCTATGATTCATGACATGCAACACAAATTGAAGGTAAATTTTGATATGATAGATTGGGATAATTACACTATTTTATGGATGGTATTTCCATTGGGTAGCAGAAATATGCCTCAGATCTGCTTCAAAAATTCCACATGCCTACTTGTAAGCCAACTCCCACTCCATTTCAGTCAGGGATTGAGTTGACTATTTGTCGTCAAGATTTTATATCGATGTGCATGATCTTGATTTGCCCAATGGAAGCAGCATAAAGTTTGCAACAGTTAGGGAAGATCACATATGGACATGGTGATATTCCTTTGTGTTTGAGAGAGGCACTTCCCTCATATGATGGGGGTTTTTGTATTTTCGACGCTTTTAACATAAAATCGCAAAGGAGAGAAAAATGGGAAGGAGAAAGAAGAAGGAAGAGGATGGAGGAAGTGAGGAATCCATAACAGACTAGACTCAAAGAAATGTTGAGATAACTCAAACATAAACACAAAATAAAACCCTCTTTCTCTCACATGAAGGGTAGAATACAATAATGTATGCAGAAAGTAAGAAGCAAAAACTCTTCACAACCCTTGAACCATATAGATATGGCACAAAGTCCACATACACTGACATTCAACACAAATTCTGAGTATAAAAACATCCTATATAACAAGGGAAAAAAAACAGTGTTAATGGCATCATTCAACAAGGCATAATTTTATGATTGAAAGGCGTTAACAATGTAGGAAAAGATAAATACATCAATTTTGTATTCAGATATTCATGGAATAAGGAAAAAACATATAGACATAAACTTGCAGCATAAATCCTCATGTATTCAAGAGAAAGAGAGAGGCAGGTCAACCCCCATTATAGTTGATTTCAAGTCTTATATAGGCACATTTACCAAAAAGTAGTTATGTAACTACTTTATGACTTAACCCGCTCCCAACTTGAGTTGACATAACCCAAGTTCTTTACAATTTGCACAAATAAAATATTTTAATTAATTCAAGAAATTAATTAATTAATCACATTCCATGACTTGAATGACTTTTCTCAATGACATTGGAAAGTATCCATGTCTCTTCACATTATCTTAACCACTGAAGTTGGAGCATTCAGAGTTCAAACAATCTAATTTCGATTGTCCTAAAGTAGTTGTTGATCTATACAAAATCAGCATCCTTCTTCGTGAATCATGACAAAGTCCAGTACAACAGTTTGACAAGGTGTTTCAACTTTGATTGTAATCCAATCGTGTTCTTTATAGTGAACTAGCCTTCTATAAAAACCATGTCCACTCTCAATCATAACATGCTTCAGCTTGATTACGTCCCCAACAATCTCGCCACATTCAAATGGCAAGGCTTCACATTCAAGATCATAAACATGACATTTGGTCATGTGGTCAAACACTTCGCAAACATCCATTCAATGCTTTGGTTTTACATGTGAAATCCTTTGAAAACCCTCTACGAACTAAACAAATAAAATAGGCAATGAAATTAAACACAAATACAATCCACTTTAAGGTGTCAAACATAGGAGCATGTGGTCTAAATTTGGAGTACTTTCGTTAGATAAATCATAAGGTATGAGCATGTTACCATCATGGAGGGCATAAAGGGAGCTAGAGCTAAGAAGTTGTGTGGAGGAGAACAGGCTTTGTTTGAATATGACTTAAATTACCATTAAACCTCCCATAATCACATGTTTTGAGGTCTTTTTGAATGTTCTAAAAACATGGTGCATATACCCAAGCCAATAAGAATCTTTACTATGGCATGGTGCATGTTTTGGTATTTAGGAACTTTAAAGTGCCCAAGCGCACTCTTTCATGCTATGTGGAACTTGACTTAAGTGGGGTGCACTTATCGAAGGAAATAAGAACCTAGGCACACCTTTTTAGCCTACATGGAACATTCCGAGCGCCTAAGTGCACTTTACGCAGAGGAGCATGCATCCAAATTTGGAGCAATTTAGTTGGATAAATCATAAGTTATGAGCATGTTACCATCATGGAGGGCATGGTGGGCTAGAGCTGAGGAGATGCACGGAGGAGAACATATTTTGTTTGAATATGACTTAAATAACCATTAAACCTCTCGTATGCACATGTTTTGAGGTCTTTTGGAATGTTCTAAAAATATAGTACATATACCCAAGCCAATAAGAATCTTTACCATGGCATGGTGCATGTTTTGATTTTTAGGAACTTTAAAGTGTCCAAGTGCACTATTTTATGCTATGTGGGACTTACTTAAGTGGGGTGCACGTATAAAAGGAAATAAGAACCTAGGCACGCCTTTTTAGCCCACATGGAACATTGAACATCCCTAAGCACACTTTCTAAAGGCATTTGGAATAGCTAAAAGGTGAGGTGCTCATGGAGAAGGTTCCTATAACCTTGGGCACTCTGACAAGGCCCATTTGGAACCAATAAAGTGCAAAGGCACATCCATAAGGGCTTTTAAGAACCAAGCTAAGGCATAGAGTGCATGTATAATGAATTTTTGGAAACAAAAAGGCATGGGGCGCACATAAATCGTGTTTTAGTACCGTCCAAAGGCTCTGGATGCATGTATAAGGTGATGTTAAAGCCATAACAAAAAAAAAGTGCACATGGTTTTAGGAACCAAAAAGGTGCATGCGTGGACATTTCAAAACAAAACCATAAAGTGCTTTGATTTGATCTTACAGAACATAAACTAGTTTAACATAGACCATTTAAAAATTTGACGACCAAACGGAGCAATGAAATGGTGTCATAATCAAAATGAGAGCGGTGAAGACGACATTGTTGACATGGGGTGTTTATACTCAAAATCCATTTCTTGAGTGGTTCTAACACATTTGAGAACAAATTGGAATGTTCCAGACGATCCATTTTTTTTGTGACAACACTACTAATTGTAAAACTAAATTAGCGGATGTCAATCTGTATAGACAATTAGGGTACAGTCTTCTTTATTTGGCCCATACTCATCCCGATATGAAATTTGTTGTTAACCTTGTCTCTCATTTTTCTCACAAGCCTCATGAGTGGCATTGGCAAGCAGCAAAACATATTTTGTGTTATATTCAAGGGTCTTTGAATATTGGCATTCATCACACCATAGTGATCTTCTGATATTGAGGAGTTCACGAATTCGGATTGGGGTGGATGTCATGATACACAACAATCTATTTATTTCCATTTTCTAGATCTCATTCCATTGATTGTGAGGATTTGATGCAAGCCATTGTGTGGCCAAAAGTATTGAGTTGGATTGTTACTTTTTGTGGAGGTTTTGAAGTTTTTTTCTGTTAAAACTCTACGTATGGCTAAAAATGAAGGATTTCCTCGTCAAGGAAGAGTTGTCACGAGAAATTGAGGACAACAATCATACTTGTGATGACTCTGTCACTGTTGATCTCGCCAACACAAATATTCTTCATGTAACAATAAAACTACCAAAAATATTATGGAATGATGGATGCAGTTGACTATTTACGTAGGTGCAAAAACATGGAGAGAAAAATGTTTTAGCTTGACTAAAGCAAAAACAAGTCAATTTGTGACAATTGCTTAGGAGGGTCCATTCCTAATATAGGAAGTGTGACCCTAACGAGATTGTTGTTGATTTTGATTACATAAAGGCCACATTTCAAAATGAGTGCCATAATCCAGAATTTGCACGAGAAATTATTTATGCAATGAAATAAATCAAGCAAGAAATGATGAAAAGCGTGTATGGCACACTTTTGAAATCATTGATCTCAAAGATCTCGTATGGGATTCATCTGTTGCATCATGTATAGTAGTTTGTTGTAGTGAAACTACTCCTATTTCAAAAGATGTTGGCTAAAAAGGATCCACATAAGGCTTTCAATGTTGCTTTTCTTGTAAAGGCAATTAGAAGATTTGTCACTGGGGTTGGCCCTTTATAGAAGCACAAATTTGTAAAATGGCCAGCCAATTGAAGCAGTTGGTGGCATTGAGTGGCTAGTTTGCACAAGATGTTAAGAGGTATTGCATTGATTTCAATGTAATTAGAATATAGAGGTGAGAAAAGTAAATTCACATAAATGGTCAGCACGAGGCCTTGGATACAATGGAAGTTTTACTGGCAAAAAAGGTGTTAGAAGTGGATGATTTTAAAGGTCTTACTATAGGTGTGGAGCTACAGACCATTATTAAAGAGACTATCCTAAGTTTCAAACTTTCGCACATTGTGAGGAAGGGCACAAGCTCGAGTGTTTGAATTTGATGAAAATAATTATGGGGTTTGAGGACATATTGCAAGTGTTATGAAGTTGGCTCAACAAGGTAAAAGCTAGGAGCACACCAAAGTAGCATAGAAAAGTTATGACAAGAAAAATGTGAATATAACAACTGGAATGGGATGAATACCTAAGCTAAATTTATTCCACCTGTGTAGCAAATTGATTTCGCAAAGTACATGATGATGTTAACATGTGTCCAAAAATTCATTAGAACCTTCCAATGGGAAATGTAAGTCATGTGCAAGTTGTAAGTGTTGATGTGTGTTTAATGCACTTAACAAGTAAAGGAGAATGAATTATCCTCTCGTTTTAGGATCAAGGGATGACCTAGTGTATGGGTTGTGTATATGCAATTTTTAAAGTAACCAAATGGTGAAATAATGGTAATGTATTGTTTCCCCACTTGGTGGTTTCCTTAGGGCCCCAGTAAGATCCTAAAAATTAATCTAGCATAAACATGGTATCTGCAATGATGCATATTCACACATTTGGGTAATCAAAATAAACAAAAAGAGAGGATATGGAGAAAAGGGAACTCATATTTCATGTTTGAGGCTCACAATTTTCAGATTTCACAACTTTCAAAGCCCCACAAAAACAACAAATATCTATCTAGTCTAACACATGTTCAAATTTAAAAGAGATGCATTTTAGAGCCTATCAGATACATTTCAAAGTCTATGAGAAGATAGATGTAAAAATATTTCATAACAAGCCCATACATAGTGAATTGATTGACTTACACACATCCACAACATTTATAAAGAACAAAACATAATTAAGAGTGAGTAAAACCAACGAGAGCATGACTTAATTCATGCACATGATAGCGAGAGATTTGAATCCGCAATGTGTCCTCTTTAGGATAACAAACTCATAACATTACATTTGGAAAATGAAAGAAAATATTGGGATCACTTTCAGACCATCCCCAAAGATTTTTTGGCGAGCCCAAAATGAATAACAATTTCTTCCTACCCCACAGCAGTCTTAATGCAAAAATATATAGAGATCTTGAGTCACAACTATCAATAATTTCCCTAGCTATGAGTGCCCCATTTAATGTGCAAACAATTATCTTCATTGATCAAATCTCCACTAGCCATTAAATGTTAGTGCCTTGCTTACTAAGTCAAATTCATTGTAATCACCAGTTCGAGCTCATTCAAAAATCTCGACATCAAATTATAGCTCTAAAATGGATCCAAAATGTTTGTAAAAAGGGCCCTACATTCACTAAGTCTTTACTCCCACACTATCCCAAATTTGGGCTCTACTTCAATGGACTATTACATGACCCCTTGTGTTCTATAGAACATTAGTGCCTTTTTTATGCAGAATCCAATTTACTCATTTTGAGCTTGTTTACCAGTAGTCTCACTAATCGCCAAGACCAATTATGAGCTTATGTTCAAACTCAATTAAAGTCCATGTTTAATTTAGACAATTAAAGTGTCCAATGTGCCTTAACACGATTTATTTTTTTTAGGTATATCTAATTGTGACAAATGGCCAATAAGGGTCACTTGGCTTAAATTTGAACTCTCCTTGAAATCAAATAGTCCCTATGATGAATATAAATGGCCCCTAGGACCTTTAAATGATTACTACTCTTCACCGCTGTCATATAACCATTGGAAATCACTTTTCAGGAGCTTTCCAATGAGTGTGAATATGTCGCATTTGATGCTATGTGCCAAAAATTATGAGCTCTCAAAACCCATTATCTTGATTCTTGATTTATTGATGAAAGAAGTGGGTACCGAGAAGTTTTCTTAGTGCAAGAAAGACATGTTTGCTCACAATTGTTAAAGTATGGGCTTCTGCTCTCTTTATGCATAGTATTCAACAAGTGAAAGATTGTTGGAAATGTTTCAACTTTGCATGGTTCTGTGTAGGGTCGTTATATGCAGATGTTGTGTTGTGCATGCTTGCCCGGCACTATTGTATGTGAATGTTTGCATAGGAATCCGTGCACAAGGCTTGGGCAGCCTGGTGACACAACTATGAGCAGGGCCCTAGTGTGCAAGAAGGTTGTGAAGTGTTCCACAACAACTAGCTATGCAATGAGATTATGTGAGTTGTGTAACACAATAATACAAGTAGTTCATTTCAAGACGTTAACATACACTTGTCTGATTACAATTGTTGATTGGAGGAGAGCAAACATCATCTTGATAATGGTCTACCACGAAGTAGTTGGAGTGTTAGTTACTAATGACTTGCTTCAGTGGCAGGTGGAGTTGTGCTGATTCCCCTATTGCATGAACGTCACAAGTGTGACACTAGTATATAGGCATGCAATCTTTTTAGAGAGATGGTTCAGTTTTCAATTGTTTGGTAAACTAGGTTGGACTAAATATTGCATGTTGCTACTCGGTAGATTGTCTTTGTAAAATTTGTATATACAGTAAATTGATGTATGATATTGCAGAAGCTTGAGAACGTAATCATAGTGTAAAATGTTTATAGCTGATACAATTGAACGTAGTTACTTTGTTGGAATTTTTACCCATAAGGATTTTCCATGGTGAAATATTGTGTCTATTTTGTGTCATTCTTACGTTAATATTCTGATTACAACATAGCTCTTCTTTGTGTTTGGTTTATCTTGTACAAATGCATATGTTCTCCACAATTACTTTTTCCAGTAAACCGTTTTGGGCTTTTTAAGATGACAACAATCAAAACCTATAGGACACGTATTATTTATAACTTTCCAGCAGATTTATAGCCATATACTTTTTAAGATGGCAACTTGTTTGTTGTTGTGAGGTCGACAGAAAAAGAGATAATGTTGCTATAAGAATAATAACAAGCTAGAGAAAATTATGGCTTGCCTGCTAGACCAATTTATTGCATGTTTCTTCAAAGTATAGCTACTAAATTGCATATTCAGATACCACATTGCATGCACATCGAGAATTAAACAAAAACCTGGTCTTCAAAATAAGTGCAAAAAGAAACCCTAGTGTACCATATATATAAACCTCATCACAGACTGATAATTGAAATGATACAAATATCAAATCCAAAACAAATCTGTATACCACCAATTCCCATAATCACAAAATTCATTTGAAGAATAAGTAAATGAAAACTGCAGAACTGTTAAAATGACATCAAAAAGGAAAACAAATCCATAGAAATATGTTGCCCCTCAAATGTGAATAGTGCACCCTCATATTGCGTGTGGGAATATATTTGCAGCTGAACTATCATGTACTACTCTTCCATTATATCCCCTTCAATAACTTTCACTTGCTCTCTCAAAGGGAATATTTTTGTTGACAAAACCTCTGTATTGCAGATCATTAAATTAGTTCAACAAAGAAAACTGCAACATCCTTAGATTCAAACAAAAGGAATGGTAAATCATATGAACAACCATGACACTTGTTTAAAACACTCTTCAAAAACTGAACAAAATTTTAATAAAATTTTGAATATAGCATGAAATGATCCAAGCACAACCTAAAACTTCCTTTTTCACACGTCTACCATCAAAATGTTATCTGCAACTTAACATTGGTTCCTTTTTCCTTGGAGTCTGACCCGATTTGAAAAATGAACATTTTGGCCATGCAGATCAAAGGTCTAGAGACTAGACTCCAGAGATTTAGGATTTTACAAATAATAAGAAAACCATTATATTCTGCTGAGATTTATATTATAAGCACCAATTTAGCACATCAAACTCCATTAAAAACCCGGTATGCACTATATAAAAACGGGATGTTTTCTCTGCTTAAAGCATGAACATCAATACATTCTTAAAGAACATTAGCAAAAGTCCAATATGTAAGTTTATCAAAAATGGATTTTTGGTTTTTTCTAGAGCTTAAAAAATACAGTAAGGTAAGAACAGGATATGATATGATGGCAATATGAATGTAATATATTAGAGGCTTAAGAATAAACTGTACACACTTTCTTAAGGTCATAGCTGCACACTTCTGGATTTCATAAACGGCACATTTTAGATTTCATAATGGCACACTAATTTCCATCTTCAAATTAAGAACATGATATGATATGGTGGCAATACAAATGATCTATGTTAGAAGCTTAAGAAAATACTAGATCCACTTTCTTAAAGGTAACAGCCCCACAGTATTGGATTTCAAAGTGGCACATTAAGCCAAAATGGAATCACCTTGGCAACTTGGGAATGGCTGAGCAAGGAAATTCTATGAAAGATGAACCATGACATGTAGAGTCAATGGGTCTGCAATCTCGTTCAAACTTAAAACTCTGACCAAGATTCCAAAATGGTATACACAACTTTTTATTCAAGCATGTGTGTTTATATATATATACTAGCAAATAATCATATAGCTAATATTTTTTATCCAAGCATGTGTGTATATATACAGTAGCAAATAACTGTATAGCTAAAACATTTATTTAACCAAGCTTACTGCTTCATTTATATTTCTATTAAGTACAGTAGAAAATTGCAGAACAATGTTCTGCTATTGCTGGGATAACGGAGTAAATATGCAACATACATCACAATCACAATTTGTGGACAGATGATCAGCAGACTTCTGCTACATTTTCAAATATATCAGTACGAAAAGCATATAGAAGGTTCCACAGATAGCCTACAGAAGCTAAAGAATTTAACCAGTAGAGGATACTGAATTTTACACGTTGAAAATTCCTCAGATAACTGGCACATGTTACAGACTTCATCCAGCAGAGCATACCTTGGTTTTGCATTTTGAATATATTTAAGATATTATGGACACACTAATAACCCCTAAGCAGGACAGATAATCTCATTGTTTCTGAATTCAAACCCCACTTTCCTAAGAAGCAGAGAGTCAATTAACTTCGCCGGGTGTGGAAGAGATTCAAGAAAAGCCTGTGGAATTACTCGCCTTGTTCCCATATGATCAATAATCTGTAAATATGTCATCATCACGGATTGGACGCTGGCTCATACCTCTAAGTGCCTTTGTCTATTAGTAGCCAGTATTACATACGTTTTTCTTGATTGTATGAAAATGTCTAGAAGACCATGTGAAAAAGAACTGAAAGTATTGTTTTAAAACATTTGACATAGTAGCTTACTGCGTGAGTGAAATTTCCAGCTCTTTTAGGTTTGCATAGTGAGGTATTCTAAGATAGAAACTCAAAGCAT
Source organism: Taxus chinensis (assembly GCA_019776745.2). Lineage (NCBI taxonomy): Eukaryota > Viridiplantae > Streptophyta > Pinopsida > Cupressales > Taxaceae > Taxus > Taxus chinensis. The sequence continues at coordinate 190,542,556 of CM034157.1, read as the reverse complement.
TTTTCTCTGGGGTTTTGGAATTTCCACCTAATTTCCTTGAGCACTATGGAACTGAACTTGGTACTGAGGTTGCAACTCCGGAAGCTGCATCGCAGCAGGATCACTATGTTCCACATACTTCAGCCAGTTCACCAAGAGTGCTGAGTTCTTGGTTTGTGGGGATGGCATCTTTAGTATTCCCTTCACTAATTCCTTCTGCATCGTGCCTCTTATCTTCCATATTCACCAGAATTTAAGCAGTTTTTGTTCTTTTGCCCCATGATAGCCACTGAACCCTTTAACTTTGTTGCAGTCTTCTTCGACGCAGCTTCGCAAGAATGGTTGATAATTTTATAGATATTGAGGCATAGATCCTGAAAGCCCTCAGTTTTAGACCTCCTTATTAGCAATTTATGGGCTTCTCACCTTCTAACAATTGCTGCAGCAATAAGTGACTTGGGAGTGAGCATCCATCGATAACCTCTGCCCCATAAACCAAGCTCACCACTTCCCGCCCCCCCCACCCTCTTCCCCCTTGCCAATGCATGGTTCACAGTCCTCAATATTACACATAATGCTTAGTTTCTCAAAGCTCTTTACTTCCAATTTGACAAGGTTTAATGAGTCTTTGGATTTGCCAAGATTAATCTCCAGATTTTCACTTAGATGTTTTTTGGAGGACTATTTTTTAGTCCTCTTCCACCAATGGACTTCTTTTGGTATTTCCCGTGTATCAGGATGACACGACAGGCCAATTAATTGTTTTATTGGTGTCAACAGTGGCAGCTGCATTATCTGGTATTGGAGTGGCCATTTTTGTTATTACTTCACAAATTTGAGGCATTCATGCAGTCGAATCCATCATCAAATCCCTAGCAATTCTTAACACTTTCAACAAGGACAAAGACTCGGCTATGTTTCTTGTATTTTTACTTGTAATGGCCTTAAAAGCTTTAATCATGAGACCATTGTGATTGTATATGATACATCCTATATTGGTATTCCCTGGGTTCTTTTGGCTAGCACCAATGCAGTTGAGTTTGTAGAATGGTGATGGGATAAAGATCCAAACAGGTTTCGAAGGTATAGGCCCTCAAATTTCTTTGGTCCCAATTCAATATGGTTTAATAAATCTTGAATTTTACAAAATTTATGATCCAATCATAACCATGCCAGTCTGTGCTCTCTCTTTGAGAGTCCTGTGCACATAGCAGAGTCCACGCAAAACCACAATGACTCACACCGTTGTCACAACCCAGAGTCACCTAGCACCATCTACACAGCACCAAATTTCATACCATGCAGCTCAGCATCTACGGAGAATAACCATCGGTCATGTGGAGACTCAGCACCATGGTGCACCATGACAAGCATCACTTCCAAAGCTCATGCCACCTCAACATGCTTATCTGCATACCATGCATCTATAAGTTGAACTATCACACCTACAAGAAGGCGAACCATCATTGTTGCAGAAGTTGAACCATTTTTTAACAATTTGCTTGTAATGATATATTGTAGCCATTCGACCCCAATAGGGACAAGCATCGAATGGTCTTTTGTTCACACTTTTAGTCTACACAAATCGGTTAGGAAGAGTCTTCCCCTTTCTGATCACAGGAATCATCATTCTTAGCCTAGCTGCATATTATACACATGTACCATACTTATTCATTTCTCGTTGAATAGAAGGGCATTATTCTACAGTTTCTTGGCATTTGAATGTGTAATGGTGCACCTACTTTTTTGTTTACCATTTTATAAACACGATAATGTACTAGCTGAGTTATTGGGGTGTCCTCTGTGTCACCGTCATTGGCCCCGTGATGAAAATCTTTGGTCGCAGATCAAATATTTTCACATGCCCATAAATATGCTAGCACAACAAAATGAACAACTTGGTACCATATCAGAAATACCCAAAAAAACATACTCACAAGAGTAAGATGGCTGACCCCCAAAAGAATCCTTCAGATGCCTCACTAGAGATCCAACAACTCATTCAATTTTCTCTCAAGGAGAGCAATGCATTACACTCTTTAGCCAATTCCACAAATCCTTGATGCAGGTTCGTCCAACATCATCTTATTCTTCTTGCTCCCCTTGTCACTCCATCATTTTAGCAACAAAGTTTAAGTCTATTTAGACATTCCTATGTTTGAAGGCAAAATTGACTTTGGAGCATTGGATCGCTAGATCCAACAAATGAGAGATTGTTGGAAATGTGTTGTATATTTTTCATGATGCCCATAGGGCGTTGAACCTAGCTAAGTTAACACTCGCATTTAGACTCGTACATATGGTAACGAGTCGATGGTGAATCTTTGAGGGTCTTCAAGTATCTGTGTGGGACTTCTAGCTATGCAATATGCTATCAGGTACATGGTTTTGCGGATTTTAACTGGGTTGGAGATTTTGACTGCTGACAATTTCCAAGTGCTTATGCACTTAAATTGTTTCGATGTAGCAGTGTACTCGCACCTGAGCATGAGGCAAGCAGTTGCTATAGCGAGCAACAGAGGCATAGTATGTGGCAGGCGAGGTCTTGCCAGTAAGCAAGCATTATTGTTACAAAGCTTGTGTTCAAATACTGGTCTCTTATAGAAAGTTATAAGGATAGACTCTGACAGTCAAAGTGCAGATAATGATTGGCAGACAAAATTAAGTATCATTCTCTGAGATGAGCATCTTGGTGGAGCAGAATACTATTTTGTTAGAGACATCGTTTGGAGACCATAAGGTAATGTTGGAAAAAGTTGATACAGATGACAATGTTGTTGATTCTTTGACGAGGTTATGAGTGCTAATAAATTTTCTTGGTGCAGCTGAAAGTGTGACCTTTAGCAGCTGAAAGTATGAATCGGTGGCCCCCAATGGAGAGTATTCAATAAGTGGAAGATTGTTAGAATGTGTTGCATATTTTCCATGAATTACAAAAGTGTACACAGACGGAGATTGATGAATTTTTTTTGGGAACCATGACTCGTCACATGTTTGAGAAAGGTGGTCTTAGGTCTCCATGTTTTATATAACCCGTGATTTTGGTATCCGTTGTATTGTAATAATGTTTGGATGGGTTTTTTTTATGTACCCTACAAATACTCACACATGCACTAGGATACAGAAAAACTTTGAAGTATGTTATTGTACTGTAAATGGTTGAGTTAATATTATAAGGAAGAAGGTTATTGTATTGGGTCTTTAACCCAAAAGGGTTTTCCCAGGTGAAATATTGTGTGTATGTCATTTTTCCTATTCAGATTTAGCTTCAAGATTTTGTCAATATTGTCACTAATTTATAAGTTTATCAGTCATTTCTCTTCACTTGGTATCAAAGCTAGGTTTTTGCTTTGTTTGAAGAGTTAGGGTTTCTTTCCCTATGATAAACTTTTTCTTGAGTAGGACCTTGTGCATGTTACCGAACTTTGTGTGAAGGAACTGACGAGAAGCACAAGGATAAAGATCGAAAAATTTAATGGATGATATGAAAGCTCGAGATGGAAGATCTTGTAGATTGAGATCAGTGGGTTGTTGCATCAAGAGTAAAACCTGCAAGTACAAAGGAAGAAAAATGGAAGAAAATGGGAAAATATCAATAGGAAGGCAAAGTGTTCAATCAAATTGTATTTGTCAGATTCAATCCTACCAAAATTTTCAGACACAAGCCACATCTTAGGAAAGGGATAAATTGTTGACACCATATCAAACAAGGTCTCTGGTAAATAAATCCCACCCCCCCTTCACGAAAAAAGTTGTATTCACCAATGATGAATGATGGTGAGTTTGTGGCTGGACACCTAAGCACCTTTCATACTGTGGTAAGTCAGTTACTTTCTATTGAAATTAAAATGGATGGGAAGAAGAAAAGTGTGTTATTCCGCTTTGTTCTTTACATAAATCTTGCAATAATCTAGTTATGGCAATTACAAGTACTGCATCTAAATTGAAAGTTGAGGATATAGCAGAAGCCCTATTATCAGAAGAAATGAGGCAGTAATAAGTCAAGGATTCTCAAGCGAAGGATGGCTTGATTGTAAGAAGTTGTTCGCAAGAGCAAATCAAAAAGAAGTTATGTTAATCAAAGTCCAAAGGTAAATCTAAGACTACATACAAAGATAAAGAGGAAATGTTGGAACTGCAGAAAACTGGGCATTTTAATAAGGAATACAGATCTAAAAAAGTTGAAAAGGATAAATCATCAAACAATTCCACATCTACAAATATGAAGCTCTCTAGTGAATACTCGAGGGCTTTATTCTTGTCAACTTCAAGCTCACATGCATGGGACGATACATGGCTGATTGACTTCGGTGCCTCTTTTCATATGACTCCCCATAGCCATAGGGAGTGGTTTAGTGAATATGAAAAGGGTTAATGGAGGTGATGTCTTCTTAGAAGACAACTTGAAATAAAAAATCATAGGTCGAGGACGAGTCAAGTTGATGTTCAAAGATGGCCAAATTAAAACCCTTCTTGGTTTTTTGCACATTTCGGATTTGGCAAGAAACCTAATTTTTGTAAACAAGATGAATGATGCAAGAGCGCATGTAATAATTTGTAAGGATAGTTGCAAGATGGTCTGTGGAGCAATGGTATTGGCAAAAAGAGTTCGAACATGAACATTGTTCAAGCTTAAGGCAAGCATTGTAAGCAATGTGTGTAATAGCTTTGTTGCTTATGAGGTTTAAAATGTTTTTGATTAGACCCATGTGGTACCTACAAAAAAGACAATATTGTGGCATCAGAGGATGGGGCATATTGGAGAGAAAGGCATTCGAGCATCAAAAACTAAAGACATGATTGAACAAATTTTTGATTGCCATTTAGATTTTTATTTTTGCAAGCATTGATTATTTGATAAGTAAACTTGAAGAAAAGTTTCCCAATAGTGCTACAAGATCATAAAGGATTTTGCATCAAATAAATAGTGATGTGTTAGGACCTATGAAGGTTTTATCACTAGGAAAATCTTTGTATTATATCAATTTTACAAATTATTTCTCAAGAAAGACTTGGGTATATTTTATTTTGTAAATATAATGTTCTCAATAAGTTCAAAGAGTTTAAGGCTCTTGTGGAGAATCAGATGGAGAAAAAGACAAAGGTTTTGAAGAGTGATAATGGTCGGGAATATTGTTCTAATGTATTTGAGAGGTTTTGTAAACAACGTAGAATGGAAAGGGCAGAAGACTACTCCTTATACACCATAGTGAATTGGAGTAGTTGAAAGAATTTATAGAACTCTGATGGATAAGACCAAAAGTATGCTAAGTGGTGCAAGCTTGGATAGAAAATTTTGGGCAGAACTAATAATTGCTTGTTACCCGACCAATAGATCGCCCATGTCAGCCCTTGCTAATAAAACTACACAGAAAGCATGCACTAGTAAGAAACCCTATATCCAACATCTAAGGGTCCTTGGTTGTGATACTTAAATGTTTATTCCAAAAGAAAATATAACTAAGACATTAAAACTACGAAGTGCACATTTATTGGATATACTAATCTTGTACAAGGATATAAGCTCTGGAACCCAAAAACAAATAAGATTGTTTACAATCGTAATGTAATCTTCAAAGAGGTTAAAGGGATTCCAAAATAGGAAGCACAAACAAGAGAAGATCCTGAACAGGTTCGTGTTGAATTAGAAGAGGAAGTGGTACGTCTGAATTCAAAGCAACTAGTGAAGAATTAAAGAGAGAATTGCAAGAGGAAGAGTCAAATGAAGTAGAGGAACCAAAAGACGAAGAACTAGTGACTGCAGTCTAAAGAAGATCAAAGAGAATTGAACGGGAACTAGAAAGGTAGTCCACCTAATTTCCGTTTGGCATTTATCTTATCAATTTTGTCAGTTACAAATAAAGAACTATGAAGGAGGCATTAACTCAAATGAAAATAAATCTTGGAAAAAGGCTTTGGCAGAAGAAATGGAGTCTCTCGATAAAAATCAAACATGAGACTTGGTGAAATTACCTCCAAGAAGAAATCTTAAAGGTTGCAAATGGATATTCAGGAAGTAGTACAATGCAGAAGGAAAAACAGACAAAGTATAAGGCTCATTTGGTAGCAAAGAGGATTCTCTCGAGGTAGAGGGAATTGATTTTGGTGATATTTTTTCTCTTGTTGCTAAAAGTTAACTTCAATTGGATTTATTTTATGCCTATCAATACTGCTTTTGATCCTGAGATAGATAGAGATGGACAAATGTAAGAGAAACATTTTCCACATGGTGAGCTTGAGGAAGAAATCTATGTGGTGCAACCAGACATGTTTTATGAGTGAAAGGAAGGAGGACATGGTATGTAGGTTGACGAAAGCCTCTTATATGGCTTGAAACAATGACCAAGAATGTAAAATCAGAAATTCGACAGGTTTGTGTTGGGACTTTGGACTTGCACGAAGCAAATTTGATCCTTGTATGTATATTTCAAATAGGAAGGAGATAGTTTTGCATATCGTTGTGTTGTATGTAAATGATATGTTGTGAATTGGTAACAAGGAGGAAATGATAAATTAGGGTTAAGTCTCAATTATCATCTTAGTTTGGCATATGAAGGATCTAGGTGCTGTAGAACTTATTTTGAGCATGGAAATCAAAAGAGACCATGTAAACAAGAAATTATGGTTAAGTCAAAGAAAGTATGTTGATATGATACTGCAAAGGTTCAGAATGCAGGAAAGTAAACATGTGAGCTACTCACTTTCCAGTTGGGCGGTCAAAACATTATTTACAAAACAATGTCCAAAGACATAAGAGTGATATTGAGGACATGGCTCAAGATGCTTTATGCTAGCGTTGTTGGAAGCCTAATGTGTTCTGTGATGAAATCCCCCAAAAGAAATATAAAATGGGTGAAATATGTATGCTTATGTTGCCCTTGTGAAAAATAAATGGGTATGAATGCTGTAAAAGAATGATGATCAACCCGATAAGGGGGATGTGCAAAAATTATCATATATAAAAGTAAATTAATTAATATAATGAAGGGGTGTGGTGGTTGTAACTAACCCTTGGAAATTATAAAAGGGGTTTATCTCTCGATGGATGGAGGCAAGAATTAAGAAAAAGCAAAGTGAGTATAACGAATAATCAATTGAGAGACCCTCAAGAGTGGATCTGAGAGCAAGTACATTTCGAGCGAGACTAGGTGTATTACACCCAACTAGGAGTATAGTGTACACCCTAGACATCCCTAGACGGGGTCGTTCATGTGTGTGTACATGTGTTCATGACATGAAATTCCTTAGTTACACAAGCGTGATTGTGTTGGAATGCTTCTACTTGGACAGGTTAAATAATCATCCATCAAGGATCCCCATAGATATGTAATCTAAACCATTTATTTAATATAAGAAAGCAATTTTTGTGTTTACATTTTATTATTACTATGCTTATAATCAAAATTTATCCTAGTCATTGTGTATCAAAGTTAACATTACGGTTTAAAACCTTTAAGCAAAGACGAGAAATTAGGGTTTTCTCCATAATAAATGCAAATTCTATCCTAGAAAAAGGGTCATCACATGATGTATGCAATGGTCTGCACTAGACCTAACATTGCACCTATAGTGGGAATAGTGAGCAGATTTATGTTCAAACTAGGGAAGGAACATTGGACTGTCGTGAAGAGGATCTTCGAGTACCTATTTGGGATTCTGACTATGTAATATGCTATCAAGGAAATCATTATGAAAGCAAGACATTAAGTCTACATGATTATATGAATTATGACAGTGTAGGAGATCTTGACTATTGGTGATCTACAAGTTGCTTATGTGTTCAAATTGTTTGGTGGAGCAGTAAGCTAGAGGAGCAAAAGGCAAGTAGTTGTCGCAATGTTTACAGCTGAGGCAGAGTACATGGCAGCCACTCATGCCTATTATGAAGTAGTTTAGTTACAAAGGTTGTGTTCAATTGTTGGTCTCTTACAGAAAGCTACAAAGATGGACTATGATAGAGGTGCAATAAGCTTGGCAAATAAACTCAAATGCATTATCGTACGAAGCATATTGATGTGAAGTACCATTTTGTTAAAGAAATGGTTGAAGATATGAAGGTAATGTTATAAAAAGTTGATACACATGAGAATGTTGATGATCCTTTGATGAAGGTAGTGAGTACTTCAAAAATTTCTTGGTGCAGAAAATCAATAGGCATGGCTGCCCTTGACAGCTGAAAGTAAGAATCAATGACCTCTAATATAAAGTATTCAACAAGTAGGAGAATGTTGGAAATATGTTGCACATTTTCCATGATTAACACACTAAACGATTTACACATTGCTCTATGCATTTAAAAAAAATTGGAACCGTATGGGTTATTTTGGGTGGTTTTTGGCCATGTTTAATATAGCCCATGGTTTTGGTATGTATTATATTATAATACCACTTTGACGATTTCCTATTCATGTGCCTACAAAAACTAACACATGCATTAGGGTAAAGCAAAACTTGGAAGTACATTATTATATTGGAAACAATTGAGTCAATACAATGAGGAAGGTTATTGTGTTGGGTTTTTCACCCAAAAGGGTTTTCCTTAGTGAAATATTGTGTATTGTGTAATCTCGTATGTCATTGTGTAATCTTGTCTGTTAATTTTGCTATTGTTGTATAAGTTTATCGAGCCATTTCTCCTCAAAGACTTGCTTTAACCTAATGCATGTGCAACTGAAATGGACATCTTCAGTACTACAAGAGTTTGAGTCTGTCAACACATGGAGCCATTTTATCTTAACCATGCAAAAGGAATGCAACCCCCTCAAACACTGTGAGGATGAGCGCATGAAGTTTCAACAGTTGAGTCAACGCAAGGTGCAATCAATTAAGAGATCCAATAATGAGTTTTGTGGCTACTTTAAATGGCACAGTGTGAAAGAACAATCAAGCAACATAGGTTTTTTAAGTACATTACCAAACTCACCTTATATGTGTGCCTAGATAGGATTCTTGAACTTAAATACATTGGGGCATACCAGAACACCACCAAAATCGAGGCGAAAGCCATGACGCCACAAAAATGTTCCTCTTCATCCATTGTTTCACACAAGTGCAAGCCCGCGCCCGATGCACCAAATTCTCTTGTAAAGAAGCAAAACATGCCACACAAAGGATAACCAAAACAATGTCTAATTCAAAAGAAGGCCCCAACGGCATCAACATCAGACAAAAGCAAGAAACTCGGTGACATGTGGGGGCACTAACAACACACAAGCAACAATTATAAGTGCCACACACAATAATTCTTGATTGTGAAATCTACATCAAGTCTCGTGTAAGCAAAAGACAATGATTCAAATGCTACTTGTCTGAGCACCAACTCCTCGACCATCGACACTTTAGAAGAATGATGATGCCTCATCCATTCTAAGTGTTGGGTCAAGGGTCAATCTCTTCATCTCATCATCTAAAGTGAAAACCAAAAGAACATTCCACAAGATACAGCCTAGCATCTAGGTCTTATTACTCAAGCTTGCCTGACCATACTCCTTGGGATGGCTATAATGAAGGATAGATATTCAAGTCCAATGCCAATGCACTTTAAAGTACCGAGTCAAGCCCATGCAAGACAAGGTCACTTATGATGTCGCACCATAGGAAGTATGTGGCATACCACTTGAACAATCTTATGTGTATGATCACAATGGTACCTATTGTGAATTTTCACCACCTTCAAAATTAAATGTTTTAATTTCTCTAATTGTAAGCATGTTTTGTCTTTGGCTTTTCCCATGCAAGAAAATATTTACTTTCATGTGAAACAATATTGCCTTTTCTTATATTAATGATTATGGGGTTCAACCCCTTATTGTAATATTTTGCTTCTTATGTGAAAAAATTAAAAATTAGGTAATACTTCGAAATATTAGGAGCAAATGAAAGAGGTGGCTCAAATGAAAGAGAAAGGGGCTAGGAAATAAAAATATAAAGAATACTAAGGATGTGGGGCCTCATAAAAAGGAGAATTGTCTCACTCAAAGTTTCCAAGTCCAGAAATTTGATTCCGTTCGGAATGGCAAAAAATATTAAAAAAATCCGAATTTCTTGAAAATTTTGGAAAAATTCTGTTGTGAAATATGTACAAATTATGTATGATCATATTTTTTAAATAAGCAAAAATTGACAAATACAGTGAAAAATAATAATAATAATATAACAAAAAAAAATTAATACATTTAATATTAAATAATATTTAAGGTTGTTGGTGTCTTTTTTGACAAAAAAATAAAATAATTTAGGAAAACATAGGGTCCGCCTGGACTCAATTTATCTAGACCTGCTGAAAATTCCAGATCCAAACAGATTTTGAGCAGATCCAACCAGATTTGGTAACTATGGTCTCACGTGGAAATCAAAGGATAAGGAGGCCTAGCCTCTGTAAACATAGAATCGATGAGAAAAATCCTTATGGATAAGGAATGAAATAAATGGCATGGTCTTTGATATAATCCATTTTAAAGCTTATGCTTTTGGGGCCTATGTTTTTGATCCAACAAACAATTCAAAGATATCATTTTTCATTTTTTTGCAAAAGATTTTCACGAAGGATTTTTGTGGATAATCATGGGCAATGAAGGAAGGATTTTGATCATTGATCAACAGAGAAGATAATCCCGGCAAGGATTGTCCTAAAGATTCAACATTTGTGTTTTAGGGTTATTTTATTTTTAGCAGCTAGGATTTACACATGTGGCAAATTCTTCTTCTACAACCTTAGTTTAGGATAAATATTGTAAAGCTCTTTGTTGAGAGGGTTGGCTATGCGAGTTGTCGATTTTTCTATTAGTTAAGACCCGATTAGTTTTCCAATTGCTGGTTATTCGCATTGTGAATATTTTATGGCCTTAGTCTGTCATTGGCCTATAGTTCTATGTAAATGATTTAATCAGCATTAAAATTCTTACCTCTACATAGAGTTATGTGTGCTTATTGTATTGAACCTAGGATATAACGTTGTGTTGTGTTATTCTTTCCTTTGGGGGAATGATCAAATCTATCTTGGCACAACATCTTTTGACGCTTTCAATATTTGTTTCTCTTTTCCCTACGGGTGTTAGTAGTGTTACGATAGGGGAGTCAACTCAACACAGACGTTATTTTTAGTTAAAACACCAAAGCTTCCCATCAAGCACTTTGATTGCAAGGACATATATTTTTCATATTTACATTTAGGCAATTTAAATTGTCAACAGTATCTACAAAGCGATAACCACCATGCACTTTGATTGTAAGCGCATATTTTCTTCACATTTACATTTAGGCAATTTAAATCGCCGATGATTTAACTTACATGTGCATACTTTCTATAACTAGTTCATGAAAATCTAATGCCCACCTAAACGGAAGCTTCACTGGTAACATCCTCCATTAGAATTTTGAACTCAAATTGACTCATAGATAATGACAATAAGAATGCAAACAGCAAATTCGTTGATCAATGCAAAAACAATGCTAATTGTAGTTAATCCATAGATAATAGATATGCACACATTGGTAATGTGCCATAGTACGCACACAAATATCATCTAAGTTACCGAAACGTTTTGGATACGGGAGCGGGAGCGGGGTATCCGATACGCGGAAACGGCAATTTTTTTTTTGACCCCCGATACGGCGTAGGATACGGCAGTACAAAAACTATATAAAAATTAAAAAATATATAAATTTCAGCCTTCTAAATAGGAATTTAATTATTAACCACATATTATGCATATGAAAGACAAGATAAAAGACAAGTTATAAGCTAAATAAGTGAATAACCACAACAAACAAGCTAGGATACCGATAAAACTTAGAAACTTAAAAACTTAAAAGTTAAATTAAAATTTAAAATACTTAAATCAAACACAATGTGAATGTCATGAATCTCATGATATATTAAATTCAATTATAGATCAATATTCAAAGCTCAAACTATCTTTCATTGTCAATATTCATCATATTCCTCTTCATCAAGAGGATCAAACCAGCTACATCATCATCATTATGTGGTTCATTAGAACCACATGGGCTCGAACCACTCGCACTAGGGCCACTGCCAATTGCACCCCCTTGTGCATGTAGGTCTCGTGGTGCCAAAGAACTCGTCTCATCATCATAAAATGCTCCATGGTGGGAAATGGAAGCATCCAAGTCAACTATCTCTGGATCAATGTCCCAATGTTTTGTTGACCCTTCCTTGTACTCTGGCTGCTTGTGGGATAAAAGGCACAAGTTGGAATGTATGTATACCAAATCTTCAGCCCTTTTAGCCCCCAATCTGTTGCGCTTCTGTGAGTGGATGAAATTATATGTACTCCAGTTGCGCTCAGAGGAAGATGAACTTGCAACCTATTAAGGCAACCCAAACTTCAAAGTCAATGCAAAGTTCAACTTCAGATTTAAACACTCAAACTTAAATTTTAAAAAACTAAAAGAAAAGAGAATAAAAAAATTAAAAACTTACCTGTGCCAAGACCTTGATTGCAAGAGGTTGCAAGTAAGCCGATGAAGTACCATGGAGGTACCACCACATATGTGCATCCATCTTGTATTTGCTCCGAAGAGCGAGAAGGCTATGACCCGTTTCTGCTATGAAATTGCCAAACTCTACCATAACCTGGTCTTGGGCCTCAGGATCAGGGAAGAGCCTAGCCAATGCCGCCATATATCCCTCACTGACTTCCGCATCCCTGTATGGTGCTACCCTCCCTGGCAAGGAAAGGATCTCTGTGCTATAAAATCTAGGAGTCAATGCAAAAGCTAGTAGATGTAATGGGGTGGTCATTTTGTTCCACCGCTCAATGAGGATTGACTTCACTTGTTTGAAAAATATTTCCTCGGGATCTTGTTCTTTTGCATTTATGACGGCTTTTATCTTCTCAATCATTGAGTCGATGCCGTCATATATCTCTCCTAGACATGGTTGATCCGTGTCAGTAAACCGGATCATGCTCATAATGGGCTCACATAAAACTCAACAGATAACCCACTCTATCCCACCAAGAGTCCTCTAAGATCAAGTTCTTCACTTTTTGAGCCCCTTGAGTGTTTGATTGCCTCCATACAGACCAAAGATTGGATGTTACCATCCTCATGAGTGCCTCTCGCACCTTCACTAGTCGTCTCAAGATGATTGTGTGTGATGCAAACCGAGTCTCAGCAACCTAATAAGAACGAGGAACAAAAATTAAAAATATGTGTAAATTTAAATTATAAAATTGAAAGCTAAAAGAATACTGCAAAAACTTATATTAAATATTAAATTAAAAAGAAAGAAAGAAATAAAGCTTGTCCTTACCTTCAGTAGCTCCAACTGCGAGAATGATCTAAAAATGCCCTGTGACATGTGGTGGTTGGTGACAAACATTTGGATTTCTTCAGCTTCTGCATACACTTGTTGGATCCACTCTATTTTGTTTGCCATTTTCTTTAGCATTAAATTCAATGAATGCACAGCACAAGGTGTCCAAAAAATATGCCCATACCGTGCCTCAACTAGCATCCCCGCAGCTTTGCAATTTTTGGCGTTGTCCGTTATCACTTGGACAACATTTTCAGGCCCCACTGCCTCAATGGACTCAAAGAGAATGTTGGCTATGAATTGGGCATCCTTCACTTGCCCCTCACAATCAACCGCTTTAAAAAACATTGCCCCCTTAGGGCATACTGCAATCACATTGATTAAAGGGCAGTTTCTTGCATCTTTCCATCCATCAGAAACAATGGACACCAGTTTTGGTCCATGAGTCCCTAATTGGTTGCAAGGAGGTTTCCACATGTTTTTTTTGTCTATCCAAAAGGGTGGTGTGGATCTTCTCATATCCTGGTGGTTTATACCCTTTTGGTGCCTCATTGATGGCTTTCACCATCTCATGCCAATAAGGTGATCTCACAACATTAAAAGAAAGACCATTAGCATATACACACCTTGCAATGCATTCATCTGCAATCTCCCTTGCTCTCATTCTTAAAGGCCTTTTCCAATGGCCCTTTTGTCTTACTTTTCTTTCGTGCAAGGGAAACATCCTCATCTGTGGAGATAGGAGCCACAAATGGATGTGGCATGGCCACAATTGGGGATCCACTAGGTGATGGAGCAACTGGAGGCCTTGCTTGAACAAGATGAACCTCCTCTTTTGGCCAATGGATGACCCACTTGAATCATAGCCACTTTAGCCTCTGCATCCTCCTGCTCTTTGATATATGCCAAAACATTTGCTTTTGGCACCCCAGCATTATTCCTCCCCCTACATACTCTTATACCATTACCCGTTATGGCACACAAATGGCTTTTCACAGCCTACTGTAAGAGCCTTTGAATAGTCCATCACACTCATTGCATTTCCATTCAAAACAACCACCACCTGCAAGTTGTTGAACTATTGTTACGTGCCTCCATAACGGTGAATTTGGGTCAAAGTCTTTGGCCAAAGATTGCCCAGAAGAAGCAGAACTTGTTGCCATTGTAGAAATACCTACAAGGTTTAAAAAACAAATTAAGCAAAGAAAACAATGGCATGCAATTGCATTGTGATTGAACAATGAAAATTAAAAAAATTAAATGGAAAGAGCAAAATAAAAATGAACATAAGCAAAAAAATGTAATGTGTGAAAGATTAAATAATAAAAAAAAATAGAGGAACAAGGCTAGAAATTAAAAAAAAACTTACCTTCACTTAGTAAACCACAAATCAAATCCTTCACAAATCCTCCTTTGCAGCTCCCCACACTCCTCCAAGCTTAGCAATAGCTCCTCACACTCCTACAAGCTTAGCAATAGCTCCTCAAACCCTAGACAAGCACAATGCAATTTTGGAGAGCCACAATGTGAGTTTGTTTGCTTTATGTTTTGTTTGTGTGTTGTTCTTTTGTTTTATTGTTTAGAGGTAGCTTTTAGGTTTTAGATTAGAAGAATTTATAATTTTTTATTGTTGTGTGCCTTTTAAAAAAATTAAAAAAATTAAAAAAAAATTAAAAAACGCGTTTTTTTCTACGCGGGAGCGGCCAGGGAGCGGCCAGGGGTTTGCCCGGGTACGGCGCAGGCCGTACCCGCACCACAGCGCCTGCCCGCTCCCTGGCCGCTCCCACAGGCGCTCCCGCTTCCGCTCCCGACTCCCGCTCCCGCCCGCTCCGGCTGCCTGTACAGTGCGTTTCCGATAGCACCCATACTTTATATCATTTCTTCGTGGTACAAGTTCCCTTCTGAATCTTTCTTTAGTTGTATGCTCACTCACCCACACATTGCATGGTAAAGTATCACATCGATTTGGTTCTTGGATCCCCTCTTCCTTGGATTCCCTCTTTTGTAGTCCACTCTTTGCAGGTCAATACCACGTTAATGGAAGAATGATGAAGTTCAGCTAGATCCAAGTGCTCCTTGATCAAGCAAAGATCAAGCAAAGCTCTTCTCCTTTGTGGCAACTTGATAGTCCTCACACCAAAGAAAGATAGCTCATGGCAATCTGCATGCATTGACTATCACACTGGTCAAGAATCAATATCCACTGCATGCATCGAGAACGTCTTGGATCAGCTTTGAGATGCTGCATAATGACTTCCCCAAGATATCAACTTGAAGTCAAGATATCAATCTGATTACTAGTCCATCCTGAAGATGTTTGAAAGAAAACATTCAAAACAAAGGGAAGGATTGAACAAATGGTTGGTTATGCCATTTTACTTGATCAAATGTGCTCTAGCAACATTCATGCGCTTGATGAACATGACATACTTGGGCCCTTCACCAACTCCTTTGTCATTGTCTACTTGGATGACATACTCATCTTCAGTAAAACTTGGGAGGAACATGTGGAGCACATCCCGTCTCGCACGTACTTGGACACCTTGCACAAACACAATTTGCAAGCCAACTTAACCAAGTGTGTACATTTGCGTTGCACACAAATTCAATATTTGGGCTACATCATTGATTGATTGTAAAGGCAGTCCATGTAGATCCAGAGAAGATCAAAGTGATCCAAGATTGGCTCAACTCCATGCAATCTCATAGAATTGAGGAGTTTTCTTTGACGTGCCAAACTTCTACCGCAGGTAGGCGTCACTTGGCTTTTCACAAATAGCATGGCCCATCAGATCAAATCATGCGCATAAGCAAGTGCATTCCATTGGACATCTACAACAAGGAATGCATTCAAGGAGCTCAAGTAGCGCCTTTGCACAACACTGTCTTTGACAATGCCCTAACATTGTCCACCCTTTGAGATCAAGACCAATGCATCTGACTATGCACTTGGTGCACAGTACTCACACAGCATGACATCCGGTTGGTTGCCTATCACTCATAAGACATTCAATGACACATTTCAGCACTATCCACCTATGAGAAAAGTTTGTACGTTATCATGCAAGCAATCAAGAAATGTGCCACTACATCTTGGGTAAGGAGACAATCATTCACTCATCATAAAGCCACTTCAGTTCCTGCATACTGCAAGCAAGCTGGAGAACATGTGCGCCAACATATGAAGTGGATGACATACTCTGCAACAATTCCATTTGGTGATCAAGCACAAGAAAAAGACAATAAGGCAGCAAATTGTCTTAGCCGCCCCACAGTTCAAACACTCATCATGGTGCTTGACACATGCTGCCACAACTTTGATTGACTGGGTATCTCTCTACTCAATAGACCAACTTCAGCATGCTTATACACTTCCCTTGCACAGGGTGAACAAGGTTTGTAAATTTCTACATGTCCCACAAGCTTCTTTACAAGCTTGGACATCTTTGTGCTCTTGATGGTGCACCTCTCCAACAACTCATCTGGGAGGTGCACTATGCCAAGTTATAAGGACACTTCGGTTTACCAAGACACTAGTAGCACTTCAACAACATTTTACTGGCTCACATGCACATAAACATTGAGCACCACATCACAGTCTTGCATTCCTTGTTGCATCGCAAACCCACGAACAGGAAGCTAGGATTTACACACCTTTGTTGGTTCAATCCAAACCTTAGGAATCTATCAATATGGATTTCATGATTAGACTACCTATGACAAAGCACTAGAATAATGACATGTTCGTTGTAGTGAATAGGTTTTCAAAGATGGATATCATGGTTGCTTGCAAGAAGAGCATCAATGCACAAGGTGCTGTGCGCTCATTTTTCAATCATGTTTGGGTTCACTTTGGACTACTAACATCCATAGTGTCTAATCGCGACCCACAATTTGTTAATCACTTTTATGGCATGCCTTGTGGGAGATGATGGATACACAACTAGACCAATCTATAACATTTCATCTTCATACAAATGGACAAACTGGAAGTTGTCAACCTGCACACTTGCTCATTTGTTGCACATGTACAACTGCACATTTGTACACACTTGGGATGACAATTTGCACTGCTCGCATTTTCTGGGACGACAATTTGCTCTTCACATGCCTTCCACATAGGCACAGTCCATTTCAAACATGTCTTGTAGTTTCAACTAGCTACCTCTAGAGTTCCATACATGCACTAGACAATCCTTGTGTACACAGGAAAGGAAGTGGACAAAGGCATAAGTTTCTACAACACATCCAACATGTTCACCAAAGTTCGACAATACTCTTGCATCCCAACAACATAAGATACAAAGAGCACCATGACGCATATCACACACCTCATGACTTCAGGGTGGGTGATAAAGTCTAGTTGCATCTTCAAAAGGAATGCTTCAAGGGTCCTCATAGGAAGATCAAGCCTCTATGCGCTATGGTCCTTACACCATACTACACACTATTGGAGGGAACGCTTTCATCCTTGATCTATCACAATACTTGGTCTTCATTTGGTATTCAATGTGGAACCCCTTAAGCCATAATTCCCACCTTTTCTTGATGCCGTAGGAGCAACTTGGCATCCTTCGAACTTGGATTTTGAACACTTGCAAACAATGCCAAAAAGATCAAATTGTTGAGATCACAACACACGTGCACCCACCAAGGCACACATCAGTTAGTTCAGAGTGGTCAAGGGCAAGACAAGGCTACAATATGCTGATCAAGATAAGTGGTACAACCTTCAGCAACTTTAGGTTCAATTTCGATAGATTGATTGAAAGACATAATGGGGGTCATCACTCCTCAAGAAAGGGTGAATGATTTGTGCACAGCCACACCAATCCGCACTCTCATATAGTGGGTCTTGCACGACACCAAACTCCATACCACGCAACTCAACATCCATTCAAAACACTCATCGGCCACGTGGATACTTTGTGCCATATTAGATCAGTGGTCACTTACATAAATGTACACGTACAAGTTTGAAACAATAGACCAATTCACCCCTCATAGGGAAAAATAACATTTCCTAAAGTATACTCTTTGGTCAAGGGTTTTCATACAAAAACTAGGAAATGTTTTGTGGTTCTTTTCTTTTCAAGAGAAAACCCCTCACAAAAGGTCATCCAAGAGAGAAAATGTCTTGGTTGATGAACAATATGTCATGTAATATTTCCCTACCTAAACAAGATCAATTGTCCAATCTCAAAACAACATTTAACCAAAATGAAAATCTAGGACTAATAGAGCTAGAATAAACAAGACATCAAATGAGTGGTCTCGTGAATTGCAAATGACAATAAAATTCTTGATTGGATCAAGGACATCTTGAGTAAGCTTATGTGGATTCTAGATCTAGTGTTCATCTTGAATACTTGTAATAATAACAAATAACCAAGAAAAGTATCATATTCATCCTTAACTTAAAACTAAGAAAATAATTAGCTACACATGCTCACGAACATTTTTAGTTACTATGATTGTACAAACACTTCTAAACCCCTGAATGATCGGCTTGTAATGATCGAAATTTTAGCTAGATGGTTGCTTGGCACCAAACAAGAAAAACGGAACATACCTTGTCTACAAGAATTAGAACTAGCCAAGTCAAAACCACAAGCTTTCCACTTCTCTAGTGTTAAGAATACTTAGTTTGACCTCGAGATCTATCGAAAGCACAACGCAAAGGGACCGAGTAAGACCGTTGGGGGTAATGTTGATATAATAGCTCATATCCAACAAGACCATTCTCTTCCCAAGGTGATCACCATATGTTAGGCATACAACCCGGGTTAAAAGATATGCATATACAAGTCTGCAAAAGTAAGTCTTCAGGACGAGCAATCAGTTTAGTATTGTGGTTGTCTTGAAATGTTATAGTAGTGCCAAGGTTAGCTTGATATATGTAAAAAGAGTTGACCGAGTTAGTTACTCTGGGTCCAGTTGGTATGTTATCAAAAACAAATTGAATGTAACATGTCACTAACTAGCAACTATGCCTTGTAGACCACGGCTAGAGCAACCTAGATCAATTGTATGACAATATAACATGACTCAGGTAATCTATATGGCTGAGTTACGCAAACTACCTATTAAGGGTAAACGGGAAAACCTTGCAAAGATGGTCTCTTGGGTCACGGCATGAGTATTTTTTAGAATTTACTATTTTTAGTAAATTCTATTTTTAGCAGTTTCCAATTGGGTTCAACTTGGTTGACTTCCTACTTCAGTTTGGTCTGTTGACTGGTCATTATTGGCTTCAGAGCATGATTGAAGAGTTAAGTTGATATATTTAATTAAAGGTCACGTTTTAATATTATATTCGAACGTTGACCCCTTGGCCTAGTCTATTGACTTTAAGTTGTTTTGAAAAGTGGGTTTCTTGAGGGAGGCGCCTTCATTAAGATTATTTTATTAATTTCCAAAGTCAAAGCAAGCTTAAGGTGGGCGCATTTATCAAGGTATTGAGTTTAATTAAAATATCAATATTAAGCTTGAAAGGAAAAAGGGCGCCATCTTGGAGAAAGGATTAGGGTTTGGATGTTGAAGTGTTTTTTAGGGTTTTGGTGAAGTCAACAGGAAGTTATAAAAGGGAAGACTTTGAGCATCATTCATCATCTTGGGACTGCCATATTGTTATGCTGCCGGTTTGGCTCTAGGTTTGCTTCGAGGAATGAAGGCCTCCTAGCTCGGGCATCGCTTCTTGTTTGTAAGACAACAACTAGTGGTGATTTTTACTTTAGATTGTGAGTTCAGTGGATTTAGTGCTGTGTAATCTGCATTTGTCTAATTAGGTTCAGATCTTACATATTAGAGTTTCCTGGTTTCTGTATTTTTGCTACAGCAGATTCGAATTTTTATTCATAAATCCAAAAAGACAAAAAAATTCTTAGTGGGTATTGTTTCATTCTGTCCTTCTTGGCTAGGCGCCCATGTATGCAAGGCTGTAGAATCTTTGGAAGACAATCTGATTTTTAAAAGCCAAATCGCCCCTGTGCTGGGCCATACCATTAATGGTGTCTTGAAATTCGTGCATTTAATATAGCCTGCATTTTGAGTCTGTTTTTGGGGGTTAGTCTGAGTGCCCCTCTTGCTAATAGTGCTTTGTAATCAGTATCAGGTTATTTGATTAAGTTTTACGGAATTTCTGAGCTATTCCAGAAAACTGTGTGCTGCTGGTTATATTCTGAGCCATTCCAGAAAATCTGTGTGCTGCTAGTTATATAAAAAATACAGAACTGTCATAACAGCTCGGAGAAATCTGGATCTTTAATCTGATCCGTATTGTTAGCAAGATCTCACCAATTTATATTGTAAGCTGGCAGTAGTACTGGCAGCAACTTAGATCTCTGTGCTTAAAGTCATACTGTAATGCACTTCTTACTTTCAGCAGTTTATATTATTCTAATTTGACCTCCGCCCTATGGTAGCTACTATCCCATTCTGGGGTTAGCAAGCACATGCTGGGTGTTGAGTATTTCCAGCTTTCCGCATTTCTTTTCAAAGCATAGTTTTCTGTAACACTCCGTCATATGGTCGCCCCTCACTCCATCACTGGATTGGGTAGGCACATACTTGGCGTTGAGTTCCCATTCAGCATTTAGGTAGAAGATTAGTATTCTGTAACACTCCGTCAGATGGTCGCCCCTCACTCCATATTGGATTGGGTAGCACATACTTGGCGTTGAGTTCCCATTCAGCATCTAGCGTAGAAGATCCTCTGACCATATGCTCGCCATCATCGGCGCCATTCTTGGTTAGAGTTGCTTTCGTACCTTTTTGGTTTACCTTCTAACCTTAACGGGTACTTTGATTGTAAATGTGTGTAATCTGTTTTAAAACAAAAAACAAAAAAAAAATGCTGGCCCGGTATATTTCAACAATGCTAACCTCGATGGGCGAGTGGTAGCATTATGTTTTGTCTTTTGTTGCACTCATACTAACTAAAAAGTCAAATTAATGTTAAAGTCCACATAATGACATCAAATTACTTCTCCCCCTTGTGCTAAAGTCTACATAGCAGAAATGTCGAATCAATGCTGAAGTCTACATTACTTCTCCCCCTTGTGCTAAAGTCTACATAGCAGAAATGTCGAATCAATGCTGAAGTCTACATGATTACATCAAATAAGTTCTACCTCCTTTATCTCAAAAAGGTCAATTTACCTCATGTTCTTAAATGAATGCTCATACATTGTTGAAGAAAGAATAATAATTCTAAGTGGAAATTATTAGCTAAATTCAATAAAGGAATGAAAGGTATAGTGATGTTGTGGATACTCTGGTATGCTTGAGTTGATTAACAAATAAACAAGTTGTGGATAAGAAAATGCCATTTGGATTGTATTGTGGTATATAATTGTTTGTCATACATCATATGCATGTGACATCCCTCTTGTTTAGATGTTGGAGTGTTGTATATTTGTGAATGCAGTTTATCTTTAGTTGGTGATACAGTTTCAACTATGATTCCCTTATGTTGTGAGTCTTGCCCTCTTCAATGCTAGAGTGTTATATGTTTGTGAATGCAGTTTATCTTTGGTTGGTGATACAATGTCAACTATGATTCCCATATGTTGCAAGTCTTGCCCTCTTCAATTGTTGTCATTGGTGGGGTACATAGGTTTCCTTTTCGCTATTAGTTGAGCTCACTTGTTCATTAAGTGATCATCTTGCCCATTCCATCCTCTCTTCAATATGCTCCTTAGTCAAAGATACAACACTCTCTCCTATATTTAATTCTTGTCATTTTAAAATCGTATGGGATAAATAATTGTATTTGTAATGATTAATTGATCAAATGAAAGACATTAATGTGATTTATTTTGCTTCCGCATGAGAACTATGCTCTTTATGAATGATGAAATAGCTGCTTTGGATAGTGTGTGCAATTGCTAATGATGTAAAAAAATAGTCATGTTTTTGGTTCCAACCTTACATTGGTATCAGCGCAATGTCTTGATATCACCAAAAACATGACTCAAACAAATTAAATCATAATCAATTGTGTAAAATAAAATCAACAAATAGAAAATAGAAAAGAAAAAAAAAAGTGAATCAATAAATAAATGGAAAAACGGACAAGAAATCAAAAAGATATAAATAGAAAAGAAAACCCTAATGCATAGACACATGGCCCATGCATTAGGGCACCTGTCCAAAAGAAATAGAAGAGGGAAGCTTAGTGGGGGATGCCTCCATTTGGAGAGGAGATCCAAAAAATTACAAGGACACTAAGATATTGGGTTGTCCTTTGTGCCACCAACTTGGGCCCCATGTTTAGGATCAAAGTGTGTCTCTAGATTTGTTATTTCCTTCTTTTCTTCATTACTAATGTGCTTTTGAGTCCACTTCCACCATGAAGAGGAAAACATTTAAGTCCCTAGCAATTCTTAACTCTTTACAACAAGGTCAAAGATTCATCTCTTTATTTTCACCTATAATGGTTGTTATGATTAAGTATAATGTCTCCCATACTAGTTATCTCTTAGTTCTTTTGGCTGGTACTTGTTAAATTTAGAGAATGGTGGAGGGGGAAAGTCCAGATGAGTTTAGGAGGGAAAATTGGATGTCCTAACTTTGGAAAGGTGTAATCAAACATTTTATTAGAGACCACAACAAAGCATCTACTTTTTTGAACTACTATGTCGATTCACAATTGGGCTTGTATTGTAGCCAAAAGGATCTCTTGGTGTTTTTATCTCATTTTTCAATATTTTTCTATTCCAACCAACCATATATTCTAGAAAAGCATTAAAAGAGAGATTTGTGATGACAATTGTACATGTATTGATTCTTAATTTGGTTTTGACCATTACTTCAAAAAGTCCTCAAGTTCATTGAAGGTGACTCTTGATATTAAACCATTTTTGGAACACACTCTAGATTGTGCAAGCATACTTGCACTTCACAATTTGTTTTCCTTTCTAGCGAAGTATGCACACACTAATGGGCCAATCCATAATTTTAAGCAAGGTATATCTACTATTACTATCTTCTTAAATGTATTGCAAACCCCATGAATGTGTTAACATTTGGCCAAGCTTTGTTATTCCAAATCTTTTGCAACTTGTTCTTGTTTAAAGTTATTTCATCTTGCATTTGTAGAGGCTCAAATGTTAATTATGTTGTGAACTCTTCAATGTTATTTGATATCTATCTCACTATATCGTAATCCTCATGTAATTAACACTTGTTTGGATATCTTTAATTGATTATTGTGCGTGATTGCCAGGCATGGACTCATAACCTTGGAGCAACTCATAGTTCAAGTTTTGCTAAAACCATGCCTTGTTGATCCTACTTGGTATAAGATGCAGGAGCATCTGGGTTCAATTACAATCCTACATCAACCAAAAATATCTTCGATTAGAAATAAGCAAAGTCTAATAGTGTGCAAGTTTTTTATTATGCATAGGTTTTGTTTGTAAGTTTTCAGCAAATCTTGTTGTGCACTGTAGGTTGTATAGTTTTATGGAGCCAGTGAGCGCAAATGTTTGTGTTGTTCTTTTGCACCTATTTGTTAGTGCGACTATGTTTGTAATGTTTTGCACATGTATATTCACACATGAAACTATTTGTTTGCTTTGTAGTTATTTGTGTTGTGGTTGTACGGCATATCCAAAAGGAGTTCATCAAGTTTGGAGTATCTTCTAGATTAGATAACATATTTTAGAGGTTGCTGCAAGTAAATATTTCAATAGCACAACACAAAGAAGAGTTATGCATCTTCAAATGGATGGAGCAATGTTTCAGATAAATAGCACAAGATTTGATCATTTGGCACAAGAATGGGAGACTTCAAGTTTATGCACAAAGAAGTATTTCTTTCATGCACAGTATCACATAAGACATTTTTAGAGGCTTGTGATACCAGCACAAGTTCATCTTAATGGCATGCATCTACCTTTGAAACCAAAAGGCCGTTTGAGTTCATTTGAGTAAGTGCACAAGGATTCATTTGGAAGGCTTGTGCGAGAGGGTGAAGTGTGTGCATGATTTTCGGAAGCGCAAAAATTCAACTTGTTCAAATTGATGGTGATTCACCCAATTTGTAATTAAAATTGTTTAGCCAACTCAAATGCATCGAGTTGTGTGGTGATTTTCTATACATTAAGGAACGTTTGGGCCTTCTCTTGCGCAAAGGATTGGGACACATTTAATGTGATATGGGGCATTAAATGTGTAGCTTGTGACTTCAAGGCAATATTGTAAATGGGTGGGTCTTGCATCTATATAAGCATGCCCTTACAAGTTTGCTAAAGGGAGTTCAACTAGAGGATAGAAGATAGAGGTAGTCTAGACTAATTAGTTCAAAGAGTTAGAAGTCTAAGAGAACAATAATTGTGAAGACCGCAAGTTAGCAAGCAAAGATCTGCTGATCCAGTGTTGTAACTCATCTCGTTTTGTGGGATTGTTGGTATGTGTGTGTTTGTTTTCTATTTTTTACTAACGAATCAATAAAAATCAATGTTGTGTTGCATTTTATTACATATTATGTTATGTATAATGAGAGTTGTGTGGTCTAAGGCATCTCTTAATTGAGACCCCTAACCGTAATTGCGTCAGTAGGTACCAGAGCATATTTTTATTCCTTGCATGCTGTTTTTGATTGATGCATTTGCAAGTGTGAGTAGAAAGTAGTTGTAGACATCTTCAAACAAAGGAGTTAGGTAGAAGGTCTAAAAGATATCTGATTTTGAATCTTAAGAGAAGGCTTGATTCTAAAGGAATGGCGAATAAAGGTGGTTAAAAAGCAAACAAAGGTGGTTTAAATGCAAGAAGGTCATGGGTGGTTGGACTATCAAGACTTGTAGATCTAGTAGGATTGGTAAGAGATATGCAAGCTTGTTTGGAGGCTATGGAGACAATGCAGTGCCAAAGTGTTGTGGTGGTAGAAGATGCAAGTGATACGGAAGTTGCGGAGGCACTTGAGAACCAAGTCACAAAGGTAGAGGAAGAGGTTGAAGAACATGAATGCAAATTCTTGCAAGTTATTGCAAGGATGACTAGCAAACCAAAGTTGGACCCCCAAATTATTTTGGAAGTTTGAGACTTGACACATGAAAGATCCAAAGCGAGTTCAGTTTGTCGACAAAAAGTTGAAATATCACACATCCTTCTGGTAGGAGCATGTGCAAATCGATAGATTGCACAAAGGAAAAGAAAAGATTTAAATTTGGTGTAGATTCGTCACAAAATTGATGGTTAAATTCATTCCCACGGATTATCACAAGTTTGTTCAAAAAAGGTTTCAAAACTTGAGACAGTATAATATCCCCAAATGGATATTTTGTTCTTTATTCATAGATATGATTTGACAGGGATTTGATATATTTTTGACATTATGTTATGTTATTTGATCTTCATGGACATGTATGGTGATTTGGGCACGTAGAGCCAATTTAGATTTGATTAGTATGTTGGCACATTTTATTTGATGTTGTGGATACTAACATATTGCTATGTTATTTGGGACTAATTGATATATGATGGATACATAGTTTAGTTGCATGTCTTAATGATATATATTATTTGATTATTGATGAGAACACATGATATCATGGATGTATGTCATTTATATGTATTTAATGGCTAACTCATGGTGAATTGTGTGAAATTGTGCATGTTTCTCATTTACGATCCCATGTTGATGTTGTGATATCATAAATTTGTATGTTTAGACTTGATCGTTTATTGAGTAATTGATTACACTTGTATTGGATAGATACGTTTAATGTGTACATTGAGTGTGCAGGTGACAAGTCACAGGAGAACGTGGGTTTCAGGGCGGCTACGCAAATTGTGCACAAGCGGCCCACAAGTTAAGTCCTAACCATGTTAGCTGTATGAGGCCTTATTGTTTTCTTTTATTATTTGGGCACCATGAGTGACCCTTATTTGTAATGTTGTATGTCATGTAAAATTAATTGTGTTTAGGTTGTTTATTTTGTTAAGTAAACTAGGTTTGGGGACTTAATGGTCCCCACTTGCATTAAGTTTTGTATTTGGGTAAGTGTGTGTTAATTAGAGAGGATTGGGGTCACATGTGCACCCTTGAGTGGGCCCCACATCCTCTACACTTGTGCCCAAATGTGCCAAACCCGAAATTGGGCTATTTATGGCATTTTAAGTGACCCCTTTTAGTTTTGAGAGTTCACTTAGCATGAAAATAAGCCCTTGGACCCTACCTATTAGGTAGGGGGGCTTAATTTCAAGGCATAGAGGGAGTTTCCCTCCCATTTTCCTCTCTTTTGTCACCATCCATGTAAGATGGATTGGAATGTGTGTGTTGTAAAAAGTTGCACAAACTTGTTTTATTTTCTTTTTGGGCAATTTGGGAGAAGAGTGTTAAAAGTGAGTTTATCTTTTCTCCATTTTATTTTGGGAATCTTTGACTTGGAGGGAAGAGAGGGGTGACACATGTCACCCCCTCATTGGTGAGGAAATTTGTTTTCTTTTCTTCAAATACTCCCTCATGGGGGAGAAAGAGGACTTTTTTTTTGGCTTTTTCTTGGTGCTTGGAGACTTTTGGGAGCTAGAGTTTTCTTGGACAAGGAAGTGGGAAAATCTTAGAGTGTTGGAGATATTTTGGAGGTAGGCTCTTGATCTATTCTATATTTTATATTGCATGTTAGATCTTAGATTTGTTTATAGTTGGAATGTGTGTTTTGTTGCATGTTTTGTATGTTTCTTTGGGTATGTTATTTGTATTATTTTCTCCATCCATCATATGGCTTGATGGATTTTGGAGTTTTATGGGGGAAGAGGGAGGGATTTTCCCTCTAAAACCTCATGGCTTGATGGGAAATCCATGTAGGTTATTTTTATTTCCCCTCATATGGTTTGAGGTGGGGAAGGTGGTTCATATGGTTTGAACCCCCTTCCCCATTCTTGGAGAGGAAACCCAATGGGTTTGAAAATCCTCCCAAGGAGGATTTAGGCGAATGGGTGGAGCAATAAGGAGGGATTGTTGTTTGGAGGAATAAGGATGTTTTTGAAGAATTTGGTAGTGTGCATCCTATGGTTGGACCACACTTTTGGCACTTTTGGATATCTCATCTACTCTTCCCCATTTTTGAGGATGAATATGATTTTCTCCTCTCTTCTTTGGTTGGTAATGTTGTGTTTCTTTAATGTATGGTTTTGTCTTGTATGTGAATGTGTTTGTTGTTTATGTCTCCCTAAATCTTGTGCACATTTGTGGAAGCTAGCTCTCTCTCCCATGGGCTTGGGGGAGGCTAACATGTCTTCCAACCTTTGGAAAGGCATGTAATGATGCCTATAGGTTGGGTGGTAAAACAAGTCTTTCTCTTTGTGTTGGTTCTTGGAAAAGCACTCAAAGTTGGAGCTCAAGTTTGGAAGATGGTTGGAGTTTCTTGACATCATGGCTTCTCATTGTTTTCTCCAATTTTTGTGAACATTACTCTCATTGTAACCTTATGGATATGGCTATGTGGGAAGTTTCTTTGTCTTGTAAAGTTTCCATTTTGTGATTTGGGTCTTGTAAACTAGTGTCACATTTGTTTGTGTAACCTTCCTTCAATCTTGGAAAGAAGCCTCATAATGTTTTCCTTGAGTATCTTAAGTATTTTGGAAATATGTTGTATTTGTGAGCTTAAGTTCCATGGGAATGTAAACTTTTGGATGAAATGTTGTAAATTAAACTGTGTAATGCAATACAAGAAATTGGTTGAGAGTTACTCTTGTTAAGATCTTGTATTAAGGTTAGAGTTTCTCCTTTGCAAATAAAAGAGTTGATTGTTATATGGAAATATATATAACAATGCTATTCCACAAAATCCTTGTTAGTATGGTATGTTAAGTTTAAGAAGAAAATGTGGATATTTCTTTGTTGGATCTCCTTTCTTGTAGAAATATGTCGTTTTTTAGTTATTGTATTTGAATGGAAAATAATTAAATGAGAAGTTGTTAATGAGAAAGGAATTACTATTTTTCTTTGTTAGTATTACAAATTATTGTAAAATTTTGCAACAAAATGTGTATTGAATAAAAATTTAAACTTTACTCTATTTCCTTGTTAAAATTAATGTTTGTTTCTTATTAAGAAATCAAGTTTTTTTATAGATCCTCCTTCACTAAGTTTTAAATAGTCAAAATTTGTTTCCAAGCCTCTCTTCTATATGAAAAACTTTGCTAAATTCCTTTAATCACATAAATATGTAAATCATTTTAATCTAGATATATTGAAAATAAACTTAAGTTGCATATTTCACAAGGTAACAAAACAAATTCTTATTTTACAACTTGTAATAATTTTCCTAAACATAGCATATGATATATATATATTAAAATATATTTAAGATAGTTATATTATAAAATATAACTATATTATTTTACAAAAATACATTATTTAATATATGATTATTATAGTATTTTTAAATATAATATGTATTAAAATATATTATATTATATATATATATATATATATATATATATATATATAATAACTAATATAAATTGAATATTTTATATATATATTATATTAATAATATTAATAATGAATTTAAATGAAAGTTTCGGTGGAATTTGTTTGTTTAAGTTTTAAACAAAAAAAAAGGTGAATGTGGGGAGGGTCGAGCCCTCCCCAAAAGACCTTAGCCACCAAATGTTGCAACCCCCACCGCATCCCTCCACCATGTCCCTTCCCCACTCCAACCCCTCCCCCACACACCCACAACCCTTCCCCCCTCCCATCCACCACCCTTCCCTTCAAACCGTTGCCCTCCCCACCTCCAAAACCCACTGCCATCATTAAAACCTACATTTTTTTTACATTCTGTTAGATTCTTTAAAAATTTAAATATTTCAAACAAATATATATATTATATATATATAAGAGGTAGTTGTGTCTCTCTTCAATACAAAAAAAATATATGGGTATTCAACATACCCAACCAGAGAATGCATCTAGTTAAAATATGCAAAAAATAATAATGCAAATAAATAGCTTGAGAAAATAAGAATCCTTGGCTACCATGGCTCCTCAATCAACCTGCACAAACAAGAAAGTAAAAAAAAAACAAATGAAAACAAATGAGAAGAGAAAGAAAAATAAAGATGAGTTTAGGGCAACTTTAGGGCAAGATTTAAAATCAAGGGCCAAGATTAGATTGATCCTAGGGTCCACATTAAACCCTACACAACTTTTAAGTCATGGGAATTTGATGGGAATGGGAAATAAAATAAAAGAAGGTGTGTGGGGGATAATTAAATAAAAGGGGGTGTAAACTAAGGGGAGTGTAGACTTAGCAAATTCTGACCCTAGGGTAAACTTTTAGTAGGAATAAATAATTTAAGTTGGTATTGGACTAGTGATTATTTGATTTGGGTAAACCAAATTATTATAAAATAATTATTAATGGGAATCGGTAAAGCAAAGCATTAGTATTAATTGTTCACTTTTAAAAAAAAAAATTACCCAAATTTTTAGTTACTTTTTGGTGTGGTTTCATATGTCCTGAGGCGGGGCACTACAGAACTGAAATAGATATTTTTCAAGACCAAAATCTGCAGATTTAAGGCATAAAACAAATCTGAAATCTTCTTTAGAAAATGTGACTGGGTTTATGATTAAAGCCCAACAAATCTTCAATGAAATTGTATCCTTTTTTACCCAAAACTGATCCTGATTTTTACCAGTCATACAAAGATAAAATACTGCATATTTTGGGAGCAAACAAGCTGGAAAATTCCTCAGAAATCTGCAGCTAAAGAGGACTGAAAAACAACAATATAACACCTTCCAAAAATTCTGAAAACACTTGCTTTTGATCACTAAAAATTAGTACAATAGATAGCAACAAATTGCAGACCTGGAATGTCTTTCAAACACATCAAAATGACCAAAAGATGAGTCACTCCATTAGAGAAAAATAGTCTAATACTGCTGCAATATTATTCATCACCCTTTTAATGCAAAAACTCAACACCAACTACTGGAAATAACTAGAAACTAGTGAAGCACAATAGAATTTCCTGTGTGGAAATCCCTCACATTCTCTAAGAGGGTTTTCATCCTCTAGAGTCAATCCGAAGGGTTTTTGTCCTTGGATTAATTTGCAAAAAGCTCAAGGCTTCAAATGCAAGAAGAGAAAATATCAAATCAATTTGGAATGCCTCTACATAGGTCGACCTCTTCTTTATATAGGAAATGGGACCCAAAGTGACCTTTGAACTTCCAATGAAAGTGACCTTTGGACTTCCAAATGGAAGTGACCTTTAGACTTCCAATGAAAGTGACCTTTGGACTTCCCATGAAAGTGACCTTTGGACTTCCAAATCGCATTTTCCATAGGAGGAATACAAGACATAAATAATATTTTATCCTTCCTAACTTCATTATTCCTCTTTGGCCCAAGAATAAAATATAATAACCCCTTCACAATGATATTTGCCCCTCGTATTGACCATAGGGATTATTATTTATTTTTATTAAGCCAAATAAATTAATATAAGTGCTTTAATAATTTTATTTTATTTTTTATAGCACTTTATAATAATTTATTATGACTTAAGTCACCCTTATATTTTTCCTTTGGCCGTTGGGTTGACAAAATAGGCCAAAGGTCTTCGATTGGGAAAAGGGGACATTACAGTCCTCCCTTCCCAAAAATTGCTTTCCCTCAAGCAATTCTGATCTTGTTTTGTCCAAGTGTCATGCACAAGAGACAAAACATGTTGAAATGTTCCACAAGCCTGGCCCCTGTACCTGTCAAATGAAGCAAATCTTGCCACAAAATATAGATCTCCTGATGCTCATAAAGATGAGTATGGACCAAAGGTTCAACATACTCCATAATGTAAACTTCTTCACTCTCTAATTTGTCATGCTTCTCATGAGGGAAAGAAATCAACAAATTAGACATATCATCATTCACTGCATACCTTTCAGTATCATCATTCTCTAACTCATATGATGACTTGGCCCGCTGCATCAAATTGTTGAGTATTTTGGTTCATGATGGGTTGAATGTCATCATGATAATACTGCTGCAACAACAAAGATGATGTACCTCTTACCACCCAATCTGCATTCCTCATGAAGTCTTACTCCTCTAGGATTGAGTTTTCCATACTCCAATGCCTACCAAAAGCTGATGTAAATACTGCAAAAGTGGAAAGTGACATGGAATTCCAAGGAGGACAGCTATTAATTCCTAATAAATCAAGAAGATGAAGTCACCAATCAAAAATAAGGAGCTGTCATATCATAGTAAATTTATTGACATAATGCAAAGATGAGTTATGGATGTCTTCAACACCCATCAAAGACAACTCTTGAGTGGCTTGTCCACTACGAATGTCATCTACAAAATCATCAACTCTACGAAGGACATAATCATCAACTGAAAATTTTGAATTATCCTCATGTGAAGGACCCCATGAATCCATGCCATTGGTACCCAAAACACTAACATGCTCTATGCTAACCTCAAAGTAGAAGCTTCAAGTGGCACCTCTTGCAAGGATGATGTAAATAAATCATCAGCATGTCTATCAAATTCATCACATGAATTTTTGCATACCTCATTGGAACTTGAAGACACCAAAGCACTCTCATGAAGAGTTGTATCATCCATTTGTGAAGACTCACTATTCCTTCCCTGCATAAACAATTCTGAAGCTATAGTGTGATATGCCTTCCTCTCACGGTGAGGGGAATCATCACGCTATCAACCTACGTAGGTGACCTGTTGTGTCTCCTGTGATTGTTGGCCATTGATATAAACCTATCCCTCCTGTCACGTTTGTCTCTTGGCCTACCCACGTCCATCCTCTACATCATCTGTTGCACGGTCTGTATCATCTACTGCTGGGTAGTAATCATAGTCTTGAGAAGCTCAAAATCTGTTGGTCTACCATTCCTCTAAGAAAATCTCTTGCCCGGATCCCATGGAGAGATTTTCTTTCCCTAACTCCCATGATTTAACTCTATCACCAAGTAGATTGGCTGCATCAAATCAAAAACCCTCCAGGTGGGAGGAACATTGCTCTGATACCACTGTAATATCCCCAAATGGATATTTTGACTCTCATTCGGATTCTTAGCAAAACCCAAACTTGAAATGCAACTAATAGACAAGATACCAAATATGTATTATGCAGATCTGAATAAAATATGGGAAAACGACTAGGGTTTATTAGGAAACCCACATAAACCAGTCCTATTTCTTAGCTCTTTATTTCCAAACTAAAATAGATATTTTTCAAGACCAAAATCTGCAGATTTAAGGCATAAAACAAATCTGAAATCTTCTTTAGAAAATGTGATTGGGTTTATGATTAAAACCAACAAATCTTCAATGAAATTATATCCTTTTTTACCCAAAACTGATCCTGATTTTTACCAGTCATACAAAGATAAAATACTGAATAATTTGGGAGCAAACAAGCTGGAAAATTCCTCATAAATCTGCAGCTAAAGAGGACTGAAAAACAACAATATAACACCTTCCAAAAATTCTGAAAACACTTGCTTTTGATCACTAAAAATTAGTACAATAGATAACAACAAATTACAGACCTACTAATGTCTTTCAAACACATCAAAATGACCAAAAGATGAGTCACTCCATTAGAGAAAAATAGTCTAATACTGCTGCAATATTATTCATCACCCCTTTTAATGCAAAAACTCAACACCAACTGCTGGAAATAACTAGAAACTAGTGAAGCACAATAGAATTTCCTGTGTGAAAATCCTTGACATGCTCTACGAGGGTTTACGTCCTCTAGAGTCAATCTAAAGGGTTTTCGTCCTTGGATTAATTTGCAAAAAGTTCAAGGCTTCAAATGCAGGAGGAGAAAATATCAAATCAATCTAGAATGCCTCTACATAGGTCGACCTCTTCTTTATAGGAAATGGGAAAAGTGACCTTTGGACCCAATGAAAGTGACCTTTGGACTTCCAAATGAAAGTGACAGACTTCCAAATGCAAAGTGACCTTTAGACTTCCAATGAAAGTGACCTTTGGACTTCCAAAAGTGCCTAGGGGAGATACAAATATAGTATGGCCTATTTTACATAGGAGGAATACAAGACCAAATAATATTTTATCCTTCCTAACTTCATTATTCCTCTTTGGCCCAAGAATAAAATATAATAACCCCTTCACAATGATATTTTCCCCTTAGAGATATTGACCATAGGGATTATAATTTATTTTTATCAAGCCAAATAAATTAATATAAGTGCTTTAATAATTTTATTTTATTTTTTATAGCACTTTATAATAATTTATTGTGACTTAAGTGACCCTTATATTTTTCCTTTGGTCATCGGGTAGACAAAATAGGCCAATAGAGGCTTTTCTGCACAAGAAGGCAATAATCCAAAAGTTAAGTCCTCTGAACGATAAAGGTTAAGAAGTAGAAAATAATCCAAAAGTTTTAATGGTTTTCAGAAAGTAACTCCTAAGCAAAGAAAGGGAGTGTGTGCATATTGCACTACACAAGAGTTGGGTCAAAAGGAAAGGAAGAAACATTCCCGCACAAGGTGAAGATCTTGATAGATGAGTTCATATATTGTTTCCAGTGATCCACCAAATGGATTACTATTGATGAGGAGCATAAGACATCAAACAGATTTGATCTTAGGATCAAATCTAAAAAACAAATAGGCATATAGAATGACACTGAGTGTGAAAAAGTGTCGAAACAAATTCAGAACTGCTAAATAAAGGGTTGATTCCCAAAAGTTTGAGCCCATGCACAATGCCAACAATATTAGCACAAATAAAGGGTTGATTCCCAAAAGGTTGAGCCTATGCACAATACCAACAATATTAGTGGCCAAGAAGAATGGAGAGTGAAGAACATGCACTGACAGCAAAGAAATGAACAAGATCGCAATCAAGTACATAATTTCATTGCCGCACTTGGATGAATTGATGAATTGCTTGAGTGGAGCAAGTACTTCACAAAGATGGACTTCAGGAGTGAATACAACCAATTTCACATAAGGGAAGGTAATGAGTAGAAGACTACATTCAAAACACGAGAAGGAATATATAAGTGGTTGGTTATGCCCTTTGGGCTAACAAATGTACAAAGTACATTCATGCGACTAATGAATGAAGTTCCAAAGCCATGTTGATGACATTGATTTTCAATAGGACAAAGCATGAATACTTACACAACCTTTGTGCAAGGTGCTTGAAAGTTTGCAAGATGAAAAGTTACTCGTAAATTTGAAGAAATGCAATTTTATAAAAGAAGAGTTGGTATACTTGGTTTTTTAATTTCCCAAGAAGGTTTGAAGATAGACCCAGAAAAGGTGCATGCAATTGTGGAGTAGTCATCACCTATGATTGTTATTGAAGCATGAAGTTTTCACCGCTTGGTGAGTTTTTACAAGAAATTCATCAGGAATTTCAGTGGGATGTGTGCATCAATACTAATGTATCATGAAAAGATAGAAGAGAATTTGTATGGAGCGTAGAAGTATAACACAATTTCCACCAATTGACGTAGAAGGCAATTGAGCAACCAATGTTGGCGTAACTAGATTTTGGTAAAGTATTTCAAGTAAATTGTGATGTTAGTGGGGCAGCAATAGGCGCAGCAACAAGTCAAGAGGGAAGATATATTGCATATTTCAAAGAAAAGTTGAATGATGTGAAGCGCAAATATTCCATGTATGACAAAGAGTCATATGCAATCGTGCAAGAAATCAAGAAGTGTAAGCATTATTTCTTGTTGACGGACTTTGTTTTGTATACAAATCATTAAGCACTACAGTTCATTAATAGTCAAAATAAATTAGATCAGAGTCATATGAAGTGGGTTGAATTCCTACAGAGCTATTCTTTTGTGTTTCGAGCCATGAGCTTGGAAAATCAAACCTATATTTTTCTTTTTCCATTGACTCAAAAAGACCTTGATTGTGAAGAAGTTGAGAGTTTGGCATTTCAAACAATGGGATTCTATGAAGAAGCAATATTTGGAAATCAAGATTTCAATTAAGCTATGGAAAGCCCTGTACAGGATCTCTAATAAATTCGTGTCTGGACTCGAACACCAGGCTAAATCATTTTATGCTAAGAAGGTATTGCACATTGTTTTCGGAGAGGAGCATCCATCTGCATGTATAGCTAGAGGTTTTACTGTCAAGAATTTGAACATTGAGCAAGGGGAGTTGGAGGATTGCCAAGTCATTTTGGTTGTGACAAGACATATGCGCAAATAGCGAAGAACTACATTTGGTCGCGCATAAGCACATGTGTCTACAAATATGTTTAGGAATGTAGAATTTGTAAGCTAGCAAGGGAGTAGTCAGAATGCTCATGGTGTATTGGAACTTCACTTATGACTAGGTAGGATCCAACGAGATTCATGGAGGATATAAGTATCGATGGGTTTCCTTAGAATTGCCCAAAACTCAAATGGTAGGGCACAATTCAGAATTTGACACTTGATAAACATAGTCCTAGAGCTTTGAAAGGCTCACCTTGGCTTATGACATGACATTCGCTACCAGTTCCAAGAACTACTGAATTAGTGAATTTAAGCACAGGAAATGTTTGAGTTAAATATGTTGAAAAGGGAATTCTGCGGAACGAGAAGAAGATCATAATGCATAGTGAAACCATTGTCTATTCCAAAGAACCATGGGATGGATATAAGTATGGAACGCCGTTTGCCCTTTTAGAATTGCCTAGAACGTTCAAAAGCAGGATGATCGGTATTCGTGGTATTGAAAGATTTTCGAAGAGCCACAATGTGATTGTAAGAAGAAGGTGATGGCTTTTGGAACACTTTACCCAGTTCTTGCTTTATACTGCGGATATGATGGGAATGCGGGGAACTGGAGGCCCATGGGTCCTCAAGGGACAGAAGGGTCATAGAATTCTGATATCTTCCGAGGAATACAAAGAGAGTCTTTGAAATGTGGATGAATCGGGCTTGCGGAGAATTTAGGGCTCAAGCAGATGGAACAAGAGGACGTAGGGTCGTCGGATTGTCCGCAACTCCGCACAACAGTAAGCAACACTTAGGAAAAAATTGGGTAAGGTTTGCGGGCCGAAAGGTTATGCGGCGAATCGCAGGGCTAAAACAGGGAACGCATGTTCGGGAGGAACCGGGTCGGGAGTTCTTGAAATTGTGTACCCAAAATTGCCACAATAGAAACCCGCAAGAGCTTTGCGGAAGGTAGGCAAATGCGGGGAACTAACTCTTGCGGAGAACACAGATGCGGACGGAAACAATTCCTTGGCATCACAAAGAAACCCAGCTGAACAAATACACTAAATTGTATTGCAACAAAGTCAGGAATGCGGGGAACAGAAGGCCCGAGGGAACAAGTAAATGCACTTGTTCAAGTTCGGGACCTGAAATTGCCGCATATACAAAGGATTTAACCCCCAGGAACACTAAAAAGGTTCGAAAAAATGAGGGATCAGATTTCACTTTCAAGGATGTTCACAAAGGCAAATAAACATCTTAAAGATGTGAGTTACTTGACGGTCAATGACATTTCAATTTTTTTCAAAAATTACAGATTTGCGTTTTGGGTAAGTGACAACACGCATCAAGGCCATCATCGAAAGCATTCAAGAATATACTAATGCTTTTTCAATACCTTAACAACGAAGCTAAATATGCCATGTTATTGCAGCTGAACTGGATTTGAAAGCGTTAAAGATCAGGCGTAAGATCATATATCCAACTAGGTTTGAATTATTCTCAGAACCACCTCTTTAGGAAATGCCTATAATTAATGTTGCAAACTTGACACTAAACTCGAACAAGTTCAAGAATGATAGCTCCAAGTTGGATTCAACATGGGAAATTGGCAACTGCTTGTAAGTCTGATAACCAGAACTATAAATTTGGACTGGAATGAAATTAGTAACTTATAAGCATCACAGAGAAACCACAGCATTTTTACCAATTTCAAAAGTCCCCACCACGAAGGGATGTTAGGAGTGGATGTAGAAACAATTCAAGACTGAAAAGTGGTTCGACGTACACAACTGCAGTAGTTACTGACAAAGAACGCTGCTCTTGGAAAACATTTGGTGCACTTGGTAAATATGTTCTGCACAAGTACAAGCAACTAGTACTATGTCACCTTGTGACAGTGGACAAAGGTAAACCATTATGGATTATGAACCTATGTGCTTTGGTAGCAACCACAAATTAACACCAATCTTCCAATTTAGATCTAGAAGAAGCAAAAAGGTTGTTCCATTCTCAAATGTGAAGCAATGGACAACGTGTTGTATTTCATTGTTAAAAATGGGAGTCATAAGATTCTGATTTTACCCAAAGCTAGTTCAAATGATCATAATTTTTCTCTATAATTTTCACCCTCAACTAAGTAAGGAG
The DNA here is from genome assembly GCA_019776745.2 of Taxus chinensis. Classification (NCBI taxonomy): domain Eukaryota; kingdom Viridiplantae; phylum Streptophyta; class Pinopsida; order Cupressales; family Taxaceae; genus Taxus; species Taxus chinensis. The sequence goes on along the minus strand of CM034157.1, from coordinate 190,504,950 downwards.
TGATACTTGGAAGGTTAAACTCAGATTCTAAGACTAATGCTGAAATGGTGTGCAGAAATCATAATTAGAAAGAATTCATCGAATGTAATTTTGTAAATATATGGGGGCACAATGGACACTCAATATGGATTGATCGTTAAAAAACTCAAATATAATCTTGAAATACATAAGAGGCCACAAATTGCAGGATCTCTAATAGTGGATTGTAAATATCAAAATGACAAATATATATGGATTAGGGTTTCTTTATAATTCATGGACTCTTAAATTGTTACACCATACTGAGTCAATATCTGACTTTATTAAAGGCAAGGGTTCACAAAGCTCTTTTCTATGATATTCTGGAAAGGTCTTACTAGTCATTTCTAAGATTGTAGAAATAAAGATAATAAGGCCAAGAAACTATGTCTAGAAAAAGGTTGTAATGTTTTGGCACAAATTGGTTAAGCAGGGCCATGAAAGAGATAATGCAATAGACAAAGACTATGCCATTCTATTCTAGTCTAAGACATGATACCAATAATCAAATTACAACATAAAAGAAAGACAGGAGTTAAGGATAATTGCGATTGCAAAGACATTGTTGGCGCATTAACCCCCGAATGTTAGTAGCACCTCATGAGAGAGTTGTCGTGGTTGGATCACAAGAGGGATAGGTAGAAGACCTAAGGAGACCAAAGTTGGGAACTCCAAAGACTTGGTAGACCTCGTTGGTGCAGCTCTTGTTCCTATTACTTCTAAAAACCCAATGCTCCAAAATAAACCTCCAAATATAAGCTCCTCTCAACCCAAAAGCTCTTAAACCTTTAAGGGAAAATTCACCGTCAAAAGCAGAACCTAACCTAAAGTAACAAAACCCTCTAATAACCACGACAACATGAAGTTCCTGGTCGATGCAGTTGACCATATAAATTATGGATGCTACTAGTCTAGGCTCACTTATGTGCATCAGCCACAAATACATTTGGCATAGAGGTAAGGAGAAATAGAGCTAATGGAGGTGAAAGTTTCTCATTTGGAAGGTTTGGCTATTAAGGGATTAAAGCAGGATCTTAAAGGGGTGTGCAAAGGTCTGTGTAAAGTTCTGATAACCTAGCAAGTGCATGAATATTGTGGTCGTAAAGAACCTAGAAAGAAGGTAGTAGAAAGGTACTAACCAGCCCAATCTCGCTCTCAATGACACCCCTTAAGACAATCACTTAAGGGGATTAATGCGCCAATAGCCTGCAAAGTGAAACCATTAGTAAGAGTGAAATATAAGATGTAGACAAATCAATCAGGTTGTATCTTCTAAATTCCAAAACACATTTTAAAGGTTGGCCTAAGCAAGTATTTCAATGGTGTAGAGCAAAAGGGGGATTGACAATAGAAAGGGTTGCAGGTAGGAAATGGAGGGTGAGAATGCATTGTGGCATCTATGTGTTATGCATACGTCTTCAAATGGATGGCACAATGTTTTAGATGAATAGAGCAAGGTTTGACCACTTGGCACAATACCAAGAGACATTAGGTTTGTGCACAAAGAATCACTTCTTTTGTGCACAATACCACATAAGCCATTTTCAAAGGCTCGTGTTACCAATAGAGGTTCAACTCAATAACATGCATCTACCTTTGAAACTACAAGACACTCTGAGTTCATTTGAGTAAGCAAGCAAGGATTCGCTAGAAAAGCTTGTGCATAGTCTTGCGCATGAGGGCATACCATGTGCATGATCTTTGGGAGAGCAAGAATTCAACATGTTCGTGTCGATGGAGATTCACCTAATTCATAATTGTAATTGTGCAGCGAACTCAAATGCATCGAGTTGTGTGGTGATTGTAAATGCGTTAAGAAACATATGGTATTATCTTGCATATAGGATTGGGATATATTTAATGTCATACAAGTAGCTTGTAGCTTCAAGGCAATAATGTCAGTAGGTGGGTCTTGCACCTCGATGACCATGGCCCTACAAATGTGCTGAAGGGAGTTCTACTAGAGTATAGAAGGTAGAAGTAGTCTGGACTAATCAGTTCAAGGAGTTGGAATTCTATGAAAGCTATACTTGCAAAGACCGTGAATCAGCAAGCAGAAATCTGCAGATCTTGCGTTGTAATGCATCTCGTTTTGTGGAATCGCGAGAATATGCATTTTTGCTTTGTATTTCCTAAAGAGTGCATCAATAAAGATCAGTATAGGTTACATTTTATTACATATTCCGCTGTGTATTCTGAAGGTTGTGTGGTTTAAGGCATGTCTGAATTGAGACCTCTGTCCATGACAGCATTAGTATCATCTTTCACCTTCTTGAATCCTTGTCCTTTTATTTCTTTCAATCGTTCCTAATATATGTGATGCTTAATTAATTTTGTCCAATGGATACCATTCATCTATCCAAGAGTCTTTTATTCTTGTCCTTGAGTATTCTAGAATGGACTGAAATAAATATTACTGTTGCATTTCATTGCATATTCATTTGTGTATTCTGAGGGCTGTTTGGTCTGAGGCATCTCTGAATTGAGACCCCTAACCACAACTGCATCAGTATAACCTTTTACTTTCCCGGATCCTTGTCCTTTAATTTCTTTCAGAAGTTCTTAATATATGTGAAGTTCAATTAATTATGTTAAATGGATACCATTTATCTATCCAAAAGTCTTTTATGCTTGTCCTTAAATATCTAGAATAGACCTCTATTTAGGTGATGCACTCCTCCCTTTAAGTGTGCTTCCATATTGTGGATCCATTAAACACCAATGCCTTTTTAAGGATGATTTATTTTTTATTCCTGCCATGTTGTTTTGCTTTCTTCACAAGCTTTAATCTTGCATATGGTTTATCTACAATCTCCAAGCCAATTCTATCGCTAATGGTGTATTGAAGAGTTGCAAATCTTTCATATATAGCCCTCCTATTGTTTACAGCATAGAAACGTTTTCCTATGAAATGAGGAGATGTTTCAATTGATCCATGAGCTCTCTCAACAGAAAAGCAACTAACTCATCGTGGGCTAAGTTTAATAAAAGAGGCATTGAAATTAGAGGCATCGAAATGCCACAAGACACAATTTATGAGCTCAATTCTTCCAAGGAATATTAGCAATATTGTTGCCATCTATATTCAATTCAGACTAAGCTCTACCTATTAATTCTGTTCAACTGTTTTTGTCTTGGAAGTTGGTGGAAATCCTAACTATTCTGTTGGAATCTTTGCTTCCCTGAAATTCAAAACTCTTAGTATTATTTTCTCTCCTTTTATCAGGGTGTAAAAGAGTTATATTTAAGACTTATTTGAGTTGATTTGTTGTCACGAGGCATGTTGATACTTATCCAGGATCTATGTTATGGTTTTCGCCACTGCTTCAAAAACATTGAAGAATAGTCATGTACCATCTACAAATTTCAGATTATGCACCATCTTCTATTTTGTGTTGATATTTCTCCAATTTTATTCTACTACTTTTCTTTCTGTAGTAGATGCTTCAATACATCTATCATTATTATATGATGGGGACAAAGGACTGTCGTAGTCCTCTTGATAAATAAAACAATTGCCTTGGAACACCATTTATCAACACAAAGAAAGTTGGAGCAATGGTGCAGTGATTTCAACCACTCGCTTTTGTAAATATCTCTATATTTGTAATTAGGCTTTTGCTTTTTGTTGTGTGCTTGGAGCCTTGGACTAACCCAACCAGCATGCATCTCATCCTTGTACATTTTTTTAATCCATGTTATTGTAGAGTGTGTAGCGACCAGTTTTGGCAACTATTCCTGCAGTATCTCTTTGTTATTTATGTGTTTTTCTTCTTGATTTCTGATGTGCATTTTGAAAGGACATGTCAATTTAAGCATAGCAAATGGAAACCATCATGCATAACCAAACCACAAAATATACACGAAAGATCAACAAAAAATGTAATGATAACATGGAGCTTCATTCATATATCAAAATGTGCATGCAAAATATATTTTTCAGTCATGGGACAGATAATAACCAAGAAAGAACCGCAAGCATGTCTTAGATCACAAACTATATAGTCATTGGCCACGAGGGTGCCAATTGAACCGCCATAAACCACTTGTGACCAGCACAAGTAGTCCCAACCATGACTAATCCCAAAATTTATTAAAAAAAACACCCAAAACATATACATGCACGAATACTTTATTTACTCAGACCATGCCAATAAGACTTAATGTTTTGTTCATATGCTAGAATTAATGCTATATCCACCCTCCCCTCTAAACTTGCAGACACCCCTGTAAACACTCAAATATTGGCCAGGAATGTAGCATCTAGGGAAATTGTGGGGGAAATAAAGGAGGAATTTATAACTGTGGACCATTGTGATGGATGCCCAAACTCCAATGTTGTAACTGCAGAAGCTACAGATTGTGGAGAATTGGCCACAGACAGTCCTATAAAGCTTCTTCACCTACTCTGCCCTCAACTTTATCTTTCATTTGTACACAAAAATCCTCTTGTTTGCTTGAGTGCTTCCATCTTCGCATCCAACTATTGCTGAAGTTGTTTCAATGCTTTATTCTTGCCCTTCATCCCTATAGCAATTTCGTTCTCTTTTCAATTTGATGGAATCAATATCAGGATGGATCAACAGACTGTTATATTAGTTACTTCGTTCCCTCCAACATTTGACATGGTCGTTCTCACTTTGAAGCTTTTTGAATTCCTGAACCATCTCGCCATTCTGTTTAAATTTCTTCTACATATATTGTTTTCTTACAAGCACCTTCTCTACTTTGTGTTCATGTTGTTGGCAACAGCGTAATGGTGATGCCTCTCTATGGTCAATTAGTTTTGCTTCCCTAGATGGCTGAATGGAAGGGTGAGTGGTTTAGTTGCAGTCCTCATCTGAGAGGATCTTCCTATCTTCAATGTGGGTCTGCTAATAATTTCCCATTCTGATTCACCAAGTAAAACAGCATTCATTGTTAGTTTCTTCTGCCAATCTGCAGGTCCTCTCCCTCTAAACCAACACATTTGCAAATTCCATACGCTTGTAGACATCCATGAACAACTCTCCCTGTTGTTCAACTTCGGAAATCCTAGGAAGTGTTCCCTTTCATCAATTTTTGCAGGGAAACCCAATGCTCTTCACTTCTAACATCATAGTCAAAACTCATACATTGCGTAGTACTCAAAACCAAGATGGCACTTATGAGCACCATCATCAACATCTAAATCTTTGTTCTCAGTCTTTCTCATCCCTATGCTCATCTTGCTCACTCTAGCATAGCTCGAGTTGATCCTACTCAAATCGTAGCTTTCCTGCCTCTAGCTGCTCATGAAATCTTGCCTTAGCCTGCCCTCTCTACAATGTAACGTTGTTGCCTTTCTATGGTCAAAATGTTTAGCTTATCGCTAGATGGCTGAATGGAACAGTAAGTGATGTAGTTGTAGTCCTCATCCATGAGGCTTTTCCTGTCGTCAATGTGGGAAGGCTAAAAGTTTCCCATTTTGATTCATCAAGAAAAACATTATTCGCAGTTAATTTCTTCCACCAATTTGCATGTCCTCTCCATCCAAACAACACATTTGCACATTCCATACCCTTATAGGCCTCCAAACAGCTCTCCCAATTGTCCAAACTCTAGAAAGCCTAGTAATTCCGTTTTGTTAATTTTGGCAAGGCAACACAATGCTCATCACTTCTAGCATCAAACTCAAAATATATACTTTGGAGAATACTCAAGACTAAGATGGCTCTTATGAGCACTATCATTAACATTCACATTCTTGGTCCCACCCTCATCCTTGTGCTAACCTTGCTCACTCTGGCATAGCACAAATTGATCCTACTCGTCTTGTAGCCTTTCTCTCTCCTCTAGATGCTCATGAACTATTGCCTCGGCTCACCCCCTTCAAGGTACACTTGAAAGGTGGGTTAAGGATATTTATGTCAGTAATTAGATGTGGGAATCCCATCTCATCCCCCATATTGATCTAGCAGGATATATCAACAATGGTTCCCACGATACCACCAAGCATATATTCATAGCTTGCAGTTCATGCAAATAAACTTCAATGGAATGCATAATCCAGAACCACGTCTACGGGCTTGCGGTACCTCCATGATCATCGATCTATCCCCAACATGTCGCACACACTGCAACAATGCAATTTGTGCAAATCGAACTTGGTATCACCCGTGCATGCGTTAAACCTTTTGTGGTATACACCATCGGCATTGGCAAGGGTCTGACACACCCCATGCCAAATCAGAAAGGACAACCCACACTCCATTGTACCGCAAAGTGTTGACAACTTGTTGCCTCCATCCCAAGAGACGTGGAGTGCCTACACTACAAAGGCCTAGTCAGTGCAGAGTTGCATGGTAACACGCAGTGCTAAATTTTTGTAATCACAATAACATCATTCATTACTGGCTAGAGTTTCTGCATAGCATCAAACCTAGGCAATCATGAGATAAATCTCCCTCATTTAACCGGTGAGGCTCCCGTGTCAGATTTGTCAATAAAAACGTGTTATTATCTATCAGGGGTTTTACTTTAACCACTTAGTTCATGAACCATAACTAAGAAGTTCTGTAGCAAGTAAACAACTGTTTAAGAAAGGAAAGTTATAGAAGAATGAAGTAAAGGAAATACAGAGAAGAAATGGGGAAGATGTGCATCCCAATTAGTAGATAGCAGAGCTAATTGCATGCACATAGAAGAAACTTAATAGATATGAACACGCAGAATTATAAAACAAAAGCAGCTCTAGATCCAAATCTAAAATAACACAAAGTCTATTAAGATATCTAAGATTAAAAGCAAGAAACACAGTACACCGTGACACAAAGTTCTCCGGAAACCTGCTCCTTTGTATTTCTTTGCTCCAAGTTGCTCTCAGGGGTTTAGCACAAAGTCTAGAACACAAGATTGCTTCTCACAAATTCTGATTGATTAACCTGAAGGTTCTTCCTCTACTTATAGAATGTAGAGGGGCGATTACAAGTTGGAAACTTTAGTTGAACTGGCACATGTGGAAGTCGGAAAGAAACAACTGGCAATCTTCCTCCTGGAATTCCTCTTTGCATGACATGTATGATTTGCAATTGAAAATAAAACCTTCTATTTTGCACGCCTGCCACCTATCTCCAAGTAGTTGACTTCTTCAAGTAATAGCTTTTAAACCAATCACTTAAGTTGTATAATTTAATTGATCACTCAATTACTTTGTCAAAGGAAAGAAGAAGGAAGAGGAAAGCTGACTTTGTCGAAAGAAAGAAGAAAGAAGAGGAAAGCTAACTTTGTCTTTTTCCATGTCTGCATGCAGCTGATTCAAACTGGATCTGGAAACAAGCTGGAATTAGTTGGATCTTGAAGCGGCTGGATCTGGAAACAAGCTAGAATTGCAAGCAGTTGGAATTGGAAGCAAGCTGGAATTTTGCCTTCGCATTGTCTTCTCTTTTATCCTTGAAGCTTTTGCAGTTCTTCTGTTGTACATGCATCAGTGCAAGGTTGGCCGTAGATAACTCATCATACTTATTTTTAATTGCATATGAGCAATTAAAAATTCTGGAAAGCACTCAGGGTGAATGAAAATTCAATGAAGGCTTCAACTGGAAGATGAGAGCACATGCACAAGGTCTTGGAAGGAATTTCCCATGCACTGTCTTCTTCATGGGCTCCATTCGAAACAAGAGGATGAAGCCTTTGTGCCAGAAGCTTTTGCAACTATGAGATCTAGATCTGGATCTGCATATGGATTTGCATCAGCATTTGCATCAGCATCTGCATTTAGATATGGATCTGCACCTGCATAACAAATTCTGGCAACTGGGCTATGGATGGAAAAGTTGCAGCTCGAATAATTCCACTGCTTTTAATCTGCACGTATGAGTGAAGTTTCTCCTGTACGCATGAGTGAAGTCTTTCCTGCTCTGAATCTGTCTATCAATTTGGCAAGAGGTTCCGAGCCTAGATCCATGTTTCCAATATCTGCAAATTTAGAAGTGATGCACGACTCCGTTGTGCTTTCTTTTTCATATTTCTTCGCCATAAGCTTTGTCTATCTTTGTCTGAATGTCTTTTTCTTCTTATTTGACTGGAATTCTTCAATACTGGTGCAGATCTGGACAATTCTTCAGATTCAGAGGATATATGCAATGTATTGGACATTGATAAAAGCTCATTTTCCTTTGTAAAGCACCTGTAATGAATTCCTGCAATTTATCCAGACAAAAAATGGCCACCGGAGCATGAATAGTGAATTTTAATTGTAAAAATCTGCACTTTTCAAGCCTGCTGCCCCAAAAAATGGTGTTTAATTTGCACATAAAGAGAGCATGAATCCTTTCAACAACACCTAAGCTCCTGTAACACCTGTGCAAACAATTATGCAGACAAAGATCAACCTCCTTCAAAGCATGCGCCAAATTTGGAAGCTTTTAGCCTTGTTTCCACCTTGCCTAGCAAAATCCTTCTTCAAATGGGGGCGCACTTTTCCTCTTGGCTGCAATTCTTTACCTGTGAATTAAATAATTCACCCATATGGCTGTCCATGATTATATAACCTTCACAATTCTATAATTAATAATTGCCCTAATAATTAAACGCAATTAATTAATTAAAAATCATGCTCTTCTCTTTTAAAAATAGCATGTTTAAGGACAGCCATCCAATAAATTAAATTAATCCAATTTAATCCTTCACACATCACTTCACTTAAGCTTCACAGTGTGCTTTAACCATAGCCACTGAAAATAGGAATTAATATAATCATTTAATACTTTAAAAAGTATTAATTCCTTCTCAAAAGGGGCTGCATTAAATAAATTAAATTTATTTAATTTTGGAATTCTATTTCCAATTGATTTATTCCCCTTTGCTTTTGTTGACTTTTCCACAAGTCTGGGTGCTAAAATTGGGTGAATAAATATTAACAAATATTTATTTAATGCATTATTATTCACCCAAGGTGGGTCGCACTTTTTTGCATAATAGAATTCTATTTTTAAGAATTTCTGACAATGGGATTTTTTACCCTGCAAGGCAGGCAATAAAATCCCGGGATTTCACTTAAGTCACTTTTCTTTTATTTGACCATGGGAATTTTTACCCTGCAAGGCAGGCAATAAATTCCCACCTGCCTGCAGCCTCTAACTTTCCCACTGCAGCTTAAATCCTTTGTTTTCCAAAAATGCGCCCATCCCCGCAGGGGCTTTACTGTGCACGACTTCGCTTTTTCCCAGTGATCCAAACCTCCGATGGCAACTTCCTCCGGGCATAATGTGCGTATATGTTTTCCAACTGCTCCAGGCCAAAAATCGAGCTTACCCGGCGAGGGAATTGCTCCAGAGAAATTCACAGAAAACGAAACGGGACACCACAAAAACAAGAAAAATTGCCAAAAGTTACAAATAAAGCCCAAAACTTAAAATAAGTTAAAATCCTTCTGGCACATAAGAATAATAACATATTCGCTCATAATAGAGTTAAAATAGAGCGCAAATAGCCTCATACAGGGCTCAAAATAATTAAATACAAATTTCCCGCAGACAAATCCCGACGACAGAATAAAACAATTTTGGGCATCTGGGTATTTGGTGAAAAGGGCTAATATGGCTCTTTGGGATTATCTTGACGCAATACAAGAACTTTCAGGCAATAAAAACAACAAACGACCCATTATTTTAAAAGTACGAAAAAATTTCGGATAGGGTAGTCATAGATTTCAGGATGAAATCTGGGTGACACCAATTACAACTCCACACCATGACACATGGCACTCCCAAGGTTGTCGTTATGCCAAAGTAACTATCAGCATGGCACACACCTTTCAGTTAAGCTGCTAAAAGGTGATAAATCAAAAATGGAATCCCATGACAGTTCATTTTGCCTTTGTGGCTTCGTACTATTTTTGGAAAAATATTTTATCGTTGGTATGGCACTTTGATAATAGTGTGTGGGATAAAGTCCATTCTCTATTGTGAGGGGAGTCGTCGTTATTGGAAGCCAAAACCAAACAAGAAAGAATATCTACAATATTTACACTAACTTGTGGGGGTGGGATTCCATGGAAAGGAATATAAACTAAAAAGTGAGAAGAAAGGAATGGAAAAATGAAAGAGAGAAAGAGAGGAGAGGAAAACTTGCATTTTAAACTAAAAGCTTATTGTATTATGCAAGGAGATCATTTAACATAAGAAACGCTTCTCATCTGAATCTTACATACATGAAAAGAATAATGGAAAATATCTGACATAAGTTACCACCAAAGAGACCATGACACAAAGTTCAACAAATTTCATTGTATTTCTTCATACATTGTTTTCTTCTCAAGCAAACTCTTGTATAAAATTCTGGAAGTACAAAGTCTATCCAAAAATTCCTCAAGTCTCCAACAGTTTATATTCCCTCAAGGAATGTTAAACAATCCTTTCACAATATCCTGGACAGTAAAAATTCTCCCCCAATATCACTGAAGAAAACTCCCTTAAGAAGTCTCTCAAAGTAGTACCTTCAATCGGTTCAAAGTCTTCAGTTGTGCAAAAAAGTCCCTTGAAATGATTTACAAATACCTATTTATAGGAAAAAACTCCCTATTTGTGCAAGATTAACCAAGTTGATTTTACTAAAAATAGAAAGTACAAACTGCAAAACCAATGTGCACTTTTTGCACAACTTAAAGTTGCAAAAGTGATTTGGCCAATAGAAGCTACAACATAGGGATTATTCCCCCACGCATCGTCTTCTTGATCAGCTCCTTCAAATTTATGACCTTTTACTCTCATGCGGTTTCCCATGAATAATTGTATTTTTCCTTTTTGGTTCCAAGATTTTTCTTTTTGGTTTGAAGAGCAAGGGTCAATAGGCGATAGCCCCCAACGGGGTCGAGGTGCAATGCCCCGGTTTGAGTTTCTTGTGGCCTTTGGAACACACTGATATTTTGCATCTCTATGCCATATATTTGCATTTTTCGTTCAAACTCCGCAGGCCGAAAATCCTCCACTGGGGAAAAAGACATGTCTTTTGCAATTGAAAGTTTGGCCTCAAGGATTGGCACTACTTTGGCAGTTCAAAACTTTGTCGTAGGTCGGGCTGCTTTTGCCGTCCAAAATTTTGTTTTTTAGTTTGTAAACTCTGAGATCTCATTTTTGCTTGTCTCTTTCAACACTTAGCCAAATGATGGTTTCTTGAGCCCAACAGACTTATAAAATCCATTCCACAACTTCAAATTGACTAAATTTGATCGATTATGACCATATTTTCTTGGTAAACTCAAATTTTCACCTAAGTTCAAATTTGGGGACAACAACTATATATATACACATATGTAGCTTAAGTTAGCAATTAGAGTAAAGGATAAACAACGATACATATTTCACAAGAGTATGCCATGTACAGAACAGATAAACAAATACATGTATTGTTCCTAAATAGCTTCTACATATACATATACCACATTTAAATCCTCATTTAGGGTGTTGTCCACTAGGTCACCTCTTAAGGCCTAAATCAATAGTATCAAAGCAGTTCATCATCTGTATGACCCATCAAGCAAGGTCAAAGTATTTGAGTCTTGTCATCAAACCACAAGATTCATTAGATTATCTCCACTGTCATGTCAACAAAGTTCAGATGGCAAAGCCCAATCAAGCACAAGATGAGCTACATGTGATAATGAAGGATGAATTGCAAAAGCATTCTCACAAAACAAAAGAGTTTTATGTTCATCCAATGTTCAGAAGTCCTCAAACGGGCAGTTCCACCCACCCAGTCATTAAATAAAGCTTTTGGTAGCCTAGGTTTCAAGTACATTTAGATGCTCATGTTTGAAGGAAAAGTAAATGCAGAAGCAGTTGATAACTAGTTAGATCAATTAGATTCGTATTTTACTATGAACAATTATTTTGATGCAAAGAAAATAAAGATTGCACTCATGAAAGTCTCTTCACCCATCAAGAAGTGATGGCAAGTTCGTACTTATGGGAAGAAAACCTGAAAGAAGGGAAGTCTAGATCAACCTAGGATACATTTCTAGAAGCCTTCAAGGATGAATATTATCTTGAAAGTGTTTATAAAGATCACTAGATTCAGCGGAAACAACTACAACAAGGACATGACCAATCAGTACAAACCTACACTAATGCCTTTAATGACTTGTAGCAAAAATTGTATTCATTCGAGTCAGAGGAACAAAGACTTAAAAGAAATGCAGCAGCATACGACCATTCATTCAGTCCCAAATGAAGCTAGCCAAGGTCAAGATGATGGGAGAAGCATATCGCTAAGTAGAAACCAATGAGGAGTCTAAAATGAAGGGAAAGATGGACACATTGTTTACACCAAATAAACCATCTTCTTCTAACAAAAATTCACAACAACCTACGAGGCTACGACAGGTAGATCACATGACAAACACAAAAGCAGCCACTCCAATACAGAGTGTCATGCTCAAGAGAATTTGCTTATGCCATCAAAAATATTGGATTATGAAGTCAAGACCTCTAGCGGAATCATTGATGCAAATCTAAATGTTGTAATAGCCACCAAACAAGTAACACTAATAGCACAAGATGATGAAGCAAAACATCTATTTCATTCACATATGTGGGTGCAAGGCAGCCACTAGATTTTCTAATTGATGGCAAAAGCGTGAAGGTCCTCCTCTCTGAAGCAAACATGAATTGACTAAATCTGCCAACATGCTTCATTTGTAGCCGTACAAAGTGAGATGGTTCAATTCCTACAAAAGCAAAGGCATGTGCGTTACCCTCCAATGCCCCTTATTATATTCTATGCATCCATTTAGAGAAGACTTAGTTTGTGATATAGTGTCACTTGATGTTTGTAATGTTCTCCTTGGGCACCCATACATGCATAGTCGCAAATGTGTGCACAACACTAATCCTTGAAGTATAGTTGTATCCATGGGCAATAAGAGATCGGATTCCTAAAGTGACTCCAAGCTCTAATCATGCCGTGCCAACTCCCAGGAAGATTATGCCATACACCTATGCATATTCAACAGTTAGATTTTCACCTACTTCTAAGGCAGGCCCTTAACCGACAAAGACATCAAATTTTGGAAACCATGTCATTGCAGAATTGTTCTACGCTCGAGTACAAAGTCGTCAAAACAGGCCAACTCTCACAACAATCCAAATGGTTCATGAAGCATTTAGCTAGATGCCAAGTTCTCCACCTGCTTCCTAGAATTCACGCAATAGGGACGGTTGCTTTACAAGGAAAGAAGTAATCCAAAAGGATCTACCGACAATGGTTCCTATGGTACTACCAAGCCTATATTCATGGTTTGCAGTTCATTCGGTTCCACTTCAATGGATTGTGGCACTCTAGAACCTCATCCATAGGCTACGATAGCTCCACGAACATTAATATATCTCCAACACATGCCACACACACTCCAATGGTAGCATAATGCAAATCCATGTATATCAGACTTGGTGCATAGGTGTGTGTACAAAACATTTGATGGTACAAACCATCAAGGTCCACGGGGTCTAACATATCTCAATGCCAAACCACAAAGAACAACTCACACTCCACAGCACCACTAGGTGCTGACAACTAACTACCTCCATCCCAACAGGGGCAGAGCACATGTCCTTCAAAGGTCGAGTCCTACGTTGCATGGATACGCCCAAGACCCCCTCGAATCCCCTCTGATACGTATCGGAAACGGATACGATACGGATACGTTCCTGATACGTACGGGATACGTCAAGATACGTCACGGATACGTACAGACGTATCCGTGACGTATCAGGTACGTATCTTGCAGTAAATACGTCTTTTTAAGTTTTATTTCATTTTTTAAAATTTTTTGACTTTTCTACTCCCTAAAACTAAACCCTAAACACTAAATTTCAAGTTTCATTCGTATTCATGTTGACTTTTCTACTCCCTAATATATTTTTCAAATTTCAAGTTTTGTTCGTATTCATGTTGACATGATATTCGTATATCATATGTATGGCAGCCACATGATCAATAAAAATGCAAAGTCTTAAGTATATTGAATGTTTTGAACATTGATTCAAGTTTTGTATTACTATTTCAGTTTTTTATGGACTAAAAAATGAGTAAAATGAGTATATGCACTAAAAAAATTATATATATATATTAATATATATGTATATATATATATATATATATATATATATTTTAATATATATGTACGGATGTATCCAAGACGTATCGTATCCAAGGGTTTTTTAAAATTGACGTATCCGCGTATCGTATCCGTATCCAAGCAACGTAGGTCGAGTCAATGTGGGGTTGAGGGGCAATGCCCCCTTTCACAGGGCATCCCCTGTGTCAAATTTTTGTAATCACAAAGACGTCATTCAGCATGACTCTACACCACACCACTTAGCACTCTCAAAGTTGTCTATATGCCAAAGCATATGTCAGCATAGCATGCACCTTTTAATCAAGTCACGTAACGGTCAGAAGGTGAAGAGTCGCACATGGAGTGCAATAAGAGTTCAACTCCAATAAAACTTTAGTAGCAATTAAATGACTCTTTTTTCATACACTCCCACCTTCCAATCAATCTCAAGTCCACTAGGTTAGCCTCATTTGCCAAATCTCCATTACCAAATCCCTTACAGTATATACATGTACCTACTGAAAACCTACACAAACCTCTCCATTCTCTGATTCTAAGTTTTTAGCAATGCCAACCTACATTGGTCAACAATCCAACTAAGATTCAATCATCACAGGGTGCTCAAGTGTAAAGGATGCCTAAGTGGTTTTACTCCACTATACAAGACGTGTGGGAGGATGAAATTCCTCGATCATATCCACGAGCTTAGATGAACGAGAAAAAGGTTGGTTTAATTGAGCATGTTCATTTCGCTCTCTTATGATCTTTTTATGGTGACTGAATCACAACAATATTCTAAAGCAAAAGATGCAAGAGAATATTAGCTCCAAATAAATAACTCATTAGATGAAAATGGGACAAAAGTCAAACGAGAAGCCAATAGTACTTTGGACAAGTATGAGGCTCGTCTTGTTAAGAAAGGATTTTCACAATAGGAGGGAATAGACTATGAGGAGACCTTTGCTCCTATAGCAAAGATGGTCATATTTCAGTTGCTTCTCTCCATTGTAGCTCAATTTGGTTGGAAAATGTTTCGGATGGATGTAAAGAGCACCTTCCTAAATGGATATTTGGACAAGGAGGTCTACATGGTGTAGTCTAAAGATCTTTGAGAACCCAATCATGATCATCTAGTTTGCAAGTCAATTATGTCCTTGTATGGACTTAAGCAAGCTCCACGAGTCTCATATAGTAAAATTAATCTAGAATTTACAAGATTCTAGATTCAAAAGGAGCCTTTTTGATCCAAAGCTTTATGTCAAATTCAATGTTGATAACATTGTTATACTTACTGTCTATGTTGAAGATCTTGCCATCAAATGAAGTAGAGAATACTGCAATTCAACAAGTTAAATCCATATTTATGTGTTTCACTTGACATGACTAATCTAAGCCTCCTACACTATTTCTTAGGTGTAGAAATCTTTGGCAACATGACCATCTCATTTTCGTATCTAAGGTTCAAGTATAAACACTAGTCTCTTACAAGAAGTTTGGGCTGACATTGAATTGCAAACCCTATCTTTTATGCCTATGGAGGTTGGGTTGAAGATGTTTACCCAATGATGATTCATCACCAGCTCGATAAATCAATCTACAAACGATTTGGTGGGCAGCCTATTATATCTTACAACCACACAACCGAATCTATGTTTTTTTGTTAGCTATCTTTCTCGGTGTTTATCTCAACTGAAACTCATACATTGGACAGCAAGCAAAGCAAGTTTTGTGACACGTCAAAAGAAACTCTTGACTTTGGCATCCTATATCAAGAGGACAACATATTTCAGATTGGCATGATACACAGACTTTGATTGGGGAGGATCAGTAGATACTTGGAGGTTTACCAACAAGGTATATTTTTAACTTTGGTTTTAGGATTTGCTTTCGTGGCATAGACAAGCTTCAGTCACACTGTGGCTATATCTTCCCATTGAAGCAAGAGTACAAAGCAGCTAGTTAGTTGCCAGTTGTAAAGTAGCATTGGATACATCAAATTTTGATTGATCTTCGGCTTCCTCAAACTACAACTACTCCACTTTCCATTATTTTGTATGACAATCATGAGTATATTGAAGATGGTGAAGAATCGAGTTTATCATGCTTTCACCAAACACATTGAGATTCATCATTAGTACATACAGTGGTTGATTCTGGTATTATCTTCACTATTGCACCTTTATGGAACAACCTACATATCTAATGACTAAACCCATAAGGGAGTCTCTAGCTTGGTCATCAAAGATAATAACATTAACTAATTAACTAGTGGTTAATGTATGTTAGTTATTCATGTATAATTTCCTCACCTGAATATGTAACTTCGTATTTGATTAATAGGACATACACGAGTATTTCAGTGTGCCTTTTGTGTGCCTAACACTTCTCTTCATTCTCTCTCTTTCATACTAACATCACCTGCACTGGGGCACTGATGAGGTCCACCCAATCCAACAGCTCCAAATACATTGTATTGTGTATTGCTGTTTAAGTGCTTGCTAGGGCTAGGGAAAACAGGAGCCCAATTCTGAATCATCGCATCACAGTCAAAGGCACAACTCCAAAATCCAGAAGGTAAGATAGCGGCAGACTGACACCAGAAAATTCAAGTCATTGTGAGCATCCTAGGACAGTTTCATAGCACCTTGGAGGCTTTCATGCACAATACTGTCCATGAACACTATTGTTGACAATACTGTCCAAATTGTGACGATTCTATCACAGCCAAACTTTCAGACCACCAAAATTTCAGTACCTACTGATGACTATCTACTAAGCCCATTTCCAGCTTCTTTGGTCCTCTCGCACTAAGGCTATTTGCAAAAACAGATCATATTGTTTCATTCTATCTCATTTTGTATCTTTTACGATTTTCAGCCTGTCCATATATTTTTATTTATTGTATTCAAAATTGATTGGGACTGTTAATTTTCTATAATCTGAGATGCACATAGTTCTTAATTATTCTATGCTTTTAAAGTAAAATTCTTAAAACAGCCAACAACCTCCATGGCAGGCTGAAAGAAAAAGGTGACCAACCTAGGAGCCCCTTGCAAGGACCTATGTCAAAGGGTGACAATTTCTCAAATAAAAAGGACCAAGCACCACTGGTCCAGGTACCAAAAGAAAATGGATAGTCTTTGAAAATACAATGGTATCTCGCCCAAAATCTCATAATAATTGGGGCATCTGAAAATGAAATGTCCCTCAATCTCCACCTCTTGGAGGGAGCAAATACGACATATCTAGTGCCCTTGAGGCATATGATGATTAGTCTCAACCCGCAACGAGTGGAAGCACCCTCAAGTGGTCGAGGGGAACCCAAAAGCCACCAAACCAATGCCACTGAAGATAATCAAGTCAACAAATGACACCATCCACCACCTGTAATAAATGGTTGGCATAAAATGCAAAATTGGGGCTGAGCCACTAAGGAGAATAGGCCCAAGTGGCCTCAATGTATTGCATGTACATATCATCTAACACAACTCTACTAATGACCTCCTTTAGGGGAAGAAGCTGACAAGGGGCGTCAAAGGAGTATCTGGAAAGAGGAAGTCTTTAAATAGAGATTTTGATAAGACTAAAAGTGCAAACTGGTCTTAGAGTACCAAAAATGACAGAATCTAGTTAGGGAAATGATGTAATCATCTCTAATGAATAGAGGACTGAGTATGGATACCTCTCATAGCTAAGTATGGAATTCCCCGAGGCTATGATTGTGTGAATGTACAAAGTAAGCCTAACAATGGTCTACAGTAAAGAAGTTGGGCACAAAAGTCGGCTTGGATGATGCATTGAGGAACAGTTTGTTTGCAATAGAGCATATGCTGCATCGTGAGAGTTTGGACCCTATCAATACTTGCACAATCAATGGACCATAAACCAAGTTCCCAAACCGTGAACCCATACAAAACCATTGGCTTGATGAGTGCATTAAAGAAAAGCATTTGAAAACATTGACATTCACTAACAAAAAGGGAAGAATACTCCTTGCAAAGACATAATTAGGGAGACCAATTTCATACTAAAAGACAGCCTAGAAAATTGGATGACCGAGTAATCTCCATAGGTTCCACTTTGTAGAGGAACTTGAACCGAGAAAGAGATCCTTTCTTGGTCGTCAATATCGTGACCTTAGTTTTGCTAAGGTTGACCACCAACTGACAAAGCTCACAAAAATGAGCAAGGGCATAAACTTATCTACCTAAACCATTAGAAGAGTGAGATGAGAATGACATCGTCGACAAAAATAAGTATGGCAATCACCACATCATGTAAAATGCAACCATCATCAACATGGGGATGTCATCATACAAATTCCCCTCGATCATCGATGTCGATGTTGGAGAGAATTGGTGAGAGATGACATCCCTACTTGACTGCAATGGTACTCTTACAAGCCTAAATTGTCCAACAATTGTCTCATAGAGCCAAGCAATGAGAGAATCTAAAATGTCAATACAAGGTAGCTTCAAGAAAAGCAAATGCCTCGAAACTGAGTTAATGGCCTCCCTCCCTAAAGTCTACAAAACAACAAAGACTTTGGAAGAACGATGATGAGCCTCCTCAATAATAGCATGAAGTATAGAATTATGGACAATGGTTTGGTATTCTCTCTTGAAGCTAGCCAATGCTTGTGCTCTAAGACTACTTCTTTCCAAATGCTCAAAAATGTTGCACGTCTAACACCATGGCATAAAGTTTGTAAAATATATGCCCATTCTTGTAGTTGCTAGAGTTGGAGCTATCTTCGGCCTTATGTATGTGATGGAGTATGTGTCGGGACCAAGAATGGGGAAAACCAGAGCAAACAACCTCATTAAAAAGATCTGCCAATGGGAGGTAAGGGAATCCACACCATATTTGAGGGACTCAACTTGGAGGCCCTTGCAAACCACAACTTTGCCGGTGCATAACTTCCAAATAGCCCACCAGATTGTACCTGCTGATAAAATTGAAGGTTATGGAGTGAAGACAATGACAGAAAGCTGGTTGGGATGTCGTAAAGAAAGAAGGCATAGGAAACCCAGCTGTAGGGGTCGATGGCTGAAGCAGGGGCTTTTCTCAGGAGCAAAGTGCACCAAAAGGCCTTACGGAAATGGAGGGCACCAAGGAGAGCTACTCACCGTGACATAAGACATTTATCATTCTTTCATCAACGAAGACAACAATAATTTCTACGGGTTGAAGGTATGGAGGGAGGGTCATGGGTGAGGGAAAAACGAAGTCTTTGATGCATAGAGAATAGAAATGATGGTAAGAGCTATGGTCAAGATCAAATAAAGGGTCATTAGTAATATAATTTTTGGACAATGGCAGTCATCGTGGTGATATTTTTTCGTAGAGCAAAGCCAAATGAGTATCTGGGTAACTACGATGAAATGTTCCCAACTCCTTGTAGAATATTGTTGAATATTTTCAAACAACTATTAGATATTCTTTAAGCTCATTTAGATCAAAACATTTGGTAATAAACTAATCTATGGAATGATATGCATCTTCTTAAGAACTGCATCATCAAGTATCCAGAATTATAAATTGACGTTGACAACCTAGAAGACTCAAAATACCAACCCTGCTCATGGGCATCATGTTAGAATGTAAAATCCATCTTTATAGGTTCCTTTGACTCATCAATGTTTGTGGTGATTCATTGGGTCTTTTGGGTTCACTAATTAAGTGTAAATTGTGATATATGTCTTGTATAGTGTAAAGTGGACCTTACAAGTGTAATTATCAGGTATTGGGGTTAGGACCTTACTAAAGGTCAACCTACCCTTTTGTCAAATATTGATAGATGTATATTAATTTGCAAAGCCTTCCACCCTAAGTCACAAGGTTCAAGTTCAAGTTTCACGAGGACAAAGTTCAGTTCAAGTTTGCCAATAAATAAAGTTCAAAAAAAATGCCATTAAGTTCAGCCAATAACTTTTCATTATTAAAATATTTAAAATATACATTAAATATAAAATATAAACTATAAATTAAAAAATAGGAATAAAATTAATAAAATATAAAAACAAAACTACAAAGTAAATTTTAAAAATAAAGTAAAACTTTAAAAGATAAAAATTACAATAAACATAAAATAACCTAAACAAACTTTATATTCCCATGTCAAATAGGGCTACGATTACACCGTCAGAGTAATGACAGCGCTGGCAAAGCTCTTCTCCAAGTTGCAGAAAATGGGGTGTGGTGTGGAGTTCACTACTGTCTGGTGTCGACCCCTCCTGCATAAGTACAAATGCACAGCAGCTCCACAGCTCCGCTCATACTTGACAAGTTGACACTAGGGCATGCTGCCTCATAGGTCAACATTGCTTCGCAGAAATATGACACCCTACACATCTTCCACTCAATTTTCTGCTATGATTTTCACTGCATTTTTTTGGCTGAACTGTCTCAAACATTATCGAACTTTTTCACATCATAAAAAGGGGTTAATTTCGAACCTCATGTATTGAAAACACCAAACCTTGCGACATAGCTTCCACCTATTCAGCCAAGAAGTTCACATTCTTCTATTCGATTATATTTGATTCTTCTTCTTTAAGGTGTCTTTAGAAACCACCACTTATCTGGGTTGAATTGTCTTTTATTTTGGGAGTATTTCACTATTGTTTGATTATGAACCTGTTAGTATAATCTCACACATCATTGAGCTGGATATTAGTTCTGAGGTCATAAGTGAGTTTGTAGATACCTGACATCTTTATGAGGCCAAATACTAAGAATAAATGTCTCATAATATATTAGTAAGCATGCAGTTTCAGTAGTGTAGGTAATATACAAACCCACTCACAAAATTAAACATCTTAACACTTTTATACACGGACTACTGCAGACTGCCAAGGAAGATTCATGTTTAATATCTTTAATTAATACTATTGAGGCATTTACCATCTTAAATAATATTTTGTTAAGCTACATGGTAGTATCATAGATTTATCTTTCCATGTTGAAATCCTAATATATTCTAATGGTTATGGTCTATAAAATTTTCATTTTTTTAATTCCACCATTTTACTACGCGTGTCCATCATATATTTTAGGGATTACAAAAATTATAGGGGCAAATGGACACAGGTTGATGGTTAAATATTTAAAATCTTGTAAACGAATGAAAGAGAATATAAAAACTATTTAGGGGCAAAACATTGAGCACAAAGTTGATGATAAAATATTTATAGAAAAAGGAATCTAAACACAAATAATAAATGTCCTGCGGACAACAGTATAAGTTACCCGCCAGGTTAAATATTTAAAATCTTGTAAAAGAAGACTGAAAGAGAATATAAAATCTATTTAGGGGCAAAACATTGAGGACAAAGTTGATGATAAAATATTTATAGAAAAAGAAATCTGAACACAAATAATAAATGTCCTGCGGACAGCAGAATCAGTTACTCACCAGTATGTCCTTTAGCAAATGAATAACCTCTTGAGCTAACATAGGTACGAGGATTTGGAAGTTGATGATTGCGCAAATATTCTTTTTGGCCCTGTGCATTAACCACCAAGATTTAGTAACATAGAAATCATGACAAAATACAGTGTCAAGATTAACCTGAATTCTGTATACAGTTAAGCACTTCCAGGCAAGTACTTGCATCACAACCTTTGTGATTACGCATACATCGACATTACTGCCACTCCCTAAGTCATTAAAGATTCCAGAACAGATAGCTTCACAAACCAACTTTATTCCCTCCTCCCTCTGCAAAAACAGTTAACAGCAACAGGTTAGTTAAATACAGTTTATAGTACTAGAAAACATTTAATTGGCATTAATCCTTGTCCAACTTGTACACACAATAGGAATGGTTGTCGCTTCCCTCTAATTAATATTTCTTTTATTTTCGTTATTTTAGAAGTAGCAGATCAATTTAGTGATGCTAAGCTAAAATTTTGTGTTTTTTCTCTGTGCTTCTTTTCTAATGTTGGTGGTGGCCATTGTAAGTTGCCATTGTTTTTTTATTTAAGGTAAATGATTTTGAAGGGACCATACCCTGAAGTACATCAAAAAGGCTCAGCAGCCAAGATAAGCAAGGTATTACAAGGTGGTTTTTTGATACGTGGGGGCCACATCCCAACCATGGACAAGAAACAGGATAAAACTATATAAGTACTAAGGCAGGGGCCAACTGCCAACAAGAAGCCCAACAAAAAACAGACAACAGCAAAACAGCAGCTCTACAACAGCACCACAACAGCTGCACAGCGAAACATAGAGACAAAGGCACTAATTCACAGACTTATTATAAACCTTAAGGGCAATCCTAAGTGCCTAATAGAGATTCATTGTTGTTCCAATATTAGGATCCCAATTGGATGCTTTGAACTTCTTGGTGATCCTTCCGTTCTTCCAAGATGATGCAGGAATGCCATTGATATCACAGATCTGCTGAATGTGAACCTGAAGAAGATCAAGGACAGCTCTGTTAATGGCCAATTGATTGTTGTGCTTTTCTTCTAGAGCTCTGATTTGAGTAGAAAGAGTGCTTACTTCCTCTCTAAGGCTGGAAATGGAATCAGGATCTGAGTTCTTGTTGCCAGACTTGAGGAGAAAGTCCACATTGTCTTCAATGGTCTTCAGAGTTTTGGCTTGGAGCTTGAATTATTCTAACACAGCAGGGGTAACCTGGTCACAAGGGCTTACAGGGTTGAATTCAGGAGGGCTTGCAGGGCTGAATTCAGGAGGGCTTTCATCAACACTTAACTCCTTATCATTTTTACTGCTTCTAAGAATCCATTTGGGAGGAGGTTCAATGACAAGGTTACAGAAAAGGGGATTCTAGTACAAAAGGAACTTTTATCCTCAGAAATGGTTTTCTCCTCTTTAAAATCCTTGTTTACATTGGCAGTCTGGCAACCTTGAAAGTATTTTGAACATGTGGGTGTATATTCATACTTAGGCAATGATACTGTAGTAAACCAACATGTTAAATAGTCGGCTACGATTGTAAAAGTAATGTTAGGCAAAGAGTGAGTTATTTATGTTTGGCAAAGAATAATGTTGTCTGAGTTATGTTTTATGTTAAGGCAAATGATGGACCACAATTAATTTTTAGTTAAGTCTTGAACAGTCAGGTCATTGACGATTGCTATAACCACACTTGTCAGGCCAACAAGTATTATGGTCAAGTCTTGGACAGAAACAAGGAGCTCTCAAGCATTTTCTCCCTGGAGCTCTGAATGTCATCAAAAGGGCATTGCTTTCTTATGCATACAAGGGTATAACTATTATGTTACCATTGTGTAGTACCCTTAGACAACCTACATTTCTGGCATTTTTGCCCACACGACTCAGGTCAGGTGAAGTAGCATATGTGGAGGAGATGTGTTCAACAGAGAATACAAGGAAAACCAACGAATTGCATGGACAGAGACACTCAAGTATTTCTAGCTCTATTTACCATTCCTACATGTGCTTGAGTAAACCCTGATTGTATGCAACAACAAAAATGAGAGATCAATTGTGTGGCTGTTAGATTCTAATAAAGATTGAGTATGTACTCCAAAACTTCTCACTCCTTTTTCTTTCACACCAAAACTTGTAATTCATTTGGCTTTTTCAACCTCGTGACCACAAAATTCTGAAATATTTGAGCAAACTTCTTCCCAGATTTTATCTCTCCCCTCAGCACCTCACAAACCTCTGCAGCCTCTGTTGCCTTTGCTGCACTTAAAATATAACACATTATATAGCATGTAAAACAGTTATGTAGTTGTTCGGTTGGTAACTGTACAACCACCTCTCTCTTCAATAAATAAACCTCTGCCTGTATCATTTGGACAGTGCAGTTTGCCTTCTGTATTCTTTCTTCTCTTTGCATATTCTAACATTGGTATCAGAGCATCTTCGCAGTTCGAGGAAGCCTTGGACAAGAGGCACGAACTGAAGTTTGAGGAAGCCCTGGTAGGGCACAAACTGAAGATTCCATCGCTTATTGTAGAAGATTCACGAGAAGAAAGAGGGAAAACGTGGTTCGTGGCTGTTCGTGGCAAATCGTGGCAATAAAACTCAGACAGTTGAAGAAAATAGTCGTTTTTTTGTAAATCGTGAAAGAAAAACGTTGGAAGGCAGTATTTTGGGCACCAAAATCGTGGGCAAAGTTGGAAGACGAGGGCAGAATCGTGCAGTCGTGTTGCTCGCAAGGAAGTCGCAAAGGAAATCGTGGCAGGGAGAAAAACGTGGGCACCAAGGAAAAAATCGTGGTAACAGTCAAAACGGGGAAAAAAAAAACTACGTGGTTTGCAAACGTGGAAATCGTGGGGCAAGTCAAAAATCGTGGGCACCGTGGGCAATCGTGGGCAAGTCGCAGCAAAGCAAAATCGTGAAGGGCAAAAGCAAGGGCAAATCAGGTCGCAAATTGCAACAAAACCAAAAATGAAAGTTCAAAATTGTGGCAGAGGAAAATCGTGGGTAAATCGTGGAAAACATGTGAACATTGTTGGCAAAGTCGTGGACAGCACCTGAAGTCGTGAACAATTTGGTGAAGAGAAATTCAGAGGTAAATATTATTTGCGAGGAAAAGTATTTTATAATAATTATTTTTATAAAACTAATTGGTTATTTTAATATTTTTTGCCACGTATAAAATAATATTTTTTAACGTATATTGCTGGATATTAATTAAAATATTGGAATATATTTGCTGGAAAAGGATATTTTATTAAGTGTGAGGCAAAACTTATTATTTTATTATTTTCCGTTACTTTGGAATAATAAAATGGCAAATATATCACACTCGACTTTGCCGGAGACACAAAAATTAACGGGCACTAATTTCAATGTATGGAGTCATAAGATTTTAACGGTCGCGGAGTTTCGTGATTGTGATAAAATAATCAAGGGTGATGAAAGTCGACCAGCGACGAACTTCGAGGATTATGACAAACGTCATAAGGAAGCATTATTGCTTCTCAAGTTATCGGTGTCGGATGATTTGATACCGGAAGTGCGGAATGCCACTGTGGCAAGCACGTTGTGGGCCAGTCTGAGGGATAAATATCAGACGTCAGAAAAGAGTCGGGTTTTATACCTGAAAAATATGCTCTTTTCCGTAAAGTTACAAGAAGGTGGATCGCTGTCTGAGCACCTACTTCGGATGAAAGATCTCCGAGACCAGTTATCTTCCATCAACAAAAAGGTGGACGACGATGATATGGTGGCTCTGGTTTTGAACAGCTTACCTTCTTCGTATGAGTCATTTGTGGAGGCACTCCATTTAATGGCTGAAAGTCAAACACTCACGTTTGACAAGGTGAGTTCCTACCTGTTGCAAAAGGAGCGGAGACAACTTCAGGCAGAATCTAATTGTGACCATTCAGAGAGTGCTCTTGTCACTCAGTCAAAGGGAAAGTGGAAACGTCAATCTGGTGAGTCTTCCACTCGGTATCAGGTCACATGCTATTACTGTCACAAGGTTGGGCACCTCAAGAAGGATTGCCGGAAGCGGATGTATGATCTTTCGAAGCAGAACAAAAAGCCATGTAATGAGGAACATGTGGCAGCAGTTGCAGAAGAACGGGATTCGGATGACGGGCATGCTCTTTATTGTCTTACGACATCATGCTCGAATGACAGTGGTACCAGTTGCTGGATCATTGACTCTGGTGCGTCTGCACACTTTTCATGTCGTAGGGACTGGTATGTTTCATTTACTGCAAATATATGTTTTGAATCAGTAGTACTAGCTGATGGAGAATCACTTGCAGTAGAAGGGATAGGAGATATATGCATTGTATTGAATAATGCTCATAAATTGTTGGTACGGAATGTTAGATATGTACCTTCTTTACAAAAGAATCTTCTATCTATTCGTCAATTGACTGAAAATCCCAATATTTCTGTGGATTTCTGTGGAAAGAAGTGTGTTGTCTCTGATGTGAAACAGAGACGGATAATTGCCCTTGGTATTGGGGAAGGTGGTCAGTATCGGCTTGTTGATCCGGCTGCGATCAACATGAATGCACGTGTGGAGGACAGCTCCACCATTCAGGATGTGCAGGAGGCTGCAATGCCTTGGGAGGAAGCCATTCCTCACAAATCTGTTGACTTGGATACAGTCAACCTACATGCACCTATTGTGGAGGGAATATCCACTATACTAGGTGTACGGGAGGCGGACATGCCTTGGGAGGATGGATTTCCTCATTCTGAAGAACAATTTGTTGTGGACGGAGACTCCACTATTCCAAATGCATTGACGGTGCATGGTGAGATGGCATGCCCAGCCACTCACTCAGAGGTTCTTGCTCGAAGGACAGTAGAGCATGACCAGTTTGCTCATTGTGTTGTGAACGATCTTTCCCAACAGAGGGGGATAGATGAGCAAATAGATAAGACGGAGGAGTTGGTTCTCACTCCTACCACTGCTGTGATGGAGATGGTTATTTCTCCTGTTGAGACGGAGACCACTGCTGAGACGGAGATGGTTATTTCTCCTACTATTGCGGAGTTGGTTCTAACTCCTACTGCACAGATGGTCACATTTCTCTTCTTGAAAAAGTTGGATGAGCACTACATGGTGGTGCAAGGACGTGATCGAGGTGACTTCGATTGCAGGATAATTGAGTCTTTGTACAGACTCCAGCAGGCTACACAAGCCTGGAATAGATTTTTCAATCCACATCTTCGAGGTTCTGATTTCAGCACTCTGGAGATGGGGCTGACACTCTCAGCCATTGGTGATTCATCACTGGTCAATGAATCACGTAACAGAGAACCAGTGGACCACTTGCCATATCTTTTGTTCATGGGACCAGATTTTTGTTTTGCGGTTCTTCTTCATTCGACAACTGCAACACAGTCCAGGACTGCTGATTTTAAAGTACAACTTATGGCACAGTCTGTAGATGTAATGACTAAACATATGGGCTTTAGGAAATTTGTAAAATTTCGGGACAAACTTTGTCTTGTTTCCGGTTTAGTCATTAAGAGGGGGTGTTAAAATATAACACATTATATAGAATGTAAAAACAGTTATGTAGTTGTTCGGTTGGTAACTGTTCAACCACCTCTCTCTCAATAAATAAACCTCTGCCTGTATCATTTGGACAGTGCAGTTTGCCTTCTGTATTCTTTCTTCTCTTTGCATATGCTAACAAGAGGTAGTGCTTAATGAGCTACTCTACTCCACTGGAACTTTCAACACTACCAGAAGACTCTTCCAACCGAGACCACTTTCCCTACTAAAGGCAGCATCTTTTTCCCTGTTGTGAAATCCCTAATACAAAATTACACATCCAATATACTGGAAAAGATACATTACAAGAATATGCGGATTTCAAGAGGCCCGGATTGCAACTTGAACATTGAAATCCTGTGCTACAAAAATAGTTCGAGAACAAACGATAAACTGCAATGAACCATGTTGCATGGCATTAGATTCCTGTTGTTTTTGACAGTTCTGACATGCCCTATGCATCTTCTTGCAAGGAATGCATCCAAGAAGTGGGTGAGGGTGTTACTTCCCTGAATGCTTGTGATGTATATAATACACACACCTAAGAGAATCTTCTTGGTGTGAATTGGCTCGTTGTTAAACTCCATCCCTTAGGAATAGAGGTAGTGATGACATCAGCAACTGGCAGTACCGTGCATTAAGAGTTGACCTTCGGAGCATGGCTGCCAGGTGCTTGGTACTCTAAGGAAGCCACTAGAGAAACTGCATAAGAAATGGCGCCATGTCTGAACTACCAATGAAGAAATGCATGCGACTTCAGGTGAAGATAGATCGATGATATCAAGAGTACCACAGACACCTGACAAAAGCACACTGATCTTGGGCCATGAGAATGGCTTTTTAAAGCTTACTGGAGACTTTCTGGACCATGTGGAGCTCACTTGGTTATTCAAAACCTGTGTATGCTTGCAAAGCTTCAGTTAGACTTATGGAGCTCTAAAGTTTTGCGGAGATATTGTACCCTTGCAAAGCTTTGTAGGCTTGTAAAGGTTGTGTAAGCCTACGAAGCTCTTCTAGTTGTGCGCAACTCCAAAATGAACTGCCAAGCTTGCAAAGCTCCAAAGGGCTTTGTGAAGCTCAACTTATGATGTGTAGGATAACTTAGAGATCCAGGGATGCTCCTGCATCATAGACACTCGCTAAAATTGAAGCCAAAAAACCTTAAAGCGTTTCATGTGTACATAATACTATTCCCTGTCTTTAGATTCATTTGATTTTGACAGGGCACTTTATAAGTAATTTTTTCAATTGAAGACCACGACTTTCCCCACAACAAATATTTTAGCAATGTCGTTTTATACATGGAGTAAACAAAAAACTTAATTGTACCTTGTGTGTATGACAGCAGTAACTTTCCTTTCAAAGAACAGTTCTTTTAGAGTGCAAAGTAATTTAAGCTTCCATTTCTTAGGACATTTTACACCTTATTAGGGTGCCAAGAATAAAATTATTGGTCCAAATACACAAAACAATGATAACTCCCAACCCAAGCTGGAAGGCATTCAAATGTTGCCCTTTATACATTGATGCTAAACTCCTATCGTCTAGTTCTAGTTGCAGACTTAAATAAAAAGGAAAAAAAGCTATACAATACAATCTTAATTTTCTGTCTTCATGAATACTGCTTAACACCTGCTTGCCAAGAAAAGACCTCTGATAGAACCCTTGAATCAGATATTTCTAAGATAAACCTTCAACCTAACAGTTAAAGGGCACCATGTAGACCCCAATATCCAAACAGTTGATCAAACCACTTCTAAATATTTAAACAATCGCAGTTGTTTAGCTAGCCATAATCCCCTTAAGGGGATAATGTAAAACACATGCTTGAATCCAAAGATCAGTTTTGCTATAAAGAATTTTTGTAGTATGAATTACTATAGATATAAATAATAATTCAAATTCTCAACCGGTCACATTTACAAAATACAAATGGCTTCAGCACCAAAAATCTAGTCACACAATTCATTATAAACACGTATATTCAAACAACTGCAATCAAAAAAATTAACCTGTGTTTCAACAAAATATAAAAACAAATGAACTTTGTACTTACTGTCATGCCTTCTCTATATCTTGATTCGAACATAGCCATAGCAGCGAGAGATCCAGAGCCCATTGTAGCAAAAGGTAGGGTGTCTGTTGATCCATGAGGATATATCTGCATTCCACAAGAATAGAACTCTCCAAGAGATTTATCAAGCCTGTCCACTCTCTCTCAACATTAAAATAAAAATGATGCACAACACAAAGAGATGATGATAACAGAATTTTCAGCATCACAAAAATCATAGTTCTCTGAGATTTATTAAGTCCGTCCACTCACCCTTGGGCCTTAACATATAAATGAGCATGAAACACACAAAAAAGAGATTATAATAATGAAATTTTCATGGCGTAAAAGTGGCGCACCATGTGCAAGTGTGGTCCAGTGACATCCACACCGCCAAGTACTAAGGCTGCACTAACATGACCTTGATAACTGTTCAAAAAGCACAGGCAATATATTAATACTTTCTAGCAAAATAAGACAACATAATTTAGATCTCATGCCAACAAGTTTTTCGCACAGCACTTACCCAAACAGATGAGATTTAAGAATAGTAAGGGCACTAATGACCCGTGATTCTCGACCGGTTGCATAGCGATGGAGCTCGAGTTGGGAGCTAACCATATCTATAAATATACAAGAGAGCTCTCATTACCTCATCGTAAATGTAATGAAGCATTTTCCAATAGAACAATGACATTTCATAATTTCCAACATTAAGAAGTTTGTCTCGTTGATTATCTGGCAGCTCCAACCATGAAATAAGTCCTACTACTATAGCTACTTCCATAAGAACCATAAGATAAATCTAATAGAAAGAAAACCTGTTACTGCTTCTGTATCTGCAGCAGTTCCAGCTCCACAGCAATATATGTTTGGTGCAATATAGTGTATTTTTTCACAGTTCTTATCACACACTATTGGACCTTCAGTGGCTCTAGTGTCAGCCCCAAGAATGACTCCATCCTGAATTGCAAAAGTTCTAATGGATAAGAGATTAAGTTTACACAAATGCCCTTGTGTGATCAAAAGCTTTCTACGAGTCTGAAAGGCATCAAGTGTGTAAAGTAGAGAAAAAAATTAAGGAGTACCTAGATCAAGACACTACAGTAATACTTCTAATGTTAAAAAAAACTTGTCGAGATCAATAAATAATAAATTAGCATCATCTTAACAAAAACATAACTGAATGGGTAAGATATTGCAATTCATTCCATGTCCATTCAAGAAAAGATGCTGTACCCCTTGAAACAATATCTAGGATGTCCCAGTTCAATTAATAGGAACAAGCTTTGGGAAATGAAGAATTCATATCCATAGATCCTAGAATCAATAACATTCCTAAAGCCATTGTCCTATTCTTGCTGTTCCAGGCTGAAACCTAAGTTTCAAACCCTGCATTTAATAAGCATTTTACTATAAACCCAGCATTACATCTACTAGTTTCATTTGAAACCCTGATTTGCTAGTTCCTCACTTTCTAATTGTTTCGTTGGAACTCCTCCATTACTTTTTCCAGGTTTCTCTAATACTCTTCTGGAACATTCTAAAATATAGCAGAGACTCTATTCAATTTATAAACTAAAGCTGATAATCACCTTGAGTAGACTGAAACAAATGAGTACATAAAATGATATGAAAAATGCAAAGATGCACGAACAGAGTTTACCTTGAAAACAAGTCCAACAATTGTCGTTCCTGTTTTACGAAATCTAGGAGGTTCAACACCTTTTTTGACAAGCATTTTGTTTCGATTACACAAATCAAAAGAGAATCCACCTTTTGGAGGAAGGTTGATTTCGGCCTTCACCATAGCTTGAATTTGCTTCCAGCTAGACTTTCAATTCTTAAAGCAGCAACTAAAAAACTTTCAAGGGGAAAAGACCTCAAATCCTCAAACTGAAGTAAAACTTTCAAAGCCCTCAAAACTTCAAAAAGCTCAAACTATCAAGACTTTTTAAAAGCCAAAGCCTCTTTGCAATTTTACCTGAAAAGCAGAGCAACCCAACGTTACAAAGTCGAGAATTCTGGCATTAAAAGAGAGATTGTCGATGGACCAGTAAGTATAAAAAAGTTCCAAACCCATGCACTTTAAAACCTAACAAACTAATCCTATATTTGTGCTCAACTTCCCACATATAGCTTTCCTATGAGTTTAATCTTCATTAGATTTGTACTGCTGATGCTCTAGATCAAGGAACTATGTTAAAAATAAAATAAATAAATAAAGAATTATTGTCAAGATGTGGTTAATATGTTTTAAGTTTTTAACTTCCAAATTGAAATATAATTCTGGCAAGCAACTCAGTTCAGATAAAACTGAACCACATTACGGTTATAATAGTGGTAACTGGTTAGCACTCTGAAGGGCTATAAAAGCTTAGAGCATTAAACTACTAATGCTTGCAGCTTTTTTAACAAACAAAACAGAGCCCTAAGTCCAACCCTTGGGATGCCTAGAACATGGGCTCATTTTGTAGGCTTTCGGAGATAAATACATCATTGAGATCACTTTCACTTGAGAAACTATAGACAAAACAGAAACTCCGAGAATTTGAATGCATTGAGTCGCAAACAGGGGAAGTCGCAAAGTTATTGAAACCTAGCTATACATCTCTAATATAAAATTACTGCGTCTCTAATTCTACACTACTCTGTCCAAGCTTTGTTTCCTGAGCAGGGAAAAAATAAAAATTGAAAGACAAAAAAAATGCCTAGAATATTTAAGATAGTTCGGCACCACCAGTTTTCAAAATTTTCAGTAATCTATATGCTTTGATTTTTCTTAAACCCTAACCCTGACACTAGATGATAGTAGGTTAAATGTTGATCTCTTTATCCTGTAATCTATATGCTTCAATTTTTCTTAAACCCTAACCCTGACACTAGATGATAGTAATGGATCAAAGAGAGTGATCTGAAACGTGATGGTAGACACTCTTACGAGAGTCTCCAGATTATGATGGAATGAGGAAACTCGAAGTCTATAATGTTTAACGTTTGTCAAATGAGAAAAGCTCAAATGGTAAAGCATTAAAGCTTCTGTAGTGGGACTGCCTCGGGTTCAAATCTTCAGCGACGTGATAAAGTGTAAAATAGGGCAAATTACATCCATTGCCGACCACAATGGGCGATGTGAGATACAAGTTCCAAGTGACTTTGACGGAAGAGATATCCTAAACAGTGGGGCTTCTAAGTTGAAAGTTACACCGGAAGAAAAAATTTACAAAAACCCCACAATGTTCCCGTAACATTCATACAGAACCTCAGAAAAACCTGGACCTATACCAACCCAAACTGATAATTACAATTGATAAAAGCGTGCACGATGAAATAGACTGCGGAGAAAATATATTAGATGTTGACGCATTTCACTGCTAATAATATCAGTCTGCTCCATTTGCATCTTAATACGATTAAATCCAGACCAATCAAAGATAGAATTCAGACCAATCTACATTAGCTAGCCTGTGATTAATGCTACTTAAACTCTTAGAACTTGCCGCAGTCAGGATCCTTCGATATTTATCCGGTAAGCTACGTTGGCTGCCCCTGCGATTTCAAGCTACCGAAAGACTGATTTTTCTTCTGCGGCTAGAGCAATAACTTAACACCCACGAAACCTCTTCTATACGAACCTCCACAATTTATAAGGTGTTATGAATGTGGGGACCCTCGGAGTTAAATTTGCTGGGGACCGTGAATCGGCATGGTTAGGCTAACTGGTTGGCAACTTGTCTCTACACAAAGGTTACATGGGATTATGAACGAATTTTTTTTTTTTTTGATTGAGGATCTTTAAGGGTGTTACAATTAGGCACTGGATTACATAGTTTTATGGCATTTTTGCTTAAATTCCGGAGGGAATATATAGATTTAACAATGCAAAGTAAACTAAATCAGTTTAATGGTATTCTCCAGGACTTGCACTCAGCAAGACTTGATCCTCGGTGGGCTTAATGAAAGCCAACATCATCACCAATAGACTAAGGACCCTTCAACAAATTAAATTGAACTTCTGAATAATTTATTGGGCATTTAATTGAACTTCTCGATAATTTAGGTATTGGACAAGGCATTCACACAAGTTTTGTCAATCGATATTGAGATTAGAGAAAATATTCATTTTCTATATTAACAAATGTTTATGGTGTAAGTACTCATTAAAGGGGGTGTCAAGTAGCCTCCGAAATATCAAAATTATATTAATCATAAAGGAAATAAACTAATTAAAACATCAAAGAGCCCGAAAGGGCAAAGGATAACCAAAAACACCTAAACACTATATTTATGGTGTACTTATTAAGATCATTTGGCTTTTGACTATATATATATATAACTTAAAGGGATCAAGGTTTAGCCCAGTGGCTCGGAACTGGGAAGCTCTGACATAGGGCGAGCCCCTTATAACCTCTCAGTAGAGTATAGTGGACCACTCACCACCCCCACAGGTAAGGAATTAAAAGGGTTGGACCTCATAAAAGTTTGGTATTTTAGACTTTTGGATATGGAAAATGGTTTTACATTGACAAGACACTACAACTCCAACTAACCATAAATATTTATTCAAATCTTAAAAAATATAATCGACAAATTTAAATGTAATTGTATAAAATTAGTATAGATATCTTAAATGCATCTATATGAAATACATCTTGAGACTCTTAAAATAGATTTTTCAAATGTTACAGTGATTAATAACTCTATTATCTTCTTTATCATTTCCCACTCCATTTAGCTACACTATTGTCTTGGGATCAAAAAAATTGAGAAAAAAATACTCCAAACTCCACCATATGGGCAAGATATTACAAATTTTTAGCTAACTTCTCCAAGCAAAAAGAAAAAACTTCTAAGTGACAATCGAATGGATGACAAATTTAAAGTCGAACATAAAAGAACAACTCATTACATTACACCCCACATGTGTTGTCATTGTCGAACATGCATTGGCTTGATAATATTTTTGAAGTATAAACAATTCACAATTGGGGATATAGAAGAATATTTGATTTGTTGTAATTCTGAAAACAATCATCAGAAATAAATGGCACAATGCAGATCAAGATAATAAGGCAAAGAAGACTTACAAAAAATAGCCCAAACAAATAATGTTGAGGAGAACCATACACTTGACCAAAACCATAGGCTATGTTATCGACATGATCATAATTGCAAGGTATATTTATCCCAAGTAATGAGTTAGTCAAATTTGACGATTTTACCCATATACTCTTGAATTCTAAAAACCTTTTTTATTTTCCATAATTTTGTGTGGATCTCTAAAAAGGTGATCTCCTTCCTTCAAACTGTAATATGGCAAAATGTGTTGCAAAAATGGGGCAAGGTGGAGAGGTGTTTTAAGGGGCCTATATTAAATTCCTCCATTATTACCAAGCCCCTTACTAGGAATAGTTATTTGAAGACAACATGAAGTATAATATAGATCAAAAAGTAGTCCAATGTAATACAAGTACCCAACCTTTATTGTTTTCAATGACCTAATTTGATGGAACAATAAATATATTCTCTTCATATTTCTTTAAGTACTTGACAATAGCTCTAAGTGTTGGTAACTGCTTTTACCACGGGGGTACTCGTTTATTGATTTTTGATCAATTGATCTTTATTAATTTCTTATATCCCAATTCTAGTAATGTAGTTATGTATTTATTGGTGTTTTGTTCGACACACAAGGTGATGCAGAGAAGATTAAATAATCAACCATTCATTCAACTTAAAGAAGGTTCACAAACAACTACTCCAACTCTCTACACTTGAGGACTTTTTACCAAGCCTAAAATGGCTTTAAAACTTGCAATTTTAACTTACTTATTTCACCTTATCAAGGAAGACTCAGTTTCACTTACCTTTCACCACTTATCCTTCACTCTTCTTGACTGACACTAGTCCAAATGGAGCAAAAATTGACTCTTTGGCACTTGCAGACTTCTTCCAACTATTTGTCTTATTTCACACTCAACATACAATGTTAGATCCACCGCAAACTTATCTCAAAAGTCGTCAAATCATCAAACTTGACCATTTTACTTCAATTTGTCTTCTAAATTCCATTAAGACAATGTTCCTAGTACATTCGTGGTTGGAGTGATTTAGAAGTACCCAAAATAAGTTGTAAACTTCATTAGAAACATTTCATCATCCCTATGGTGCATGTTAATTTTCAAGACCTAACTCTTTAAACCTCTCTCCTTATCACCCTTTTACTCTTTTAGCTCTCAAAGGCCTAACTAGCCCTAGGACAGTCCTTTTCCCTTAATAACTTTTTGTGCATGACGTATCAAAACATAATAAAGACATTTTTGGCACCCATTAAGCCCTTCTTTCCTCTTCCTAAGAAGTTTCAAGGTGTAACTACACTTATAAACCCTAGTTCTTTTGTAGATGCTCCTTCGCGATTAGGTATGTCACTTGCTAGACTGCCCCTTTGTAGACTGTCATGATTATCTTTGAATGCCACCAATGGAAAGCTAAAATTCTTCCATAATCTATTTTAGAACTCCTTCAAGATGATATCTTCTAATATTCAAGGTAAAATTCAATGTTTGAGGGCTCTAAAACACAAACCCTAGCAACACCCTAAGGAAAACCTCCTAGAAACCCAAAGTTAGGAAAATTGCTATAAAACTCATTATACTTCTTGTCAAGCTCTAAAATTTACACAAAATGTCTATTTTGAGGTTTCTCACATGAATCTCTTATCAGTAATTCTTGAAAATCATGTACAACTTCTCGTTTACTTAGTTTCCTATTGTCCCGCCTATAGGTGCGCAGTCACAGTCAAACAATGTATTTATCAACGAAAAAAAGCAATACCTTTGTTCACCTAGGTTTATTATCTCCTTCCCTATAGTCTCATGTATTGGAACAATCTCACTCTTGATGCCTTTACAAGGCTTCACTTTCTTATAAATTCAATGTACAGCCCTAGATCATTCCATAGTCAAAATAGAGAACAACGTTCAATGGTCTTAAGCACATGAAAATAATTCAACTCCTCATATAATTAAAAACATTTAAATCACATTACATTCCTTCACCCATTCTTTACCACGTGGAGTCACCAATAGACTCATATAAGTGTCATGCAAAGGTTGATTACAATCGTGCATACCTGAAACAGTCCTAGCTCTTCGAATAGGGGATTAGTTCTTCATCACTCAACTTGATCTCACTCAAAGTTCCATTGGATAAAGGAAGTATAAACATACTAAAAAAGAAATAATATCAAATCAAACGTTGAATTTCAACCAAAAGAACCATTCCATGCTCAAAATCAGGGTTTTATTGCCTTATTATTGTATTACATACAAAAATGTGATGTTTCTTCCCTTCTCCGTCCTTATATTATGTGAGGATTCTCTCTTCATCCTCTTTACTTCATCTCCTCTTTCTCCATGAGGATAACTAACTCCTCGTGCATTCAAATTCTCACCTTTTAAACGTAACTTCCAAGAAAACATAACAACTCCTTAATGACGCTTCACCTGCCCTTTAACACATTATGGGCATTTTTAATTTTTTTTCAAATTTTATTGACTCTTATTCATGTTAGGACCTCTTTCATCATGCATATACACCTATATACTCGCTTACACCTTAAACCATCCCCCTTTTAAGCTTGGGAAGCCATATTGGCTCATTACATGTATTAAAATTTGAATTTACATTTAGGAGGTAAAAAAAACAATTTGAAATTTCAAACTCTTAAATCCTAATTCTTTCTCTCTCACGACTTCAACACACTCCAATTGTCCTCGTGACCAATAAATTTTGCATTTGAATGACTTTTTGATGATGCTCCTGCATCACAAGGAGGGGGAGGGGTTGGGGACTGACAAAGGAGGGCCAAAACCTCAATGGACCCAAATAAGGGTCAAGTGAGCCACATAAAAAATGTTTTTGGAATCATAAGATACATTTCTAACATGACCAAAATTATACAATTGTTGTAAAAAAAACTTAGAGACTAGTAAAATAGTGGGAAGGAAGAGAATAAATATAAGGGAAGAAATAAAACAAAAGGAAGAAAGATAAAACATGAGGATAAAGAGGATATCATGCAGAGACAATGAGAGAATATTGGGGAACATGTTAGAAGACGACCAAAAAAAACATGTGCCAATAATATTAACCTAACCTAAACCAATAAAAAAAATACATTAAAACAATGTGATATTGTAACAAATTAGTTCCATACCAAAATTAGGTGTTTACATGCTTAACTTTGATATGTGTGAGCACACGCATAACAAAGTAAAACAAACAAGTAGATACAAATAATTTACCTTGATCATACAAAACCTATTGAGAGTTCTCAACATCAATAGCAAAAAACTAGTGAACTAAAAGTCAAAATGAGAGATCGTCTAATCTCCATATTAGAGGCTTATATAGATACTAGAACGAACATACATAGTCCTATGTCCTATGATAATCAAGCATGTGCCCCTATAACCATATGGAGAACATGTGCAAATGAATAAGAATCCAGGTAATCAATTTTCACTGAGTTTTTGAAATGTAAAAAAAGAGTTTAATTGGAACAAACACACTTGGTTGTGTGTAAAATTGTGAATATTCTTGTGTGAAATCTAAATCTTCGAACCTTTATTAAATCTCACATGCATTTATGAGTACATATTTTAGAAAAAATGAGTAAATATGATGTAATATAATAGAGTAGGGTAGAAAATAATCCTAAATATGTCATATGATGGGAACATGTGTCATGTTGTGGGTACATTTTGGAGTCTTAACCATGTAATTTTCCATGTCTTCGGGAATGAAATAACAAAGAGTGTTGTGTGTCATCGAGAGTGAAGAATAAATAAATGGAATACATGCCCCAATTTTAAGGTGTGGGATGAATTTAGGTCAATCACATATACCAAAAGTAAGTGATTATAGGCATTATATGTATAAAACAGGAAATAAAAAGCATCAATGTTTAACATAACAAGATATCATCATGGAAGTATGTATGGAATAAATAAGTTAGTCCATGTGATCCTGCGATGTATAAGCATGAATGTAGTATTGGTCCTTTTAGATAAGGTATAATAAATGTAAACATAGGAGTGTTATGGCCTACATTAGTGAGGTGTAAGCAATGAGAGTTTTGATGTTGGTATGCCCCAAGTGGATGAATGCAATCATTATAATCATAGGAACAAACTCCCCCCAATGGGTGAGGTATAATAAATGGAAGAACACAAGTGTCGTGCCCCTTATGGGAAATATGCAAGTGTAAGCATTAATTAGATATTAGTATAAGGTTGTTTTCTATAATATATGCACATGATATGAATCATGGAAATGTATGTAAGTAACAACATATAATTAGGCATGATATATATTGTGGCACCATAAGACATGGAGAACACTTCATAAAATTAAGCATAACGAAAACACAATGTATATAAAAGTGTGAAGCATTATCTTAGAGACGTCAATCAATTTTCATCGTATTAGAAAAAGAGTACATGTTAACCATACAAAGCAAATGGAATAATTAATACACATCATGCATAAAGCAATCATGTCACCTATGTAGTCGAGCATAGAGCAAGCACATTGAATACACAATGTAAACAAGAAATAAACAAGTTAAACACAAAGGAAATGTTCTAAAGACATGGTGCAATTACTCTGAGCATAGATCTAATACAGAACATTTATATATTTATTATGTGTCTTTATCTTAATTTTAGAAATGTCAAGAAAGTGATGTTTAGATCATAATTGAATAAGATAAAGTGAAGTGAATTTAATAAGATATGGAGTAATTAATTAAAATGAGCAACTGAACAGAAGGAGATAAGAGCCAAATATGAGACAAAGGAATAAGAGGAATACTTACTTACCTAAAATTTCCATTAGAAATATGTTCTCTTAAACCTACATGGTGCCCTTTGCAGACACCTAATTTTGGTCTTTAACACTTTATGCCATTAATTTTGGCACTCTTAGACAAACTTGGAGTATTGACATATATTTGAATATTTACCACACTTTTGTCCTGTCCGATTACCCATACATCATTTTAGCTACTGTAGACACTAAAATTTGGTAGCTTATCCTTTTTCAATACCAAATTTGGTTATGTTCCCTTGATAAGTCAAATGCTCGCATTTAGAATCCAATCATTATATCTCTCTTTTTATTTCATGACTTGTCTCATCCTTACACTTTGCTTTTTCATCAATTTAGGAAATTATTATTTAATCAAAGAAATAAAATAGCCTTATGAAAATAATGCCATACAACTTCTATATTTATCCTTCACAACTCTCATGTCCAAGACTGTATAGTTTGGTGGGGACATATGGAATTCTAGTCTTAGTCAAACTTGTACGGTCCTGACCTTTTCACATTCCATGACTTATATTTTCTATTTCAATATTTTTATTGGGTTGTTTCATCTTCTTAGGGTCGATCCTTATTAGAATATTTCACATATGGAAGGTTATATAAGTAATTTAATATCACTTCACAACTTACATGACACTCTTACAAGCTCCTATTAGAAACATCAATCCAAAAGCACTATAGAATCTCCTAACTCTACCCAAATCGGTTGCACATCCATTAGAGAAATCTCTATTACATGTTTGAAGCACTCAACCAGCTGTCAAATGGTCTAGATTCTTCCATTTCCAAGCATGAATAGGTCATCCAGTCATGTCTTAGCAAGAGAAAAGTCACTCCAATCATTATTCAATGGTTTCAAGGAATAAAGGGTTAGGTCATGTTGAGAAGCACACCACATCTCACTACTAGTACCACATTGGGTACATTATATACTATACATGTTAGCACTATTATCTTATGTTAAGAGACATGAGGGAACCCTTAGGGGTTGGTTGAAATATTAACACACTTACATGAAGACCTTAGGAGAACTGACATGAGGCTTGATCCCAAAACAAGGGACTTTAGTGCAACAATTGGATTGGTTAAAAAAATTGATTCTAACTTAAGGGTAGTCTGGCCTCACCACACAAACATATATTTTTTCTTTTGGATTTGTTAATTCTTTAATGAAGGGTTCTGGAGCATTTCTTTAGGGTTTCCATTTTTTATAGGTGATTATAGGTCATTCAAAAGTTATCAAAGATAAATTGATAAATAAATTGTAAATTTCTCTAGAACATGAAATTTGCACACGAGAAGTTTCAAATCCATAGTTCGTCAAAGGGTCCAAGATCATCATAGTTCTAGGTCAGGATTGTACATTTAGAGTTTGGACTATACACATAGTTGTATTGTCTTACCCTAGCTACCCAATAAGTATTAATCATGTCCATTTCATAGTTTAAAATTGACTAAAATGAATCCAATATATTGATAATAAGGCTTTTAGGGGTTATTTACACATTATTGATCCTCTCGAAAATAACGAGGGTGTATGAGTAAGACCATTTGGATCTATTTCATAAAAATAGTTGAGAAGCTACTCCATTTTATCTAATTACAAGTCATTGGTACCACTAATTCACTCGTGCAATTGAAAAATGATAAACATAGATTTATAATGGATACTACATTTAAACCTTGTACATGTTTTAATACATCCTCGTGCCCTGTTTATAAATTATATATATTTTAAGTTATTCGTAAACATTTTGTGTTGACAAGACTTTAAATTTCATCAAATCTATTCCAAACCCCAGTGGATCCATCGATGGTTCCTAATTTATAGAGTGAAGGGATATTCTAAAGTAATTCTTTGAGCGATGTGCATAACGCTAACGATTGTCATACCATTCCCTTCAGATATTATATGATCCTTCATTGTCCTTTACAAACCTAATTTCCCAGGATTCCACTCATCCTCAGTTCTGAGTTGAGTTACTATCCCTCTCACTCTAAAGTACATTGGTTCCATGTGTCCAATTCCGATGGCTAAATTTGGAGTTGAGTAGTTGGGTTTTCACACCTTTCCCTATGACATTTGTTAATCAACTATATAGAGTTTTAGGTCTAATGAGGATAATAACCATTTACTGAGGTTTGAATCTATGTGCTCCTACTCATAATATGCTTTTAATCAATTTTATTCTTTGGCGGAGTTTGGAACTGGGGAAATTAACATTTTACAACTATATATGTGTTTTTCGTCAATGAGTGAAACCATATTTGCCTGCCATCCATCATAAAGAGATGATCTAACTCATGAAAAATAATTAATTTTGAAGTCTTGTGGGGCATAATGGAAGTATGAAATGGATACTATTCCTTTATTCCATATCTCATTTTGCCAAAATCCATGACAATAGGACACCATACATATAACATATATCTACTTAGACTTTACAATATGTACCTTATCTCCCACTACTATACTACACCTTTTAAATATTATGGACACATTCAAAGATATGGATAAGGCAATCAAGAGACATTTAGTTCTGAATAATATCCCTTCATCATATTGGTGATTACCCGTGAACACCATCTCTTCTTTATTACACAAATTCAATGTTTCCTTGTTAATGTATTTAATCACAATGGCTATGATAAATCAATATCTTTTCTATTATCTTTGCAAAATAAAAAGATGGATTTAAGTTTATACATTGCAATTGACAGATTATTAATACCATAAGGGTTTGATAATGGTACATACGATCTATATTAAACATTACTCTTGATCAACCACATGGCCCTAATATGAAATTTCTCCATCTTGGCATTTCAACAAACTCATGGAACACATTTACATTGAGATACTTCTTTTAAGAGGTATCTTTGGATATCTTATGTAAGTTGTTTCCATATATGGTTCATCAATGTCTCATTTTATACATGATGGATGTATTGGATTATTGTGGATATTAATAAAATAATTTCGACAATTAGAAATTTTATGGGTAATATTAATTAATATCCTATTATTGAACGTTATCTTTACAATTTTACTTATTGAATAACTTGACCATACCTATGTCTTGTATGGTAAATCCTTAGTCTACTAACTCAATAGATTTCAGTCTAACCTACTACCACTAACGATTTCACCACATTTATTCAGATTGCAAATTTATTAGGTTTAACAATTTACAATAAATCTATAAGATAATGAGAAATACATTCTTCATATTCAAAATAATTAATTTGGAAGTTAATTATATTATAAGGCTAATGTATGAAGACCTTATTACAAATCCTGATTTATTTTGTTATACTTATTTATGATAACTTGCATAAATTGAACTTTAATTAATCAATGAAGATGAATCGATGTTCCATTATCTTTAGTCTTTTTCCCTATAAGACATAAAACATATATGTCTAATTTGAGTTGTTTTGTCTATCTTGTGAACTCTTGTCACATGTTTATGACTTCTTGCCTTTATTGATCTGGCATTGATTTTTTTGTAGGGGGCCTATGTTTCTTATGGTAGAACTGTTTTATCACTTCGTGGGTGGCATCCATGGTTCCTCCATGCCTTGAGACTCTTCCATTCTGCATATTAAATTGCTTATATTTTCTCATATGACTAGTGTTATGTTTCTTTAGTTGTTTTGTTGCACATCTATCCCTTGTGTTGTTGTTGTTAGTAAATAAACTATTGTTGTTTTTTTCACTCAAAGTGACTTTGGCCACGTCCATGGTCTTAACTTTGCATAACCCATTTTATATGTATTCAATTCATGAAAAACCTGGCCCCTCACTTTAACAATCCCCTTTCTCTTATAGATTTTCAAAGCATAGAAAACATGGAGTTCGAATCATACCATTCTTTTTTGATAAGTGCTCAGGATTGTTGGGCACTGTTCTGATGATTGCAGGGACGCTGTTAGACGAGTGGAAATTAAACACTTCATTTGGATAATATTGCCAATGGGGTTAGGCATAACACAAAGTTGGTGGGTTTACGTGAGGATCTTCAGATACCATAAATCTACGTAAGATTGCTCAACTTAGA
Source organism: Taxus chinensis (assembly GCA_019776745.2). Lineage (NCBI taxonomy): Eukaryota > Viridiplantae > Streptophyta > Pinopsida > Cupressales > Taxaceae > Taxus > Taxus chinensis. The sequence continues at coordinate 190,461,876 of CM034157.1, read as the reverse complement.
TAACTATTACAGAAATGCCATATGGTTGTATGGATGTTCTTGCCCCTTCTGACACCCATACATTTGAATCTACGACCTTAATGTAGTTACGTTGGAATTTTCTACAGTTTCAAATTTCTACTTATAAATTTTTTTTGGCATAATTTCAGACCCATTTGACACAATTAAGAACAATTTATAGGGGGCGTGAATATTTCACTCCTTCGCCACTTCAGTACTCAGTTTCTATTAAAAATATAGGATTTTGTATCAAGTGGTGACCAACTCCATCATCATCTCACTTTATAGATGTTTTTCCTACTCGGCCATTTGGACAGATGAAGATTTGAACAGAGGATGGAAAATCGAATTGAACCCATGAGGGGGTCTATATATACATTAATTTAGCCTAGATTTTGGCAAATGATTTGGTGTGTGGGGTTATGGAAAAAGATTGAAGAAATCCAACAGTTGTTTATAATAGTCTGCTTTTTTATCCTCTTTCAAAAATGATGTAAATTACTAAAAACTTTGATTGAAATTTCCAGAAAATCTTGATAAAAAATTGCCTCATGTCCCAAAATATATGTCAAGTTTTTAATGGCGCTAACTCAAAATTAAGTACATATTTGGACCTTTCAAACAAAATAATTGGAAAATTGAATACCATTTTGTTACAAACAGCTATAGCCGAATCAAGACTTAGTTGATTCACAATTGTCCCTGAAGAAATGTCAATCTGGAAAACTCTGGAACAACAAGAACAGTAGTCGCAATAAGAAACCAGAAATTTACATGAATGTCACAAGTTTGAGGACCAGGGTAACTATGGACTGTCAAAAGCAACCTAGGTTTCCAGAGACCTTTTTTGGGGTTACATGACTCTCATGAAGTTGAAAAACCTAATATTTTGCAAGAGTCGTAAGATTAATATCTACTATTTTATTGATACCCTTGTCTTGGTATGTTGTTTGGATCCTAATAACCCACAATAATAATATAGAATATTGCAAAACCCTCAAACCTATCAAATACTTAAAACAAAGATAGCCAAAACGGGGGCCATACTGATCATCAATTGTCACAATAGTGAAGGGCGTACATTCCGAGCTTTACATTAGCAATACTCATGATTAAAGTAGTTCATAGTGTTAGTCGATTATCGTTTCTTAGGTGGCTTTGTGGGAAATCAAAGGTGATATGAGTAATGGCTAGATGTATGAGTAAGATGTACATAGATGTAAGAGCATGAAATCCCAATGAACTTCCAATTTTTTTGGCAAAATATGGATGTATGCATAAATGATAAGATTTCCCCTTGTAACAGCTCGATGGATGCTTAAATGCTCTTAAAATTCTTAGATGCAAAATTGGTCAGCTACCATGATAGAAAATGCGAAATTGGTCCCTTTATTATGACCACATAGATTTGTATTATATGATTCCCTTAGTTTGAATTTCGTAATTAACCACTAAAAGGTCTACTGAGCTGAAAAAGTTACGATGCCTAAGAGCAGACTAGATAGGACGCAAAAGATGTGAGAAAAGTACAAAGAGTTTGGGGCGCCCAGAGGGAATGAGGGCGCCTGGCATCCTAATTAGGCATTGGTGTCTTCAGAAAGAAATGGAAAACCAGTAAGTATGAAAAGATCATAGATAATGAAAGAGTGTTAAGACCAAAAGAGAAAACAATAAAAAGCAAACAAAAATTGCTGGCATATAAAGTGGTTAATTAGTAATTTTCTCGCTTAGGAATCATATGAATAGTTGTATGTGATCAAGACTATAAATATACCCACAATGTGTGATTTAGTGTATACATTGATACATGGCCTTCTTCCTTCATGGGGTGCCCTAGGTGGCTCCTATGCAAATCACACGTGATAACGAGCAATGACTATATGTAAAAGATATAGATAGATGTGTGCATTAAAGAATGAACTTTCCATCCTATCCATGTATCCAAAAATGACAGTCCCTTGTCCCTTGTGTGGAGCTAGATGGATGCTTGAATGCTCTTAAAATGCTCTTGGATGCAACCTTAGGTGGTGATAGATAATGCGTAGTGCTTGGTCCCTTTATTATGACCACATAGCTTTGTATTTATATGATTCCCTTATTTGAATTTCATAATTAACCACTAAAAGGCCGACTAGTAAAAAAGTAAGATGCCCAAACAAATAGAAAGGACCTAAAAGATGTGAGAAAATTACAAAGAGGTAGGGGCGCCCAGAGGGAACGAGGGCGCTTGGCGCCTAGCGTCCTAATTAGGAGTTGGTATCTAGAATGAGAAATGTCGAAATATGAAAAGATAGATTGGGCAAGGAGTGTAAGACCAAAAGAGAAAATAAAAAGAAAACAAAAATGGGCAAAGACAATGGTCAAATAGTATTTTTCTCACTTAGGAATCATATGAATAGTTGTATGTGATCATGACTGGAAATATACCCACAGTGTGTGATTTAGTGTATACATTGATACATGGTCTTCTTCCTTCATGGGGTGCTTTGGTATCTCTCTCTTCTCCTCTCTTTACCATTTATTCTATGATGGGTTACATCTACCCAATATTATGATTTCTCTTTTAGGATAATTGGGGACTGATCACCCTCAATCCTTTGGAAATTTCAACTATACAATCCAAATTTTCAAGTGTAAGAAAAAAAATGAGATCTTCCCTTCATAGAAGAAATGTGTCTATTCCTTCCATATTTTACATCTCTTTATTTCACTTTGTGTAATTTCAAATTCTATAGTTACATTTTAGTTATAGTTCAATTTCTACTTACAAACACTAAAATTTGGAAAACTATCCTTTGACACTATTGATCTTGGCATTGTACACTTGTAAGTACAAATACACTCTCCTCACTCTTTCTTAGCACACCCCGATATCTCTTTGATTAATTTCTTATCTTTGCACACCTCTCTGTCATCAATTTACGAAGTTTAAATGCATAAAAACACACCTAGAAATATTCATCCTCTGATCCATAAAGTCAAAACATGATTTTTCCCTCCTGGTTAAAACAGTCAGTTTTGGTCAGTTTGTACAAATCTATAAGGTGGCCCTACTGTATAGTTTTGGACCGACATGTCTTGGGCTAATTATTTCAATTCTATCACATTCTTAGGAGCAAATATATCCCCTTGGTAAATATTTCATGACATAATAACCTTCAGAAGCATATATAAGGAGGTAAATCATACCTAATTTAAGAATCTAACAGTTTAAGAACTCATGTAAAAACAAGCACAAAGTGCACTCCAAGATCCCTAAAATGTGAAATAACTCGTGCACATCCATTAGCAAGACACCCTATATAGGTCTAAATTCTCCTTCCAGGTCTAGGAGTCTCCTTATTTTTCTACAAACAAGTAAAGTGACCCTTCCCAAGCATTTAAGAAAGTGTGAAAATCAAGCAAAGCATTGTCAAATCATGGTTATCGTGTTTTGCACTAGAATAGATATCACATACTAGGATAATGATGCGGGGTTTGATCCCTCTTCGGAATAGTGACAACATCGGTAATGCACAGGGGTGCCCGTAACCCACCTAAATTTGTTTTACAGGGAACTCCTTGCACTACAAGGGTTCTAGGGTTTGAGTAGAGTGTATAAAGCCATTTTGAAGGTTAGAGAAGAAGATAGACACACAGTGAAACTCGTTTTCAAACAGGTGAAGCACTCAAAAAGTTGTATATTTAGATTACAATTGGGTCCAAGACTGTACAAAAGGGCCACGACCGTAAAAATGCTTTGACATAGTTGTATGGTTTTATATAGATTCAGTTTAGGTGCCAAAATATGTGACGAAGTAGTTTTAGTATCATATCAACTTGTTCCTGCATTCAGATCACCCAGACTCTTCTGGATCCACATGGAATCCGCTAAGTGCAATCTTTCCCTTGTGTTTTGATAGTTTTTAGATCAATAGCCACATTGAAAAGCATTATTTTGATTTGTGCAATTGATGTTAGAATTTAATTAAATCAAAATATCTATCTTGGTAGGAAAAACCTATAGTATATGTAGTTATGTATTGTGGATATTATTTACATATAGGTAGATTTAATTTTTACCATAGTTATTGGGTTATTAGTTTGTTAATGTGGTTAGTGGTTATTTGAGCTGTTATATGGTTTTATAATCATATTTTTTTAAATTATATTATTTTTACACACATATTATTTTGGTTGCACATGTGTAACCATTTGTAGTTGTGTAACTGTTATCCAATACCTTTTTTCACAAAATTTTATAGCCTTGTAACTTGATTGAACATTAATGCAATACTTAGGCTTCCGTCCCTATTCATCATTCAAATTTGGTGTCAAAGAAGGAAAGAGAGGTGTTGAGTTGTGTAGGAGCGGTTGGAGGAATTTTGGAGGACTTGGATAAGCTTGTACAACAAAAGAAGAACCATTGAAGCCCTCTTCTACTTCCAAGCTCCATACCCATCCTCCCACACTCACTTCGATTCAAGACAGGTCTATGAATCTATTTGCAGTCAATTGGCATCAATAATTTAGTTTTTTTTTGCACTGGGCAAGGAGGAGTCACCCAGGCACTACCTCTTGCACTAGGCAACATCAAACAGCAATCTCTAAAAATTGGAAAAAAATAGGATTTTTTCCCCAATAGGTTTTTCTTCTCCAAATTTGGAGATCACCTCTGATTTAGCAGAACTATTAAATTGAAAGCAATTTATGCAGAGCTCTTGGTTATCCCATCAAGTTGGGGCTGAGCCGGGTTACTGAAGGGGCGAATTTCCAGTTAAACTGAATTCTTGATTGAGTCGAGCCACAAACTGAGATGCACCCACTGGGTTTGCATTCAAGTCGAGCTATACACCGGGTGAGCATTGGCCTACATTGGTCAAGTTGGGCTCTGCACCAATCCAAATCCACATGTGCAAGTTGTGCAACAAGTAGAAGTTGAGTTAGTGGTTTATATGCACCGAGCATTAGACGAGCCACATCCAAGTTCCTCCTATTGAGCTAAAGGATCAAACAGCTAAGCCACGTACTTGGCGAGTTCTATCCTAAACGAGATTTGACTCTCTATGACATTATCAATCTAACCTCCCCATTAAGCCGTACCAACCCTATAACAAGACCAAGCTCCTCGTCGTGCATCGAGTTGATAGAGCCAAACTCCTCGTTACGCCAAGTTGCTACCGCCTCGTCGAGCTACAACCTTATACGCATATTTGACCTACATAACAAAACATCCAAAGAGACAAAATAAATCACAAACAAAAAAAGTGGTGGAATAATTCAAAGCCAAAAACAAATCAAAATTGAGTTTTAAGAGAAAAAACTAATGTCACGCCACCTCAATCAGCTCAAGAGTTAGCTTGCCCAGCGAGTCAAGCCACATACCTAGGTTAGATTTTTATTTTTATTTTTGGTGAAAATTTTAATAGACCACCAAAATTTAGCAGTGAAAATCTTTTCCAAACCCACTTAGTTGTAATTAAAAGCCCTACCAAATTTAGTGGAAAAAACCCTATTGGAGGCCAACAATTTTTTCCAGTTTGCTACAAAAATTGTTTTTGGCATATTTTGTAAAGGGATATAACCTAAAAAGGCCATTTTGATTTTTTTTATGGTTTTTTCTCATTTTTGAGCTGAATTGAGCTCCAGAGGCCACCATGGCTCTGAAAACCAATTTTTTTGCCTTCTAGACATTTTTTCCGTACAAGAGGCTGAATACAAATTTTTAATGTATTATATTGATTTGTGTTGTGTTAATAAGTCATTTTAGTTGAGAAATTATAACAACCCACTATGGCCAATAATGCTCCAAAGTTCTTTTTTCCTGACCCATAGCTACTCCATGGTGACAACTACGCCACGTGGAAGACCAAAATTCAAACTCAACTCGACTTTGAAGAACTGTGGCCTATTGTCAATGGTTAAATGACTAGATATGCAGATGATACAACACAACAACGTCAATTTGATAGGGTAAATTAGAAGGCCAAATTGATTATCTTGTTCACAGTGTCCGATGATGTGCAACCACACATTTGAGATGTCAGAACAACCAAAAAAGCATGGGATAAGTTGATCACAATGTACGAGGCCAAGAACAAGAACATTATATTGAATTTACTAAGTTAGCCACATACATTGAAATTCAAGCCTATTGAGAAATTTTAGGCTTTCTTGCGTAGAGTTACAACATTAAGGGATTAACTTCTAACCATGTGAGAAGAATATTAGATGACACTCTCATTTGTATTGTTCTAAGAGCTCTTCCTCCCTCATAGAATATTTTTGTCATGACGATCAACTTGTTAGATCTGACCATCAACTTTGAAAAGTTGGTGAACTTATTGTAGCAAGAAGATTCATTCTACAATGAAGATGAAGAAGAAGAGTATGAACTTTCTTCTTGTTAGAAAGGGAAGAACAAATATCATTCTTCCAATAAGTCCCAAAAACAACATCAAGGGGACAAATAGAAGAAAAAATGTCCTATATGTAGCAGAGGACATGATTTGAAATATTATTGGTACAACACATACATGAAGGACTCTTATAACAATTTGAGACCTAGTAATCAACAATCTCAATAGGGAAAATCTAGCTACAAGAAAGGGCACAAGAAGGGGAACATGGAAAATCTAGAACAATATTTCAATTATCTCATATAGATCCATCTACACTAGTAAATGTAACTCTCTATCGACAATTGATTGAAAGTCTCATTTACCTGACATATACTAGATTGGATATGAACTTTATAAGATCCTAGAGGTTTTCATTGGAAAGTAGAAAGTTAGATATTGAGATATCTCAACGGTACTATGGATTTTAGTCTAGAGTACAAGAAGACTAATAAATTATTCTTGACTAGATATTCAGATTCATATCATGTACGCAACATTGATGATAGGAAATCCACTTCTAGATTTGTATTATTTTTGAGATATGGTCCAATATCATGGGGAAGCAAGAAACAAAACTGTGTTTCTTAATCTTCCACAAAAGCCAAATATTGTGTTGTAGGTGGAGTTGTCTGCGAAGCGATGTGGCTACGTCGCATACTTGAGGGACTTTAAACACCACAAGAAAAATATACCACCTTGTATGTTGACAATGAAGGTGTTATGAAACTTGTTCATAATCAAGTGTTTCACAAGAGACCAAATCACATAGAGGTACATATTCATTTCGTCCATGATAATGTTTTGAAACACAACATTTAGCTTCAGTTTTTCCAAAATTTGAATAACGATAAGATATCTTCATGAAGTCAGTTGTATGTGACAAATTCGAGATGTTCAGAGAGTTCCTCTCCTCTTCACTTGAGGCAATGCAAAATTAAGGTGGGGAATGTTAGGTAAAATCTATAGTATAGGTAATTATGCATTGTAGATATTATTTACATAAGGAGATTTACATTTTACCATAGTTATTGGGTAATTAGTTTTCTATTGTGGTTAGTGGTTATTTGAGTTGTTATATGCTTTTATAACCATTTTTTAAATTATATTATTGTTACGTATGTTTTTGGTTGCACTTGTGTAACCATTTGTAGTTTTTTAACTAATATCCAATACATATAAGTATTGCATCATTCTATATCCATGTAACTTGATTAAACATCAATACAATATTCAGGCTTCATCCCTGTTCATCATTCACACATTTGTTGCATTAGTTCATTCTTTTTAGGTATGTTAGTTATACACTCTTAAAACTTAAAAAGGAATGAAATAGATTCACAAAAAAGTGAAATCACTACTATGGACATTGACTACACTTTGTGTTGTATGTTTCAATATGGAGCATGCTAATTACTTCATTTTAGCATGCAATTGGAACTTGCTGGAAAATACAGTAACCGGCATCGGTTAAGGGCAGACCGATATCGGTCAAGGAAGACCGACATCGGTCAAGGGCAAGTAGGAACTGGTGACGGTTAGGTAGAACCAGCGTCGGTTACCTGTGCGATGAAGTTTTAATTAACTCTCAGGAATTATATCTATTTTTAGCATTAAAATAGATTTATTAATTGTAATTGCATGGCTAAGTGCCCTAAGTCTATAAACGACTATATAAGCATAAAATATAGGGTTTAGAAGTATGTATGGATCATAATTACAAGATAATTATGTGAGAGAGAATTCTTGGTGAAGAATCAAAAAGCTTGAAGGAAGAAAGTATTGAACATCTGAGAGGTGTGGAAGATTGTAAATCTTCATTGTATATATTGTCAAAGCTTTGGATAATAGATTGGCTTGTTTCTTGGTGGACGTAGCCCACACTGGGTGAACCACGTTAAATCTGGTGTTGATTTATGTCTCTTGTTTTGTATATTTCTTCTGGTAGAATATCCACTTTTATTTGCATGTATGCTTAGATCTGATATATTGTCTGTACAACCGGTGTGCTAACCCCAACAACTGGTATCAGAGCTTTGTTTGAGGGTTTTGTGTGTTGACAGATTTACTCACAGAGGGTTTTCTGATTGAGTGGGAGCTACAACAATGACAGAAGATAATAAATACAAGGTAGAGAAATTTGACGGCCAAAATTATCAATTATGGAAGATGCAGATTGAGGATTATCTGTATCAAAGAGATTTGTACTTACCATTGGATGAGAAGTCTAGACCTACGAAGATGACTGATGAAGAATGGAAGATTCTTGACAGAAAGGCTTTGGGATCTATAAGATTGAGCCTGGCAGCATCCGTGGCTTCCAATATTACAGAAGCGGCTTCTACGGTAGACTTAATGAAATCTCTTGCTAATTTATATGAAAAACCTAGTGCTTCAAATAAAGTTTATTTGATGAAGAAACTATTTAGTTCTAAGATGCATGAAGGTGAATCTGCCTCTAGTCATTTGAATGATTTCCGATCTATTGTAAATCAGTTAAAATCGGTTGCAATACCATTTGATGATGAAGTAAAAGCACTTTTATTCTTATGTTCTTTGCCTGATAGTTGGGACAACTTGGTAATGGTTGTTAGTAATACAACATCTGCTAATAATATTTTGAAGTTTGATGATGTGGTTGGTATAATCTTGAATGAAGAAATTCACAGGAAGAGTACAGAGGAAACATCATCTGGAAATGCTTTGAATGTAGAAAGCAGGGGCAGGCAGAAGGAGAGATCCAAGAGTAAGAGTAATGGGAAATCAAAGTCAAGGGATAGCAGATCTAAATCCAGAAGTAAGGGAATTACTTGTTGGAAATGTGGAAAGAAAGGACATGCAAAGAAAGATTGTTGGTCAAAGGATAAAGAGAACCAACAACCAGACAAAGGTAAAGAGGTGAATCTTGCTTCATCAGAGGTAATGCAAGATGCTCTTATTCTTTCTTTAGATAGTAGAATTGAATCATGGGTTTTAGATTCAGGAGCTTCTTTCCATGCAACCCCTAATAAGGGTTATTTCAGAAATTATGTCCAGGGAAATTTTGGGCATGTTTATTTGGGTGATGATGAACCTTGCAGTATTACTGGTAAAGGGGAAGTTCATCTAAAATTGTAGAATGGAAATACATGGGTATTGAAAGATGTGAGGCATGTGCCAAGCCTCAGGAGGAATCTTATTTCTGCAGGGCAACTAGGTGAATCTGGTTGCATGGTTACTTTTACAGGAGACTCTTGGAAAGTCACCAAGGGTGCTTTTGTTGTGGCAAGAGGTAAGAAGGTAGGAACGTTATATTTATCTACCTGTATTACTGATTCCTTTTCTGCATTATCTACTTCAGATTCAGATGCATGCATGTGGCATAATCGGTTGGGTCATATGAGTCAAAAAGGAATGCAGATCTTAAAGGCTAAGGGTAAGTTATCAGATTTGAAAGATTTAGATCTTGATTTCTGTGAGCATTGTATCTTTGGAAAGCAAAAGAGAGTGAGATTTCTCAAAGTTGGGGCAACTAAGAAGGAGCAAAAATTGGAGCTTGTACACTCAGATGTGTGGGGACCAGCTCAGGTAGCTTCTCATGGAGGATCCCAGTATTATGTTACTTTCATTGATGATGCTACAAGAAAGGTATGGGTTTATTGTATTAAACGTAAATCTGATGTTTTTGAGACTTTTAAAAGATGGAAAGCCCTTGTTGAGAATGAATCAAATTCTAAGTTAAAGTGCCTTAGATCTGACAATGGTGGTGAATACTGTAGCAAGGATTTCAATGATTATTGTTCAGTGAATGGGATACGTAGAGAAAGAATGGTTCCAAGAACACCACAAGAGAATGGTGTTGCAGAAAGAATGAACAGGACAATCATGGAACGTGCTAGAAGTATGAGGATACATTCTGGATTGCCCTTGCAGTTTTGGGTAGAAGCAGTTGATACAACGGTTTATTTGATTAACCGTGGCCCTTCAAGTTCACTAGATGGAGGAATACCAGAGGAAGCTTGGACCGGAAAAGAGGTAGATATTTCTTTTCTTAAAGTTTTTGGTTCAGAAGCTTTTGTGCATGTTGATAGGGAAAATAGAAAAAAGTTGGATGCAAAATCCAAGAGGTGCACTTTCATTGGTTATGGATCTGGTGATTTCGGTTTCCATTTTTGGGATTTAGAGAATTCTAAAGTTATTAGGAGTCGTGATGTTGAATGGAATGAAAAGAGAATGTACAGGGATCAAATTTTGGTACCCAAGGATGAAAAAATTGAGAAGTTTATTGATGAAAATGAACTCTCAGTTTTAAAGAAACACCTACAGAAATACACAGTAACCGTGATCAGTTAGTCCCTGACTGGCATCGGTCAGATGAACCGCCGATGGTTACAGAGGATCAAACCAGTATCGGTTAGTAGAACCGACATCAGTTATAGGTGATCGGCGTCGGTCACTGTCAGAAGTTGATACTAATGTCCAGGAGGCCTAGATTGAGTCTCTGGTACCCCAAACTCCTGTGAGAAGGTCACAAAGGGTAAGTAAACTTCCAGAAAGATTTACACCTTCTCTATTTTATTTATTATTGACTGATAGTGGTGAACCAGAGAGCTTTGAAGAAGCAATGCAGGATAAGACTCACGTTCAGTGGGAGCATGGCATGGATGAGGAGATGGACTCCTTGGAACAGAACCAGACTTGGGATTTGGTTAAGTTGCCAGCAGGTAAGAGAACATTGCAGAACAAGTGGGTTTACAGGATTAAGGAAGAAGAGGGAGGACAGAAAAGGTACAAGGCAAGGCTTGTAGTAAAGGGATTTGCACAAAAGTCAGGTATTGACTTTGGTGAAATATTTTCTCCTGTTGTTAAGATGACTTCTATTCGTACTGTATTGAGTTTAGTTGCAGTAGAAGATTTGCATTTAGAGCAACTAGATGTGAAGATGACTTTCCTTCATGGTGATTTGGATGAAGAGATTTATATGCAGCAGCCGCTTGGGTATGAAGTCAAGGGTAAGGAGAAATTAGTGTGCAGGTTGAAAAAGAGCCTATATGGGCTCAAGCAAGCTCCAAGGCAATGGTACATGAGGTTTGATAGTTTTATGCATGAGCATGGTTACTTGAGATGTGAATCTGACCATTGTGTTTATTTCAAGAAGCTTGAAAATGGGAGCTATATTATTTTGTTACTGTATGTGGATGATATGCTTATTGCAGGATCTAGTATGCAGGACATTGGTGAGCTTAAGAGAAAGCTAGCTCACACATTTTCTATGAAGGATTTAGGAGCTGCAAAAAGAATCCTTGGCATGCAAATACATAGAGACAGGAAAAACAAGAAATTGTATTTGTCTCAGGAGGATTATATCTACAAGGTGTTAGAAAGGTTCAACATGCAGAATGCAAAACCTGTTAGCACACCTATGGCTGGACACTTCAAATTGAGTAAAGATCAGTGTCCTTCATCACATGAGGAGGTCAAATACATGACACGAGTGCCATATGCTTCAGCAGTTGGAAGTCTCATGTATGCTATGGTTTGTACCAGACCAGACATTGCACAGGCAGTGGGAGTTGTGAGTAGATATATGGCTAATCCAGGTAAAGAGCATTGGAAAGTAGTCCAATGGATACTCAGGTATTTGAAAGGGACATCTAGCATGTAGTTATGCTATGGAGGTTCAGATATTTCATTACGTGGCTATGTTGATTCAGATATGGCTGGAGATCTGGATGGTAGGAGGAGCACTACTGGATATATTTTCATAGTAGGTGGAACGACAGTTAGCTGGATTTCAAGATTGCAGAAGGTTGTGGCTTTGTCTACTACAGAGGTAGAGTATGTTGCAGCTACAGAGGCTAGCAAGGAGATGATATGGATGAGTAGGTTCATGGAAGAGTTGGGAAAGGAGCAAAGTGATTGTAAACTGTTTAGTGACAGTCAGAGTGCAATTCATTTGGCAAAGAACTCAGCATTTCATTCGAGAACGAAACACATTCAGTTGAGGTATCACTTCATACGACAGGTATTGGAGGATGGACAGTTGAATCTGGAAAAGATTCATACGAGCAAGAACCCTGCGGATATGCTAACGAAGCCATTAGCAAAGGAGAAGTTGGAGCTACACTCCACTTCTGTTGGTCTTCGAGTTTGAGACTTGAAGAGGAAGAAACAAAGCCAAGGAAGGATCCAAGAATGACGTTGTACAGGTATGGTGCAGTAATTAAACTCCAAGTGGGAGATTGTTGAGTTGTGAAGCTTAATTACTTCATTTTAGCATGCAATTGGAACTTGCTGGAAAATACAGTAACCGACATCGGTTAAGGGCAGACCGACATCAGTCAAAGACCAACATCGGTCAAGGGCAAGTAGGAACCGACGACGGTTAGGCAGAACCGGCGTCGGTTACCTGTGCGATGAAGTTTTAATTAACTCTCGGGAATTATATCTATTTTTAGCATTAAAATAGATTTATTAATTGTAATTGCATGGCTAAGTGCCCTAAGTCTATAAACGACTATATAAGCATAAAAGCCAGGGTTTAGAAGTAATGTATGGATCATAATTACAAGATAATTATGTGAGAGAGAATTCTTGGTGAAGAAGAAAAAAGCTTGAAGGAAGAAAGTACTGAACATCTGAGAGGTGTGGAAGATTGTAAATCTTCATTGTATATCTTGTCAAAGCTTTGGATAATAGATTGGCTTGTTTCTTGGTGGACGTAGCCCACACTGGGTGAACCACGTTAAATCTGGTGTTGATTTATGTCTCTTGTTTTGTATATTTCTTCTGGTAGAATATCCACTTTTATTTGCATGTATGCTTAGATCTGATATATTGTCTATACAACCGGTGTGCTAACCCCAGTATTTTTTTATTTGAACTCTAGTTTCAAACCTATTTAAGTTTTGAAAAATAAACATGGAGCTCCAACTGTGCCCCCCTAACTACCTCAAAAAATATTGAAAATGATTTTTTTTATATGTATAGAATTAGTCCTAGTTTGTGCCTAAATTTTTTTAATTCAATTTCGATGAGTTGAAAAAAATATACACGACAAAAGATAGACATGTTTAAACTTCTAAAAGTAGCTATAAAAAGGCATAGTTAGAAAATAAATACTATGGGAACCTTATTGTTGTCCATTTTTACCCCTGATTAAAAATGAACAATGAAGGTCTACAGGCTAAAATTGTCAAAGTTGGTGTATAAACTTTTCCGGAGTTCTTCTCTACCTTCAGTATGCTAAAAAGGATCTTCAAACACATGGGAAGAAGGATTTTCAAACATAACTCGGTTGAGCTAAATGGACACGATACGAGTTATGTTGATAGCTCAGCGAGCTTATAATACATTTAATATTTTAGTCCAAATTATCTCAATCAAGCTAAATGAAATTGACACGTATGGAGCTTGGGATATTTGTAAAAGGCTCGAGCTAGGGTTCGATTTAGGTCAACAAGGCATGCTAAATAGTTTGGGTGGTTGGAAGAAGAGCTTATAGCTCAGTGTTAAGGATGTTAAGGAAGGAGAGAGCCCGAGCATGTAGAGCTACAATTTGATTGAAGATCTCAAAGTATGGATGAAGAGTTCGACGTTATGGGCCGAGCTAAGGAGTTGGTTGAATCAAGGGAAATGAATCACTGGTCCAAGTGAGTCAATGTGATGATGCAAACAAGCTTGTCAAAGTCGGGGAGAATAGAACATGGCACTCACTGTGGCTCAGTGGGTGGTGTTGAGTACACAAGTAGGAACTAAGTCATCAACTCGATACACAACTCTAGGAATAGCTTGGTTGAGCTAAGCCTTAAGGACGAGCTCGACGAGTCTTAACCACGATAGTAAATAAATTTGACGTCATCTCGGTGACAACTTGTTGGTGGCTCAGATGAGAGCTCCGCTAGGAGAAGAATGGATCGGTTGATAGAATGGGAGACATCAACGAGCCACTCTGTGTGTAGATTAACAAGATTGTTTTGTCGCAAGGGGCAGGTTGAGCAACAATCAAATGAGCTCGTCAGACGAATAGGATGGACATCGACAGTATGAAGGAGATCAAATTTTTGGTTTTGATCCGTGAACTAGGAGCTCGACTCATCATGTAAATAACTCAGAACATATCATGATCAAGTTTAAAAGGTAACATGCCTGGAAATTTCCAAAGAAGATAAGCTCGGTCCTTTGAGCTAAGGAATGGCCAAGCTTGAAGCATGCAAGGAGCTCAAGGAATTTCAGTAATCACTTGACCGATCTATATTTGAGGCTCGTTGTGATTAAACTCAGCTTGAGTATGAGCTCGGCTCGAGTAAGGCACAAGGAAGACTTGGGTCGGAACATGGGGATTTTTGATAAAAGAAGCCACATGTCCATGGGATTTTGTGGTACAGTGGCCTCAAAGATCCATACCCATTTCTAACTTGTGGATTATCATGATACGAAAGCCATGTTGTGAGTGAAAAAATGTTCTTCGGGTCCCGATATTCAAGTTTCCAAGATGCGGGGATTTGAGTCATTCTGGCCAAGGTGTTCAGAGTTCCAATGCCTGAAGGATGCCAGAACCCACGGGGAGTTTCCAAGTTCAAACCAAATTTGGGGGTTCAGTGATGGCAAGCTAAGCCAGTAATCCCGTACATGGAAAATAGGGTGAGAATTGCTAAGGGAAACGATGAGATGACAAACCATTGTAATAATCTCCACGCTCAAAGAATTTGATGTCTGCAACCATGGGAAAATTAGAGTGGTTGGGCCAGGTCTGTGTCGGGCCCATCAAGGAAAGGTGACATGGTGAGTGCTCCTCAATATGGTGTGACATTTCAATGTGAACCCAATGTGGTGAAAGAGAAGACCAATTCAACAATTTAGTAGGGGCAACATGTGCAACACCAAGTTTCGGGCTTGCCTATGGTGGAAGGATCCCTGGGACGTGTGGAGTAAATGCATACAGAAAATGCACATGGTGGGTGTTTTAAATATCACACCCAAAGAGGAGTTGATAGTCGAGTTGGTAGCATGAAAAGTGGTCTTGGGTGAACCACGTGGCGAGTTGGTGCACCACGTGGTGAGTTGAAAGGATTAACTCCCAAATAGTCCATAAGGGTGTGTTTGACGATTAATACATGGAAAGAATAATGTGGAAGAGTTAAAATGCCCAACTCATGGTAACCGTGTTATGGTTTTCAGGTCGAGCCGTAGTGAATCGAGGCAGTTAATACATGTAGCTCATTCAAGCAAATAAGAGGAGATGACTTGGGTGGAGTCAAAATAAGTTGATCCATTCATCGAGCAAGTTGGTCAGAGAGAGCTTGCATGAGAGATGAGTCAATAGACTCATGAAGAAGGATTGAGTTCGTAAATGTTAGTCGAACTCGCTAGGCAATGAGCTTGTCGGTTTGGATGCGACAATGCAAAGGAGCTCAGGGCGGTTACACGGTGAGCTTGGTCAAGTTGATGGCGAGGAGCTCTTGGCAAAACACAAGATGGGTACTTGAGTTATGCATAAACCTTAGACCACCATGTTTGAAGCAGAGCTCGGTGGTGGAAACACTTCAGGTGAGTTGCCGAGTCACAGATTGTCGTAGGACTCGATGTTGAACCAAGTTGAGACCAAGAGTGGAACATCGAGATGGGTTAATCCTAGCTCGAATAACAACTCAATGAAGAGCTTGGTGGATAGTTCAATGGGTCCCGGTCATGTGAAGCTTGGATTTGATCTAACAGAAGATATAGCTCAATTTGAAACTCAATTTAGAGCTTGATGGAGAGCTCACATTGTGAGCTCCGCGGCTCAGTGTGGCAAGCGAGTCAGACCAGGTAGAGAATGAGCTACTGGGTGAGGTGACACGGTGGGAAGTTATTCGGTCATGGGAAAACAACTCGCAGAGGATGAGGCTCATTATATACACGGTGCTCATGTATGAGCTTGGTTTGAAATAGGCTAACATTTCAAGAGCTTCCATTTCTTTCATTTAACCATCTGCAAAAGAATACATGAAATGACTTCATGGGTGTATTTTTGACTCGTGGAGCTCGATGGACGAATTGTTTCGGTCTCATAGAGCCGAGTCACAAGCTGGCAACGATGACACATAAGTTGGGCCATTCACCATTCTATGAGAAGAGATCAGGGAAAGATTACATGGAGGATGAGACGACAGACTTGTGAGGAAGAATCAAGTTGATGAAGTAGCTCAAACCAATCTCATTAGGAATTGTGTGACTAGGTCAACAAGTTCGCAAGGAAAGGGAGCTACGTTGGATAACTCACCATGTTGAGCTCGTGAACGACTCGACATTGAGTTGAAGGATAACATGAGCCGAGTTGCATTTTGGTATGAAATTAAGATGTGATCCATAACGAGGAGATGGATACCTAAACTCAGCTCAGTCACGGTGGTAGGAACTCAACTCGATTGCGGTGAAGACTAGGAGCTCGAATCCAACTCAGTGAGTTGGTTCGATGAGCTAATCACTGAGTTGGGTTATTTTTTGACCCATTCACATGGACCCCTCCCTCTTTGAGTCAAACCAGTCAACAAGGGGCCCAGCATTGCTCGAATTTCAATTAAATTAATATTTTTATTTAAATATTTTAATAATAATATTTATTATTATTATTTAAATATTCTTTTAATTAATTGTGAAGACTAGGTCAACCAGACATTAATGACACATGATGGAATCTTCTAAAGTGGTTCAACCAACTGTAACAAATACATCATGTGCCTTCCAATTTAGGAATGTAATTATGACCTTTCCTCTTCTCTCCCACATATTCTTCTATAAATGTAAGTTGAAGGCTCATTCAAAGGGGTTACAACATGTCAGATAGGTTGGAAAGTTAGACATCTTAGGCAAGTGCAATTTTTTCAAGAGTCCTCTCTCTTTTGTGAGTTGTCCTTATGTGTTGAGAGAACTTTCAAGCCTCCTTTTCAAGACTATAATGGAAACCATTACCTCTTCTGAATGTTTGATGCATTTTGCACGTTATTGAAGCAATAAAAGTGTGTGTTTTGTGACTAATCTTGGTCCTTTCATCCTTCTATACTTTTTTGTGCCTTTTCTCATGCTTGTAGGTACACTGTGCAAGTTCACATTTTTATTGTAGGTTCTTGGAGTTCTGTGCTTATCAAGTGGTGGAGCATTGCATGTAGTTGAGTTTTGGTGCTTGTTCACCCTTCTCAAGTTCATCCTTCTTCACTGGAAGACTGATAACTTGTTTGTCTAATCAATTTTAACAAAGGGAATGCATGCTTCCTATTCTGTGGTATTAAGTACCCTCTCTAAGTTGTAGTAGGTGAATTTGACCTGTGGTGCACACACCCTCTTCAAATTAACCATTCATGATTATGACAACACCCTTTATTATGGTGCATCACCATCCCTAGTATAGTTTCATTTTTGCAAATCTCCTATGAACCGGAGGGGAAAGGGCCACAACCCAACAAAGAAGAATGAACAATGAAGAAGGTAGAAGGAGAAGAAGAGGAGAGAAGAACCATTTGGGGGAAGGAAATAGAAGAAAAAAGGAGAAGAAAGGAACTAAACACTGAAAGCCCGAAAGCTATACAGAGCAAAGAGGGATGACAAAAACTCCAAAACTCCCAAACTGAACCAGCACTAAACTAGGAGATCAACCATACTGTGTTCCCACACGGGAATTGGCTTCCCTAAGAAGAAGCCTGAAGGCCGCACCTGCACGGTCTCTAAGATCGTTGAGGTTGTCCACTACAGAGTGAACCCGGAAGAGAGCAACATCGATGTCAACCAGAGGAAGAAGCCTGTGATCCAGCCTCCCGTATACAAAAAGAGAATTCACATTTTGTGCATAGTGCAACAAATCCTGATATTGGCCATAGAGCCATTGGATGCCCTGACCCGAACCCAATGCGAGCTCATCCACTTCTTCCACCCACAACAGTGGATCAGGAAGAGAGAAATCAATCAGTTGTTCATGCAAACCCACTCGGTGAACTGGATAAATCTCATCAACAACCACAAACTCCACAACCGATGGATCTGGGTGAAGAAGAAGACAAAAAGATACGAAGGCAACAACAATATCAGAGTCTATTTTGGTGCGACGCGAGCGGAACCGGTAAGAGTCACCAAGAATGGTTTCAATGGCAACCGCTTCATCATGGGATGAATACCGAAAGATTTCAGACAACCTATTGTGATCAATTTCCTCTGTGTTAGCCAATTCTGGCTGTGGAGAAAGACAAAGGGGAATCCAACAAAGGCCATTGAGAGAGGAACCAAAAGCCAAAATCCAAAAGCATACTAAACTCAGAGGAGGGAAGTGAAGAAACTAGGAGCCAAAAATGACTAAAAACCAAGCGGCTAAAAACCAAAAAGCTGAAGAAGAGACAACATGGCATTGAGATCAAATGTCCTTCCTTTCAATTGAAATGATAGACAAGAGCCCATCCCAGACCTTCACATCACTTGAAACTTTGATGGTGGAGGGGAAATCGATCGCATGATTGGCAAGGAGATCCGTTGCAGAGTTGGATTCTCAAAAATTATGATGGATGCTCCATTTTTTAGTTTACCGAGCCAGTGAAGAGAGTTGTGAATGAAAGGATTAAGTTTCCAAGAAGGGGCGAAACCTTTGGAGATAGCATGAGTGATAATTTGGAATCTCCCTCAATGAAGAGAGATTCACAACCATACTTAACTGTAAGTTTAACACCTTCCAAAAGGGCTTGAGCTTCGGCCAAATTGCACAAACAATCACGAAGTGGAAAAGAGCCTACCACAATAAGAAGACCTGTGTCATTATAGAGAATACACCTGACACCTGAATTCCTAGGATTTCCTCTAGAGGCTCCATCAAAGTTCAATTTCCAGGAGCCTTGAGGGGGAGGCCTCCATCTAACCTGCTTTCTTCGCAATAATTTTTCCACTTGGGATAAACGATGTCTAACAATGGATCCAAGATTAGGAATTTTGATAAGGGGCCAAGATTTTTTAATGAGAGCATCCTTCGAGGTGAACGAAGGGTTATTATAACTATTTTTACTAACTTTTTCAGAAATGGCCACTTCCAGTTTATTCAGAAAAGTGGGTAAGTCAGAGGCCTGTTCTCTAAAGAGACACAAATTACGTTCCCACCAAATATGCCAAATTAGAAAAAAGGAGCCACAGGCCAAATAGAGCTTGGGAACTTTTGGACTCCATTGTTGGCCAAGCAATGAGAGTATCTTTGATGTTATTACAGTGCACCCAGGTGAGATTAAGTTTGCCAAGAAGCCATTGCCAACACTTGGAGGCGAAGGAGCAAAAAAGAAAGAGATGGTCAATATCTTCTTCAGCAGTGCCACAAAGGACGCATTTGGAGGGCCCTGCAAAACCCCAAGATCTTCTGCGTAATTGAGTAAGGATTTTTTTGTTGAGAACCAGCCAACCGAACACTGCCACTTTGGGAAGGATAGAGGGATTCCAACAACCATACTTGTTATGGACCCCACTACCAGACTGAGAAAGGAGCTTGGAATAGCCTTCTTTGACTGAGTAATCACCAGAGGAAGAACCAAGCCAAATCAAATGATCGGCGTAGTCTTTGAAGGTAACATTTCTAGAGGAAAGAGCCTCCATATAAGAAGAAATTTCTAAGATGGAAGCACCAAGAGGGGTGATATCCTTCCACCACCAAGTGGGAGAACCGTCCGGATGACGGTGACCATAATTAGCAATGTTACTACCCCAAATGACTTTGGAAACATTCATTACTCGATTGAGGGAGGGATCAAGATTAAGAGGTGAGTGCCCATTCCAACTATCCTCCCAGAAGTTTATCAAAGAACCATTGTTAACGTGCCACGAAGCTGAATCCACAATAAGAAATCTACATTTGCACATGAAGTTCCAAATGTGAGAACCTTTGGGAAGATCTTCACTAGAAAGAATAAGCTCGGGACGACCATCCTCCAAATATTTATGGGAAAGAACCTGATGGACCAACCTCTTAGGATCAGAGATGAAGTTCCAGACTAATTTTTCTCCAAGGGTAATATTCTGATACACCAAGTCCACAATCCCCAGTCCACCTAAAGATTTGGGCAGTTTGACAACATCCCATTTGACCAAATGAAATTTTCTCTCCTCACTGTTCCCCTGCCAAAGAAAGGATCTAACAACCTTCTCAAAATTAAGCAAGACCAATTTTGGGATCACCAAGACCGACAACATATAAATCGGAAGGGCACAGAGGACCGATTTAATCAGAAGAACTCTACCATCCAGAGAAATCCATTTCCCTTTCCAAGATTGCAACCTTGACGAAAGAGATTGGAGAAGATCATTCCATAAGCTAGCTTTTCCTTTGCCAAAAAATAGAGGGATACCCAAATATTTATGAGGGAGGGAACCCACTGTGAAACCCAGGACCACCTTGATCCTACGCTGCATACGAGGAGAAACATTAAAGAAGAAGATGCATAATTTATGGAAATTGATTACCTGGCCAACAACAATAGAATAGGAATTCAGGATGTTAGACAGAGCGCGAGCTTCTGGGACTGTAGCAGAGCCGAAAAGGAAAGTATCATCTGCAAACTGTTGATGCGAAAGGGGAGGCAAGCTGGTAGTAAGGGAGATACCCATAAGAGAACTATTGTTAATTTCTGATTTGATATTATGACTCAAAGCTTCCGCGACCAGAATAAAGAGAAAAGAAGAAAGAGGATCCCCTTGCCTGAGACCCCTTCTGCTACTGAAGAAACCTTCTGCGGAACCATTAACCAAAATAGAGAAGCAAGGGGAAGAAATACAATTGAACACCCAATCACAAAAGTGTTTGCAAAAGCCCAAAGCCTGAAGGGATTTGAGAAGAAACCTCCAGTTAATACGATCATAGGATTTGCTAAAATCAAGTTTGATCATCATACCAGGATGAGAGGAAAGATGAAGGGTGTGAATTAGCTCATGGGAAATGATGATACCGTCAGCAATGGATCTGCCAGGAAGAAAGCCACTTTGCTCTTGTGCCACAATCTTATTAAGAAGGGGACTGATACGGGTGGCGATGGCTTTGGAGATGATTTTATACGAGGTATTACAAAGGGAGATGGGACGGAAGTCATCAAGCTTATCAGCAGGGGATTTTTTAGGGAACATACAAATAAAAGTGTGATTCAAAGCACCAAGAATTTTACCAGAGCTTCTCGATTCTTCCACAGCATGCCAGACATTATCCCCTATGACATCCCAGAAGTCTTGGAAAAAGGCTATTGGAAAGCCATCTGGACCAGGAGCTTTATCCCTTTCCATAGAAAAAACAATTTTGTGAACTTCCTCTTTGGAAAATGGGGAGATGAGCCCAACATTATCAACATCATTGATCAGCTTTTGGGTTTGTGCCAAGAGAGGAAGCTGTGAAGCCAAGGAAGAATGTGATTCATCATTCAAAAGATTTTGGAAAAAGGACACAACCTCAACTTTAATCTGGGGTTGGGAGGAAATCTGCGTGTCATCATTCAGCTTCAGGGAGGAGATATAATTGGTAATTCTTCTGGCTTTAACCGAAGCGTGAAAGAATTTAGTATTTTTGTCCCCATCTTTCAACCAGACTTCCCTTGATTTTTGCCTCCAATAAGTTTCTTCTTTCAAGAGGAGATCACCAAGCTCACTAAGAAGGGATTTTTCTTGAAGATGATCCTCTTGACGCATACCATTTCTGAGAACAAGATCATTAAGAGAGCGAAGTGCCTTTTCAACCCTTAGCTTTTCCTGAAAAATATTTTTAAAAGAAGAAGCATTCCAGGAAATTAACTGATCCTTGAGCAAAGAAATCTTTTTGGAAAGGATGAACATCTTGGAACCTGCCACTGCGAAGGAATTCCACCAAGTTTTGACTAGGAGCTTGAAAGTGGGATCTTGCATCCACATGGATTCAAACTTAAAGGGAGAGCGGTGAGGAGGGAAATCAAAGTTGATGTTGAGGGAGACTGGGAAATGATCCGAACCAGACAGAGGATTGACAAAACATTTGAGAAGGAAATTCTGATGAAGCCAAGCTTCAGAGATCAGGAATCTGTCAAGTCTAACAACCAAATTACCAAACCTAGGACACTGATTGTTCCAGGTGAACCAGCCAGAGTGGGGTTCAACATCCACTAAATTGGAGGAGTTAACAAAGGAAATGAAGTCAGCTTGGGAACGCGGCTGCCAACGAATGCCACCCCGCTTATCATGATCTGAGAGGGTAGCATTGAAATCCCCGGCTATGATAGATTTGAAATCCTTGAAGGAACCAAGGACATCCTGGACTTTAGACCACGTTTCCCTTTTTTTGATAGGATTATTCAAACCATAAACATTGCAAAGAAAGAACTCATCAGAATGTTTCAAACTAACCTTGCACCATTGGAAATTAGGATTATCTGAAAGCTGTTCAATGTTGCAGGAACAAGATTTCCAAAGGATGCCCAACCCGCCAGAGGCACCATCCGAGTTGATGAAGAGACCCTCCCAACCTTTCCAACTGCAAAACCAACCATCGAGACAAGCCACGCTAGACATTTTTTATTCTTGAATTAAACAGATAGAGACATCCAACTCTGTAACATAGCGTCTAAGTAGACATTGTTTGTTAGGGGCATTAAGACCCCTAACATTCCAGGAAAGAAGGTTCATCTTTTCTTCAGAGAGGACTCACCTCTCCTACTTGAAGATGGAAAAAAGAACCTAGTTGTAATTGTTTACTAATGGCTACCTCCTTAAGAAAAAGACTATCTTTGGAAGGGTGACCAGGAGGAGTTTTCGTACCTAGATCCATGTTAAGGATAGGAGGTGTAGGAAGGATCATGAAGTCTTTGCCATGAAACTCACTTTCAACCTTCGAGTCATTATGTTCCTCCTCAGCACCCGCATCTTTGGATCTAATCAGATCTTCTTTATTACCAACCCAATTTTCTAAGGAGGCACCATTGGCTCCCAAACCCAGAGCAATGCCCTCTTGAAACAAAGAGAGGATTTGAGTGGAATCATGAACCACCGACGCAGTCTCTTTGACAAGGGATATGGTACTGGGATCAAGGGCTAGGGGTTCCTGGGAGAGAACCTTATCTGTAATGTCCGTAGAAGGACTAATGGCCTTAACTGAAGAAGTAGGAACAATAGCCATAGGAACCAAAGGCTGTGAAATCTTCTTTTTCCAAACAACTGATCTCGAGGAAGGAGGGACTTTGCAAGCATTTTGAAAGTGACCAGGCTGTTTACAACAAAAGCAACAATTCAAAACCGCCTCATAGTCAACCTTTTGCACCCATTTACCATTGGAGGAGAGGATCACTATGAAATCTTGTAATTTTTTGGAAGGATCTAAAGAAGCATAGACCTGGGCGAAGGAAGAAAGTGAGCCTTCGAGAGTCATCAGATCGGTACGGATAACACAACCTAGGCTAGAACAAATTTTCTTAAGAATGTTAGGGGACCAAAACTCATTAGGAAGAGAATACAAACGGATCCAAACTTGAAAGCCCTCCATTTCAGCTAGATCCGGGTCAAAATGAGCTATCCACCTACGAATGAGGAGCCCAGATTTAAAAAACAAAAAAGTTCCTCACTAAAGAATCATCCCGTTGAGCTTCACTATGGAAGATCACCAAGAAAAAACCTTTATCCAAGAAAGCGGATGTGAAGGCCACTCCCCCATTGGGTATCACACCAACTACGGATCCCTTCAACCGACAGGTGACGACCCACAAATTTGGCTATGATTGCTCTCTGACCAAGGAGGTTAAGCTGAGATTCAAGGTCATCAGAGCACTCCAAAGAAACAGACACAAAGTCCGCTGGTAAAGAATCTTCTTGGACAAAAGCACTCCCCTAACAATCATCGACTAACCATTCCGAGGTAACCAATCTGGGTCCCAGCTATTTCAGGAGAGCAGTGGAAAGGCCAAGGGCCACTCAACATTATTTCACCCCTTCTAAGTCATAGTCAGGTTTAGAGCCATTGCGACCTTTGAAATTTGAAAACATATCAAACTTTCCTTGTCTCCTCCAAAGAGAAGAAGAAGAGGTGTTTTAACATCACCAGTTGCAGCTCTACCTCGTATGGGTCATTCAAATCCTCCGTACAGAAGGTTCACTCCACCAAGGAACAATCAACCTCTTGCTGCTATGGCACGAAACCAAGTTTTTCCCCCTTTCAATGCAAGCAGTTCCTCTTCTGTTGGCTCAACGTGACCCTATACCTATTGCGGCACTCAAAAGTTTACCCTTTTACATAGGGGAAACTCACGTTACTCTAGTGGAACATATTCTTGATGTAGCTAACATTTGTGCCATACATAATATCATGGAGGACAACGTTGCGGTTAGAATTCTTACTACCTCTTTCAAGGGAAAAGCACTTCAATGGTTTCAAGGGTTAAGTGTTGGCAGTATAACCACTTGGGATGAGTTAGGAGAAAATATCTGTAAATAGTTTGAAGACAAGAGTGATAACCTATCACTTTTGGAACAACTCACTACCATGAAGAGAGCTCCCCAAGAATACATGAGTGATTTCAACTTCCGATTCCACAGGACCTGGAATAGGATTCTGACACTTATAAAGCCTTCTCCACATAATGCATTCTTGTACTATTTGTGAGCCTTGAATAGTGATGTAGCAGTTATGATCCAGTCCATGGGAGGGGCTACATTACCTGATGCCTACGACGTTGCCATAAGAGTGGAAAATTCCTTGATTCAGGCTGGAAAGATAGCTCCATGACCGCCAATGTCGTTGTCTCCAGATCTTACGAATAATCAGCCTATCATTGCTCCTATTCCAATAGCCTCTAATCAACCAGCTCAGTCTACCCCTACCTCTTCAAATGATCTATTTGAAGTCAAGTCACTACTGCAAACTTTTGGAAATGAGCTTGTTGCACTCAAGAGGCAACAATTTCAATACAATCATCCATATCAGCCACAAAATCAGCAGTATCAGGCTAACCGTCCTCCTTTTCAAGGGAACAATCAAGCCACAAAATCAAGCTACAAATCAAGTTGCGAATGTCAGGCCTTTGAACTTTCAGAACCCTCTTGCTGCTAGCTCATCTAGAGCCATAGTACCTATCCAGAATAATCTAGTTCAAGACTACGAATGGTGTTATCCTTGTTCTCAACCCCACAATCAAAATATTTGTCCCAATGGAGTTCTTGGCCAGGCCCTTATGGTTCAAAGTGTATCTTCCCCTTCTGAGCTAACAGAGAACACATCTACGCAAGAAACAATAGATCAACCGCAGGCACCTGAAGAAACCACTTTGCTAAACTGGAAAGCAGAAGATTTTTGTGGGTTGAATACAAATTCCTCATCAGTGGCAGAAAACACTCATTCCAAGAAGAGAGAAATGGAACCTCAAACTTCCAAAGCTGATCAAGCATCCACTTCACAGCCTCAGACACAAGTGGTGGTTGATAAAGATGTGGGAAAGAAACCACCAGAAATACCTGTTAGCCAAGCTGCAAGGAAAGAAGGTTCTTCAGGCATCACGGTACCCAACAAGCATTTTCTAAAGGAGGATCCCAATGCTCAAAGAAGTGTCAAAAAAGTAGGATAAATTCCCTTCAGCATAGTGGAACAGATGAAGAAAACCAACCTGAGCGTTACTATGTGGGACACACTCTCAATTCCTTCTCAAAGAAACTTGTTGCGAGAGGCTCTAAATAGTTTTGGTACAACTGACAGATCATCAGGTCATGGAGCAACAACTGCTATGAGTTTGTGTCAACCAGAAGGGAAAAGTATTCCTAAAGCCAACAAACCACCACCATTCTATATTTCCTTGATCATTGGCAACCACCTGGTGCATAATTGCATGATCGATTCTGGTGCCAGTAGCTCAGTCATGCCCAAACAAATTACAGATGTACTAGGCATACAATATGCACCAGTTACAAGAGGAGTTGTTCAGCTAGATGGCACAACTGTTAAGACTGTTGGAGTTATCAAAGGACTTCAACTTACCATCCATGCATGCCCAAGTTTTTCATTCACCCAAGACATATCAGTCATTGATCTTCCTCCTCTCTTTGCCATCTTCCTATCACGAGATTTCACTGCCAAGATGGGTGGTTATCTATCAGCCGATTGGTCACATATGATTCTCAGGACTCGATACAAAACCAAAGTGACTATAAGGGTGGAACCAATCTGCCATAATCATGTAGAACCCTACACTGCTAGTCCTATAAATGGGAATTACACCATCAGAGATCCGAAAGAAGAAGATGTTGATCATGAACCAACCACTCTCGTTGAAGAAGTCCCTGATACTGTGCTAGATGAAGTAAGTGGAGATCATCAGTATGATCCCTACACTGATGTGTTGGTAGAAGAAGAAGTTGGTTTTCTACTTTTGGAAGAAACAAGATTGGGTACATACTGCATTCATGAAGAAGATACAATCATACCACAACTTGTCAAAACACCAAGCAATTCAGAAGGACTGTGGAAATTGTTCTTCGATGGCTCAAGAAGTAAGAATGGATCTGGTGCTGGTGTTATGTTAATTTCTCCAGAGGGAGATAAGTACTTCTCATCTTTCCAGTTGCAATTCAGTTGCACTAACAATGTTGCTGAATACGAGGCCCTTGTACAAGGAATTCAACTAGCCCAAAAGAAGGGGATCAAAGCCCTGACTATTTTTGGAGACAGTGAGTTAGTTTTCCATCAAGTGACATCACACAGTGCATCCAAGAATGATCTTTTAAGATCATACAAGAACCGAGTCTGGGACTTGATTGAAGATTTCAAAGCTTTTGGAATCCATGCAGTTCCTAGAAATCAAAATCAAGATGTTGATAGGCTTGCTACAATTGGCTCGCAATATGACATACCTGTTGATATCATGAAAGAAGGGTAGAAATTTGTCAAAATGGTGGTTTGACCTACAGTCCCTGATAATGTGAGTAGCTGGCAAGTGTTCGATAGTGACAAACAAATTGTCCTTTTCCTACAAGAAGAGGCAGAGTTTGCTGCAAGAAATCAGGATAAGTTGCAAGAGTCATATGGTGATCAAATTATACAATTGAAAAGAAACAAACTACCAAAAGGATTAGTCACTCTGGAATCCATTTTCAATTCAGATGATCAAGCCAAAAGACAAAGCTCTAACATGGTGGTCAAAGAAGAAGATTTTGAGGAAGTCGAGGTAGCGCATGAGAAGTTTCTGAAGATTGGAAAAGTGTGTACTTCTGAAGAGAAAGAAGCTTTCATCAAAAAATTTCAAGAGTATCATGACATTTTTGCATGGAGCTATAAATACCTGCATGGTTTTGATCTAGGTCTAGCACAACATACCATCGAACTGGATCCTAATGCCAAGCCAGTTCACCAGAAACAGAGGCCAATTAATCCCAAAATTGAGCCACTAATGAGAAAGGAGCTAACCAAACTCATCGAGGCCTGTATTATTTTTCCCATCAAGCACTCCTCTTGGGTAGCCAATCTGGTGCCCATAAGGAAGAAGAACAGAGAGATTCGGTTGTGCGTAGATTTCAGGGATTTGAATCGTGTGTCATTGAAAGACCATTATCCTCTTCCATCAATGGAGAAGATCCTTCAAATGGTGGCAGGAGCTCAAATATTTTCTTTTCTCGATGGATATTTGGGTTACAATCAAATCCTAGTCCAAGAATCTGACCAATTCAAAATGGCTTTCACTACCAAGTGGGGCACGTATGCCTACAACAAAATGTCATTCAGATTGTCCAACATCGGGGCTACTTTCCAAAGAGCCATGGATATGGGCATTTAAAGGACTAATCAATGATATCATCTTGGTTTACCTAGATGACATAACTATATATTCTAAGCATGCAGATGATCACATCACACATCTAAGGAAGGTTTTCCAAAGGTGTAGGGAATTTGGGGTTTCACTTAATCCCAAGAAGTGTATTTTTGCAGTGCATGAGGGAAAGTTGTTGGGGCATGTTGTTTCAGTGGAAGGACTATCAATCGATCCAACCAGGATTCATTCAATTATGTCCTTATCTCTCCCAAGTCATAAGAAGGGTCCTCCAGAGTTTTCTGGGAACCATAAATTTCATGTGGAGATTCATCCCTCAATTCGTGACATTGGCTAAACCACTGACAACCATGCTGAAGAAAAACATGCCATTCTCATGGAAAAAGGAAGGACGAGAGAGCTTCGAAGCCATCAAAATGGAAATTTCTCAAGCTCCCATGCTAGTGAACCCCAGGTTTGATAAAGACTTTATCCTTTATGCTTTTGTAGGTCAAGAGAGCATTTCAGGGATCCTCACCCAGCAAAATGATGATCTGATGGAGCAACCAATTGCTTTCTTCAGTCAATCCCTCAAAGACTATGAGCTCAAATACTCATTCATTTGAAAAACAAGTCTTTGCAGTTATTCAAGCTTTGAAGAAATTCAAGCACATGTTGTCCAACAACAAAATTCATCTGATGGTGTCTCATCTAGGTGTCAAGGAATTTTTTCTGAACAAAGAGATGAATGAAAAGTGCATTGGATGGATCACAAAGGTGATGGAGTATGATGTGCATATCAAGGTTACCAAACTTGTCAGAGGTAAAGGTTTGTGTCAACAACTTGCTACAGACATGGAATCAAAAGGTGATGAGGATGTGACGCTCCTAAACACTGATGAGAGTGATGATCAAGTTGACTGGTTATCCAAAATGAAGAATTTCCTCTTCTCAGGAGTATATCCTATGAACATGGATAAAAATCAAAGATGGACTTTCCATCTTCAATCTATTCCATATGTTTTGGTAGATAATGTTCTCTTTCGAAAGGATTTGAATGGTGTCCTCCTTCGGTGCATAGGACCGAACATAGGTAAGTAAGATACTAGAAGAGTTTCATAATGGCCTATCTGGAGGACATTATTCTGCATGAAAAACTGCTACCAAGATCATGCGAGCCAGTTACTATTGGCCAGATTTTTTCAAAGATGCCCATCTCTGGGTAAGGAAATGTAAGGAATGTGCCTTTTTCACAGGAAAGCAGAAGTTGGCAGCTCTTCCACTGCATCCAATTCAAGTGGATCAACCCTTTGTTCAATGGGGGTTGGACTTCATCAGAATGATTAATCCTCCATCCAGTGATGGACATAAATGGGTCCTTACTGCAACAGACTATTTTACTCGATGGACAGAGGTGGTAGCATTGAAAGAGAGCAATGAAAAGGTAGTTCTAGATTTCTTGGAAGGTATAATGACAAGGTTCAGTGTTCCTTTTACAGTCATTTCAGACAACACGATGGATTTTCTTGGTATGAAGTTGAGTGAATGGGCTGTTAAAAATGGGGTCTACCTCAAGACTTCATCCAATTACTATCCACAAGGAAATGGATTGGCTGAGTCTAGTAACAAAAACCTCATAAGGATTATTAAGCACACAATGGAAACTAACAAGAGGACTTGGCATACACAGCTTAAGACTGCCTTATGGGAAGATCAGATCACACCTAAAAGGGCCATAGGGAATTCTCCTTTCATGCTTGTATATGGAAGGGAAGAAAAACTTCCACTCTCCTTGGAGTTACCTTCTTTGGAGTTAGCTCATCAACTTGAAGTTATGGAGAGTGATCCTCTGACAGTAAGGTTTGTTGAACTCATGGAGTTAGAGGAAGTACAAAACAAGGCTATGAAGACTTTGGAGCAACATCAGGCTCAGGTTAAGAAATATTTTGACAAGAAGGATTCCGACAGGCATTTTCAAGAGGGAGATTTAGTCCTCAAATGGGATGAAGATAGGGCCAAACCAGGAAAGCACGCCAAGTTTGACGCTCTCTGGAGTGGGCCATACATCATCACGAGTTGCAAAGAGGTGAATTCATTTCATCTATCCAGGCTCAATGGAGAAGAACTACCCATTCATGTGAATGGGATACATCTCAAAGCTTGTTTTTGAGAAGCATTCCACCCCCTGTACAGTTTAGTTAGGTGTTTTCCTCCAAGTGCTTATGCACATTGTTGTGTGTTGTTGTTCTTTTGTTTTCCTTGTTGTTGTGTTTTTGTGTTGTTCTTGCACATTGTTTCATCATTGGAGGTGTTATAGAAAAGGAAGGTTCAAGGTTTCCATAAGAGTTTCATGATCTTCCTCATTCAAAATTCTGTAGTGTTCCATAGATGTCAAGCATTCAACAGTTTTAGTATACTTCATGCTTAGCATTCCAGGGAGGTCCAAGATCGGCTATGCTCAAGGGGATTCCGGGATGTATCACAGAAGATCAAATCACTTTCAGGATTCCAATATTGACTCCATGCCCAATGGATGACTTAAGGCTACTGGAATCATGCTTAGCAGGCAATCATCCCCGAGAGGTCACCAAAAATGTTATCCAATTTTTCCCCTTGAGTAAAAATGAACAAAAGGTTGGACAGGCTAAAATTGTCAAAGTTGGTGTATAAAATTTTCCAGAGTTCTTCTATACCTTTAGGATGCCTTAGAAGGATCTTCAAACACATGGGAAGAAGGATCTTCAAACATAACTCATTTGAGCTAAATGGACATGATACAAATTTATGTTGATAGCTCGGTGAGCTTATAATACATCGAATATTTTACTCCAAATTATCTCAATCGAGCTAAATGAAATTGACATGTATGGAGCTTGGGATATTTGCAAAAGGCTCGAGCTAGGGTTCGATTCAGGTCAACAAGGCATGCTAAATAGTTTGGGTGGTTGGAAGAAGATCTCATAGCTCGATGTTAAGGAAGGAGAGAGCTCGAGCATGTCGAGCTACGGTTTGATTAAATATCTCAAAGTATGGATGAAGAGATCAACATTTTGGGGCGAGCTAAGGAGTTGGCTGACTCTATAGGGAAATCACTCACCCATCCAAGAGAGTCAACGTGATGATGCAAACAAGCTCATTGAAGTCAGGGAGAATGGAACATGGCACTCACTATGGCTCGGCGGGCGGTGTTGAGTACACAAGTAGGAACTAAGTCATCAACTCCATGCACAGCTCCAAGAATAGCTCGGTCGAGCTAAGCCTTAAGGATGAGCTCGATGAGTCTTAACCACGATAGTAAATAAATTTGATGTCATCTCGGTGACAACTTGTTGGTAGCTCAGATGAGAGCTCAACCAGGAGAAGAATGGATTAGTCGATAGAATGGGAGACATCAGCGAGCCACTTTGTGTATAGCTCAACGAGATTATTTTTTCGTAGGGGGCAGGTTGAGCAGTGATCAAATGAGCTCGCCACGCAGATAGGATGGACATTGGCAATATGAAGGAGATCAAATCAATGGTTTTGATCCTTGAACTAGGAGCTCGGTTCATCATGTAAATAACTCGAAACGTATCATGATCGAGTTCGAAAGGTAACATGCTTGAACTTGCCGAAGAAGATAAGCTCAGTCCTTTGAGCCAAGGAATGGCCGAGCCTGAAGAATTTAAGGATCTCAAGGAATTTTAGGAATCACCCAACTGATCTATGCTTGAGGCTCATTGTGATTAAACTCAGCTCAGTATGAGCTCAACTCGAGTAAGGCATAAGGAAGACTCGGGTCGAAACATGGGGATTTTGGGGAAAGGAAGCCATATGTCCATGGGAAAAGTCACATTTGTGGTACAGTGGCCTCAAAGATCCATAACCATTTCTAACTCATGGAATTTTCATGATATGAAAGCCATGTTGTGAGTGAAAAAATGAGTCTTTGAAATCCCGATATCCAAGTTGCCAAGATGCAGGGATTTGAGTCATTCTGGCCAAGGTGTTCAGAGTTCCAACACCATGAAGGATGATTTCACCCATGGGGGAATTTCCAAGCTGAAACCAAATTTGGGGGTTTGGTCATGGAAAGCCAAGCCAGTAATCCCATACGTGGAAAATAGGGTGAGAATTTCCAAGGGAAATGATGAGATGAAAAACCATTGTAATAATCTCCGCGCTCAGAGAATTTTATGTCTGCAGCCATGGGAAAATTAGAGTGGTTGGGCTAGGTCAAGTGTTGAGCCCATCGAGGAAAGGTGACATGGTGAGTGCTCCTCAATATGGTGTGATGTGTCGATACAAACCCAACATGGTGAAAGAGAAGACTGAGTCAACATGTTAGTAGGGGAAACATGTGGAACACCAAGTTTCAGGCTCGCCTATGGTGGAAGGATCCCTGGGATGTGTGGAGTAAACACATAATAAAAGTGCACATGTGGTATCTGTTTTAAATAGCAAGTCTAAAAGAGGAGGTCAGAGAGTGAGCTTGGTAGACTTGATGATGAAGTGGTGTTGGGTGCACCACGTGGTGAGTTGGTGCACCACGTGGTGAGAAAGGATTAACTCCTAGATAGTCAACAAGGGTGTGTTTGATGATCAACATGGAAAGAATAATGTGGAAGAGTTATGCGGTCATGGTAATGTGTTATGGAGCTCAAAAGTGAATCATGAGGAAGTTAGTATGGTAGCTTGTTCAAGCAAACAAGAGGAGATGATTCGGGTGGAGTCAAAATAAGTTGATCCATTCACCAAGCAAGTCAGTCAGAGAGAACTTACATGAGAGATGAGTTAGCAGACTCATGAAGAAGGATTGAGTTCATGAATGTTGGTTGAACTCGCTAGGCAGTGAGCTCATCGGTTTGGATGTGACAATGTAAAGGAGCTCGGGGAGGTTAAACAGTGAGTTTGGTCAAGCTGATGGCGAGGAGCTCTTGGAAAAACAGTTTGGATGAGTACATGAGCTATGCATAAATGAAGAAACCAAAGTGTTTGAAGTGAGATTAGTGGTGGAAACTTCGGGTGAGTCATGAAGGAGTCATAGGTTGGAAATCGTAGGAATCATGTTGAACTGAGTTGAGCCTCAGAGTGGGATGAGATGGGTTAATCCTAGCTCGAATAAAACTCAACTGAAGAGCTCGGTGGATAGTTCAATGGGTCCATGAGTCATGGGGAAAAGAAGCTTGATGTTTTGATCTAACAGAAGATATAGCTCAATTTGAAACTAAGTTTAGAGCTCAGTGGAGAGCTCGCATTGTGAGCTCGACGATTGTGGTGATGGAGAGCACAGTCAGACTCAGGAAGCTTGAGAAAGGAAAATGCTACTGGGTGAGGTGACATGATGTGGGAAAGTTATTCAGGTCATGGGAAAACAACTCGCAGAGGATGAGGCTCATTGTATACATGTGCTCATGTATGAGCTTTGGTTTGAAAACAAGGAGGCTAACATTTCAAACATTTTGGGTTAACCATCTGCAAAAGAATACATGAAATGACTTCACGGATGTAAGCTCGTGGAGCTTGATGGTCGAATCATTTTGGTCTCATAGATCCAAGTCATGAGTTGGCAACGATGACACAAAAGTTGGGCCATTCACCATTTGTTGAGAAGAGATCCAGATTGAAAGGAAATCTTGCAGGAGGAATGAGATGAGATAGATCAAGAGGAAGAATTGGAGCTGATGATGAAGAGATTGGACCAATCTCGTTAGGCATTGTGTGACTCGAGTCAACAAGTTGTTAGGAAAGGGAGCTCGATTTGCTGATAACTCGCCATGTCATCTCAGTGTAAAGATGAGCTCGACATCGAGCTGAAGGATAACATGAGCCGAGTTGCAGCTAGTGAAAATAAGATGTGGATCAATCTCATCAGTTGAGATGATACCTGAACTCAAGGAGGAACTCATCTCGGTGGTGGGTGAAGACTCAGGAGCAATGACCCAACTCGGTGAGTTGGCTCGGTGAGCCAACCACCGAGTTGGGTTATTTTTTGACCTTTTCACATGGACCCCCCCTCTTCAAGTCAAACCAGTCAATAGGGGGGTCCCATTATTTTTTAATTAAATTAATATTTTTATTTAAATATTTTAATAATAATATTTATTATTATTATTTTTTATTTAAATATTCTTTTAATTAATTGAGAAGAATAGGTCAACCAGGCATTAATGACACATGATGGAACCTTCTAAAGTGGTTCAACCAACTGTAATAAATGAACCATCATGTGCCTTCAATTTAGGAATGTAATTATGACCTTTCCTCTTCTCTCTCACATATTCTTCTATAAATGTAAGTTGGAAGCTCATTCCAAAGGGTTCCAACAGGTCAGATAGGTTGGAAAGTTAGACATCTTAGGCAAGTGCAATTTTTCAAGAGTCCTCTCTCTTCTGCAAGTTGTCCTTGTGTGTTGAGAGAACTTTCAAGCCTCCTTTTCAAGACTGTAATGGAAACCATTGCCTCTTCTGAATGTATGATGCATTGTGCATGTTATTGAAGTAATAAAAGTGTGTGTTTTGTGACTAATCTTGGTCCTTTCATCCTTCTATACTTCTTTGTGCCTTTTCTCATGCTTGCAGGTACACTATGCAAGTTCACATTTCTATTGTAGGTTCTTGGAGTTCTGTGCTTATCAAGTGGTGGAGTATTACATGCAGTTGAGTTGTGGTGCTTGTTCACCCTTCTCAAGTTCATCCTTCTTCACTGGAAGACTGATAACTTGTTTTTCTGATCAAGTTTAACAAAGGGAATTCATGCTTCCTAGTCTGTGGTATTATGTACCCTCTTTAAGTTGCAGTAGGTGAAGTTGACTTGTGGTGCACACACCCTCTTCAAATTAACCCTTCCTGAGTCTGGAAACACCCTTTATTTGGTGCATCACCATCCCTAGTATAGTTTCATTTCTGCAAATCTCTTTCCCTAAAACCCATGAAAATGTTAGCATAGGACTAGATAGCCATTTTATTACACTAGGAGTAGTACAACACTTAGTTTAGGAAGAGGAAGCCGGCCTTCTCCAGAGGTTCACCTTGAGCCCAAGTCCCACAGCTTGAGAGGTGATCCCATGTGTCCCAATCACACTATATTGTGGTCCCCCAACGTCTTTTTCCCCTTTCACGGGATTTTCTGCCTATTTCTGTCTGGTCTACAGATTCTTGTACATTCTTTGGGATTTTTTAGTAGTTCATCTTGTCCCCTACCCCACTATATAATATTTGCAATCATGGGTGACAAAAATCGACTAAGGATGCAAGAGAAAGTCAATAACAAGACACCGAAGAAATTGGAAGAGATGAGAATTAAGAAAGTGAAGAGGATGCAAAAACTTCGTGCAGGGCAAGGTACATCTGTTGTATCAAATGTAGCTAATGTTTTAGAAAATGATTTTGATGAATGTTGACATAATTGAAAATGGTAGATGAAGAAATAATGATTTGTTGAAACCTGAAATATGTGAATTTTACTGAAATGACTAATGTTGAGTCCATGGATGAAGAAATTTGATATGAATTTTACCTAAGAATGAATTGAACCTTTACCTGAGAATCCAAATGTTGAACCTTTACCTGAGAATCCAAATGTTAATCCTGAAATTTGTATGGAAACACTGAATGAAGAAAGTAACCATGTTAATGAATCTTCACCTCTTAGAACATCTCCTTCCATTTTGCGAAGAAAACCAATTCACTTAATTGAAATTGATGAAAACATTATAAAACCAATGCCTAACAAAATGTCTGACAGAAATGCGAGAAGAAAAGCTAGGGGAATTTGGGATAATTACTTTGAGAATTTAAATGACACACAAAGATGTCAATTATTTGTTACATTGATGAAATTAATTAAGATGAGACCTATAATGAAGACCCTGGGGTTAAGAACATCTAATGTTGTTGATCAAAATGCATCAATTGTTGAAAATATACATAAAGCATACCAAACTGTAGGTGCCAACAGACGCACCAAAGATAGTAATGCTACACGGCATGCACTTACTAATTGTATAGTAAGTGATAAAATAATTAATAAATGCACTTGATTAGAAAAACAAGTTTTTATAGTGCTTTGAAGCTAAACAAAAAAACACTAATGAAAGCAATAGAAAGACACAAA
This sequence comes from Taxus chinensis, assembly GCA_019776745.2. Taxonomy (NCBI): domain Eukaryota; kingdom Viridiplantae; phylum Streptophyta; class Pinopsida; order Cupressales; family Taxaceae; genus Taxus; species Taxus chinensis. The sequence continues at coordinate 190,425,695 of CM034157.1, read as the reverse complement.
AGTTCTGAGTCAGTCAATAACACTAACTATTGGTATTTCTCTAGCAGACTCCCAAAGAAAGACAAGAATACATATGATATTCTAAAAGAATTAATTGTAAAATTTTGGAATGAGAACACAAGGGTGTCACTAAATAGAAGAGATACAGTAAAAAGAAGAATAGGTTCTCATAATCGTGAATCATGTGTAAAAAATTTCTTAGATATGACTCAAACACAATTGTTCTCTAAGTTTAAGAATGAAAATCCACAAATTAACATTAGCCAAAGATTATTTGAAATGAACAAACCCTTTTATGTGAAAATCAATCACTCACGTACCACTTGTTGTTGCAGGCATCATGTTGAATTTTCAATGCATTATGATGTTTTTTGTCAAATACATTGTGTTTTGCATATTGACATCATGTTGCAGGAGTGTGGATTAAATGTCCCACCAAAATATTCAAGGGAATTTATTCCTACAATATTTTGTGAAAAATCAACTAGACAATTTTTTTATAACAAAGCATGTTTGGATGGAACGTGCAACGTATGTGGTGGCTTGCCAAATTGAAAAGTTGTATCCATGAGGAGAGTACAGATTCAATAGGAAAAGAATTGGTTGGTTTCAACAAATATAAATCAGTGGCATATCAATTAAAAGATGGAAAATAATCTAAGAGGTGTGAGCTTGTTACAAAACAATTACCTGTATCAGAATATATGGTCAAATTCAGAGAGGAAATTGTTTATGAGTATGCAAGGCACACACATAGAGCTCGATGGTTGGATGAACAATTCAAGTTAAGTAAGGACACATTCCCACTTGGTACTATTGTTTCAGTAGTTGACTTTGCAGAGAATTACACATTGCAGCCACAAATGGAGGTTCAGTCTCAATACTATAACTCGGTGCAAGTTGTTATTTTCGTGCATATAACATTCATGCACTCTCCAGAAAGCACTGAGAAAGATCAAAAAATATTAAGAGAGTATCATTTCTACATCAGTGATGATTGAAAACATTCTACAGAATATGTGCAAGGGTGTTTCCAGGTGTTTTATGTGAACTTGAATGAGAGGAACATTAGTTTCAATCAACATTACATTTGGTCAGACAACTGTACATCACAATTCAAGAATGCACAGATGTTTTATTGGCTAAGAAGGATGCACAAAGAAACAAGTGTACAACATATCTAGAGTTTTACTGAGGTAGGACATGGGAAAGGAGAGCATGATGGTGCAGGAGCATGTGTGAAAAGAGCACTTGCAAGAGAAGAGTTAAAGTTCAAGGATGGTGCTAAATTTACAGATGCAAAAAGCATTGTTGATTGGTGTGTCAAGAACATGGGCTCTCAAGAGAGAGATCAACGGTTCATAGATATTTCTGGTTGATAGAGGAACAACATTTGGCAAGCTATGAAGATTGTATGATAGTTACAGGATCAAGTGATATGCACTCATTCCGTAGTTCAGATGCAAGTTCTTGGACTATTTATACTAGGTGCATGACATGTTTTTGTATATCATGCATTGATTTTGCATGGAATGAATGTGAGTCACAACAGTGGGTGGATGAATGGACTTGTAGACCTCTAATTCCACTCGACACATATCAAGTTCCACGAGCATTACAACTTGCAGTGTCTTCAGATCATATGACAACATCACCTGACTTTGACCAAGTCTCTGATTTAGTGCAACAAGGTACATATGTATGTCATGTTTTAGATTTATAAATTATTAAATGATCAAATCTTAATGTATTTTAAATTTGACTTGAGTTTTACTTTGTGATGTAGGGCACATTTTTGTAGTTATTGCGATAAAATTTAATGAAGAGGGAACAAACTACTTCTTGTCTCATTGTGTAGAGGGGAAAAAAATTGACTTCCATAGTCATTGATGGTGAAGGCCTTGAGTATCCCACTGGGTCAGTGGTAGTCACTGGAACTTGGCTTCGATGATATCCTATCAAAAAATCAAACACTTGGTTGTTTGAAGACTATGAAGTACATCGAAAGATACTTCACTATTCACATTTGGTTCTTGCAACAAATATTAAATTGATCAAATATCGAGGTAGGCCATTAAACAAGAATCTGTGGAAGGTTCGTGAATCAGATCATGAAGCAATTCTTGCTACTGTCAAGAGTAGAGTTGATCCTTGTGGTTCATTGGATTGAATTTGCAAAGGTATGTTCTTCATGAATTTAATTTGAATATTTACTTTAATGATTTTGTTTAAATTTTGTAGGATTTAAAATTCTATTTAATTGCTTACTAACATGTTTATGTAGGTTAGTGGTGCCAAAAAATATTCCACCTTCACATGGTTGGCACTGTTAGTAGAGAATTTATTATTCTTGAAGCCAAGTGAAGCTAAGGGAAATTAAATATTAGAAAGGAACAATAAACAAAAATTCTCATTTCACCACCTATATTGTAAAAATATCTTATTAAAATTCTCATTTCACCACCTATATTATTCATGTGGTTGGCAATGGACAACCTTACACTGACTCAGACTGGACTATTCGAGTGATTTTGCAAACAATAGGACAACGAGAGGACAAATCAAATTGATGGAGAAAACTAAGATGGATTTTGTAGAGGGTACCAACGTGGAGGTGTAGGATCTGACGAGACCTCTCTAGGTGCCACAGGAGTCCGAGAATCACCCGTCGAAAAGTTATAGCCTTTTTGGTCTCAGGATCTTAAGGGACTACTACTCTGGATGAGGTAGCCCGAAAGCACCGGAGTGCATAGGGAACCAAAATGATACCTCCTAGTGTTTACCAAGACCATCCCGATGTATGTGCATAGTTGGTTTGGTCCCATGAGCTTCAGTTTTTCTATTTAGTTCAATGACAACCTTACACTGACTCAAACTTCATTATTTGATAATTTTACAAACAATAAACATGAGATGAACAAAATGGAGATGGAGAAAACCGAGATAGGATTTTGGTAGAGGGTCCATCAGGTGTAGGATCTGACGAAGGTGTGATGTGATTTCCAAATAACTTTTTTGGTCTCAATGTTACAGATTTAGCAGGTCATAAGCTATGCCCAGAAGGTCTATCAAACACCAATTTATGCGGAGTATTTGGTGCCAAGAGCTTCTGTTTGCATAAAGGAATCTTACATGACTCAAACTATAATATTTTGCATCTGGAGAAAATATTCTCAAAGAATTGGATAATGTATCTTGGAAAATAAAATTTTGTATAGGGTCAAAAGGTCCTCTCAAATTGCAGGTTTAGGTCCTGGTCAGGTCCCTAGTCCTGTTTCTTTTCTAGTTCTAGTTCTGGTTTTGGTCATCAAATATGGAAGTTAAGAAAGGACTTAACACTTGAAGAATTATTCCCTTTTGATTATGGGATCCCAATAATGGCAATGAAAATCAATGGCATGAGATGGAAAATCAAAGTGCCTGTGTTTCTGTATTCTATGGGTCCCAACATGGAGGTTGGTGCAAAATCTTTCAGAGGGGTTGTCCAGAAATGCTCATCATCATATTATAAGATTTTTGGTCTATAGATCTTAAGTTCCCCATGGACTTGATGTCAAAGTTAAAATTGAGAGGTTGAACATCTGGAAAAAGAAAATAGCATGGATTTTATCAACTGATGAAGTTGGAAAGTGAAATCATGGATAACATTGAGATGGTTGTTCATTAATTTTAAATCATGGATTAGAAGGTATATTTTGTGGAGAAATCAATATGAAAACTATAGAATTTTGTAGAGGGTCCCTATGAGTGGTGTAGGATCTGATTTTAGAGGTGCCACAGAGTTGAAAAATCATCCTTTTATTATTGTTTTTTGGTCTTTTAAGGGACTATCCTTGGATGATAGCCCGGATTAATGGAAGGATAAATTAAATGACTCATCCAAGTGGTAATAAAATATAAGGCATTCCTTTACCAATGGTACAATTGGGTAGATAAGCTCATGCATTTGGTGTCCAAGAGATTGTTTGAAAATTGCATATTGAATTTTACAATAAGACACTAACTCAAACTGATATTTGAATGAGAATATCTTGTTATGCAAATATAAATAAGGATCTAATAGATTCCAAAATCCAATGGAAAAAACCCATTATAAACATTTTTTTTCTAGATCCTCTTAAGGTGTATATCTTTCAAATTTTCTATGCAAGTATCCTTTCAAGAATGATCATGAGTCTAAAGTAATTTAAAGGGTATATTCAAAGATATAAGCCTACTATTTTCTCAAATTTGTAGGGAATTTTTTGGTTGGTCATGAAGAATTATATTGCAATTTTAGAAGCACTGGGGCAGCATAGGACTGAACTTGAAAAAAGCCTTAAGAAAGACTTTGAAAGCAATAATCAAATTTTTGAGCATAAATTTCTTCATGTGTATGTTACACAAGATCCACATTGGTGAGGTTTCATTGGTCCCAATAGAGGTTTTGGTTATAAATTTTAAATATTGTATACAGTGCCTGCAGATTGAATCACATTGACTTTTTGGTAACTTTTACACTATTTCATTTGGCACATTTAAACAATAAATACACAAAATGAGAGAACCAAATCCCAAGAGATGCTTAAAAACTGAAATATAATTTTGTATAGGGTCCCTATGGTGGAGGTGTAGGATCTAATAGATTTCATAGGTGCCATAGGGAGATCAAGAAATCACCCAGTCGAAGTTATACCTTTTTTGGTCTCAAGGCTCTTAAGGGACTACGCCCGGACAAGGTAGCCCAGAAGCAAATGATGTTTCAACCAAAAATGAACCTCTCCAAGTGTTTACTTAGCCATCCCCAATGTTGGGCATTCAGTTTGGTCCCATGAGCTTTTCGTTTGCAAAATATTTCTTCTGGTAACCTTACACTGACTCAAACTACACTATTTGGTACTTTTGCAAACAATAGGACAACTGAGAGAACCAAATCAAGATGGAAAAAACCAGATAGGATTTTGTAGAGGGTCCCTATGCAGAGGTGTAGGATCTAATGAGACATATCTAGGTGCCATGGAGTCCGAGAAATCACCCGTCGAAGTTATAGCATTTTTTGGTCTCAGGGCTCTTAAGGGACTACACCCGGACGAGGTAGCCTGGAAGCAATGAGCATACTCCAAAAAAAATCCTCCAATAGCATTCAACCAGGCCATCCAGATGTGTTGGCATAGTCAGTTTGGTCCCATAAGCTTCCGTTTGTAAAATATATGCGTCTGACAACCTTACGCTGACTCAAACTACATTATTTCGTGTGTTTGCAAACAATAGGACATCGAGAGCACCGAAACGAGATGGAAAAAATGAGATATAATTTTGTAGAGGGTCCCTACATGTGGAGGTGTAGGATCTGACAAGACATCTCTAGGTGCCATGGAGATTGAGAAATCACCCGTCAATGTTATAGCATTTTTTGGTCTCAGGGCTCTTAAGGGACTGCGCCCAGACGAGGTAGCCCAGAAGCAACGACACCATCCCGCACCAAAATTAAGCCTCCAATAGTATTCACCTAGCCATACAGACATGTTGGCATAGTTGGTTTGGTCCCATGAGCTATCGTTTGCAAAATATTGCGTTTGATAGCCTTACACTGACTCAAACTGCAGTATTTGGCATGTTTGCAAACAATAGGACAATGAGAGCACCAAATTGAGATGGAAAAAACTGAGATAGGATTTCGTAGAGGGTCCCTACATGAGGTGTAGGATCTGATGAGACATCTCTAGGTGCCACGGAGTTTGAGTAATCACCCGTCGAAGTTATACGGTTTTTTGGTTTTAGGGCTCCTAAGGGATTCCACCCGAATGAGGTATCCCGGAAGCAACGACACCGTACCGCACTAAAATGAAGCCTCCAATAGTGTTCACCAGGCCATCTAGATGTGTTGGCATAGTGGGTTTGGTCCCACGAGCTACCATTTGCAAAATATTACGTTTGACAGCCTTACACTGACTCAAACTACAATATTTGACACATTTGAAAACAATAGGACAACGAGAGAAGAAAATCGAGATGGAAAAAAATGAGATAGGATTTTGTATAGGTTCCCAACATGGAGGTGTAGGATATAATAGGACCTTTCTAGGTTCCATGGAGTCTGAGAAATCACCCATCAAAGTTATATCATTTTTTGGTCTCAGGGCTCTTAAGGGACTACGCCCAGACGAGGTAGCCCGGAAGCAACGACACCATCCCACACCAAAAAAATCCTCCACTAGCATTCACCTAGGCCATCTACATGTGTTGGTGTAGTCATTTGGTTCCATGAGCTACCATTTGCAAAATATTGCATCTGACAACCTTACACTGACTCAAACTACAGTATTTCACACATTTGCAAACAATAGGACAACGAGAGAACCAAAAGAGATAGACAAAATCGAGATAGGATTTTGTATAGGGTCCATACATAGAGGTTTTGGATCTGACGAGACATCTCCAGGTACTACGGAGTCTGAGAAATTACCCATAGAAGTTATATGTATTTTTGGTCTCAGGGCTCTTAAAGGACTACACCCGGAACGAGGTAGCCTGAGAAGCAATGACACCATCCCACACCAAAATGAATCTCCACTAGCATTCACTTGGCCATCTAGACATGTTGGTGACAGTCATGTTTGGTCCACGAGCTACCGTTTGCAAAATATTGGATTGACAACCTTACACTCTCAAACTACTCTATTTCACGTTTCTTTTTGCAAACAATAGGACTCACAAAATGATATTGAAAAAACTGGATAATTCAAGAGGGTCCATGTTAAGTCTTGTATGGATAGGGACATTTATGAGCCACATGAAGTATCACTGCCAAATTTTAATTTTCAAGGTACAATGATTACATTGACAGGGAAGTAGAAGCCTATTAGTCTTGTTGATAGTACTAATTACCCATGAAATCTAATTCTCTAGCTGCTTTGCTCATCTTCCACAACTCATACTGATAAATGATTTTTGAAACATTTTTCATAAAGAATTATATTATATGAGAGTAGTGTTCATGGAACATTTGAGGAAGGATCTTTTCGGTGAATCTAAGTTCCACAATGAGAGTTGAAAGGATAAATTTGGAGTAGGGAGGGAAACATGGAGAGAGAAAGGATTGAGGGAGTGTAAAAATATTTCAAAGGCCTCAAGCAACATGGTTTGTAAATTACAATCATAGCAATAAGGGAATGGATTAAACACACAGGGAGAGCATTCTCCTAGTATTGGGAGTTAAGGAGATAAAGACCTACATTTTAGTGACCTTCCATTCATTGATGAAAGATGGAAGGCATTGAAACTAGTATTTGATGGTTTGAGCAAGTGTAAATAGGGTTGCAAAATGTTAATCCTTTTCTCATGTTTAAATAATGATGTTTTTTCAGTCATGGTTCAGTTGTTCTATTGTTTTTTGGCATTCATTGAGCTAGTATTTGTAAAGTGTGAACTATTGAGAGAAGTGAATGATAAAGCTCTAAGGAGTTGTAGAAGGAGTTGGAGTCTGAGATTTTGGGAGCACCTTAGGGATGGAAAAATTTAACGATTTTGTGGGTATCCTTAGATCCCTCTATCCATGCTTATTGCAAAAAAACATTGTCTTAAGGGGCATAGTTGACAATTTTGGTAAGATGAACAACAATGGTGTTTGGAGCCTTATGAATCAAGTTAGTGATGGTCCTAATGATTTTCTGAGGTGTTTTAATAGGGGAGAAGACTAAGAAGCATTGAAGAATGCAGTAGGTGCATGATAAGATAGGAACCAGTACAAAGAGACCATGAGCAAGAAGAAGCACAGGTAAGGTAAATACACATATACACATTGATAAATTGAAAGAATAATTACTCAGATTAGGTAACTCTTTATATACATACATTATATAAATATTGATTTCCAAATTTTGATGCATATTATACATTGAAAATGCTAGTACATGTACATCACCAATAAATGAAAAAATAATCCATAATGTCTTAAATATTGTCAAGTGCACATCATATTAGTTTCATACAAAAATAATCTCAGAAATGTAAGGTCTCATACAAAAATATCGAGTTCCAAATAGTATTAACATGCACAATAAATATAAAAATGCCCGAATAGGTCATATACTATCAAGTTCAAATGCCATATAGGCGTACATACAATGCCATGCACATAGGCATACAAAAAATGTCATGTAAGACACACAAATGTCATGTAAGACACACACACACACACACATATTTCCTAATCATCAAAATCTATCCCTCTCTTGGCCTTGCTCGAAGAAGGCCCTCCCTTAGACAAAGATGGAGATCTATGAGATGACTTCGGATCATCCGTGCCCATGCTACGAGTCCTCTTCCGTTGAAGACTCGCCTGTAGTTGAACCTGTAAATGCAAACAATTTTTTTGTCAAAACTTAATTTATATATGTTTTCAACATGTATTTAAGACCATGCTAATGAAAGTATTTACATAAATACACACACTTACCGCAAGCTCTCGGTCACGTTGAATCTGCATCTCACACTCAGATGAGTCATCGGGAGCTCCTGGAGCATGAACGGGGGTATCAAAATGATGAGATCAAGGAGTCCATGCCCTCGAAGTCAAAATGGAGGGGGTTGAAGTTCCCTACATACACATAAGATCACAAAATCAAACATCAGAATTAGCCAAAATAGAACTAAGTACATGTATGTGTAATGACAATATTTTAACTAATTTTATCAATATACAACTATTTTTTTTACCCTGCCACGCCTGTGAATCAAATGAACAGGGTTGCTACCTGTCATAGGTAACTCCTGCATATACACAATGAAGGACATTATTAACATAATTTAATAATGCTACAATGAAGGACATTATTAACATGTAATTTAACATAATATGAATTACACGAGAAATTTAACAAAAATACATGTTGTTTGAATACCTCAGTGAGTTGTTGCACAGATGAAATCACAGTGGCAACACCTTTCTCTACTCGTCACAGAGATGGTGGGGTGTCTAGTGAAGTCAACATCTTTATCAAACATATATCACGTCAAGTTAGTTGAACATACAAGAACATACATATATTTGAGTTCAAAAGTTATATATATATATATATATATATATATATATATATATATATATATATATATATATATATATATATATATATATATTCATGAAAATTTTACACAATTAACATTCTAAATTACCTCTGTGAATGTATGTGTAGGCATGGTGCTCGCAGCCTGTGGTCGGGATGATGACGCCCCTCCCGTGCACTGTAATATCAATGCATACATGTACAAATACAATTATTTCAAAAATTTAACATATATAAGTAAATCAAGTACTCTGATATTTTTGTAACACACATAATAAAACATAAAAATACCTATGAAGGTGACGCCGATGACTGTAATCCAAATGTCTCACTCAAAAAGGCATCTGACATAGTGGCATTATCATGTGCACCCCCAGCACCAACTCCACCAAAACCAGTATGCATGAAAGTATCATCCTCCTCGGGCCCCAAACATATGCTACCACATGACGAGAAAAGATGTGGCCTCATGCTAGTACTCCCTGAGGGAATACTCTGTGTACCTCCATGAGCATCTGGATCAGAAATCTCCCTCGTATGTCGAACAAGGGTATCAGATAGCCCCTGAAGCACATGGAGTGTATCAATCTCTATTGTCTCCTTCACTGCTGGAGGGACAGTCTCAGGGTGAGGGGGCTTCTGTGTGGGGACTCTACCCTGCTGAATAGGTGCACGTTGTGCACCTGGTTGATCCTGTGCAGAGCCTTTTCCTCGGCCCGGAAATCCCAGAAATCAAAATAGTTCGGGATCTCGTTGAGGATAAACTCACAATAGAGTTTCCTCAAAAAGTATAGTGGCACCTCGTTGTTATTGCAAGGTGGAAAATCAAACACCATCCACCATCGGTCCCAAAAATTATTTTTAATCAAAACATTATTGCACCAGTGGATGGGAAACCATTTGCATGACAACGGAACAGGAAAATTGGTGTGGGGGTCCATGAATAAGGTGCATATGAGGTCTTTTGTAATTTATTTTTTCTTTACATCCACATATGACAATTTATTGGAATAATAAACCCTACAACACTCTCTATAATATGTCCAATGATCAATTTACCTCATTTCTACATCAACTTGAGCCACTAATGCCTCCAATGTGTTTGCAAGAGAGGTGTGGTGGGGGTTTGTAGAATGTGAATCCCTCATTGTTTTGATTAAATCCTCAATTTCAATCTTGTTTTCAACTATATGGGCTGCTAAATCTTCTTGACTTCCCAGGGGATGTTGAGCAACTGTAGGAGGGCTAGGAGGGATGACAGGAATAACAGGGTTTGGTTGTGGTTGATTGCCCCATTGACCTCAAACTGTAACAATAAAAAATATGTATTCAATTCAAATTCTACTCTATAATTACCAAATTTCAATGCAATTTCAAGAAAATAATTGTGCCTACCTCTTCTCCATGGCACCATTATCGATTCTGATCTTTGTGGTGATTCTGAGATGATCATTTGAGAAAGATCCAACTGAAAAATGAAGCGTGAGGACACGACTTTGCTGTAAAACTTATGTTTGGAGGGAGATAAAATGATAAGGGCTCGGGCTTTTTTTAAAATTTATAACTTAACATAACATGTACACGTTATAACACGTACACATTATAGGTTCGGAAATCACCAAACCAAAGAAAATATAACGCGATTGCGTTATAACAGAATGCATACGCGTTTCGTTCATTTTTAGTTTTTTTGTCCACTTTTTGGCCCCTTAACTTGGTGCACTTACAAAATTATGTTCATAACCCTATATATGCAAGTTTATATCATCTCATCTACTCACCTGGAAATTACATAGCACTCTCTCAAGATCTCATTCTAAATACTAATACAAAAGGCAATTAAGGCTCTCTAAATATTTCCATAGTTGATGCACATCCATTAGGGTAGTCATTACTACAAATTTGAAGCACTTAACTAGGTTAAGGAGTTTCACTTCCCTCATTTCCAAGCACCCAAAGATCCCAACCCAACGCTTTAACGAGAGAAAAATCATCTCAAACATGGTCAAAGTGGTTTTCCAACTAGATGCAGTCATATAATTATTACATGTTAGGTGGAGAACTATGTGTGGTTTAGGACCTCTTTAGAGTAGTGCCAATGTAGGTAGTGCACAAATTGTACTTCAACCAAAACATTAACCTTCTCGTAGGGTCTTCCACTCATGGTTAGGGTTTGAGTTTGATTCAACTAATTTCATAACTATGCGACACTTAGAGTGTGACCATGACACACATTTCTAGGCCATCGAAGGGCATATAAGGTTATAGAACCCCACTCCAAGAAGGTCTAAAATTTTACAACATGCCCAAGGCCATACAACCACTCAATGGTAGAGTTGTACGATTCTAAACCAAGGTAGTTTCTAATTATAGTATAAAAAATGAAGCATCTTCAAGTTCAATACTCCTAGATTCTCTAGTATGTGCACTCAAATATATCTTTTATCACTTTTTACAACTAAGTGCATATATCCTTTTGTGTATTTGAGTGTGTAGCATATTTTTTAATCAATCGTTGCGAGTATTAATGTGTTGTTATGTTATTTCATGCTTAATGTAGGAAGTTAATTAATCAAAATAACCCCTTGTAAAAAACCTTACATCCTTTTATTTGTTGTGCATTTCCATAACATTATAAAATAAATTAAGGGTGTAGAAAAAACCATAATGTAAGTAGCCCTTCTACTATCATGATGGTTTATTAGTTACAAGATGGGTATGTTTTCTTGATCAACATAATTGAAGGTTACAAAAGGTGTATGTTTACTTGCTTAGCGTTCCTCTCTCCTCCACTGCATATTCACAATCCAAAAATAAAGCGCATTTGATTGCTTCTAAATACTTGCCTTACTCCATTGCAAGTCAAATATGCCTCTTCATTGCATCTTGGAAGTCTTCTACAACTCTAAAAATCCTCATTTCCCCAACTTTCCTCAAACCATGATTCATCTTTTAAATTTTTTTGATCGAAATTTCTTGTTATTCTAGAGTCTTAAAAAGACATTCAGGCCTTCACTATGTTTCCATACAGACCCACTTATGTCATGTAAAATGAAACCCTTTTACCAATTAACCTAACAAGATGTATCAAATTTTAGATGGAGTTTAAACCTTTAATATATCTCATTTTTCATTTCTACCTTACTATTTCTACTAAGTCATATTAGAAATCGAACACAAAACCCTAAAACGAAAAACATGAAGACAACTACGAAAACGTTTTCACACACTTCGTATAAATCGAAAAATGAATCACCCAAGATTTAGTATGCAAGCCATAAAACAATCATGCACAATATAAAAGATGGCCCACTCCACAAAACAACTAATGTTATTAACTCAAATGTGAAAAACAATGGATAATTTGTACATTAATTTTGAAAGTTTTGGGTTATATTTCTTGAAATAACAAGGTACACCCATTTATGAACTCTAATTCATGGTCATGAAAAACATACTAATGGAAATCACAACATTACATACACCTTCAATATCAATATCAATATCAAAAGATTTTATGGAGAGGAATAATTGAAGGAAATGCTACATTGGCTAGTGGTTGCAATAATTAACATGACAATAACCATGAAAATTCTCAAAGTATAAATTCTAATATACCATATATTCCTAAACCTTTTAAAATTAGTAGATATTTTTGTGTTTGATATAATTAGTTTAATTTTGTTAGAATATGTATGGTTTTTCGTATGATTCGGCATCATACAATCATTACACATCTCTAGCGCATAAAATAAATCATTCCCTAATTGTAGAAAGTGATTAAATCATTGGACATTAGAACTTATTTTGCAACTTTGAAATCCTTATTTATTCAGTTTTTGAACTATTCAAAAGTGGAATTGATTTTTTTAGTGAATGAGGATTTTAGAGTTTTAGAAGCAATTACAAGTCCCACTGATGAGTCAGATCAAACTTAGGATGGTAAGATGTGTATTTATAAGTATTTGAATGAGATTTGTTTTTGGGATTACGAAGCCACAAGGGAGGAGAGAGGAAATTAAAGAAATAAAACATGCTCATACTGAAACCAATCAATTACCATGTTAGTAGGAGGCTCACTTCCATTTTGGCATCGCCTACATTTGCATAAGGATCATGATATGTAAGAGGTTTATATGTTTCCCCAAACCAACATCTCTAACCAATGTGGGGTTAATGTTTTTCGATTGAGCGAGGATTTTTGAGTTGTAGAAGAAATTACAAGACAAACTAAAGAGACATATCTATCTTGGGAATTTGGGTAGTAAGATTTATTTAAAGGCATTTGAATAAGATTTGTTATTCTCATTATGAAGCCACAAATTGGGAGAGGGGAAGGTTGAGCAAGAAAACATACTCATCTTGAAACCAATCAACCATTGTGTTAGTAAGAAGGCTACTTCCATTTTGGAATCACCCCCATTGACATAAGGATCATGGTTTAATAGGGTGTTTACTGTCTTATTTAGGTTAAAGGTACATTATTTCCCCCTTAAGCATTCACATTAATCATCCATGGAAAACCAATGGCAAGAAAAAACTCATCGAAAAGTATTTTTTGTTAGGTTAAACAATGGGTAGTCCACCACTCTTAAGGTTTCAAATTGATTGAAGAACTGCAATTTGAACTTGTGACCTTGCATATGGCATGGCTGGCTCATGCTACCACTAGGCTATAGTCCTTTAGAAACTCATTGAAAAGTCTCACATGTGTGGCATTTTTTTTGTCAATGATAAGTTGAATATTCTTTCAACTTCACAATTTTTCTTGATGTAGTAAATGGATGAAAAGTATAAACTTTAACTCAACACGAGCATAAAATCATTGAGCGTTTAAATTTATAAATATCAGGCTAGATTAATGCATCAAAATTCATAAGTTATTTAAAAAGTTTTATTGTTATTATCCCTCTAAAAGCCAAATTTCAAATTTACCTTTAATTTTTAGGAAAATCTAAAATAGTGGTATGAGTGTGTGTATATCTAGCAATTTAAAAAAACATATATAAATTGCTAGATATACACACACACATACTACTATTTTAGATTTTAGATTTGAAATTTAACTTATAGAGGGATAATGACAATAAAACTTTTAAAATAACTTATGAATTTTGATGCATTAATCTAGCATGATATTTATAAATTTAAATGGTCAATGTTTTTATGCTTGTGTTGAGTTAAAATTCATACTTTTCATCCATTTACTACAACAATATACATATACATATACACACACACACACACACACACAAATATTTGGTGATTAAACATAACTAATACATGTTTCATATTATTTGAAGGTAAATAAGACCCATACGCATAGTATATTTTATGGTGAAACTATGTAGCAAAACACATTATAATATATGTTATAGGAAGATTACAAACATGAATATAAAAATTGTATAAATTTGGGCTAATCAATCAATCAAAATTTGCACACAGTTAATAATTTTCAAGTGGAATAAAAACTAATTTTAACCAAATGAAGAATATTAGCCACTAAAATTAGCCTTGCTAAAATCTACATGCAAGAATGTTTTCCTTACAGTCATTTAATGAACTATGAAATTATGTGTTGATGCAAAAGCCAACAATATCCTCACATTTCCATCTTCATAACTGGAGAAAAAGTCTGTATTAGTCCATCGACATGAATATTTGGGTTTACGTGCAATAGATCAACCAATAACATTTAGAGTTAACTGAATAAAGTCTAGGCAGATGACCTTATCTAACACTCACAAACTCCTTCAATCAAAAAATCAATACCAAAAGCGTTAAATATTATTAATTTTTTTATTGGAGGAGAGCATGGACCCCACCAGATCTTATACCACCCTGCAAACTTACCACACAAAACTGTGAAATACTATCAATTCCCCGCAATGCCGCTAAGGCCTATCAATGTTGCAGAACGCCACAAAGACCTATCAACATTGCATACTATTGCAAAGGATTATCTATTCCACGAAAAAATGCAAAACTTTGACATTGTTGCGTAAAGCTTTTTCTATGTTGCTCGATGTTGTCAAGCCTTAACCTGTGCCTTGAAATTCCGTAAGGCCTTAACCTGTGCCACAATGTTATACAACTAGGAGAAGTGCAAGTGATCCTTGATCCATTTATTTCACCCAAGTACAAATCGAACAACCTGTTAAAACTTGATCTAATGGAAGTGATTCCATGATAGGATACCAGTAAACTAGGTAATATTTCAAGGAACCTTTGCTTGTAAATTCATCTTTACTCTCATGCATGATTCATGCCAAATTCTATAAATACAAGGACATAGTAAACAAACAAGGATTTATCTATCTACTAGAAATAAAACTATTGATCTAGGAATCTATTGAGTAAGTGTGAAATCGAGAAAAGTATGAATTTATAGAAGCTTAGTGCAGTTTGCAAGCTTCGTTAGGATAAATCATAGTATTGAAATTCATACATAATTTGTGCAGTGTATTTAAATAGGACCACAATGTGCATGGAATGGAATTTGTGCTAGTCAAGAATATTTCCTCATGATTAAAATAAAAGAAACTGATATCATTTTTTGTTATGTAGTGCACACGATCTTGCTTAAGTGAGATGTAACTCTAAAATTGTGGTTTGCATGGTGTAATGCCTCCTTTCATTAGGACCACTAACTACGACTATCAATTTGGTGTCACAAATTTTAAGTATTGTTGTATAATCTATAGTGTGCAATAATATCAATCTAGTGTAAAGAATTTGAAGTTTGATGTGTGTGAATTCTTATTTTTTTGGCTTTCCATATGTGTGTGGGGGTAGAAAGTAGTAGAAGGTATTTTCCAACATTTGGGTTGTTCGATAGAAGGTGTAGGATTAAGTATTTTCGGGTTGTCATGAGTCGTGAGGAAGATAGAAATGTCACATAATAGATCATGTTGTAAAATCAGCCCAAGAAGCTAGAGTTCCGAGAATCATGGGCTTGGAAGAAATGATAAGAGGAGTGCAATCCCATTTAAAGGGTATGGAAATTGCTAAACACATATGAGTGATGGTAGATGATGATGTAAGCGATGATGAGCACGTAGAAAGAACACCTAAGGATCAAGAAGTTGAAGTAAAGCACATTGATGCGCAAGAGGATAGATTCGTATGCATGCTCATGAGGATTGGAAACAAGCCAAAAATGGATGCATGAGGATTGGAAGCAAGCTAAAGATGGATTTTCAAAGTTACTCTAGGAGCTTAGATATGGAAGAAATCATCAAGTGGATCATAAAAATGGAGAAATACTTGGAATATGAAGGCATAGAAGATCCCAAGAAAGTAAGATTTACATGTACTAAGTTAAAGAGTCATGCATATTTATGGTGGGAACATATGTGCATTGAAAGAGTACATAAGGGCAAGGATAACATCAAGAGTTGGGATAGGTTGGTGATGAATTGAAGGCTAAATTCATGCCATTGGATTACCATTCATATTTTCTCAAACAATTATAGAATTTGCATCAAAAGGAACTAAGAGTGAAGAATACATGGAAGAGTTCTATAAGATCACTATCAGAGCGGGTCATATGGAAGATGAGGTATAAATGATCTCAAATTATCTTAATGGATTATGCATTTCTATTTGAGATTATTTTAGCATGATTACATTGAGATTTGTGGATGAGGCCTATCAATTTGCACTAAAGGAAAAATAAAATTTACCACAGACAACAAGGTAGTGCACAAAGGGAAAGTTCTCGTGCAAAGGAAGATTGCACAACGATACAGAAAATCATGCACATGAAGGAGGGCCAAGCTCCTTGCATGAAAAAATTCATGTGCAAAGAGGTGTATGTAGATCTTTTAGAGGAAGAGGATACAAAAGAGGCGGAGAATTCAGCGGAATGTGTTTCCATTGTGGAGAAGTTGGACATTGTGCACTTGAGTGACCACATGATACAAAAATTAGTGGTGGAAGGAGGAATGGTTCTTGCAACCATTTTGTATAACATACACATGCAAAGAGTAATGTGTCAAATAGTTGTGCAATAAAACTAAAGTGTGGAGAATTAGTTCTCATGATGAAGAGAGTACTGTTGAATACAATGAAGGTAGAGAATACAACTGAATAAAGAAAGAAACTATTTAGAACATATGTGAATTAGGAGCTAAGTGATGTAAAGTTATTATCGATAGTGGTAGCACATACAATCTTGTTTCTAATGAGATAGTGGAAAAACTTGGCTTGAAGAGAAATGTGCATATTAATCCATACAAGTTGTCCTCATTGTTGAAAGGAATCATTTTCTTTTGAATGAAAATTGTAATGTGCACATAATGATTCACACATAAGAAGACGAAATCTTGTGCATTGTTATGCCCATGAACGTATACCTTGTGTAATTGGGTCAATCTTAGTAGTTTGATAGGAAGATAGTGCTTGATGTCCATGCAAATACATACACTTTCATTAAGGATGGACAAAAGTACATTTTGAATCCTTTGAAGGATGCAATTGAACAAGTGGAGAGGAGGAAAAAGATGTTGATTTTAGGGAAGGAAGGCATAAATGAGGTGAAAGGGAATTGTGAATGTTTCACATTTTTTCTGAAGCTTGTGCTGAAAATAGTGGAAAGTGCAACCACATAGAAAGGATAAATTTTGTTTGAAATGAAATAAATGTCAGACACAAGATATTTCAGATGACTTACCACCTACATGCAGCGTAAGTCATCATATGGATTTGATTATAGGGTCTAATTTATCAAACAAGGCCACATATAAGTTGCACATAGGCTAACACTAAGGGAGCACAAGGAGATGAAAATGCGTGTAAGAATTACTTGAGATGGCGTTGATAATAGAGTCTCTCATCTCATGCACAATACTTACAATATTAATGAAATATAAAGGAGGTGAGTGGAGGATATACATTGATCCCAGAACCATCAAATAAATTACATTCAATTAAAAATTTCCATGTCCATACAACTTCACGAAGATTGATCTAAAGAGTGGGTATCACCAAATTAGAATCATAGAAGATGATGAGTGGAAGATTGCGTTTAAAACACAAGATGGATTGTATGAGTGGTTGGTCATGCCATTTGGGTTAACCAACACACCAATCATGTCCATGTGACTGATGAAGGAAGTGTTGAAGCCCTTTCCAACAAACTCTTTCATTATATACCTAGATGATATTATAATTTTCACCAAAACACAAAAAAGAACACTTGGTCCATTTGCAAAAAGTGTTTAGAGCACTTAATAAAGAGAAGTTCGTGGTGAATTTGAAGAAATACAATTTCGTGCAGGAGGAATTGGTGTACTCAGGAATTTTGATATTTCGAGAGGGATTCTTAGAAGGCGCAAGCAGGAAGTCACCTTTCAATATTGTTTATGGGATAGTTCCAAGAGGATTTGCAGAGTTGCTAGACTTACTACAAGAAATAGGAAGAAGTGCAAAAGCTAAAATTTTTGTGTAGTACATAAGGGAGGGTCACAAGAAAGTGCACAAATAACTAGAGCAAAGTAACGCGTAGTAAAAACAACGCATTAACTTAAGGAGGAGATAATTGGAGTTTGAGGTCAGATACATGGTTCTTGCATATATTGTGCAAAGAGAGGTTCCCAAGAGGAACTTATGATAAACTCAAGTGGAAAAATATTGGACCATGCCAAGTCTTAAAGAAGTTTGCATTGAGATAGAGTCCTGGGAGGGAATAAACATTTCACCTATCTTCAATGTAGAGGATCTATACCCATACTTTAAAAGATGGACTAGTCATGAAGCAGAGCGCACAAAAGTAGATTGGAAGCACCAACAACCATAACAACGGTGTGAAGAAATTGAATTTATTCTAGAGGAACACTTAGCAAATCCAATGCTCATAATAGAGTATAAAGAATATTTGGTAAAATGGAAGAGCATAGAAGATAAGGAAACATCCTGGCTTAGTGAAGCGGAGTTTGCTAGACTTGGTCATTCCATTGCAGACCTTATGCAACTTGCTTGAGTAGGAGCTTAAGTTTCTTCTTACCCGAGGTGTATGATGTAGGAGCATTTGGGTTCACATGCAATCCCACCTCAACCAAAAACATTTAGAGTTAACCAAATAAAGATTTGTGCAATCCCACACTTCCCTACAAACATACCACACAATTGCATAAGCCTATCAATGTTGTGAAGGCTTATTTATGCCATGCAAAACTGAAAAGTTCTAATGTTTCTATGCAAATCTTTTATCATGTTGCTCAATGTCGTGAGGCCTTAACCTATGCCACGATACTGCAATGTTAGCTCTAGCCTCTTAAGAAATCTCATGTCAACATCGTTATAGTTAGGAGAAGCACGCATGGGCTTTGATTTGTTTCCTTCTCCCAAGGACAAACTGAGTAACCTAGTAAAGCTTGATCTGATATACGCGATTCCATGAGAGGCTTTCTTGGAAATTAGTTGTAGATATAAATAGCGATCTAGGGCATATTGAGGAATCTTTGCAAGCGTATCTTTACTTGCAAAGGTATATTTATTCTCCAACTTGATTCATGCAAGACTCTATAGAAGGGAATGGTAAACAAGAAAGCATCTATCTATCTAGCAGAAAAAAATCATCTATCAATCTGAGCATCTATTGAACAATTGTTGAATTGAGCTAAGTTTTGTATTTTAGAAGCTTGTAGAGTCTACAAAGTTAGCTAGGATAGGTCATAGGACTGTAATTCTTAGAGAATTTCCACAATCTTTGCTTAAGAGTTTAATGGGTTTGGAATGTCATTTGTGCCAAAGTTTATAATCTTTCCTTGTGATCAATAAAAGAAGCTTTGATAACTTCTTGTTATGATGTGTTTGAGATATTGTTTCAATGAAAACTAACTGAACTTGTGGGCTGCGAGATCTAAGGCCTCCTATCATTGGCACCCCTAACCATGACTGCATCAACCCTACTAGGGAATTCCCTTTTGCAACCAGTTTATATTTATACCTATACAAGGTACCATCAGCCTTGAAATTTACTTTATATATCTACTTAAATCCAATTGGATCCCTACCTTATGGGAGTAGACCCGATTCCCATGTTGTATTCTTCAACAAAGATGCACACTCTCCGTCCATCACTTCACTCACTAGCATTTCATGTTCCTATTGCTTCTTGTTGGCTGAAGTGCTCACGATGGTAGCTAAAGCATGAAAATTACAATATCATCAATACTAGAGAAGATACCTTACCTTCACATTGGAGGATGCAGTCTTAGTTCCAGATCAGCATTTTCTTTCACTTTCCAAGTCAGTATTCTTATCCTCTGGGGAAGATTTCTTCTTGTGAGAGCTGAGGATCGCTAGCATGTACTCATTGATGTTGAGATGAAAACAAATTCTCTAATTTGCCTTCTTTCATAAATTTGAAGCTTCTGTCTAACTTGGGATGCTCTTGCTTTGTTATCAGATGCTTCCAACTTCCGACAACACGACTTTTGCCATGTCCATAAAATAAGTGCTGTTGTAAGTCTTGCCAATAAATGGTTCTTTGTAAGTCACATCTTTGCTCAGGTTTTCTGGTTTTCAGATCGTAAAGGTTTTATTCTTTAGATTCACCTCCATAAGTAGCAATAATGGTTTTAATGCTCTTTGAATCAAGCTTTTTCCTTCTTTCATTTCATACGTTTGTCTTGACAAGTAAATTACAATACAGCCAAGAGTTCTTAAATGATCTATACTCGTTTAACACCCATTAACATTTCTTATGGTCTTTTTGATCAATAGCTGCTATAGCAGCTTATCTTGCCCATAAACTGTTGCTGCATTTGCTTTTTCCCTAATAGATTGCGTCTATCCCCCTCTGAGCCAGCAAGCACCTCACTGCTCACAAATGTTTTGTTCGCTCTTTCTGTAACCCCATTCTGTTGGGGTTTATATGCAATTATCAGTTTCCTCTATATGCCTTCTTGTCTATGAAGGCCCTTATCTTCTTGCACTGCTAAGTTTCTTTCCATTGTCTGTTTTCATCACAAACAGGTTGGCTCGGTTGCTTCTCTACCAATGCTTAGTATCGTTCAAATGCATCAACTGCAGCACTCCTTGCTTTAGAATACAGATGAAAGTCTTTTGACTGTAGTCATCAACAAAGGTGTTAGGATGTTTAGTGCAGGTCTTCCCCTTGAAAATCTCCACTGAACCCATAACACTACTTGATCAACTAACAAAGCTTTGAGCATGAAAGTATCATTATCAGTCATTTTACATAGCAATAATCTCATCACAAAGAAAATCTCATACATGAGCCCTCCCACTCCATTCCATATTCTCAAAAACAAAAACGGAGAGGAAGAAAAAAAAATGTTTAAGAACAGAAAGATTGTCTCATTTCTATTGATTTCTGAATTATATGAACAAATAAAAGCAGCGAATAGCTTTAAACCCTTTGGTGCATAATGATTTATTATCTCTCGTTATGCCAAGAGGCGTAACCTACATTGATGGATGAGGGAGTGGGAGGAGCAAGAGCAACCTTGTTGTCAAGTGAGCATGTCAAAAATGGCCAACCTTGAATTTGATGTGCATTTGACTGCCACGAGCAGTTTTTCTTCTTGCTTGGGGAAGGCTATCTAAAATTTGTGAAATTTGGGCATATGGTTGAGTTTGGAGCCTATTGTTTCCCAAAAATATTATTTTTTGAGCCTAATGCAGTGGTATAGCTAGACTGAGGCCATCTTGTCACCAGTCTGATGGAAATTTGCAGAGAAGGTGATGGAGTTGTTAATCAATGTGGAACCCTTCAATAAGTGAAACTATGTGATAAATCCAAAATAAGATGCCTCAAGATTGATACATCTTGGCATTTTCAAACACATATTTAAGATACCTAAGCTGGTTTTATCCTCCTTCCATCCTAAATATAAACTTACCTTTCATTATTCTCATACATGATCTGCTAAAACTGCTGAGTTTGTAGTCACAACTTTATAATTTCTGTGGCACCCCTTTGATTTGGGGGTTTTTCATCATGAAAGTCACTCCTAATTACCTAATAATGAATTTCACCATCTTGTAGAACTTTACAAGGGTAACTAACAACCCAAGGAGTGCATCCTTCAAGATTATGTTAGTATTTTGAAGAGGCAATATAGAAGAAAATCAATTCTATAAACCAGCAATCTCTATTCTTTTTGGTTGCTAGGCAAATTAAGATGGTGTATCTTTTCTATATTCTTACACAAAAGGCTGTAGCTTCATCATAAATATAGTGAAATATTATATTTTTCGGACTTCCATATGAAGCTAATTTAGTCTTTTTTCTTTTCTGAATTCATTATGTCATTATCTTCGATGCCAAGGTTTCAGGTCTATCTTCTAGATCCCATTTAAGGGTTTAGAATGTTATGATATGAACTGATGTCATGAAGATCTATAGACCCATATTACAATATTATAACAGTAAATGGTTTGTGCACATGATGAATTGAACTTTTATTCATTCTACACTATCAACAAATATATTAGTTTATGTTAAATTTCAATAACATGGTAAGTTTTACAAAAGGGGATATTATTATTTATATGCGCTACAAAGTGGTTGCAAAAAACAAAAACTACTGGTAAAAAAACAACAAAATAAGAATATAAAAGAACATGCTTACAACCGTGCCTTACCATGTTAAAATTAATTGGCAACAGCCAACAACTCAAATGCTTAGTATACAAATTGCTACGAGTGCATAGTTTTGTAAAATAAAAGATGTTGTGGCTGATCATTAGTGTACACTGTTGTGTTACTCTCTTTTTAATATTATTGGGCAATAATACCAATGCGGATTTTTGACAGGCCATAACCAAACCTCTTAGATCTGACCCCATTTGTGGTGTAATGTATTTTCTAACCATATCGTGGGATTCAATGGGTAGCATCCATTGCAAGGTATAGTGCATCAATAGATGCATGGCAAATTATAGTGATCAGCTGGCAGAATGAACAAATGTTGATTTACAAGTATAGAGTATGGCATGCCAGTCAGACTGGTTCCTTCTCCTTTTTCACTGCTTCTTCAACCTTGCTCAGCCCTCCAACTTTCTGTTCTATTTCCTGGATTAACTCCTCTCTCCATAGTTCCTCCCTTGCTGATACTTCATCCTCGTCTTCCTGCAATATGATCATAGCTACATTGAAGTTATAAACAAGAAATGTAAGTGCCTATATAGAAATGGTGTTATATTCCCTTCTTATCTGTGTTTGTGTATATAGTTCCTATAATTCCATAGACCAAAAAGACTAGAGGTCAAACAACCAAATCATTAGTCCGTAAAATATTACTCATTTTGAGTATCAAGTGACCAGGTAGTTTATGAAGGTTAAAAAAAAAACTTGCTGTCTTGGACAATTTTTTAAATATATCCATTATAGAACAGCTGTAAGTCCTAATTTGCATTTCTCACCTTCTCATACATCCAATTTTGAGAACCATCTCCACCATCTTTTCGGTATGGGTCGCCATCATAGAATGGATCCTACACAAACACCCTTAATTGCAATTTTCTCAAATTTCACAAATTAACAAACAACTGATATATCTTAATTCATTATGCTGAACATGATAATTTATATTTAGGTTGGAAATGAAATGGATTACAAAATTTCATATATGCTCTGTTCTAGAAACAGCTAAACAAATTTAGGGCTAATTTGCAAGTGTTTCCGAGCCCAGCCAAGCCAACTCACTTTCATAGATCCAAAAACACAGCATCCCCATACGGTGAAACATATATAGAATGTATCTGTAAACATAAAAGCAGAATGATTTCTTAAGTGACAATGGTGAAACATGTATGCAACTTAACTGTAAACATAAAACAACAAGGAATCAAACTGGCTTCCATACTAACGTCAGAGGACTTGAGAATGGTTATAGAAAAATATAGGAATATAATAACACTGATTATTTTTAATTGAATCACAAGTAATGTATACACAGACCCATCACATTATTGCTGTAGAGCATCCAAATATTGAAATATAACGTCAAGGCCTTGCAGACTTTCTCATATGTGGTATAAAATAAGTTTAGGATTATATTTCTGCTTCAATATTGGCCCCTTCCCACTTTCAAACATCTGTATACCCATCCTATTTCTAAATCCTGAACAAGATTCAAATGATAGGTCATTAGGTTAGAGAGAGGACATTCCTGCAGTATAGGCTACAATGTTTAACTGGATTGTAATACAGAAATTCCTAGTTAGTCTTAGATCAATTTCCTTCCCCTTTTCATGAATGAGGAGGGAATCAACACCTCACTTCCATTGCTTAGCTATTTACTACATATTTAGCAAACACTGGATTCTTCCTCCCAAATGCCCCAAATATTAAAGCAGACTATGTCATAGTCATACAGGCCCTCATGGAAACCTGTACCATATTGTATCATATCTTTGTATATATTGATTCCTTACATGCTTATCATCAAGTCTACGGACCATAACCATCAACCCCTACACAAGCTTGCACATTTATGTTAATTAAATTTGTGCATTAAATGGACCATAACCATCAACCCATACACAAGCTTGCACATTTATGTCAGTTAAATTCATGCAATAATCTGAAAGTTCCACCCAATTCAAAAGCCCAAGTACAATTATCTAGGATTTCTAGATTAAAGTATAGCATGCTCTTTAAACTCTTTAGGTTACACACAGAATACTCATCATCTAGTTGTAACTCATAATATAGTGCATTCATCTTTATCTGTTGCTTCTATCACAATGAAAAACATCCGTACCGGAAAGTCCACCTAGCCAAGCATAGGAAAGTATTTAGTTTGGAACCTTTATCTTTCTCCAATACTGTATTCTTGCATGCTATGATAATCTTTCCCGCCTATAATGCATAACAATGGGCAGTAGTCTCCTCCTCCTGTTGGGGTAGGTAAAACTAATACTGATGGCGTTTCTAGAGACAATCCTGACAAAGCAAGTATGGGAGGAGTAGGGAGGTCACGTGATAATGTTCCAGCTTTCCTGTTTGTGGAAAATTTAGGGTTTCTCTCCAATAATATGGCAGAAGGATATGCTATTGTGAGAGGACTCCAAGAGACTTTGAAGGTAGGCTGGCAGCATATCATTGGGGAGCCGGATTCTCAAATTTGGTTTATGCATCTAAAACATGTTACCCCTTGTAGCTAGGTGGATTGGAGATTGGGAAGAGTGTTAGATACTATTATTCAGCAAAACTTTTAGAAAATAGACTTCTGATATGTCCCAAGGACTCGAAATAGGGTGGCTGATGCTTTGGCAAATAGAGCGCTAGCCAAATCTGATATAGTGTGTTATGGTCTTCGCCCGTGTTGGTGGTCATCACAGACCAGGGAAGCTATCTTCTCTGTTCTTTCTTGAAATGCTACCTAGATTTGGAATTTGTAATTGCTCGAAGAATATCTATATGTAGATAGTGATGTATTTCATGCTTAGTTGTATTTGGAGTGCTAGAGATCTGCGCTACGCCTCTCAGGCTAAGTAGTGGGTCTGTAGTGTGTATGTCTGGAAATCAGATGATGTAACTTACTCATCTACTTATGAATAAAGTAGTTTTCCATTTTCCCCTCAACTTATCTAAAGATGCCTTATGTGCTCCCTTTAATATGTTACATGCTTGTACTTTTCCAGTGCCATTAATCTCTCTCACTCTCTCTCTCTGTGGAAATTTGTATTTGTAAATTATGTATAGTTGGCATTGCCATGGGGGCGGAAAAAAGACAACTTTCATTTATATAGGGTGAGAACTATTTTATGTGTTGAGTTTCATTCATCTATTTCTTTTTATGGAACTTCAATGACAACTTTCTCGTATTGAAATGGCTCTTATAGGGGTCCAATGATCTTGCAAAAACTTATGGTACTTAGTTTTTCAAACATTGCTTCAGTATTTATTTTGAAACTGGGCATCTTATATTAATTCTTAAAATACAGGAGAATAAAATAAAATAATGGCATTCAAGAGCTCATCTTCCAACAAAAACAAGGACAGTGATCATATCTCCTTTTGCACCAATAGGAAAATAATCTTCTTCTTCTTTGATCACATCCAATCTTGATTCTTAGCCATAACATGTTTGACTATACTTTCTTAAAAACATCAAATTCTACTAAATGCAAATGACTCCCTATATGGTTGACTTACACTACCTTTCCACAAAAAAGAGATTTTGACAAGATGAACAAATGACCAGAATCTTTTCCCCATTTTTTTTCGATGAAATAGCCTCTATATTACCAAAAAATAAGATCATACAACTATTCACTAAAAAAATCAGGCAGTATGGAAGCACGCCTCAAGAAACAACAAAAAACCTCCGGGGCCTGCAGGCAAACAAACCAACTAGAAAATCAAAACATTAGGCCACTGCAGCAAAAGGAGCTGAAGGTAGACGATCTCAGCCTTCTCAAGCAACGGCATCCACCGTGGCACCGCAGCCTTCTCCTCCTTGCAGGGCTTCCGTGGAGTTAATGGGTTTTCAATTGTTTTACAGTGTAAGGGTGGTCTTTCTTATGGGTCTCATCATCCATTTTTTATCCAATATTTGACTGTCAATACATCTATTTCAAGTTTCTAGTGCACATGTCCCTCAAAAAACTCTGTATTCTACTACCAAAAAGATCTACAGCGGTTTTGCATTCCCAAAAGATATGGACCATTGTCTTTTCTTGCTGAAAGAAAACAGAAACAACATTAGTAAAACCTGGCTTGGGTACTCTCCCCTTGACTGATAAGCTTTGACATAGAAGTATTATCCCCAGTACTTTCTTCTTAAATGCAATTCTAGTTCTAGAAATTGTTAAGCACATGAACAACCTTCATTCTTCAGGATCGAGGCTCTCACATTGTTTATTCGGCAAGAAGGAATACGGAACTTTTGTCTTGCTCCGTGATAAACACCCTTAGCTGCATGGGCATGGAATGGATTTCCATTATTCCATCATTACTCTCTCAAAAAAAAAAATCCTTGAACCTCTAGTTGCAATTTAAAGAGGAGAGCCTAAGGGATAACTTCACGGAATTGTAAGTGAACTCATCATTTTCTTTCTATTTTTGGCTACAAGTTCTAAGCTTACCTTTTAAGAAAGGGCATTAAGCAAACCTTCTAAATGAGGGAAAGTCCAAGTGGTTCTTGCTACCATGTCTATCATGCTGAGCATCATAGACACAACGTAATTTTCCAGCTACAAACTGCCATTATTTCCAAATTTTATTTAGGATCATCAATCCATGGATTCTAAGTATTCTTGCCTACGAAGCACATTACAAAGGTGGAAGGACCTAGGAAGCCACCATGCATGAGACTGTTATTACCCAGTAGCCACTGAACATCACCAATAACAACCTGCACATCCATTTCCCTGCCAAGATTGAAACTTGTGCGTGAATCTGAGTGATAGAAAGGCCACTGTTATCTCTAGGCAGTACAATCCCAAGTTGCATGCAAAATTCCTTTATGCACCTGCTTTCTTCTCTCATTGTTATGGTATTAATAATTATTCTAATTTTTGGACTCTTCATTTGGAAGAGAAGATATAAGGAGTGTAACAAGTGTGAGTTGCTACTAATATCCCATCTACATCTATCAATTTCTCTGCAAAAAAAAGAATCTGTAATAATCTAAGCATGAATATTTTATTTCTCGAACTACTTTAGCAGCCATCTTCATTAGTCAACTAAGAGCATGTCGATACCAAATGTCGGGTTTGATGATCTTTTGTTGATGATTTAGCGACTTTGGTAAAGCGTCTTAGTCAATAATAATAGCTTCAATTTATTCCTCCCTGATTATTGCCCCCAAGGATTTAGCACAAATATGGAAGCATTGCATTATTCCTTCCATCAATTCAAGAGTGTTTGGGAGAGAGAGTAGAGCCCTCAAATTGCATGTTGGGAAGAATTTGATTAGTAGCAAGATAAATACCTTTAATTTTCCCCAAATTCCTACAGTTACCAAAAAGATACCAAAGAGCATGTGCCATACAGCATACAAGGTGCTAAGGAGCACTCTTGGCACATAGATATCTGTAGTTCAGTTGCCTCCTAAAGGTGGTGGTTTTCACTCACTCTTAACTAAGGCCTAAGACAAAAGAATGATCACTTCTTTGATAAAGAACAACCCAAAAGTTCTCTTTAGTAAAGCATGTCCATGATAAAGTCCCACTTTATTCTAGCTTAAAATTTTCTCAAGAGCTATTTTCAGAAACAATGCCTCCCATCTAGACTCGTAGGTCCATCCTATGCTATCACAGGCTGTAATAATAATATTAATGATGAACATACTTTTGAATAACTGTTTGTTTAGGGTTGACAATCCTACCAATTTGATTCAATTAGGAAGAACCTTGGCTATAATTTTATGACATATTAAGGAAACCGATGGGGCTCCCAACCTATTGTTTCACATCTAGAGACTTCACAAACGAGTTAATTAGGTCAGCATTGATTAGGTTTCCTATGTCGAACTGCTAAGAGTTTCTTGGCACATTCATAATGAGTTCAATCAATTATGGTCCAAAGCTTCTTATAGAGTTCTACTTGTGGCCCATCGAATTAGAATAGTATTTTCATATCATTTGATCTAGGTATTGGAGTTTTTTGTTTCATTGAAGGAAAGTCTCTCGAACTTATCCATTTTTAAGGGGACCACCTACCTATTGAAGCATTGCTTTAGTAGCACAACTATTATTATCACATCCAGAAAATGGAAAAGAACACTGGAAGTGGTCCTGGATATTTCCTAGTTTTGAATTTCATCTACTCTAAGATTACCTTGAGCATCGCTAAGAGCTGGGATTCACTCAGATTTATTTTTCTTATTTGGATGCCAGAGGAATAATTTAGAAGGATCATCCCCCCTTTGCACAAGCATCCTCTTTACTTGGTGTTAAACTCTTCAAGTAATGTTGAAATCATTTCTAAGACCAATGTACGTGCATTGTAAATATGCTCTCAATGCATGTACCCTGTCCATTTATCTTATAGTTCCTTCGTTTAGAGTGCATTCATTTATAGAAAACTATAACATGACACCACCATGAAAATGTTGATTCTCTTTCAGACCACCCTATTTTATTCGCCACCATCATGCTTCCAAAGGTGGTTTTACATTCACCTCCGTATTGACAGTAACCAACATCAATATGGCTGCTTAGTTGAACTGAGGCAGGAAGAACTAAACCTGAAGAGGTGTTGCCAAAAATCCCATCTAGGAAAGCACGTACAGCATAAAGTCCCACTTTATCTTTTCATAAGAATTTTCAAAATCCATCTTTGGAAGCAATACATCCCATCCAAACTCCTAGGACCAGTCTATGCTATCACTAGCTGTAATAGGATTACTGAAGATAAACATGCCTTTCAAAAATCCATGTCTGTTAAGATGACAATCCTACCTATTCAATTCACTTAAGAAAATCCTAGGGAAGAAATTTATGACACGTTAGGGAGAGCAAGAGCTTGACCCTACCTACCATTTCACATATAAAGCCTTTAGAGACGCACTTGATTAGGTCAGCATTGATTGGATTTCCTATGTCAAATCTCTAGGAATTTCGTGGCATATTCATTAATTCTGACCCAACTATGCACAAAAGCTTCTTATGTAATTCTACTGGTAGCCCATCTAGACCAACTTACAAAATTTGATGCTCTTTGAATCAAGCATTTTCCTTATTTCTTATGGCATGTTCGTCCATGCAACACTACCAAAAGTTCTAAAGTCTAATTTGATTTGAAACCTGTCCACATTCCCTCAGGTGTTTTATCATCAATAAAAATGTCATCATGTCTACCTTGCTCTGTACGAAAAATAATGGTATTGTCATAAGATATGTTTATGTACAAAAGTATTTATCAAATCAAAGATTATCTCCCAAATTATCAATAGCAATATTAGTTTGCTCTATAGAAAAAGAACAAAAACCTCTATGGCTCACGGAATATATGCCTAAACAGGTATTAAATGCTCTAGTAAAACACTTTATATAATTATGAGTTGTAAGGGTAATTGATACATTGTGAAAATATATTGGAGGGTATAATCTATATAAAGAAAAAGGACCAAGGTAAACATGTTTTTTTAGATCACAGCCAAAAGAGACAATAAATTGGTCTACGAGGCCCGATTTAGAAGCCCGCAAGGGGATTGGTTTTCAATTTACCTTATATATAGTTTATACCGGCATACATACCTTTGGATTCGAACTTACAACTCCATAAAGTTCACATGCCTTTGTTATTAGGACAAAAATACCAGTTTTTGATGTTCATGAATTAAATTTGAAGAAATGAAACAACAATTTCAACTAAAACTTGATGAATGCCTAATGCATCTACTCGTAGGAGAGAATAATCATTCAATAGATATAGAGATTCTGGATAGAATACCATTTTTATGATTGACAATGCATTTATTATTATATTTATGTGGAATGTTTGACATGCTAGGCATGATAACCAGCCTCAGAAACCCAACTTAATGTAAATGCCCTAGAAAATTATGTATATGATGTGGTGAGCATGACGTCGATGATGCCATATAATGTGCATGATGATTTGCAATGATATATGACATGTCATGATATGATTTGATATTGTTATATGGGAAGAATGACTTTGCAACATAAAGGGGTTTTCTTCTACACACTTGCTAGTCACATGACCACCCCTAACATGGGTTTTGGTTCTTTCCAACCACTTTGTGGGTGGAGGCATTTGAGGAAACAAAGAAGGGTGGTTTGTTGTACTTTGGCATTCCATTACAATCAATTTTTTGAAGAGATACGATTTAACAAAGTCTACAATTGAAAGAGCTTTCATGGTCTCTTTTGGTGATTTCAACTTGCAAAAACTTTTGACAGTCTGAAGGAGCTCAAAAACCCAAAAAATGGCTAAGTGTTGAAATTGCAACTTGTTAGACCAAGACAGACCTTCGGAGGTTCAAAGCACGTTTACGATTTGCATGCAAATTGTGTTCCCGACCCCAACTCCCACCTTGGTCATGGCCCTTAGTAAGGCGGACTTTCAGAGGCTCAAAGTAGGCTTGCAATTTACATGCAAATTGTGCCCCGAGTTTCAAATCCCGAAAGGGGACTTTTAGGGATCGGAAGCATGCTTGCAATTTGCATGTGAATTGCATCCCAAACTCCAGATCCCGGATTGGTTGCATTCTAGTGCTTCACGAACTTTTGGAACTTTTGAGCACTTTGGCATATAAATTGCTAGCAAAATTGTGAACCCGAAATCTCATCAAAGACCGCGCCAGAGAAATCAAGTGTGCATGTGATCCGAAATTCCGCACACGACTAAGGCAGAGAATCTAAGTGCACGCGCAACTCAAAAGCCCGTGCAATGTTAAGTGGACTTTCCAAGTGCGAAAGCAAATTAAAAGACCATGCAATGTTAAGTAGACTATTCAAGTGCGCATGCAACACAAAATCCCACACAATGTCAAGCGAACTATTCAAATGTGTGTGCAACACAAAATCCCGTGGAAGACAAGGTGGAGAATCCAAGTGTAAAAGTATGAAAAAATCCCAGAATAGACTACAACAGGGATTTCAGGTGCAAGTGCAAGTCAAAAACCTGCGAAGGTCAAGGCGACGACTAGTGAGAAAGAGAAAAGTGACAGGGGTGACTCCAAGGGTAAATTTGATGGCCCCATGGCTATCATCTGTACATCACAACTAGAGAAAATTTAAGCGGCCATAATCTTTTCTCCTCAAATCCAAATCGCGCTAGATCATATCCGTTGAAAAGTTCTTGAGGAGTGCTTCCACATGGGAGTGGTTTCAGGTCACCATATGCCGCCCGCAATTTGGGAATTAAATGCAATCAAAAGCGCTAACTTCCATTATCTATTCCCCAAGCACGCTTATTTTTCATCTAGGAAAATATTCCAGCATATGCTTTGGGATCCATTCAGCCAGGATACTGCCCTTCTCTCTTCTTCCCTTCTGTCTTTTCCTTTCTATAAAAGACATATTGGTCTCCTTGTAAATGATCCCTCTTCCTCCAATTGAAAGCTACTCTACTCTTTTGAGTTTCTAAGCATTATGAGTGTCTAGATCTCTGTTTTTTAGCTTATGTTTATTCATGGTTGTAGCAGATTGCACATACTTCCAACATTGATATAATGTTTATCGTGGCTTATTTCTGCCCTCTGGCTTGTGTTATTGTTCTCTTGCCTTTCTATGTGTTATGATGTGTGTGGGTTATATTTGCATGGTTCAATTGCATTGTGTCATTGAGAGACAGAGGGAGAGTGATTCCTAATTGCTTTGGTGCATCATCATTTTCAGTTTCAATTGTTTCCTTCTCCTTTTCCCTCTGCAAGAGTTAGCTTAGACTAGATTAGTGTAACATTAGATTATTTAGGATAAGAGCCAACTTCTTTTGGTGGTTTGCCTCAAAGAGCCAAGGTCCCACACCTAAGAGGCATTCCCATGCTCTTGGGTGCACATTTTCAGCACTGAATAATTTGCAGTTTTTGTAGATGCAAGAATGCATGCTTTCTAAATTTACAACTAAATTTTGGTGTGTTCTTAGCTCATTTGGTTTTTTTAACCATTTTTCTAGCACCTTGCGACTCCACTTATTTAAGAACTCATTCTCTCATTTGCAAACGAGTCCCTTCATCTCCCCACATCTTCTAATGTTTTTATACTTCCATCGCTCTTCAAAAAGCTCTTTCATTCCCTCATTGGAGCTCTAGTCCCCTTCATTTGCAGCAGTGGGATGATATTCCTAAAACAGCCCTCAAAACTTTTCACCTCTTTCATGGAAATGATGTTGTAAGCCCTATTGAACATATCCAAGATGTATCCAATCATTGTCCCATACACAATATCAAAGAAGAGAATGTATGTCTCAGGCTGCTCATCTCTTCATTCAGAGGAAAAGCTCAAGAATGGTAAAAAAGCTTTGCTGCACAATCAATCTCTTCATGGGACCAGCAGGGAGAAAAGTTGGAAAAACGGTTCTAAGGAGAATGCAAACATAATATCTCTCTTGGAACACCTCAGCACCATAAAGAGGGTGCATCCATGGAGTATGTTTTAGACTTCAATCTCAGATTGAAGAGGACTTGGGAGAGGATTCCCTCAAGAATACAAACCCCTACTAGTATATGACATTCTTGTTTTATTTAAGAGATTTTGATCCTGATCTTGCTGTTATGATTCAGTTCCTTGGAGGTAGTGCTCTTCCTCGGCCTATGATTTAGCTATCTAGGCAAAGAAGAACCTCATTCAGCCTAGAAAAAGCAATCCCATCCCCATTTCCCCTCTCCTTCCCTCACATTGTGAGCTTCCCTTGACTATCTCTAGGCATGCTATCTGTTTCCTAATCCACTCCTAAAAAGCCCCATCACTCCATCTGCATTGCAAAGAGCTCTTGCTGTCCCAATCATCCCATTTGCCTTGCCAAACTCTCTCCCACCTCCACCTAAAGCATTACCCAACCCCCAAAGATCTTATAATAAAGCCTTGGGAGGCTATGGTAATTCGCAAGCTTTCCCTTTCAAATATCCCACCTTATGCAAGCCTAGTCTTCAGCCAATGATGGTGGATAGAGGTGTTTTTCATTTGTGTGATGATGAGGACACCCCACAAAACACAATGCAACATGTCCAAGCCAGCTCCAATGCCCAACCATTCAGTCACCTTGGAATTACCATGAGCAAGAGAAAATCAGGTGTGATTTCCTGGTTTCACTTAAGTTGCAGAAGTAAGAACATGCCATAGAGGAACATTTGCAACGTTTGGAGGAAGCAAATCAGAAAGGTTGAGCTTAAACAAGCTCTGCATGAGAAATTAAGTGGCAGTGAACCCTTGCAATCACTTCATGGCCTATTGGAGACAATTTTCATCAATGGAGATTAAGAAATAACTATATCAAAGTGGAATGACTTTGATAGTGATGATGAAATCTGTAGTTCAGCCTATGAAGAGGCCCCTTGTCTTGATCATTGCTCAAGTTTGGTTGATCAGGGGAATGAAGTTTGAGCCACAAGGAAGAGGAAGTCACACGCCTTGCAAATGATGATGTCTTCACCCCAATGGAGTAGAAGCAAGTGGAGAAGATCACTTTCCAGCCTGTGAGCACAAGAAGAGGAAGCCTTGTTTGAACACCAACGATTTCCATTGGGGAACTGACGAATGATCAAGCTAATCTCCACTTGTTGAACCTACGACCCTGGAAAGTTCATTGGTGTATTAGAACTGAGCCCATTATTCAAGGAGATTGCAAGAGAGGTATGAGAGCCCAAAGCCTTGAAGGAGGAAGAAGATGTGCCCACAAGTTCTCTATGGAGCTGAACACAAGAAGGATGAGCTGCCCAGAGAATGCAGTCCATTGACATTGAAAATTGGATGTCCTATTGGACATCTAACTGATTCAAGGCCTCAATCAAATTTTCCACTAGTCATGCTTATCTCAGAGCATATGGGAAAGTCTAAAAGTATAAAAATCAGCTCCCGCACCTGCAAAAGAAAAGAACAAACCAAGAGGAGGTGTATTTTATCAATGCAACTGATATTTTGGAGGAAGTCATCAGACCCTATTTTCACTCCTCTCATTGGCCACAACAATTGCAAGGCTCATTGCACGGCCGCATTTCATCAAGACCGCATTTCATCAAGAAAGGGAGCTACTTCTCCCAACCAGTTTGTGGCTTTGTATAGTATGTTTTTTACATTGTTTGAACGTTGTTAGAGAAGGATTAGCATAGTTTTTGTTTTTACAAAAGAAGTGTCATTGCACACCTGCATTTTCCACTTGGGAAGTGTGTGTGTTTCAATTTTCTAAATAAGTTTTGCAAATCACTCTTGGAGGAGCTTTAGAGCTTGCTATTTCATAGGATTCTCAGAAGGAAACCAAAGGGAAAGGTTTAAGGGGTTTCCAAACTTCTTTTTGTGAGATTTCAGGGTTTTCAGATGCAAACTCCATGCCCAATGGATGCCAAGGCTACTAGTCTTTTCATTTAGTAGGAAAATGACCCCTGTCAGTTGCCAAAAATGTTGCCAAAATGAGATTCGGCTCTATTTTGTGCAATTAAACTACATTTCCCCTATTTTCTCACATTTTCAAGAGCTTTCATGGTCTCTTCTCACGATTTCAACTTGTAGAAGCTTTTGACAGTTTGAAGGAGCTCAAAAACCCAAAAAATGGCTAAGTGTTAAAGTTGCCAGACCAAGGTGGACTTTTAGAGGTTCATAACACATTTGCAATTTGAATGCAAATTGCATTCCAAACCATGGCTCCTACTTTGGTTAGGGCCTTTTGTAATGCGAACTTTTGAAGGTTTGAAGCAAGATTGCAATTTAAATGTAAATTGTGCCCCGAGTTCCGGATCTCGAAATGGTGACATCTCCTTTGTTTATCGGCTTTCGGGAATTGGAAGCATAATTGCAGTTTGCATGCAAATTGTGCCCCGAAGTCTAGACCCTGAATTGGTTGCGTTCTATTGCTTCACGGACTTTCGGAACTTTCGAGCACTTTGGCGTGTAAATTGCTCACGAAGTTCCAAACCCAAAAGCCCACCAAAGACCACATCGGAGAAAAAAAGTGCACATGCAATCCAAAAGTCTGCGCATGACTAAGGTCAAGAATCAAAGTGCATGTGCAACTCAAAAGCTTGAGCAATGTTAAGTAGACTTTCCAAGTGCGCAAGCAACTCAAAAGCCCACGCAATGTTAAGAGGACTATTCAAGTGCGTGTGCAACACAAAAGCCCGCAGTAGACAAGGTGAAGAATCTGAGTGAGTGTGAAAATCAAAAAGCCCGCGCAATGTTAAGAGAACTATTCAAGTGCATACGCAACACAAAATCCCTCGATAGACAAGGTAGAGAATCCAAACACAAAAGTAGGACAAAAACTTGTGGTAGACTATGATAGGGATTTCAGGTGCAAGTGTAAGTCAAAAACCCATGAAGGTCAAGGCAACGACCAACAAGAAAGAGACAAATGGCAAGGGAGACTCCAAGAGTAAATTTGATGGCCCTGTGGCTGTCATTTGTGCATCACAACCAGGGAAAATTCAGGTGGTCATATCCTTTGCTCCACAACTCCAAATGACATCAAATCAGATCCGTTGGAAAGATCTTGAGTGCTCCCACATGGGAGTGTTTTAGGTCACATTTTCAGCAATTTGGGAATTAAATGCAATCATTAGTGCCAACTATCATTATTTTTTCCCCAAGCATGCTTATTTTTCAGCTGGGAAAATATTCTAAAATATGCCTTGAGATCCATACGGCCAAATCATTCAAATATGCCAACATATTCCCTCTTCTCTCTTTCTCTCTTCTTTTCTATAAAAGATAGATTGGTCTCATTGTAAAGGATTCCTCTTCCCCCAATGTGCAAAGCTACTCTGCTCTTTTGAGATTCCAAATGTATTGTGATTGTCTAGATCTCTGCATTTTAGCTTATGTAGCTTTTATGTAATGCATCCAATGCCTTTTTCATGGCTGTAGCAGATTGTGCATACTTCCAACATTAATATCATGTTTATTGTGGCTTATATTTATGTGTATTATTGCTCTCTTGCCTTTCTGTATTTTGTTTTATGATGTGTGTGGATTATATTTGCATGTTTCAATTGCACTGTGTCGCTTGATAAGACAAAGGGAGAGTGATCCCTTATTTCTTTGGTATATCATGACCATTTTTAGTTTCAGTTGTTTCCTTCTTCCTTTTCCCCCTGCAAGTGTTAGCTTAGACTAGATTAGTGGCAGCATTAGATTAGTTGGGTTAAGAGCCACTTTTCTTTCGAGATCTGCCTCAAGGAGCCAAGGTCCCACACCTTGAAGGCATTTCCATTGTTACTGCTGAGACACCAATCCTCATTTGGTGCTTTTGGACGCACATTTTCAACATACAACATGCACCACCATGTATATATAAATCATAATGGAACCACCATCCATGCATATCATTGTTACTGTAATAGTGAGTGAATGAGCTAAGTACTTCACATAAATACATGTGCAAATTATTCTGAGAAAAAAAGACATGGTTGGATTGATACAGTTCATCGGTGACATAATAAAGCTTAAGCCAAAACAGTATCTGTGAAGTGGAACTAACTTAATAATATTATATTATTGAATATAACATTAGCTATTTTCTATGGTTATATGAACACTAAAAGTTTGGATATCAACTGTGTAATAAACACTGTCCATATCTCATAGGGCCACAACTATGCGATTAAAATATCTTCAGGGGGAAACTGCATATTCTTAGTGATCACTGAGCCAGAGTAGCAGTTATAATTTAATAATATTGTATTATTGCATATAACATTAGCCATTTTCCATAGTTATATGAACACTAAAAGTGTGTATATCAACCATGTAAGAAACACTGTCCATATCTCATAGACCATAACTATGTGATTAAAATATCATCAGGGGCAAACTGCATATTCTTAGTGATCATTGAGCCAAAGTAGCAGTTATCACTGTGTAATATCTTGTCTTTGATCTTAAAAAGACACTCTTGATATTATCAAGTGATACAATTTTGCGTTCCAGGAGCACTATCGTTTTTAACTTGAACGGTATTCAACTTCATAACTTACATAGAAAACTGCAAACTTCACTTTTTAATGCTAATTTTCAAAAGATTTCAGCATTGAACTCAAAAAACCGGAATCACAAGCATAAGCTCAAAACATTTCATAAATTCCTAAGTTGTACCTTCGACAGTTGATAGTTTTTCCCAGCTTCATATTGCTCTGCAGAATCAAATGGGGCACAGACCCTTCAACCTTATCATGCAAAATTAAATAGATAAAATCCAAATAGCATAGTTGGATTTGAAATATTTAGCAAAACCCAAGGCTCAAATACAATGTGTTAAAAAGCATAAGTATAAAACTGGGTTGATTGGGCAAGTGCTTAAGAAAAGGTGTCATAAAAGAACCAGGTTCAAACCCCAGTGGGAATAGAGCTTCTGATTTATACACTCTAGTAGCTTAGACGATCCATCAGGCAGAAGGTGGTATAAAGATTTAATTCAGTAAAGACAAAAACAAAATTTACAAGGCTGAAATGAAAATGTGCATTTAAACTGTCTAATTTCAAAATTCTGCCATTCAGTCGAGGCACATCACCCATACAAAATTCTCCTTGGGATAACTGCTCGTCCATAAAGGAAAGGCTGTGAGTGCAAGCTGGTATTCCACATCATAGTTGGAAAGACTTCATGAAGATATACCAAACTGAGCTGAATGATTCCCCCCCATGAAATGATTCTGAACACCCTCAAAAGATTCAATTCCGATGAACCCTGTAATTGAGAAACCCCTCGGAAGCTAAGCACAACAAATATGCTCGAAACATTGATATGTTAAACCTTACAGGCACTCTTAATTGCTCAAGTCCTTAAGAAACTTGTCAAGTATTCCATTTTCAGCAGTTGGTTCTATGGCACCTTGGCAGTTTCATGTTGTGTGTTCCAATGTCGGAAGGTTAAGCACTTCTCAAAGTTTGTAAAGAGTTTGATTATTATTTGAGATCTATTAGCTAGCCAGGAAGGCAGAGGAGAACACCACTCTGAACGTAAAAGCTTTTCGATGGTTGAAAAGAGTTTGATTGTTATTTGGAACCTGTGAGCTTGCAGGGAAGGCAGAGGAGAACACCTTCATCTCTATCCCTCCTAAATAAACTGCATCTAAATGAAAGTAGAATGCAAGAATAAGAACACCACCTAATAGATTTTCAATCCTATCATAGAGGCCAAAGCCAGTGGAATACAAAAATTAATTATTATAATCAGTTTAGGGTCTTACAAACATTTTTAGTGCCTTCTTCGTCTAGATGCCAATTTGACCTCTCTATTACCTCTGGCAGTTGCTCCACTGCCAAGCTATACCAAGACAAATCTGGAAAAGCATGAATCCTCCATGAATCTGCCCTTAGCTTGTTGTTTCCAACCTACATAATGACATAACGCTCAAATTACACAGATATTTGCAGCTATAACCTACTCCTTAGTTCATAAATGTTTAAACCACGACAATCAGACAATGAAACTAAATTGGACACGCACAGAAATAATCATTTAAACAAGTTAATCCACTCTGATAAGTTCTACTCCAACATACCAATTTGGCCTAAAAGGATATTAAAAATTATTTCATATCATATTAAAAAATATTCAGTTGAAAAGACCAAGCTTTTGCAACCAAGAATTGGCGTAGAATGCTCAATATGATTGCAATGAATAAAATGGTTTACCTTAACCAAGTTTTGACTGTGAGAAGTAATGAAACTTGATCTCTGGTAGCATTGAACTTGGGCCTTCATAAAATTGAGCAATTGATCAATGGGTTGCATATCAAAATGAAAACTAAGGAAAAGAAAGACTATAACTAAGGAGTTGAAATTTGGGTATAGTCAATTACCAGTGTGTGAGTGGTATTACTCTGGGATTTTTTGTTGTGGCATTGAAGATGATGAACGGGTGTATTGCCGAGAGCTGCAGAAGCGGCAGCCATTATTGCCTTAGCAACTTCTAACGCATGACATTATTTTGGTGAACACATTCTTGAAATAGAGGAGATTAGATAAGGTGATCAACCGGTTATAAAAGGGTGGTCTTTATTCAATCTTTTATTTAGTTTTCTCCCATTCTGAAAACTGGTTATAAATGTGCGGCGTATTTAAATTTTCCAAATATGGTGTTATTAGGCGAGGTTTACTAAAAAGAAGCAAGACTTCTCAACCATGCAGACACCTAATTTTGGGATGGGATTAGTTACCATTCAAAAATCTAAATATTTCTGCGCATTTGTATATTCAACTACGATTGGTTTAGATTAGATTCTTATTGGTGTGTTTCTCTTATTTTATGGTTCTGTTTTGTCACGCTTCTTTTTATATTCTCTTTCTTTTTTCTCTCCCTTCTCATGTTTTCTTGTATGAAATTTTCTCTAGAATTATAATTGTTCAGTTTTGGTTCCTCGCAAATCTAACCGTGTGGTCTTGAGACCTTTTGTTTTATGAGGTTGCATGGGTGCACTCATTTCGTGTGGTCCCTTCTTTGTCAGTTTTCTTGTCCACTGTGTGTCGGCATGCACACCAATAGGATCTTAATTTTAATTCAACAAGTCTATGAATACATAGGCACATTATTACATTTAGGACAATAAATAAACAAGTGATAAAAGAGCATTTGAGTGCCAAAAGAAATCATTACAAGCATTTTAAACATACCTTTAAGCATTTAGGGAAATATGAGGAGTATATAACATTTATTGTGTGTTACACC
Source organism: Taxus chinensis (assembly GCA_019776745.2). Classification (NCBI taxonomy): domain Eukaryota; kingdom Viridiplantae; phylum Streptophyta; class Pinopsida; order Cupressales; family Taxaceae; genus Taxus; species Taxus chinensis. The sequence goes on along the minus strand of CM034157.1, from coordinate 190,385,375 downwards.
AAGCATTTATTATAGTTGTGAAAGTGATAAGGTTTGGTGCTTGTATGACACTTGAGTGCCTATTGAACATTGTATTATACTTGTGTTGGTTTCAAATAATTGTACGACTTTAGGAGCATAATAATAATGGAGGGACAACACCAACCCCCAAAAACATCCCTCATTTTTTGTTTTTGTTCTTATAAGTTGTTTTATTAGGGTTTTAAGGAAGGAGATCAACTTTCCAATGACTCGTGCATAATTATGAAAAGTGACAAAGGTTTTCGGAGCCCTAAAGCTAATGAATACGGTCATCAAATCAATTTTTTCCTCACTAAAAGTTTCTATAACTGTACACTAACAGTCCCGAGAGAGTAATATAACATAGTTTGGTGAAGATTCTCTACCCACATTAATGTTTTTGGTATTCTTCGCCTTGGAGTTTGAACCTCAGGGGCTTCACTTAGTAAAAGTAGAGTATAGAAAATTCGTTCGAAACGTATTAAAGAATACCCTTAATATTAGTTTTTACCTCCAATCATTCAATTGATAATACCCGCTCCCGTTATATTATTAGAATGAAAATACCCCCTATTTTTTTCATGTACCTTACCAATTTTTCCATTACAATTTATTTACTCCTTTTTAATTTAGAGTCTAATATATCAAACATAAAATATATCATGTTTTCCACTCAATTATTATTTTCTTAATATGTCTTTTCTTTAAAAAGAGATTTAAATTCATTCAAGACATATTACCAATTACCTTAATGTTAAGCTTAATCATTTATCAATAGTTCTTCAAATAATTAAGATGGTGAAATAATAACATTTGTGTTGAAAAGCATACTTAATCCTAGTTTTCTACAATCTTATTATTTCTTGGTTAACAATCTCCTAATTGAGATTTCCTTATTCAAAAAAGATTATAATTCATCTTTATGACACAATCGTTTTACAATTTTAAGGTATTTAGTTATAAAAACTAGGGATAAAATGTTTTGTTTTTATATTAAAATTAACCCTACCTCTCCTTTGGGGCACCTCTCTAACCTACCCCCAATACCTAATTCAAAATATTAGAAAATTAAACCCTTTCACCTGTAATTCTACCAGTATATTGACTTTGATTTTATTAATTTAAATTACCTCAATATGAATGAACGTGCTAGGATATTGCCTAGCTAATGAACCCCCCATGGTTTGAACCTACTCTACACTTCATGTTTTTGGCGATTATATTTAAATTTGTGCCCAACTAGATATTCGTTAAAAAACCCTTTTGTCATTTATTATTACTTCCAAAATATTCCTTTATGCAACTATGTCTACTTATACCGTTTTAAGTTTATTTTAATATTATTGCAATGTTTATTGCATTTTTATATAAAACCACTTTCCCACAAAGCATTTTGGTGAACCTTGTTGTCCACACTCAATATCCTTCCAGGGTTAGATCTTTCTTCATGAGTGATAAATATGATTCTTTTAGGTTTGTGTTCTCTCATGTTTAAATGGACCCCTCACGCTAATTACATATGCTTAATTCACACCCTAATGTGACATGTTTTCTCTATATGTGCTCTATGCTTAGATTGTCTTATCATAGGTCCTTTGTTTTATTACAATTTTTATTAACATATTCCAAACATTTTGAGCTTCTATATATGGATTCTAGAAATGATTTATCAAAAGCTAAAATGTCTTCCTTGAATGATACTAATGTACAAGATATATATAATTGTGAGACCGAGTTAGAGCAACAAAATAAGAATGAATGTATCGATAATATAAACAAGTGTGTTATGGAAAACCCCATTGATATATCTAAAGTTATAAATGCATTCAAAGAAATTACTTATCAAAATCTTCGTAAATTCCTCCTAATTTACTCACATTTATACTATTTCTTCTTCCAAATGTACGTTGTCAAATGATCAAAATGTTTTTATTGCTTGTCTTCCTCACAATGTGATTCCTTGTGGATTCCTCATCTTCTCAAAATGATTTTATGGTTTTTAAAGATTTACTAGTTCAACAAGCTTTTCAAATTCCTTAAGGTTGACTATCAAAGGATTCTTTAGTTCCTCCTAATGTTGTTAATCCTTCTTTGACCTCTTCCATTTCATTTCCCTCTACTACTTATTCCCCCACACCAAAGAAAACTTATGAAATGAATAGTATGATGCATGCATTAGGTGATATAAAATGAAAACTTCAATTTTTTTCTCAAGGGTCTTAAAAGCCAAATGGTAGGGTCACTTATCATGATATACTTTTAATCCCTTTGACATTTGATGTAGTGGATTATCCCTTTCTAACTGGTTTTATTACCCTTGATTTTGCATTATTTAATGGTAAAGGGGACCCTTTGCTATGAAGCAATTTTCTCAAATTTTCATAATGGAAAAATACAAGAAATACAAATATTTGAAAACACACTCAACTTTTATGCATTTAACTCATACGGGCTAACAATACATTAGTAGATAGTTTACATATATAGGTTGAGTAGCTCCTTAAAACAAGGAGTCAAACTTCATCCTCAATCCCTTGAATATCTCCACATATCCCTATGATTCCCCTATCTCCTAAAATCACTTTTAACAACCCAATAATCTCTCAAAATCCAATCTACGTGATTTGTTCTCACAAATCACTCATATAATATATTATACGAGTTTAATAAATCATTTTATTATTCTCAAACTCACATTATAATATTATATTATCCTAAATAATATAATTTTCCACACACACTCATGATAAAATAAAGTTCACTCTAAGGTTTCCTAACATTCTTCTTGTTAGTGTGAACACGGGGAAAGGAGCTAAATCATACTAACTGAAAAAAATAATGAATGCTAACATGTATATGTCTGCATACTCTACTCATGATTTCTCCCACTTTGGTCACCTATATACATTTCTCAACTCTTTATGCTTTCACTATCAAATAGTCTTTAAAATAGATACTCACTAAAATTCTCAATTTATTGCTTTAAATGAATTCAAAATTGATCAAAAACTGATTTAGAATTGATTAGGAGCTTTTAGAAACTCAAAACATCAATTCTGCACTTAAACTCTTCCACTTTGTCATTTTACAATTTTTCATATTTTTCTCTTAGTTTATCATTAATCCATCCACAACTGAATTTAAACTGATAAAAATCAAAAAAACTGAAAGAAATAATGACAAGGAGCTTGATAATGAAGTTCACCAATTTGGCTACATCTCTGGGTTCGCTTAAACGACGAACGGATCCATTTTTAAATATAATGCAAGTACAATATAAAAACTCACAACACAAAATGAATCTGAACCTACAATGAATCCTGAAGGACCTAAAAATTTGAACCACGAATGTCCTCCAAGAATGGATCCAACAACGCAAGTTTCCCCTATTCATCTGAGAACTCCTCTCCAATGAAAGTGACTCAAAAACTCTCAAATGGGCTCAAAATGCCATAAGGAATGCATAAAAACCCTCTATGGTATTTAACACATATATTTGATTTTGACAATAAAAACATGTTTTAAAACTCCCTTTGGAATGACCCTCTACAAGCCAAAAATGGCTCATCATACACGCAGTCAAAATCCGACCTTTGTTCAAATACCAATTCATGCCTTTTATAACATTTACAAAGGCATGGCACATTGGTGAGAGCCTCATCATTTTACACTGTAGGTCACAGGTTTAACCCCCTCCAAGGCAGCATTTTGTATTAGATGGGGATATATCCCACATTTATGACGGTAACACTGTTTAAGGCTTCAAATAGCCTTGTGAGGTGGCATTATTACTCGTGGCTATAACCATGTCCACTGCTATTTTGTCTGAGTTTGGGAATAACAATCCCGTGAGCTTGTATAAATGTGGCGAGTTGGTGAGTTAGGGTGTTGAAATGGCACGTTGACTGGTGATTATGAAGTTGAGTTGGGTGGTTTGTTGAAACAACTGTGGATATGTTGGTGAAACGACTCGGTCCCGTGTAATGTGGCAATGCTTAGGTTGATATGTGGAACATCCCCGAGTTGAATGTTTGGATAGTGAGTTAGGTGGTGGAGGCCATGTGGTGGCTAAGGACCCACCACGTGGATTACTATAAAATCTCCACATCACTTAGGCTCTATCCTACCATGTGTCAGCACCATGATACACGACATAAAACTATAGTGTAATTGGGAAAATTAAAATTACACTAATATACCATGGCGGTTGGGTTCCCTTCCGAAACAAGAGTGGACCCCACAGTTGAAACCCAAATTTTTACATACATGTCGAAGATCGAATAATAAAACTCATGTCCATGATCATTTTTACCTCAATCAACTTTGAATAACGTAAATAGGCTTTGTGCATGAGCCAGGGTACTATTTGACCTACGCTTCCCCATTGACCTTGTTTGACTTGCGATATCAGGAACATACGAAGTGGAATTAATGTGTTACAATAGGTGTTGGAAAGATATCAGAGTGCTCTTCCATACTGTAATGGTTTAGGGAGAATTAGGGAACTTTTGACCACCCATAATGTCCTTTGGATCACACCTCCCCAATAAAAACATTTTATTCCCCAAAAGTCCAGTCACCCACTAAATTTGCTAAACGATTCTCTGCATTACCAATATATAGAAACCATGATATAACATAGTTGTTAAAATTGTATAATATTGAAATGTTGGTCACAAAAATGGATTAGTATGAAATGAAAACAAAATGATTTCTTAGCAAGTGTCTGACTGAATCCCTATGATTTTTCCAATACTGCAAATGCCAAAATTAGATCAGTATGAAATGACAACCAAATGCCAATAATAGGTGGGTGTCCACTGACCCTACAAAAATTATCAACTTTGCAAAATATCACTGAAATCGATCAATATGAAATAGATGAATAAATTCAAACATAGGCAAGTGTCCATTGACCTTGTGAAACTGTAAAGTACTGTTAAGTAGATCAGTATGAAATAGACAACCAAATGCCAAACATAGGCAAGTGTCCACTGGCCCTGTGAAACTGTCAATCATGAAAAAATATCACTGCAAAATATCATGGAAATGATTCAGAAATTAAACTGCATAATGCCTATAAAGAGGCGAGAGTTAAACTGAATCCTTGAAACTACCAATGAAGATCAAAATATCTATCCAACATGAAATTGGGGATAGAATCAAACTGCCTGCACAAATGTCACATTCCAAATCATTGAAACTGTTAATCACTGCAAAAGATCACCAAATGTGCAACTGCAAACCATTTTGTTAGTGTAAATAATGTACACCCTAATTGTAACCACATGTGATAGTTACAAATAAATGCCCAAAAATAAGGGACTTAAAAATATGTGCAAATATCATGTGTGGATGCAATAAGTTTGTAAATTAATTACAAATAAAAATGGTGCCTAAATGGGTATTATAAGCATCCATATTTTGCACACTAAAAAAATGATGAAAATCCAAAATTAGACATACTGAACATGCCCATTGAATCTGTATATTATGTTGTCTAAATCACAATGGAATCTGTCAACCATAAATGTGAGAAGATAAATATGAGCATGTTAAACATGTCACTCAGCTCTTCCCTACAGGTGACTCCAAAATCCAAATTCAAAGCTAAAATCATATGGGAAAATCTCCTTTCTACATACAACAAGAATCCCACAAAAGTATGCTTTGAAAAATGCAAGCTAATCAACAATATCAGCTATGCAAAATCTATCCATCAGATAAAGTGTCCTCTAAATCAAAATTGAATGGACTCATCTGTGGGATATCGATCAATAGATCCTGAGTTGATTCAATAATTGTTGGTGAATTAATAACTTCATTAATTTTAACCTTATCAAGAGGTGTATGAACCATCAATTTCTTACCACGTGATGGATGAAGTTTCCAACATGTTTCAAATATGTCCACTCATATTGCAATGAGTGCAAAAATTCCTCTATTTGGGTGAGGTTACTTATTTTCCATTTCTCATTTCAACATGATGAGATTGGTCTTTAGCACCTGCCTTATTATTCACAAAAGGTGACAACTTCTTTAGCAAATATTTCCTCTTCCAACAATAAGCAACAAAATGATTACTTAACCCACAAAATGTGCAAGGAAAAGCATGCAACATCTTATGTATATCAAAGCCAAATTGTTCAAATGGAAAGAGTGCATTATAAGTTTTAGGATCCAAATTCCCATCAGTGTTATTTTTAGTGTAAGTAAGAGGAGGTGGAATCTCATTACCTCTTCTTCCTATTTTCTTACACTGATCTTTATTCCTCTGTATGGAGGAATCCTGCAATGCTAGTGGTGTAGAAACTTAGTTGTTAGAAGCTTGTCTTCCTTCAACAATTTTGGAACTTTCTCCAATATCCACTTGCTCACTAGCATAACCCAATCCTGCATTACGAGGAAAATCCTTTACATGTATTGGGTTAGCAATACCTTGGCCATCCTTACCAAGGCCTCTTCCATCAAATCCCATTTTAAACAACAATTTAGATCCAACTCCCTTAGTTTATTGTTCAAAATTACCAAAAGCAATATCTGAAACCCAAAGGAAGGAAGTACTAAATGTTGACTTACATATAGTGCATTCATAAATCATTATACCTTCATCTAAAGTGGAAGGAAAATCCTTCATTTGTGCACCATTCTATATTCGTGTCAAGATCTCATCCTTGACCTGCAAATCAGATTTCAAGCGCACAATCTCCTCTTCCAAGGAGTAAAACTTAGCTCTCAGGAAATAGTTCTCTTCCTGGATCTGGCGGTTATACGTTTCAAGCTCATCAAGCCTCACTTGTTTCAAGGCTTTACCCATGATTTCCTGTTCCCTGCAAACAACCTTGTATACCCAAAAACTGCACACACTACAAATGGAATATCAAACAAGGCCAAATGTCTGCACAAACTGCATTAAAAACAATCTAAATCTGATATCAAATCCACACAATCAGAAGCTAATCCAACATACTAACTGCTCTAATACCAAACTTGATCCATAAACTATAGTAGACCCCCAACTATCAAATAGTATTTAAAATAGATACTTATTAAAATTCTCAATTTCCTAATTTAAATGAATTAAGAACTGATTAAAAACTGATTTAGAACTGATTAGGAGCTTTTAGAAACTCAAAACATCAATTTTTCACTCAAACTCTTCCAATTTGTCATTTTACGATTTTTCATATTTTCCTTAGTTTATCATTAATCCATCCACATTTGAATTTAAATATGATAAAAATCATAAATAACAAAACTGAAAGAAATAATGACAAACTCCAAAATTGATAACGGAGTTCACCAATTTGGCTACGTCTCCGGGTTAGCTTAAATGACAACCGATCCATTTTTAAATATATTGCAAGTACAATATAAAAATCACAACACAAAATGAATCTGAACCTGTAACAAATCCTGAAGGACCTAAAAATTTGAACCAAAAATGCCCTCCATAAATAGATCCAACAACACAAGTTTCTCCTGTTTGTCCGAGAACTCATCTCCAATGAAAGTTGACTAAAAAATCTCTCAATTGGGCTCAAAATGCCATAAGGAATCCATAATCTAAAACTCCTCTCTATGGTTTTAGCACATATCTCTAGTTTTACACAATAATAAAATGTTTAAAATCCCTTTGGAATGACCTCTTACAAGCCAAAAATGGCTCAGCATTTACACAAAGTCAAAATTGACCTCTTCAAATACCAATTCACACCTTTTATAACACTTACAAAGGCATCGTGCATAGTGGTTGGCTAAGCCTTATCATTTTGTTGCATAAGTTCGGGTTCAATCCCCACGCCCAGACTTTTTGGCATTCATGTGGACTTGGGTTTAAATCCACATCCCATTTAGGTTAAGGAATTTAAAATAGGATTTAAATAAGGTTTGGATATGTTAAATGGCTATGGCCACATCCACATTTTTTTGTGATGTTTGGGAATAACATCCCTCGTCGAGTTCATATGTGATTGTTGGTTGAGTTGGGTTTGAATGGCCTTGTACCATGAGTTGGGGTTGTTTGTTGAAGCTCGACGTGTTGGTTAAACGGCTCAAGTGTGGATGGTGTGAGTGGCTCGATTGTGTACATGTGGATAATGTAGCTTGAGGATTTACAACCAACTTGGAAAATGAGTTGAGAATGAGGTAGGTGAGGCCACGTGGTGGCCTGAGGACCCACCATGTGGACCTCTCCAAAATCTCCACATCACATGAGGCTCCTATCCTGCCACATGTCAGCACCACAATACACGACATAATATGGCATAAAACTATAGTGTAATTGGAAAAATTAAAATCACACTAATATACCATGAGGACCGGGTCCCCTTTTGAAACAAGAGTGGATCCCATTGTTGAAACCCAAATTTTTACACATCTATCTAATAACAGAGAATAAAACTCACATCCACAATCATTTTTTACCTCGATCAACTCTAAGTTACGCAAACAGGCTCTGTGCACGAGCTGGGGTACTATTTGACTTGCACTTCATTATTTAACCTATTTAACCTTGAACTTTGACTCGTGATATCGGGAGCATATGGTGTCCAATTCACATGTTCCAATTAGAGTTGGAAATATATCAAAGTGCTCTTCCATACTGTAATAGATTAGGGAGAATTAGGGATATTCTGACTATCCATAATGTCCTTTGGATCATCCTCGCCGACCAACCACATACTTCTAGTGATAATTTACATATGTGAACTTTCCCATATTCACACTTTTCACCTCCGATAACCTCACATTGGAGTATCACTAAAAGTACATTTCATAGTAGACAACTTCCTTGGATACATGTTATTTGACCAGTTGTTTGGGTGTACATGTGTGTTGAAATTTTTTTATATTCTAAATTTTTTACACCTGTGGGAGGAAATTACTTTATGTTGGTTATTGATTAAATTTGTGTTTTGGTTTGGCTAGTGGCACACTAATGTTTTTTATGTGGTCTTTGGTGTAACATTTTCTCATGTATTTCTAGTGGTATCACATTGTGAAAAGGCACCAATAAGTGGAAGGTCTTCCCTAACCATAGATGCATAGATAAGTAGGTGTGATAAGTTATCGAGTAGGTTGATAAGAAAGTGTGCATCTCCCACCAAAGGTGAGATCTCTTTGTGTAAATTTGAGGAAGGACTACCCATCACTTTTCCTAGCCTTAGCCCCTAGTCACGGCCATCCTAAAGGGGCTTAAATCAAGAGAGATAAATAATAATAATGTGGCCAAACAATTTATTTTTAAACGGCACATGAAAAATAATTAAATTTGAAAGTAAAACTTAATAAGCATAACTTTTTGCTGACAACTCTTTTTGAAGCATTATGTTTTTTGAAGGTGTGTGTTTTTTGAGATCTTTGAATTGGTGCTAATTTCATTTTCTTATTCATCCTCTATGATACAATTTTAAGATTTGGAATTTTTTATTCACACTACATTATAAAGTATCATATCTAGGAGTAATTTAATAATAAACTAAGATAAAAGTTCTATTTTAGGTGTTTCATCATGGGTTTTGGTATTAAATTCCATTGTTCTATTGTATGGCTAAATTAAGAGAACTAATTATCCTATAAACAAAGGGATACAAGATCACTACATATTGCATGATCTAATGCCCTATCTTCCTAGACTCATTCTTGAGCCTAATGAATACTAGTAGAAGATGAATTGGTTGAACAAAAATGACATGGTATATGAACTGATATGTCTCACTATTATTGAATATATTTAACATCATCTTGCACACATTAAGTGCTCTTTCATTGTTTGGACATTCATCTAGCAGTTCTATGGAGACCACAATTATTCATTTGAAAGTGACATTTCGTCATAAAACCATTCATATGTAGATGATACTGAGACTTCTACTGATCCTCCTAATTTTTACAACCTATCCATGGTTGATGATATTTATATTTTACCTATTGCTACTTTAGAGTCTAGAATCAAGTCTTTGAGAGCTTCTTGTGATTCTTTATAGCAAATTCACGACATCCTCATGCACATGTTACTACTTTAGATTTCAAATTATATTCTTCGAGAGGTTCTAGTGATTCTTTATAGCAGGATCATCACATTCCTCTTATACATGAGGCTACTGTAGAGTTCATAGTCACTTCTTCTAGAGATTCCAGTGATTCTTTGCAGTATGATAATCAAATTTCTATTATACTTGTTATTAATTCATAGTTTAGAGTCACTATTTGAGAGATTTTAGTGATTTTTTACAATAGAGTCATAACATTCACAATGTATATGTTTCTATTTCAAAGTTCAGAGTTGCTTCTTTGAGGGTTTCCGATGATTTTTTGTAGTAGGATCAAATATGTCTTCTAGATTCACCTCATTACGACTCATGCCTACTCGAAATCACTTCTTTGTTTATGGAGCCCCACATTTTAGATATAGATGATGTCATCGAGGAAATTTTTCTCCTCTTTTAGGACATTCCTCCATCTCTTTTCGTTTCATCAAAGTTTATATTTTCTTCCTTGCGGGATTCCAGTGATTCTCTACAACGATATATTCCTCCATCACATGTTGTTTCATCAAAGTTCGGGGTTTTTTCTTGATGGATTCTAAGGATTATCTACAAAAAGACATTCCTCCATTACTTTTATTTCATTAGAGTTCAAATTTTCTTCCTTGAGAGCTTCTAGTGATTCTCTATAGTAGGGTCTTCCATATCTATATGATCTGCTTCATTGAGAGGTCTACTTACTAAACATTTCATATTTTTTTTGTGTACTCTCACCTTTTATATCTTGATGGTACTATTAAGGATATTTATCCTCTCTTTGATGAAAACTCTAATATAGTTCCTTATTCTAATTTGGTTGTATTTTCTCTGCCACTATATGCTTACATGGTGACATCACTTGCACTTCCTAAATCCTATGATTCACCTCCATCATCATACATGCTGACACCTTCTGCAAGAGTACTTTGTTCTTGGTTTAGTTATCATATCCATGTTGTGAACCATGTTGAGTCATATTTGGTACCTGATTTGATTCATCAATACTTGTCAAATTTGAGCATTAAATTTGTTGAGAAAAATTTGGAGATATTCTTCATTTCCTCTACCTTCAATCCATTGTATTTCAATGCAAATGTTTAAAATAACTCCCCTAGTTATTTTGACAGCTTGCAGTTCCATTATGGCTCTGAGTTCAAGTTTTTAGGTTGCGCATACCACTAGATTTCTACCTTGGAACATTTACATGGATGCAGTTCTTCACACGCACCCTTGCACACCCTTCCTGCTTCTTCCTTGTGTTTTCTCTTCCCTTCGCTTCCTTCCTTGTGCTTTTACCCTTTTCATTTAGTCTTATATCCCTTTTTTTTCCCCTTTGCGTGCATTCCTTGCACATTTGATTTCTTTCCCCAGTCACTGCACAATCCTTGTGCGCGTCCTTGGACTTTATTTGCATTTCACTAAGTCCCTAACATGACTTCCCCATGCATTCCCTTCCTTCCTGAGTCCCGCACATCCCCTCACGTGCACTCATTTTCCCCTTCACTTTCTGCCTTCGCGCACCTTCCTTGTTCAATTGCTTTCGCGCATCCTTGTTTTGTACCCCCTTCATCCTCACATACTTGCATACCTTTTCAAATATACATCTTTTCTTCCCACTCCTCACACACCCTCTTATGTGTGCTCACACACTTTTGCATTCTTCTTTCTCGTGCCTCTTTCTCTTGTGCACACGCTAAGTGCAATATTCTACGCCAGTCATTGAGTGCCACATGTCAACTTGTTAGTTGAGTGCAAAAATATCAACCTATCAGAACGTGTCAGATGTACGTTGAATCCTCACATCAAATGAATACATAACACATGGCAGAAAAGACAAAACGAGTAGAAAGTCAACTAAATCCTTCAGCCGACCAGATCATGACATGTGTCTTGCATGTTCAACTTGTACTATGAACTTCAAATCACCATAAATTTTGATACAGATCCCATATTCATATGCTCTTGGTCTTGTTGGAAAGATGTTGACGTGGGATACACACTGGGATTTTCAAAATCATATTTTGGGAAGGATTTGGTAAGTGAAATGGGGAAACATGACTTTGGCTATTAATGAACAAATTCAGTCGACTCAACCACCCAGATTTGATTAGATTTAATCTCCGTCCTTCTTCCACAAGCTAAGATGACACAGGGAGGCAAACATGACAATGATACAAGAAAATTTATAGGCATTTATTTCTGGTTGGATTTGAAAATCCGAGTTTCCCTCTCTTTCCCCCCTCTTCTCTTCCCCTTTCTTCTATAAATAATTGAACAATGCTCATTGTAAAAGGTTGGACCCTCTTGGTTTGTTAAGAGAATTATTTATAACATTATTCCTTTACATTTTGAGCTACAAGCCTCAGATATTGTTCCTTGCGTGTGGATACCCACCTCTTTCACCATTGTAATCGACTATGCATTATTTGGAAGCAATAAAATCTTATTTTGTGGCTATTCTCTACCATAGTTCGCATTTTATTACATCTTCTTGTGTTTCCCTTGCATTGTTTGTTTGTTGCACATATTTTGTGTCCCTTGTAGGTTTATTTTCTATTGTGCTCCATGGAAATGAGTGCGAGTGTTGTTTCAGACTGTGGCATGCTTTCCTGTCCTCCATGTGTGCATTGAACCTTGTTTTCACTCAGCAGAGAGTGTTCACCCCCCTTATTTCTGGTGATATCACATCCCCTTAGTTTAGGTTTCCCTTTCATGCATATCCTTCTCACCTTGGTCCCTTGGAATCTTAGAGTAGTGATAGGTAGTTGCATTTCCCTTCATAGGAGTAGTTTTAGTAGTAGAATTATGTAGAGGAATCCAACCTTCTCTGGAGGTCTGTCTCAAGTGAAATTTCCACAACTTGGAGATAGTCCCATGTTTCCTTAAAGCCCCAGTTCATCATGATCTGGGACAAGTGAAATTTTGAGCTCCAACAACAACATTGGGCATTCCTTATTGGGATGCAGTCTTCACTGATTTTTCACTGCAATAAGATTCTTCATCTTTAGGATCTATTGGGAGTTCATGAGACTTCATCTTCTGGGGGGATAACTAGTTATCTCTTATTCTCTTCTTTCTCTCTAGTTTTGAGGGGATTATTTATGTTATTCTACATGGATTATCTATTGAGGGGGATATATTATATGCACTTCTATTTTCTATCTTTTAGGGAGAATTTTTTCCTATGGGTTTTCTCCTTTTCTCCACTTCATGAGATATGTTATTGTTCTTGGGTAACTCATTAGGCCTTATTTCTAGGACCCATTTCTTCTACCCACCTAAGCTATGTTTAAGGGGGGTGTTATTGTATATTTTTATTCCATTGCATGGATTTTCCTACACATGTATTTAGGTTTCTTAGGCGTTGGCATGATTAATGTGAGTTACACTTCTTCACCTTTTTATGGTAGTCACACTTCCCCACTTCTTATTTAAACACCTCTTGTAAACATATTTTTTACACATATGCAATTGTAATACAAGCTATATTTTGGCTCATGTTTGTTCCCTCTCTCTTACAACATTTATCTCTTTGTGCATTCATATTTTTTCACTACTCAATCTTGGCCCACATTCTCACAAAGTGTTACCCATTTAGAGAAGTATACATTAAGTTAACATATTGGATAATGAATTGAATATTGAAAAATTATTAATCTATGTAGATATATTGTGCAAGAAAATATATCCCAATTCTACAAAGATCAAATGTTTAGGTATTGTTGAACATGGAAAATAACAAATTGTACATTCTGTTCATTCCATAAGGATGGGAACAATTCAATAGGATGAATACAACAATATGATTCCCAACTTTGGGAATGGAATAATATGTGAAAAAAGTATAACTCCCCACCATTAGCTTGGTTGAATCAATGAAAATTCCATAGTATTATCTCAATTTATGGTAAAGGTATAAAATATATAGAAAAATAAATGAAATGCCCCTACAATGTAAGGCATAAACACGATTCCTTTCCCTTACTAATTATAATTAGTTTCCAATTCGTATCACTTGCAATGCTCTATAATCAACTTGATAAGTAAATGTTAGATTCTTTTATCGATATTCTTGAATTTTAGTTTAAGCACTATAATGATCTTGAAATAAATAAATATTTACATGCTTTACACGATAAATGAATCTTACATGACTATGAATGTATTTTTTATTTCCTTGAGTGTACTCTTGGAATTTTTTGTTTATTAAATTCTTGAATTTACATTAGGGCCCTATTGAAATGAGTTCTAAATATAATGGGCTAGAAAATACAATTAAAAAAGGCCAGAAACCTAGGGGCTTTAAAAAGGTTAGAAAAACCCACATAAAGGAGATCATAACTATATTTGTATGAATGTGGTAAACTAGAAATGTACCATTATTTTTATATAAAATTTCCATAATACATGAAAACATGGTAGAGAGATAAATCCATTGAACAAAGAGAAAATATGATCATGTGGATTCGAAATCCACAAGGATCACATTGTGGACACCAAAATTGGGTCATAAACCATGACCCTTTTACCCCACATTAATATTAGTTTAATTATTTATAATTAAATTAATACCCATGCTCACAATATTAATTATTTAATTACCTTAATTAAAACTAATTTCCACCTCACCTAGACACGTCACCCCACCACCTTACATAGTCACCTCATCACAAACGTATTTTTAGCATATTTTCCCTTTACTAGGACTCAACACTCACTCACTATAACTAACTAAGACTTAGTCCTACCTACCTTAATTAACTAAGACTTAGTTCAAACCTAAAATCACATGCTTGTTCTTCCTCTAACCACATTCCTGCTTATCTAAGCGCAACATTCCATTTTGATATGGGAGAATAGACAGAGCTGGCAAAAAAGATTGCCAAGATCTATCATTCTTAGTAAACCTAGGATTTCCCGCCTAAACTGAAGCCAGTGAACCCTAAACCGATGCTAGTTACCCTAAATCATTGTCGGTTACCATATATCCATTTTGGTGAGAGGTTGGCCACATTCTCGAGTTTTAGAACAAAGGAGATCTACATGCAAGAAAGAACCAGAGCCCTTTCGCACATCCAGACAGCCATAACCAACACCAAGACGGATCCGAAGGTATTTGCATTCATGGTAGCATTCCAGGAAGCACTGCCGTAGCACTGAGCACCATTCCACAAATCAACCATCACCATCATCCAACCATCAAATCTGCAAACACCAGTAAGTGTATCTCTAACTTACATCATTTCATACTTGTCTAGATTGCAAAGTTTCTTCATCTCTATTTATCAGCATCTATTTACATTTTCATCCGACCCTTGTTACCTTCCTGTGAACCCAACCATTCCATCACCCACAATCATTTAATCACCTATACTGGATTCCTGAATACCTCTGAGTACTCCCAACACCTCCATAGACCTAACTATCCCCCTTACCATCTTTGTTCAATCTCAGACAAACCCCCAAAATCCAGTTTATTGAATATATACCATCCCACCTTAACCCTCATCGTTTCCCTCTTAACTGTCATCGGTCACACCTCACCGAATTCAGTCTCTATATTTGGTAATCCTACCAATAACATAAACCTAATAACCTACATTCAAGTAACCCAAACTACCCAAAACTTGACCCTGACCTGTTCGAGCACCTTGACTACCTACCCTCCTTCTAGATATGATCACAACCTAGCCTGTTATATTATATTTTATTATTGTATTTGGATGAGATACCTAAATCATATCAACTATAGTAGGGTATTATTTATTTACGTCATTTCTTACGTTAAGTCGTATTAAACAATGGGTTGACTGCGACCAAGGAAGTACCACACTTCTTGGATCTAGCACATGCTAGGTAGCCCACTGACATATATTTTAAAAATCTCTTTCGTGGTCTTGTTTTGTATTTCAGGTAGTTCCTCCTAGCCAAAAGGAAGTTCACACGATCAACATTGGATCAAGAACTCAGAACGCGTGCATAACCTCCAACCAACCATCACAACATGTATTCCTCCTTGGTCCATACCCTTATCTATTTCCTCAAATCCATAAAGAAATTGATGAAACATTTTGGCACGCTCAATGGGACCCATCCTAGGTTCTTTTTCATTTTATTCATTCCTAGGTGAAAGTTGTGTGTTTGTTTCCCTTTTGAAAAGCTTCCACATGAATTTTCTTCTTTGGAATCTTCCCCCTCTTTCTATTTTCTAAAAGCAATCTTGTTTTTGGTACTTTACAAAGAATACACCTTTCTTTCATCAACATTGCTTTTGTTACGCCCTTAATTATATAACTTACATGGGATGGATATAGCCGATTTGTTGCTATCATAACTTAATATCATGATGTATCTCTTTTATATATGATCTATTATCATTGGTTGGTCGGCCTTGCTGATGGCCATAGCATAGGAATAGTATAAATAGGGGTTATAGGTAGTGGATGATCATTATGTTGAGTAGTTGAGTCTTATTATATGTTTGGAGGTTGCCCCCTCGAAGTGGCCAAGCTATTATACTTTCATATTGAGAGAATTTATCTGCAATATTGTGTTATTTGGTGTTCTATTGCTGGTGATAATCATAATTAATCAAGTAATTTCATTACAAGTGGTATCAGAGCTTGATCTCGGCCAGGACGTGTCAAACCCTAATTCTGAAGGTTCGGCTATATCTCAAGATTGGTAGCGAATTTTTCTGCAATTTTTTTGTGGTGAGGTGAAATAAGTCAAGTAAGCTTCTCTCCAAATTTCAATAAGTTTTGACTTGTTTTGCAAAATTTATTATGGTTCTATATTTATTCATAATTTGGCTCCCTAGGGTGTAATTTTTGGAAAATTTTCAAATTTCTTATATTTTCGGAAACCCCTCCAAAAAATAGCTAGGGTTTCTTTTTTATAAATTCCTATATTCGGCCAAAAAAATTATGAAACCCTAAACCCTAAAATTCTTCCCTATTAAGTCTACCCCTAGGCCCAAACCCTTCGTCATGGCTGGTAGATCTACCTGAGGCCAAGGAAAAGGACAAGAAACTCTAGGAATGACCCCAAATAAGGAAGATATGGCTTCAGATTCTACTGGTTCGGGAGTATCTGAGGTGGTCATCCAACTTCAGGAAAGGGTAAACAATATGGTGAGTAAGGATGACCTTAATGTTGAGCTTCATCAACTGAAAGGTAGCCTTAGGAGTGAGATTCAGAAGGATTTTCATGCAATGCAGCAGGAGTTGTTGAATGCTATTTCTAATACAACTTCCAATGCTAGTCATATGGGTTCTACTAGAAATGGTCACACAGATCCAAATCACTCAAATCAGGGAGGATCCTTTAATCATTCAAGTGGATCTTCTCACCAATGGAGGGGCATGATTCCAAAAGTTGAAATGCGTAAATTTGATGGAAAGGATCCACTCAATTGGATTACCCAAATGGAAAATTTCTTTGATCTCCATCAGATCCCAGGAGGACAAAAGGTAACTGTGGCATCCTTATACCTAGAACCTGATCAATTTGTTTGGTATCATTGGTTATGTGCTCAAAGGTAGAAGAATGGCCTAAATGTCACCTGGATAGTGTTCACTGAAGAGCTTCAATTACACTATAGTTCTAGTGTTTCTGAGAATTACTTCAGCCAATTAGCAAAGTTACGCCAAACTGGTTCAGTTAAGGAGTATGTCCATCAATTCCAAACTTTGTCCTTGCGTGTGGAGGATATTACAGAAGAGTATTTGAATGACCTATTTCTTGGGGGTCTTAAGGACCACATTGAGCATGAGGTACATGTTTAACCCACTCAAGGTTGTTGATTCTATTATCATGGCACGTCGAGTAGAGGAAAAATTTCTTTCCAGTAGAAGGCAGACCTTTTCTAGCATAAAATATCGTAACACCTTGTCTCCTTCTTACCCTCGGCCAATTCGGTTGACACCTCAACAAATTGAAGAAAAAAGAGCCAAAGGGTTATGCTTTAACTGTGATAGCAAATATGGACCAAATCATAAATGTTCTGAGAAAAAATTGTTCTACATTGAAGGATCTGGTGATGAGGAAGAATATGAGGCAACATCAACAGAGGAAGTGGAAAAATTAGAGGAAGAATCTGGAGATCCTCAGCCCACTATTTCATGCCATGCTCTATCAGGTATTAGTACTCCACAAACCCTTCAAGTTGTGGGTTATCTTAAGAAGCAGAAGGTAACAATCTTGATTGATTCAGGGAGCACACATAATTTCATCAATCATAAGTTGGCAACAAGACTAAATTGTTTCATCTACCCAGCACCTGAATTTCAAGTAATGATTGCAGATGGTGGCACAGTCCAATGTTCAGGTAAATGCCATAAAGTCAAAATCATGATGGGTGATTACACATTGGAATCTACGATGTTTGCTATTCCCATGGGTGGAGCTGATATTGTCTTAGGTGTTCAGTGGCTCACTACCTTGGGCACCATAGAGATAAATTTCCAGGAATTGTTCATGCGCTTTCATTCTGAGGGTAAAAAATTTGAACTTCGAGGTCTACAAGCTAAAGATCCTCTAGTGGTGAGTTCTCACCAAATGCAGAAGATTCTTAAAAAGGGGTCTGAAGGTTTTGTAGCACGATTATTCTCTATAGAAGTCCAACCGCAAATGAAGGTATTGCATCCTGATCTTCAAAAGGTTATTAATCAACATGTAGTTGTCTTCAAGGAACCAAGAGGATTGCCACCTGAAAGAGAGCATGATCATGCTATTCAGTTGATTCCAGGAAGCCAACCCCCCAACATCAGGCCTTATAGATATCCATATGTGCAAAAGAGTGAGATCGAGAAGATGGTGGAGGAAATGTTGGAAATGGGTATTATTCGTCACAGTCAAAGTGCCTATTCTGCTCCCGTGGTGATGGTGCATCGCAAGGATGGAAGATGGCACATGTGTCCAGATTACAGAGAGCTTAACAAGTTCACTATCAAAGATAAGTTTCCTATTCCCGTCATTGATGATTTATTAGATGAGTTGCATGGTGCCATTTATTTTACAAAACTAGATCTGTGTTCTGGGTATCACCAAATTAGAGTCAAGCAAGAAGATATTCATAAGACAACTTTCAGAACTCATCAAGGCCATTATGAATTCCTAGTGATGCCATTTGGCCTTACCAATGCTCCCTCCACATTCCAAAGCTTGATGAATTCAGTATTTAGACCATTCCTAAGAAATTTTGTCTTAGTATTTTTCGATGATATACTCATCTACAACAAATCGTGGGAGAAACACTTACATCACGTCAATACTGTCTTAGAAGTCTTAGAGAAACATCAACTTTATGCCAAGCCTTCAAAGTGTTCTTTTGGGGTACAGGAAGTGGAATACTTGGGCCATATTGTTTCTCATGAAGGTGTTAAGGTGGACCCTCACAAGATCCAGGCCATGGTGGAATGGGAAACCCCAAGAACCCTCAAACAATTACGAGGTTTCTTAGGTCTCACAGGGTATTATCGTAGATTTGTCAAAAACTATGGCAGTATAGCAGCACCACTCACAAAATTATTGAAGAAGGACTCCTTTCAGTGGAATGAGGAAGCATCTAGGGCATTTGAAAAATTGAAGGTAGCTATGTGCACCACTCCAGTATTGGCAACCCCAGATTTCTCCAAAACTTTCGTAGTTGAGTGCGATGCTTCAGGAAATGGAATCAGAGCAGTACTAATGCAAGAAGGACACCCCATTGCTTTTGAGAGCCGACAACTAAAAGGAAAGAATTTGTTAAAACCCACATATGAAAAGGAAATGATGGCAATACTACATGCAGTCAAACAATGGAGACCATACTTGATGGGTAGACATTTTAAGGTAAAAAATGATCATGATAGTTTGAAATATTTCTTAGAACAACGTCTATCTTCAGAAGAACAACAAAAATGGGTCACTAAGATGTTGGGATATGACTTTGAGATTGTTTATAAGAAAGGAAAGGAAAATTTGGTCATTGATGCTCTGTCTAGGAGGGATGAGTCCGCCGAAGCATTGTTATGTGCCATCTCTATACTACATGCAGATTGGGTAGATCAAGCACGAGAAGAATGGAAGAAAGATGCAACCACACATACTCTCATTCAAAATCTCCAGGAAGATCCATCCATATCAGATCAATTTATATGGAAGGGGGATACATTGTGGTACAAAGATTGGTTATATCTATGTAAGAACTCTACACTTAAACACCATGTTCTTTCAGAGCTACATTCTTCTCCAATAGGTGGCCATGCTGGGGTCCTGAAAACATATCATAGAGTTAAGAAGGATTTATTTTGGGAGGGGTTGAAAGGAGATGTTCAAAAATTTGTGGCAGAATGTTTGGTTTGCCAAAAAAATAAGGGCGAGACCATTAAGACACCTGGTCTTCTCCAACCTCTGTCTATTCCTAGTGAGAGATGGGAAGAGGTATCAATGGATTTCATCACAGGATTACCTAAATCAGAAGGGAAAAGTGTCATCATGGTCATGGTAGACAGACTTACCAAATATGCTCATTTTTGTGCCATGGCTCATCCTTTCACAGCTAGTGGCATTGCCATCTCTTTTATGGATACAGTTCAAAAGCTCCATGGCACGCCAAAAATTATAGTAAGTGATCATGATCCAATATTTACAAGTAACTTTTGGACTGATTTTTCTCTTGTCTAGGTACCCAACTAGCCCAGACTTCCTCTTATCATCCCCAATCAGATGGGCAAACTGAGGTGGTAAATAAATGTTTAGAGGGATATCTTCGATGTTTTACTTCAGATAAACAAGAATGTTGGGTGCAATGGTTGCCACTGGCAGAATGGTGGTACAATACTTCATTTCATACCTCCTCCAAAATGTCTCCATTTCTGGCACTTTATGGGTACCATCCTCCATCACTCATATCTAGCTTGAAGGTCAAACCAAAGGTGAGAGCAGTCGAAGATCACATTCAGCATCAACATGAGGTACTCTCTAGTCTTAGAGAAAATTTGGCATGGGCACAAAACCGTATGAAGCAACAGGCTGATCAACATAGGAGTGAGCGACACTTTGAAGAGGGAGACTTTGTTTTTGTAAGGTTACAGCCATATAAGCAATTATCCTTGAAACAACAACAAAAGGATAATAAGCTTGCTCCTAAATACTATGGTCCTTACCGAGTTTTGCAGAAAATTGGTAGTGTGGCATATAAGCTAGAGCTCCCTCCAGGAAGTAGAATACATCCAGTCTTCCATGTTTCTTGCTTAAAGAAAGTTATTGGGCAGCACATTTCCACCCAATCAGTGCTTCCAGAACTAGACGAGGAAGGAAGGATCATATTGGAACCTGAAGGCATTCTTCAGACACACACCAAAAGACTGAGGACCAGAGTCATTACCGAGTACCTGATCAAGTGGAAGAATATGAATATTGAGGATGCATCATGGGAAGATGAAGCATTCATGCAGCAACATCTAGGGCTTCCCAACATTGGGGACAATGTTGCTTTGAAGGGGAGGGGCATGTTACGCCCTTAATTATATATCTTACATGGGATGGATATAGCCGACTTGTTGCTATCATAACTTAATATCATGATGTATCTCTTTTATATATGATCTATTATCATTGGTTGGTCGGCCTTGTTGATGGCCATAGCATAGGAATAGTATAAATAGGGGTTATAGGTAGTGGATGATCATTATGTTGAGTATTTGAGTCTTATTATATGTTTTGGAGGTTGCCCCCTCGAAGTGGCCAAGCTATTATACTTTCATATTGAGAGAATTTATCTGCAATATTGTGTTATTTGGTGTTCTATTGCTGGTGATAATCATAATTAATCAAGTAATTTCACCCTAGAAGACACTAAATTCACTTGTAGGATTATAGTGTTTTTTCTTAGTTTATTTGTTCTTGACTTCATCATTTTGAGTTGTGAGGTCATATATTCTCCATTTCCAAAACTTAACTTGCACACTCCATAATCATAGTTGGTGTATTTCAGATTGTTTCTGAGTGTGTCAAGGCCTGATTTTTTACCATATTCAGACTTCTGGGTTGGTGTTTCATTCAAATTTAATTCACAAAAGGAATTTTTTTTCTTCACTTCTTCAGATTTCACAGTAACCAGTGTCATCATCTAGGAACCATCATTTTCTCATCTGACCATCATTGGTTTACCTGAATGGTGTCGGTTACCTATGCTTTTGGTTAGTTTACCCAAAAAATCTCATCTCATCTTCTCTCTTTGGCCCTTTTAAAGTCTCTAGACTATCATCATATTCCTCAATATTATGATATTATTGACTCAAATACAGCTATCTCATTTCATTTTTCATTTTCTATCTCATTGGCTAACTAACTTTGCTCAAAACTGGTTTTAGTTCATTTTCCCACAGTAATTGGTATTGGTTACCTATAATTGTCATCTGTCCCATCAAATTATCAGTTGGCCTTAACTGGCATCAGTCGATTTCCCTGTTTTGATTTTAATCAAAACACTTGACCAAATTCACCTCTCATAATCAATTCCTTTTCCATCCCTATTATTTCACCTGTGTCATTTACAGAATATAGTTAACCTGATATACACTAATTCACATGGTGTTGACTCGCAACCAAACTAACACCTCTTATTTCATGCTAGCCATTTAGCCACTCCCACCTAGCCTATCACCTCCTTCCATCTTATCACCTATGGATCCAACTCATCCTATCACCATTAATACCGAAGATGAGGAGTTTGCAAGACTCCTTGATTAGAATCCCACAGCCCTCCGAATACTATCTTGTTCATTCATTCTACCTGGGATTCCTCATAGGTTAGTTAATATATGACATGCCCATATCTATCCCTCCTACTCTCACCCCCACCTCTGCCTCAACTAGCACCATCTCAATGCTACCGTCATCCACTTTACCACCTGTGGTGTCTCAGCTAGGTCCCACAACCTACCTATAACTACAACATCTATGTCATCTATCACACCCATGATGTCAATTGTTCCCTCCAACAACCACCTTAAGTATAGCCCCATCTGCACCCACTACCTTCACATATACCTATTACATCACAACCACCTCTGGTGTCAGTAACTTACATTTCTTTCCAAAACCTCATCCTTTCTATCCGGCAGTCCTTATCCCCATTCACCACTAGAGTTGTTACAACTACCTCACCCACTTACACATACTACCAACAACCCCCAACCTCATCTATCACTTATTCTGGCTATGATCCACCTACATCTATTCCTCCTTCATAGTTCTCATACTCAGCACTACCATACACTAGCATACCACCCACCTCATACATTTGACATCAACCCCCTTTTTCTGTAGGGGCACCCATTCATCACAACCTACCAATGACCTCATTCAGATGATGATGGAAAAGATGCAAACCTTAGAAGCATCTATTTCTGTCTCACATAATTATTTAACTTATGATGAAATTTGTAACGATCCTATCCATCCATCTATTCCCATTCATCCCTACCCTATGCATTGGGAAATGCCTAAATTCAATCACTTCAACAGTAAAGAAAGCCCACAGCAACACTTGTGGTCATCAAACATGGGTGCTACCTAATCACCCATGATGATGCTTTGTTCCTACGAACCTTCCCAATGTCCTTGACAGGACCAACATTGGATTGGTATAGTGGACTACCTAGACATTCCATTTATTCCTTTAATCAAGTAGCCCAAGATTTCTTAGACCATTTTTCAATCAATGTTATCAAGAAAGTCACCATGACCGATCTCTATTCAACATGACAGTATGAAGACAAATCTATCACAGATTTCATTTCCCACTGGCAGAGTCTTATCAACCAATTAACATTCCAGCTACCTCAAACTGAACTTATTGAGTTTTTCACTAGAGCTTGTGCTAGACACATCTCACCAACTCTATAGGTACAAACCTTCTGAACCTTTGATGAAGTGTTCACCATGGCACGAAAGCTGGAAATTCATGCCATTGAAGAAAATAAAATCCAATTACAAAACAAGAACACCCCGTTAAAATCAAATGACTCTTCTTCATCTTCAAAACCTCAAAATAACTATTCAAAAGGCCAAAGGATCTGCCAATGTGGTAGTCCTCAAGGTGCGGTCCACCTCATCCTTATAATAAAGCCCAACCTTCTTCCAATCTTTCCCCTATCTAGGCCTTTCAGCTCTAGCGGGAGCAGTGGAAGTACACTTCGATTGGAGAGCCCTATTCTTCAGTCTTGGAAAAGATTCTTAAAGATGGAGCCATTACACTTCCTCCCATAAAACCTCATACAGGTTTTGATCCTTCTCATCCTATGCCTGCATGGTATAAAGAACATGACTACTGTAATTACCATCGCGTCAAAGGCCATAGTGATGGTAACTGCATAACTTTTAAGAACATTGTCCAAGAGATGATAGATAATGGAGACCTTGTCGTAGACAACCCAAACATGCCAAAAATCAAAATTTGCACATCTTTAAAAATTGTTTCCCTAACCATAAACCATCATCTAATCAAAATAGTGAACCTTCATCCAGTGACAACAATGTCCATGAAGTTCCATGTGGTTTTTGATATCATACCAACCATTCCTCAAATCCCACCTATTTCATCTATTGAGGAAATTCTGGCACGAGCTCCTCTACCCACAGAGGAGCATACCTCTTCTACTCCTTCACCCACAGAGGAGTCCCCCTCATCTCCCCCTACTCTCACGGAGGAACCCACACTTTCTACTGATGTCATTTCACCATCTACCTCACAACCTACCAAACAGTCAACACTTTTAATTCTCCCATCCATAGGAGAATCATCATCACCTTCTCCTCCACCAAGGGAGAAGTCTACCTCACCCCACCTATTATCTCTCCTACCCATGGGATATTCTTCAGACATGCCACTACCTATTGGGGGAAGTTCTCCCTCAGCATCCCAGGACCCCATTGACATGATCTCAGCTCTTTTACCTATAGAGTCTGAGGCTAGCCAATTCCCTGTCTCACAAACATATTTTACAGGGATTGCCACCAAACCAATTCCATCTTCTTCTTCAGTAGTCCCATTTTCATGGCTGGCTGATCACTTGGATTACATTGATAATTCCATGCTCTGGGGACATCTTCGGCTCCCCTTTTCGACCCAAATGCAAATGTTGCCTGAAGATACTTCCATGATCTACCCAAAGGTATTTTCAGCAACCAGATCAATATTGACCATGCCTATTGAAACGGATTCTTCTTCATCATCTCTACCTACATCCAAACCTTTACCCATGACTAAAACCATTCCAAACCTAAAAACCTACCCACACCTATTTCTTCATCTATATCTAGACCCATCACTACCTTGGGTGTCATGCTGAAATCAAGCCTTACTCACCCACCTGTCAAATTAGACTTAGCCACATCTTCCCAAACCCACACCAAAATTATCCCTCCACCTAAAAGGAAAACCCAACCTTCTAGGCCACATACACTAGTCTCGCCTACCACACCTTTGTCACCTTCACCCCTTCCATCCATCCTAGGGCCCTATCCATCAACCCTGATCAGACAGTCTCCTACCCAAGGATAGTCAAAAGTAAACAACCTACTACTACATCATGATCCTTCGTTACACATCATTCACTCAAAAACCAAAAAAACCAAACTCCCTCACCCATGCAACTTTTTTCACCAATACCTCCACCAGTTACTATAACCCCAACCTTTCCTATACGACTTCAACCCATACCATCCACCCAACCTCTACCAACCACTTCCACCGTACTCTATTTCCCCCATGGGTAACCCATCCTCTTCCACCATCTACTTTCCCTTCTACATCACATACTCCCATGTCACCTTTACCCAAGAAGGTGCAACCCAAAGATAAGAATCCACTACCCTCTAATAAGGTAGTCAAACCAACAAAACCTTCCATTGCTAGCTCTTCTACCACACCTTTACCTAAGAGATGCCATCAAAACCTAAGACATACCACCTACCAAACTAGTGGCCCAACCCATTCCCCCTCCTATAAAGCCTCTTCCCTCACAATCATCCACACCTTTACCCAAACCCACACTCACTTCCCATTGTGATCCGTTAGCGGGGTCCTACGCCAACATTTTAACTAATCTCTTAGAGACTTCTGTCATCACATTACCACCACTTCAACCTTACGATCCTCTCAAACCCAAACCAAAAGGGTTTGATGAAACCAATATTTGTGCCTATCATCATGTGCCAGGACATGATGTAGAAAATTGTAAGGCTCTAAAAACCATTCTTCTCCAACTTTGTCCTCCTGAAAAAAATTGATGACGATGACCTTCTTGATGAGGACCATGTTCCACCTTCACCTGTCACCACACATCATCATCCTTTACCCATTCAGTGACCAGTATCTCCACCCCCACAACCCTTTTTTCCACCTCCAAAATTTGAGATCAACATGGTCCGTATTAGAGAGTTGGCCAAACACCACCCAAATGTCAGTGTGCCCTACTCATTTCACAAGGATCTTATCCCCCATTAGGTTTTTTCCCCTCATGTCGTTACACCTTTCATCCTACACCCTCTCCATCTACCTCCCCTCATATTAACATGGTTCAAGTTGCCACCTATGCTCAAAAAGAAAAAGGAAAAGAAAAAGAAACTAGCCCATCAACCAACCTTGTGCCCAATATACCATCTGCACCCACACCCAAAATCACCATTCATGGACCTACATACCCTATCTCTGATGGGTTCACCCATCGTACAATGATAAAACAATTACATCAGTCCCCTCTAAATATGTCTTTGTATGATCTTGTCCAAACTTCTGAATCTCATAGACAAGCCCTTATGGAGGTTTTGTAATCCATTGAAGTTTTACCTTGACCCCACACCAGTGGCCTCCATTATTACCCCTCACCATGTGGCCTCACTTACCAAATCATCTCCTTCTTCTACCCCCATGCCCACTCCTCAAGTCACCACCCTCAGCTTCTCTGATGAGGAGATTGTACCTCTCCAGTCAAATGACCCTGATCCCACCCTATTCATTTTTATCTATATCGATAACATACGCATATGACACGTCATGATCGATGGTGGTGCTAGTATTAACATCATCTCCTCCCACGTGTACAATCAAATGTGCATCCCTTCTAATTATATGCATAATAACCCAATTATGTTGTGCTCCTTCAATGATGCCATCACCTCCACCCTTGGCACCATTATCCTTCATATTCACGTAGGCCCTCGCACTATCCCAGAACTATTCTATGTCTTAGAGGGAGAGTTCCAGTATAACCTATTACTCAACAGACCTTGGATTCATGTCATGGGTTGTGTCCCTTCAACTTTACACTATTGTGTAAAATTTGAACATGAAGGACATAACTATACCATCCCCACTGACCCATCACCATTCAAAACTTGTAACATGTTGTACCAACCCAATGATGTACTTGTACTAGTCAAGGCATCTACCACTACCCCCACTTCTCCTTCACCCACAACCCCATCCACCAATGCTTCACCATCTCTCCCACATCTAACTCTTCAATTCCTACTATGCCATGTACCTCTACAAATGACCCATCTACTTCCCAACCAACTGATACCCCTCCTATCCCAATCATCTAGTGATTCATCTATCCCTGCTACCCACATATCAACTACTGATCCCTTAGAAGGTGTTTTTCAATGCCTCACTCTGGGGGAGTACCACCTATACAATATCGACACATTCCTCACTCCATAAGAGTATGGAAACCTACACCAGCACCCTTGTTATGACTACCACATAGGTGAGGTTTTTCCTTATGGTCCTCCCCACCTTCGCACTAATCTAATGTATGGGGGACTTGATACTGCCACTTATTCACCCGAACCTCCATCCCAAACATGACCATTTTCATCTGACCTCCAATCCCTTACTAATCGTCACTTCACCCACACTTTCCTTCACTATTGCACATGGAAAGGCTTTGGCTTCAGTTTTTACGAACAAGGCCGTCATACTATCATTTCATGTACCACCTGTAAACAAAATGACCATAGTGGCATTGGCTTTCTACACCATCTTCCAAGAAGGCCCGCATTAACCTCATTGAGGAAGATAAACCTTCTCCACCCCATTCACCAACATCACCACCTTCACCCATGGAGTCCATAGATCCTGAATCTATTCCTCCTAACTTTTTTTTTCGTAAAACATGATTTCCCTGGGACCTCTGACTTATCAACATGATGGTGAGGCTCCCTCTTCTCTCCCATTTCTGTATCCTGACACGATCGATGATGATACACCTTCTATTAATGCCATTCAATGTCAGAACGATGAGTCTATCCTCACCTACCTTGGTGCGGAAGATTCTTATATTCATCAGTCATTACCTTCTGAGATGCAAACCATGTTGAATGAATCGACTATTGAAATCAACATTAATACTCAAGATGACCCACACATTCTAAAGATAGGCCAATCTTTAGATGCTACTGAATACAGAAGCTTTTACTTCTTTCCTCTGGGACCATAGCAATGCTTTTTCTTGGTCCTATGCTGATATGCCCGGTATTGACCCAAACATTGTGGTCCACAATATCATAACCATTCCTGATGCCAAACCCATAAAACAAAGCTACGGAAAATGCATCCTCGCATTGCTCTTCTAGTCAAAGAAGAACTTCAGCACCTTCTCTCAGTTTCCTTCATCCTACCCATTGACTATCCCTAATGGATTTCTAACATCGTTCCTATCACAAAAGTGATAGGGGGACTCTGCATTTGCATGGATTTCCATGACCTCAACTTAGCTTGTCCCAAAGATGATTTTCCTCTACCAGGCATTGACCAACTAGTTTATCTCACCACCGACCATGAGATGCTATCACTCATGGATGGTTTCTTGGGTTATAATCAAATATTACTCACTCCAGAAGATCAACACAAAACTACCTTCATCACTCCTTGGGGACCTTCTGCTATCGAGTCATGCCTTTTGGCCTTAAAAATGTTGGTGCTACATATCAGCGAGCCATGACTTATATCTTCCATGACATAATGCATCACATATTGGAAGATTACGTAGATGACCTTCTTGCCAAATCCAAACATCAAGACGAACACCTACATTCCTTAAGGTCATCTTTGATCAGCCTCATCAAGTATTGTGTTCACCTTCAACTAAGAGGTGTGTCTTCATGGTTCTTTCAGGAAAACTCCTTAGATTCATCATTTCATTGTGTGGTATAGAAGTTGATCCTTATAAAGTAAAGGCCATTCTCGAAATGCCTCCACCTACTAATCTCTGTCAACTTCGGATTTTGCAAGGTAAGTTGCAATCCATTTGTCATTTCATCTCACAACTTTCCGACCGTTGTCAACCATTTCATCATCTCCTCAAAAAGGACGTCTCATTCAAATGGGGTGATGAATGCCAAAAATTCTGTGAATCCTTAAAACAATACCTTCTTCAACCACGAGTGCTCATTCCTCCTAATGATGACCAACCCTTTTACCTATACATTTCTACTACCAACCATTCCTTAGGTGTCATGCTCGCTCATTGCGATGAGTAACACAAAGAGTAAGTGGTTTATTACATAATCCATACCATTTTGGATGATGAAACTAGATACACCCATGCCAAAAAAATCTACTTATCCTTAGTTTTTGTCACCACCAAGCTTCTTCAATAACTACTCAACCAAAAAACCTTTGTCATCACAATACTAACCCCATTACATTACATGTACGCCAAACCCTACCAACATCAACATAATGCACGTTGGCTCATGCTTCTTGCAGAACTTGACCTTGAATTCATCCATCAAAAATATGTCAAAGGCCAAACCATCGCTGACCAACTTGCAGAGGCACCTCTTTCTAGAATCAACCCTCTAACTTTGATTTTTCAGATGAATCCATTACTACCCTCTCCTTTGATGATACCATTACCAAATGACCTTATTCTTTGATAGTTCCAAATGTCAGCATGGAGGTGGTGTAGGTGTTATCCTCATTCCTCTTGATGGTGAACCTATGCCTTTATCTTTCAAAATATATTTTGATTACACTAACAATATCGATGAATATGAAGCATTCGTATTAGGTCTTCAAACTATCATCACCCTCGATGTTAAATCCATTAATATATTTGGTGATTCTCAACTGGTTGTAAACCAGGTCAATGGTCTATACCAGTGTCATAATGAAATAATCCAAAATTACAAATGTCATGTCGACATACTTTTGACTACCTTTGACCGTTACAAACTTCAAACCACCCCACGTTCTACCAATAAATTTAAAGATACCATGGCCTACTTGGCTTCTCAGATACCCGCTTCGCATGCTATCTCTAAAATATTTGTCACAATACAAAGGTTATAATCACCCTCGTATTTATCTTAAGGTTTCAACTCCGTAGGAACTATTGTGGCTGACCCATGTGACCTTTGGTATAAGTAGTTTACAGACTACTTTTCCCATTCCATTCTACCTCCTAATCTCACTCATAATGGACAGCACACCTTTCTAAAAGGTGTCTCTCATTATGTTATCATGGGTGGTCTTCTTTATAAATGTAGCTTCGATGGTATTCTCTTACGATGCCTTACAAGTTTGAAATTCCTTACACCATCAAGGAAGTTCACAATGGAATTTGTGGAGATTACTTTAGTGGCTTAGCTGTCACTAAATTCATTCTTCACCTCGGTTATTATTGGCCAACCCTAAACCGTGACTATTGTGACTATGTCAAACATTGTGTGAAATGCCAGCAACATGATAACTTCATCACACACCTAGGCATGCCTTACAGGTCGCATGAGACCTTTGTCCTTTCTCTTAATGGGGTTTGGATGTTGATGGATAGATCAATCCTCATTCCTCACAACGCCACAATGCATAACACCACACTAAATGGGTAGATCCATTCCCACCTCATCTCTACATAACTGAGAAAATATGTGAATTCTAACTCACATCATTTTGTCAACTATCACTAAATGGGTAATTCAAAAACAAAACCATCTACAAGCCATCCAGCTCCCTCATTTCTACAAGACCCAAGAAATGCAAATTGTGAATTCATACAAAAGGATTGGCATTCACATTCCTTTGTCATTTTGGATTCACCTTCACTACTGCACCTCATCACTGATAATGGAAAGTAATTCAAAAATAAAACCCTAAAAAATCTTTAGTGATGCTTTTGGCATTCAACTCAGTTCAAATGTGCCTAAGAAAAATGTGTTCACAAACACACCTCTTGTCACCTTATTACCTGTCATCACCAATCAGTCACACCAATCCGGCACTATGATAATTCTTCACCGGGAACTCCTCGTGCTATGATTATTTACTAATGCACAGCCTTTAGTTTGGTGGATGTAATCTGGAAACAAAACAACAAACATAACACAAGAATACCATCGACTATGATAAGACAGAATGATGACAAATCTGAAATATCAAAGTAAATTATAATATTAACATGAAATTGTTACAATCTCACCCATGAGGTACTTCAAGTGTTATTGACTTCACTTGCCTTCCACCAATACTATGGGAGAAACTTTACAATTACACCTCTTAATGGCTTCTTCAACACACCTTTAAACTGATGGCTTCCTTTACACACTTCATACAATATTTCTCACTACTTCCTTCTATGCTAAATGAGGGGGGTGGCCTCTCTATTTATAGAACTTCCAGGCTTATCCATCTTATCTCTAAGATAGGATAAGAAATCCACTCTGACGAATCATATTCCATACCTTAACTCTTATCTGTACATGTAAGCTTATCTTTTAAGATAAGATAAACCTTATCATTTTACATGGGTTCCACATTTTTAGACTTTTTACAAATAAAATACACAAAATATTTATGACCTCACTCCTTGTCCTTATTACCAATATAATATTTCTAATTCCTAATCATGTAGACCCTACTTCTCTACTTACCCAAACTTTGACATTTTAACATTACCGGACCACTTACGACAAATATTTACTTTTTACCACAACATTCCTATTGTACTTTGACTGTTACCGTACTATACATTATTGGCGGCACGTACTGGCAGCGCCATTATCTTCTATCAGACGCTACTACTAATTACACTTAACAACATCCTATTCCTAATACATACATTAATGAAATAGAAATTACGGAGGAAAATTTTAGTGTCGACATCTTCCCCCTTCCTAGCTTCTACTCCATCCTCGGAGTAGACTATTCTGGTGCTTGGAAAATCTTCAACTTGTCGTGGTTGACCCATTTCGTAATGGGAGTGCCATCCAATTCCTCCAGTTGGTACGTACCATTTTCATGCACAGCTGCTATTTTGTAGGGCCCCATCCATTTTGGAAGAAATTTTCTCTGTCTTCTTTTTTTGTATCTGGAATCATATACTAGAACCAAGTCATTCACATGAAATGGAGACCACTGGATCTTTTGATCAAAGTATTCCTTCTGCTTCATTTTCTTCTTATGGCTTGTATCCTTTGCTATTTCCCTCATTTCCTCTAGCAAATGAAGATGTACCAACCTTTCTTTTACTGAATCACTTTCATCCATCCTTTCATTTTTCATAACTCTCACAGTGGGAATATCAAACTCAATAGGAAGAACTGGATCAATGCCATAGGCCAACTGAAATGGGGAGTATCTTGTTGCTGACTTTGATGTTGCCCTATATGCCCACAATGCTGCATGAATCCTTTTATCCCATTTATGTACCTGCAAGGCTGCATCTTTTGCTAGAATTTGACACAACACAAAATTTGTTCGTTCCACCTGTCCATTTGTGCTTGGCTTGTATGTTGTTGCCTTCCTGTGCTTAATAGAAAACTTATTGACTAGGGCTTCTACCACCTCATTAATGAAGTGGCTTCCTTGATCTGTTACAATTTCTAATGGACAACCAAATCTGGTGACAATGCGTTCATATATGAACCTTGCCACTTCATCCATGGAAGTTGTTTTCAATGGCCTAGCTTCAACCCACTTGGTTAAATAATCTGTGGCAACTACAATATACTTATTTTGGCGTGAGGTAGTTGGAAGTGGACCTACAATGTCTATTCCCCACTTTTCAAAGGGACCAAGTGGAAGAATAGGACATAATGGAGCTGATGAAGTCTTACGGTTACCATGTGTTTGACAAATATCACATGTCTTACAATAATTATAACAATCTTTAAAAAGAGTGGGCCAGTGATAACCTGCATCCAAGATCCTTCTTGCTGTAAGTTGTCCAGAGAAGTGCCCTCCACATGTACCATTGTGGAATTCTTCTAGCAGTTCCTTCCCTTGATCACGTCCAACTGCCCTCTTGTACTGTCCATCAGGTCCTATTCGAAATAATACTCCATGCAGAATAGAATATGGATGACTGGCTTGAGTAATCTTTCTCTTAGTCTTTGCATTGGCACCATCAGGAAACTTGAATTCATTCAGATAATTCCAAATATCTATGTATTCACTAGGGATTGTGTCAAGGGATAACAATGCTGCATCGGGGAAATCATCATCATCACAAGATGATCCTAAACCATCATAGGCTCGAGAGAGTGCATCTGCATTGACATGCTTCTTTCCTGGCCTATCTATAATATCAAATTCAAATTCTTGTAGCAAAATTATCCATCTTGCTATCCTCCCTGATGGGTTAGGCTTATTTACAATATATTTTAGAGCCTGATGATCTGTTACAACTAGAAATTTTTACCCTAGCAAGTAATTCCTAAACTTCTTTACAGCAAAAATGATAGCCAGAGCCTCTTTTTCAGTTACAGTATAATTTACCTCAGCACTGCTCATTTGTCTGCTCCCAAAGTAAATTGGATGTTCATTCCCATTTTCATCCTTTTGGCTCAAAGTACTTCCTAGTGCTGCATCTGAGGCATCAGTGTACACAATGAATGGCTTGCTCCAATTTGGATTCTTTAAAACAGGTGAAGACACCAGGGCTTCCTTCAGTTGTCCAAAAGCTTCATGCGCCTTATTTCCTGGTTCATAAGTAACATCCTTCTTCAAGAACTGGGTTAGTGGCTGTGCAATCTTTGAGAAATTCTTGATGAACCTTCTATAGTAACCCACATGGCCTAAAAATGATCTCAACTTACTTCTATTCATAGGAAATGGTAAATCTTTGATTTTTGAAACTTTATCAGGATCAGTACCAATACCATCTCTGGATACAACATGCCCTAACAAAACACCTTTAGAACATCCAAAGACACACTTTGTAGGGTTTAGTGAGGCTTGTGCTTCATCTAACCTTTGAAATGCTGTCTCCATCTGGTGCAGGTGGTCCAACTTGCTCCCATAGATGTAAAAATCATCCAGAAATACTCTGATGAAGGTCCCAATGTAGGGTTCGAACACCCTATTCATCAAACGCTGGAATGTTGCTGGAGCATTACACAACCCAAAAGGCATAACTCTATAAGCAAACGTTCCCCAAGGAGTGGTGAACGTGGTCTTCAGCTGATCTTTCTCTGCTATACGAACTTGGTTGTAGCCGCTATATCCATCAGCAAAACTATAGCACTCCTGGCCAGCTACTTCATCCAAGATCTGATCTGAAAATGGAAGAGGGTAATGATCCTTCTTTGTTGCCTTATTGAGCTTCCTGTAATCAACACAAATGCGTAGCTTCCCATTCTTTTTTATTGAGATCACAATGGGAGAAACCCATTCTGAATTCTCCACAGCAAATATGAATCCTGCATCAAGCAACTTATCTATTTCTTCTTTTACAGTCTTGGAAAAATTAGGATTCATTCTATATGGCATTTGCTTTATGGGCTTAGCACCATCTACCAGCTCAATAGAATGTTCTACCCAACTTACTTGATGGAGTTCCTTGTAATCAAAAGTGAATAGGTGTATGTACCTTCAAAAGAGCTGGAGGTAGGATTCCTTCTCACTCTCCATCACAGCATCACCAATCTTTATTTGTTGGAGACGATCATCAACTTCTTCTTCAGATAATTTTATGGGGTCATGAGTTGGTGTGACTGGAAGGATATCCATGACTGAAACATCCACCTCACTTTCTTCATCTTCAGTGTCCACTTCACTGGTACTAGAGTAATCAGAGGATGTCCAATCATCAGTTTCATCACTTGAATCCACAGGTTCTACCTTATGATGTCGAGGGATCACATTTATCTTCACCCTCTCTCTACCACGTCCAAGTGTCATGAAACCTTCATTCCAGTAGTTTCTTGCATGAACTCTCCTTAGCCATGGTCTTCCCAGCAGCATTGGGTACGCAACAGTACCATTTTTCATCACCTGAAAGTCTACCACACATACAACACCCATAACAGATATTGCCACATTTGAAACTACACCTTCTGGTTTAGTTTTTCCTTTATTTAATGACCTTAACATAAGTGTTGAAGGGCGATCAATTTTTAAACCCAACATATTCATTACAGACTCGGTCATTACATTAACTGCAGCACCTCCATCAACTAAGACATCATGAATTGAAATACCATTACATAATACCTCAGCTTGTGGAGCATAGGGATCTGCCTCTGCCTCCAAAACAGGGACCTCAACCTCCTTCCTTCTTCGAGCATTGAGTCCACCTCGCAACTCCCGCCTCTTCTCAGAAGACATAGCCAAGAGTTGACCATATGTAATATTTGCAGGCCTTTTGGACAGATCTTCCAAGATGGAGTATGGTCCTTGCCCCTGTGAAATCAGAAAATCCTGCACACCCAACTTTCTTCTCCTATGTTTCTTACTAGTTTCTCCTTTCATCTTCTTAGGATCATTTCCATCTTGATTATCTTTTTCTTTCTTTCTTTTTGTTACAAACACATCTACTTCATTATTTCTGCTCTTATCTACTACATCAAAAGAATTCACAGGTGCTTTTCCTTTATCATTATCTCCTTTACCAGATGTAGAAGCTCTATCTGGACAATTATACTTATAATGACCCTTTTTATAACAACCATAACAAACAACTTCAGAAATATTTCTTTTTGGACCTCTATCTCCTCCCTGAGAACTAAATTCCTTTCCTTGAAGAAGATTAATAGTTAACTGACCCATCTTTTTGAGCAGATCTTCATACTCAGTAGATGTACTAGGAGAAATATTTGTGCTCACCGGGAGTGGTTGTGGATTCTGGACCAAAGGTGCTGGTGTAGGCTCTACTTTAGCAACAATTTCTTTGGGCTCCTCTTCCATGCTTTCTTCTTGCCTTCTTGCAATCTCCTTTGCTTGTTCAATGGTAGCTGGGCGGTCATACTTCACTCGTTGTCTGATCTCTGGCTTCATCCCAAGAATGAAGTGCTTACAGAGGAGATTATCCACGCCATTCATCAACCCATCCGCTAGTCCTTCCTTCCGGATCTGGGCATCGAGCTTCCTCCTTAGCTCTAGAACACGAGCATGATAATCCCTTATCTTCTCCTTCTCTCCTTGGGATAGCTTTGTGATCTCGATCATGAGATCTGCATATTTCTGTTGTTCACCAAATTCTTCAAGAAAACTTTCAGTTAATAAATCCCATGAATTTTTCACATTATCACCTAGTGTTTCAAACCACCTAAGTGCTGAACCATCCAAAAAGGTAGGAAAAAATTCAGTCCATTGTTCCCTTCTTATAAGGCCATTACAAATACAAGATCGTTTAAACTCTTGAATGAAAGAAGAAGCATCTTCATTAGATTGAGCTGAAAAAACAGGAATCTTTCCCATTTTCAAAAGTAACCACCGTGAAATACCAACCCACAAGTACAATCAACAAGACTTATGTGCACAAATAATTGGAATCACTATACTAGAAAGTGACTTTACACCTTTCTACAGTAAAATAGAAATGACCACGGTAAACTATGGTAAAACTTGACTTACTGCGGTAAAAACTGACTTTACTGTGGTAAACACTATTCACGGTAAAAAGTGAAGTTACTGCGGTAAATACTATTCACGGTAAAAAGTGACTTTACTGCGGTAAATACTATTCACAGCAAAAAGTGACTTTACTGAAATACTATTCCAGCAAAAATGACTTTACCATGGTAACTACTATTCATGGCAAAAATGACTTTACCATGGTAACTACTATGCACAGTAAAAACAAGGTTACCCTCTAATTGATTTTTGACTAAGTGGGAATATCTCTCCAGAAAATCCACCAACGAGGAATGGTCCCGGCAACGGAACCAAAATGTCATCACCAATCCGGCACTATGATAATTCTTCACCGGGAACTCCTCGTGCTATGATTATTTACTAATGCACAGCCTTTAGTTTGGTGGATGTAATCTGGAAACAAAACAACAAACATAACACAAGAATACCATCGACTATGATAAGACAGAATGATGACAAATCTGAGATATCAAAATAAATTATAATATTAACATGAAACTGTTACAATCTCACCCATGAGGTACTTCAAGTGTTATTGACTTCACTTGCCTTTCACCAAGACTATGGGAGAAACTTTACAATTACACCTCTTGATGGCTTCTTCAACACACCTTTAAACTGATGGCTTCCTTCGACACACTTCCTACAATATTTCTCACTACTTCCTTCTATGCTAAATGAGGGGGGTGGCCTCTCTATTTATAGAACTTCCAGGCTTATCCATCTTATCTCTAAGATAGGATAAGAAATCCACTCTGACGAATCATATTCCATACCTTAACTCTTATCTGTACATGTAAGCTTATCTGTTAAGATAAGATAAACCTTATCATTTTACATGGGTTCCACATTTTTAGACTTTTTACAAATAAAATACACAAAATATTTATGACCTCACTCCTTGTCCTTATTACCAATATAATATTTCTAATTCCTAATCATGTAGACCCTACTTCTCTACTTACCCAAACTTTGACATTTTAACATTACCGGACCACTTACGACAAATATTTACTTTTTACAACATTCCTATTGTACTTTGACTGTTACCGTACTCCACATTATTGGCGGCACCGTACTGATGGCGCCGTTATCTTCTATCAGACGCTACTACTAATTACACTTAACAACATCCTATTCCTAATACATACATTAATGAAATAGAAATTACGGAGGAAAATTTTAGTGTCGACAGGACCCTTTCTCTTCATTGAACATCGTCTTAATGCTCTTGACCATGGTAATTATGTATCAAGCATTCCACTATCAAATAGAAAACTACTCCCTTTGACCCTATATCATTACATGCTTATGGATCAAGTGCAATCATGTATCTTCATTGAAGATAAAACCAAACTATATCAAGACCGTAACCTCCATTCTATTATTGAGTCTCCTATATCACTTTCTGTCGTCTACTTTGAGCACCTTTAAGGATCAAATATAAACAAGAATCATGTGTGATACCCATCACCTTCAAACCTTATCTTCAATATGAGTACCCCCAGCTCTACTCATGGAATGATTCTCATGGATACATTTTTTCATCTTTTTCAAAGATGGAATCTCATGGTCGTTCATCAAAACCACCTCTTTCAATTAACCTTAGGTTCTATGGTTTTGTCTTCTAAACAAGAACCTAATCTTCCTCTATAGTCTTTTCCATGACTTAAACATCCAAAAAAATAAAAAAAATGGGATTCAACTCCTTGAGTCAAACTTCAAAATAGATGACTCCCTCAAAAAGGACATCTCTTCTCTCTATTCTGCTTCTATAAATAGACTCCTCCCTTGAAGGACAGCTATATAAAGTCATTGCAAAAATATAATAAAATTTCAGAAGCTTCCCACATCGATCAGCTTCACAAAGACCTCAAGGAGATAATATACTCATCCCATATAGACTTCTTACATCGATCAGTCTATCAAAAACAAAAACAAATGAGGAAAATGATAACTTCTTTCATGGACTTTCCTATTTTTGATCATGGGTCTCTTGCCGAGTAAACATGCCATTGTCCTCAACTAAGTTATCTAAACCACCCACTTTCACCTCATTTCCTTTTCACCCTAATTTCCTCTCTTACTCAAGGGACTTGCCGCAATATGTGACATTTCTTGATCATGTGACTTTCTTCACCCTTAGAATGGTCCATTATGCAATGCCTTTAGGGTTGTGTTCATAAGCCCATCTTAGGTATGATAGACTCATTAGGGTTCTTATCAATTAAGTGGATCTCTTTTACCACCTCTTACCATTCACCTTCTTCATTACTTATTGATTATCCTATACAGGACTAGACCATCGACACCTACATTTAAAATTTCCTACTTTCAAAGACTCAACCATGCCTATTACCTAAGACTCAACCATGCCTATCTTGCCTATCAACCTAAGACTCAACCATGCCTATGACCTACACTCAATCATGCCTAAAACCTATAAACCCATTCTGCTACCTCATCATATTCTTCCCTAGCTTATGGGAGAACTACATCAACCTAAGGCCCCTTTTCCCTGGGGCTATGTAGGCAACACTCCAAGGGCATGGGGCCTTTGGAGGTTAGCTCAGCCACTCTTTACCCTAACCAATTTTCCCCCATTTTCCTATTTACATTCTACCTTAGTTAGTTTCCATTTTATATCAACAATTGGGAATTAAACCAAACAAGTACACCAATTACCATTTTTCAACATCATCATCACATCATCATCATTTATCATTTCACATTTCCATAATATCAAAGATTTTCAGAAATTACACCATAACATACATATAACATCATCATTTATTTCCCATGTTACCAATAACTTGGACATTAAATCAAAAAAA
Source organism: Taxus chinensis (assembly GCA_019776745.2). NCBI lineage: Eukaryota > Viridiplantae > Streptophyta > Pinopsida > Cupressales > Taxaceae > Taxus > Taxus chinensis. Next base: position 190,345,641 of record CM034157.1, on the reverse strand, counting down.
AACCTGACTCCACCATGCCTAAACTAACCTGAACTCCACCATGCCTAACCATGCCTAATGACTTAACTCCATCCATGCCTAAACCGACCTGACTCCACCATGCCTAAACCAACCTAACTCCATCATGCCTATACCTGACTCCTAATCCACCTACGTTCCTAACCTACCCATATGCCTATGACCTGAAACATCATGCCTACAACCTACCTGACTCAACATGCCTATACCATAAATATCATCCATGCACTATATATAATCATCAAATCATAAGTACAACATCATACCATATATCACCATCTCTATAAAATCATCAAATATATGTGTCCAATACAATGTCAAGTGTCTATCATATACAACCTCAACATCTTCGGCACGCAGGCTGGTATAATAATCAAAATCTCAAAAAATCTCATGTACATCCTCGCTATCTTCAGCACACAGGCTGGTATATATAAAAAATATACAAAAATATATATCCAACATATATGGTGACTAATCATCACCCCACCTGATGTCCATACCAGTCTCATCAGTCTCCTCCTCCTCTCCTCTAGTGGTGCACCTACCTACATCTCTCTACCTCGTATGGGTCTCGATGCAGCCTTTTCCTGGCCCTACAGCTGGGTCTGGCCTCCATGAGCTAGTCACCTCACCCTAACCTTCTCTGGGCTCATCCATCCCCTTGTACTCTCTGCACTATGTGTGTGAGATCTGGTCCTCTCACTCGAGGCCTATGTGCTCTGTACTCTACATAGGAAGGGACATCTATCCTTGACAATAGTCTGATGGTCCTGATAGTACCATGCCTTGTTCAAGGAATCCCTGAACCTGGACGTCGGTACTATCTGAGGTGGTGCCATCGATCTCGGACCTTGTGCCTATACCATGGGACCCTATCCCAGTACCTGCTTGTACCATGGGACCCCATATCCTATGATGCCTATGTTGGTGCCTTGTGTATGACCTGGGCCTGTAAGGCACATAATTTGTGCCTGTAGTGGCCAACTAACTTTGCAACCCTACTACCTGTGCCTGTAAGGTGGCCACCTACCCCCATCTCCATCTCCACCCTATGTGGGTGCCTGTCCCTGTGGCTAATCTGGGCCTGTAAAGCCACCACCTGTGCCTGTAATGTGCCTCCTATGCCTCTGACCCTATCAACTACCCCTGTAAACCTATAATCTGGGCCTGTAAGGTGGCAACCTGTCCCTGTAAAGTGTCCCTTTGAACTGTAAGGGTTGCCAAGTCTGGCTGCCCTGGCCTAGGTGGTGCTGCTCGTAGCTGGACTGCCCACCACTGCATGTATCTATCTATAACCCTGAAATCATCAATCCATCGTCCACTGCCTGCTCCTCCTACCCTGTCGACACTGTAGGTATGGTAGACGCATAGGCCTCTCCACGTCATCTCTCCTATACTGAGGGAATGGTGGTGGCACATCCTGGGGTAGCCCAAACTGCCATCTGACCCTATCTATAAGTATCATCTCATGCTCTCTGGCACAATGCCCCTCTATCCATCTGAGTAGTTGTAACTCATCCAACTCCACCATCATCTTCCTGTATGAAGGGAAGCCAACATATGGCCTCCAAATAATGTCCACACTGGATAACCCCTCCAACATATGCCTATAATATGCTACATCATGTTAGCCCTGGAAGCCCTACTCTCTCTAACAACAGACACCCAATTCCTGTAGCCAACTCAAACAAATCCCACCTTGAATGCATCTGGTCGGGGCATACCAACTAGATGCACACATACAATGTGCTCGTATAAACAACAATGAAGAAGAAAGGTGCAACACAAGCTGAACCTCCGCAACCACCCGTAGGCCCATAACTCCCTGTATAACTACACCAAGTATGTTGGTGCCCAAGAAAAATGGGTCCTATCCTCCATCATGTCATGGAGAACCCCCATCAGTGCCCATGGGAATCTCCCACCCTCCACATCTGGTAGTGTAAAACAACACACTGCCTCCATAATCAAGGCCACTAGCCTCATCTCCTCAGGATGGGCCACGTACATCTCTCCATAGCTCAGGCTCATGCTATGGAACCTCATCTCTACCATCCCCTCTCCAAACACCATCAACATCAGCTCCTCTGATGCCTCTAAAGAAATAGAATACACCTACATCCCCACTATCGGTAACCGCAAGATCTTGTACACGTCCTCTAGGGTGACTGTGATCTCACCCGTCGGTAGATGAAATGTGTTGGTCACTGAATCCCATCTATCGATGAGTGTGACCATCAAGCTCGGCTCCCAAACTATGTGCCTATATCATCTGACCCCAATAAGGCTGACATCTGTAACGTGATGCCACTCCTCTGCTGTCACACTCCCTCATACCACTAGTAACAGAGGTGGTACTTTATCTCTCATCCACAACTGGTCCCTAGCCTGCACCCAACAAACCACACCATTATTAAATCTTGACCATACCTAACATATCACTTACCGACTAATCTATTCCCAAAATTCTTATTATTTATTACCCCCAACCCTACATACCTATTTCCCCCATCCCACTTTCCACCCCTCAACTCATATCATTTATACCTATTACCCTACCTATTCTCAACACACTTACCCTTTATACCTCACTACCTCATCTTTCTTTAACTCCCACCATAACCCTTCTTGACTATTTTTCCTCAAAATCCAACCAACATCAGTCACTTCTGACCGGCATCGTCCATCATGACCGACATCGGTCACCTGCTATTTGACCAATGCCAGCTATGCTAACCGATGTCAGCCAAATATTGACCAACATCGGTCACTGTCACGGTGACCAAACTGAAAAACCCCCCTATTTTTCCCAAAAATTGACTCAAATCTAACCTATAACCCTATCCTACCTACCCAAACCTAACCTAAACCCCTCCCCACCCCTATTTACCCACATAGGACCTCCCCCCTCCCTCATTTCATCAATTTTAACCAAAAATTCAAAATTATATTCCCACCCAACACCCGGTTTTACCCAAACCAATTTTACCAACCTATTTTAACAAACAATGACATATAAATTAGGATCAAATCTTACCTCATCTCGGTGTCGTCAGCATGGTGGTACGTCTGACCACTATACCAGTGGCCCACCCAAACCCTCTCCTACCTCTGTCATGCCCAAATCCACTCCTCACCTCTAACCAATCAAATCAACCACACTGCTCTTGTGGACCCATTCTCCCTAGCTCCTTGTCACCAACTCACTCTCCACCTCATCAGGTACAATGCCTTGTCCTTCTCTCTCAAAAAGTACAAAAGGTCAAATGGCTCTGTTCATTTTATCCAAAGTCACAACACAACAATGATTCCATAAAATATGGAATTTTTATTTTATAAACCCAACCCGACCTGACCGACGCCGGTCATATTTGTGCCCTAGCCAACCGACGTCAGTCACCCTATAACCGGCATCAGTCAACCCTTATAACTATTTGGCCTTGTTAAGCTTCCTTTTACCTACAACCATTAGTGCCCACACACCTTTTATCATTCCAGACACCTATTGAACCATACCTACAAGCCCAAACTACCCCTACATTTCCTTATGTTGCATCTTAGGATTTGTTATTTTACCTATACCTTGGCCTTACTCATGCCATGACCTATTTACCTAGACCTGGCCTACTTGGTGTGACCATTGACCTTATGGACTCACTATACCTTACGATGTTGTTACCTATGTTGTTTTAGCCTAACAACCATACCTTGCCTATTGTCATGTCATTTATCCTGACCAAACCTTTGGTGTACCAGAACATACCTAAACATTCCTGCACCTAACCTACATTGTGTTTCCAGACCATATCCTATACCTTGGATACCTGAATCACTTCACCCTTGTTTGGATAAACCTATCGACCTTGGACGATGTAGAGTTTGCAAGCTCTTCAACCTAGTACCGTGTTGTAATCTATACGTGTGTGTGCATTTGATTGCCATTACCCATGACCTGATTTTGACCCTGACCTATTACCTATTACCCGAGTTGACCATCACCCTTTCCCATAGTACTCATACCCTTCCCCACCTATCTTCACCAACTACACATTTATCAAACCACTCACTGATTCCGTATTACACCTCATCAGTGCCTGGTTTGAGGGGGATCACCTTCACCCACACATGGGGCAATCACTTCCTATTTTTGTCAGCATCACTTACCAATACAAGCTACGCAACAAAAAGGGGCAAAATGTAGACACCAAAATTGGTCACACTCCCCTTGGTCCCTTTTCGAATAGCCAACTTAAACATATTCACCTAACCATGACCCTTTTACCCCACATTAATATTAATTTAATTATTTATAATTAAATTAATACCCATCCTCACAATATCCATCATTTAATTACCTTAATTAAAACTAATTTCCACCTCACCTAGCCCACCACCTCACCTAGACACCTCATCAAACCTATTCTTAGCATGTTTCCCTTTACTAGGACTCAACATTCACTCACCATAACTAACTAATAATTAGTCCTACCTACCTTAATTAACTAAGACTTAGTTCAACCCTAAAATCACATGCCTATTCTCCCTTTAACCGAATTCGCACTTATTAAAATGTAACATTCCATTTTGATCCATGAGGATAGACAGAGCTGGCCCAAAAAGATTGCCAAGATCTGACATTTTTAGTAAACCTAGGATTTCCCACCTTAACCGACGCCGGTCAACCCTAAACCGATGCCGGTCACCCTAAACCATCATCGGTTACCATATATTCATTTTGGTAACCTTGTTTGAGAGGTTGGCCACATTCTCAAGTTTTGGAATGAAGGAGATCTACATGCAAGCAAGAACCAGAGCCCTTTCACACATCCAGACAGCCATAGCCAACACCAAGATAGATCTAAAGGTATTTTCATTCACGGTAGCATTCCGGGAAGCACTTTCATGGCACCGAGCACCATTTCACAAATAAACGATCACCATAATCCAGCCATCAAATCTGCAAACACAGTAAGTGTATCTCTAACCTGCATCATTTCATACTTATTCAAATTACAAAGTTTCTTCATCTCTGTTTATCAGCATCTATTTGCATTTTTCATCCCACCCTTGTTACCTTCCTATGAATCCAACCATTCCATCACCCACAATCATTTAATCACCTATACTTGATTCCTGAATACCTCTGAGTACTCCCAACACCTCCACAGACCTAACTATTCCCCACTTACCATCTCTGTTCAATCTCAACAAACCCCAAAACCAGTTTATTGAATTTCTACCATCCCACCTTAACCATCGTCAGTTCCCTCTTAACCATCATCGGTCATACCTCACCAACATCGGTCTCTGTATTTGGTAATCCTGCCAATAACAGAAACCTAATAACCTACATCCAAGTAACCCAAGCTACCCAGAATCTGACCCTGACCTGTTCCAGCACCTTGACTACCTACCCTACTTCCAGATCTGATCATAACCTAGCCTGTTATATTAGATTTTCTTATTGTATTTGGATGAGATACCTAAATCATATCAACTATAGTAGGACATTATTTATTTACTTTCTTACATTAAGTTGTATTAAACAGTGGGTTGACTGCCACCAAGGAAGTACCACACTTCCTGGATCTAGCACACGCTAGGCAGCCCACTGACATATATTGTTTAACTCTCTTTTGTGGTCTTGTTTTGTATTTCAGGTAGTTCCGAAGTCAGAACATCATGCATAACCTCCAACCGACCATCACAACAGGTATTCCTCCTCTATGCCCATACCCTTATCTGTTTCATCAAACTCCATAAAGAAAATGTCTAAGAAAACATGATCATGCTTTCTTCTTTGATCTCTTATGTTCTGGGATTGCCATGTTGTATGATAACTTTCTAGGGGCTTATCTTGCGATCTAATATCATCTCTGAGATTCAAAAGTCCTCTTTTGGGAGGGATTTCTTACAACTTTCTTTGTTTCCACTTTATGGATTATTATTAGAAGATGGAGAAACATCATCATTGTTCAAGAGATCCCAAAATTTACCTACCACAAGGATTGTACTTAAGGGATTTATTCAATTGTATATCATCCGTATATTATAGAGATCCAAGATTTTCATTGTATGATTTGTTCCCACACCTAGTAACATATTGTAGACTTCATAACATCTAAATTTATGATTTATCACTTATCGAGATGCGTCATTTGCGACCTTAATAGCCTCTTTAAACTTTGTTTTGCACCCTACTGGTAAGTTAATATTTTACAACGCATTTGGCTCCTTTGTCTCTTACAAGACTCACTATTTAGTCATTACACTTCTATTGATCACTTGCCCATACTCAAATGGACCCATATCAACTCACTTTTCATATTAAGCCTCAATTATCATTCACAAAGATCTTTATCATTCATTTGTTCATTTGTAAGACCAAAAGGCCCAACAGGACCAAACCATTTACCTATATTTGGTCATAAGATTAAAAAATCACCATGTTGATCCACATCAATTATTGGGCAATTTTTCCAATTTGTATAGGCTTTTATGGGCCATATATATCCACTATAGTTCATAACCTTAGTTTGGCAAATTATCTATCCACATAACCTATATAAGGGGTGGTTATAGGAACCCTTAATTTACGCCATCTGATAGACATAAAGGGAACCTCAAGTGCTCATCAATTGGAAAATCACTCCAACGTATTACAAATTTGAAGTACTTCTTGAAATGTTTCCTCTAAAGTCAAAGATAAGGCATTAGGATGACCCCACTACAAGTCTTGAAAGCGCTCTAAACCAAGTAACTATGAGGTCAAACTTCTCAAATCAATATCTTGAAATCACAAGGTAAGCACAAGCCAATATTGTAGTTAATACAAAACTATCAAGTGTTCAAGGGGGTTATGGTTAAATCTAGTTCATCTCATGTCAGTATTACTGTCACACATCTAGGTGAGAGAACTATGTCTTGCATTTCTAGGCCTCTTCAGAATATTCTTGCTTCTATAGTAGGTATCATGTATGGATTCACTCTTTCTAGACTTGAGTAGATTCTTTCAAGCAGGATTTTTTATCCTCCAAGGATTATGGTTTTGAGTTGGAAAGTAGACTATTTTATAGAGTTTCACACATGATACAAGGCTCTAATATTTCATAGTGATAGTCATACACAGGAAAAACTTTAGCAAAGGTCCTAGAAGTTATTCACCCATTAGATTCATCTATTAACTTGAAAACTCATCTAGGAGGATGAATCAATTACAATAGTCATTGATACCTACTAGAAATAACGTTTCGTCCATTGTTCTAGTCTTCTTAATGACTAGGTTATACAATTCTAAATGAAGCATTTGCAAGAATATTCTAATCATATGTCATAGCATGCCTCTTGTCACACCCTAGATTGGAGACTTCACATACTTCTGCCAAAAATAGGTGGTCTTGCATCTATTGTCTCCTCTATATTATTACTATTGTTGGATATTTCATGTTGAAATTATGATCTACTTACATCTTGATGTTATGTGTATGTTCAAATATGAATTTTCTCCATAGTTGTAGTGTTATGCTGCTGGCAAGAAGTAAATAATTCCTTATCTCCTCCTTAGGCATAGTTTTTTATTCCAACTTTGTTTTGAGTTTAAGAACTTAATCTTGACGATAATCATTAGCACATGGTGAATATAGCCTTCTTAGCACAATAAATAACTACCCATCTTTTTCTACAAAGCATCTAGTAACATGGGAGGCCCATTGACGTTACACTACTTAATTGGTAACTCCCAAAATTGAACATGGATGACTTATACCTTATATGACAGAAGAATAAAAATTCTAATACTATTTTTGAAATACTTTTCATAATGGAGGAATGTGTCAATACTCCTTAGTACTTAGGTTCCCATGAAATTTTTCAATAAATAGTTGACTTAGGTGATGCATACAGGTTGTCTTATCCACTACTGGTCATTTTGGAACCTATCTTAATAAACATTGATTGGGAGTGCCCCTTTTTGGACTCTTGTGTCACTTGAACATTTAGGAGATCCTCATTGATTCATTACCGTAGATTAATGGATACCTTTCTTGGTATATATGGGGGTTGTTAGGATAGATATCACAATCAACTTATGGACATCTACCCTAAGGGTGTTCATTTTCTACATTGACATTTTATGGAGCTTGTGTATATTACCTGGTCACCCTTTCATTAGGCACGATTTGCTAGACCTATGTCTGACATTTCGTGGTAATCCAAGCTTAGAGTTCTTCTAGTTACTGGCTTTGGTTAAACCTTATAGAGAAGGAAAACCTTTCAATCAATTATGTTCTCTTTCCAATTAACATTTTAGGGAAAAATATCCAAGCTATTGTTACGGAGTAGGGGATCTCCCTTTGCACAACAGATCACATAGATCTTAGAGGATGCCATATCATTGACACTCTAAGGGTAAATTTTCTAGAGTTGTCCAGAATCTCAAATCCATAGATGGAAATCTAATTCCGCCCATCTTTGATGAGTCATAAATCAGATTAAACATGAGGTCGAAGACTTTGGGTATAGTTAGGAAAAAATTTGTACATGGGTACAACTTGGATGAAGCTTTCAGTTCATTTTCCCATATTCAAGACACTCCTTTCTAAAGAGGAGTATGTAGAAGTAGTGTACATTTTTTCCAGGAAAAAATGTGGCTAATGATATCATTAATTCATGAATCATTCCATGTTCAATTAGATAGAATAATGAAAGTATTTGAAAAATTTTAATTCGGTTAATGGTGTAGGTCATGGGCAGAGTCACATTTTTCTGGGTACAAGTGAATTTTAGGGTGCTTAACTCTACCATCTATCATGCAAAGATCAATGTCCTCCAATATTCACCTTGAATTGTCGGCTAGTGCATGAAATATGGTACTGTCGTACAGGTAGCATAACATTATGATTACTGTTTACGTGCCAAACTGCTAACTCATATTATGTCAGTCTGATTACATAGATATGCTACTGTGCAAAGATAACAATTTTATGAGGTGTCAACCAACAACAAACGAAGCTACCATCCGATTAACATAAAAAAGCTACCGTTTGTATCCATGAGAGATAACATCTAGACATGGGATTTGGTTTTTGAAGAGCGTACATATGTTGGGAGGATAGTTTCTCATAGAAATATTTCTAACTAACATCAAAAAATTTTGGGGAGTACACCGTAGGGGATAATTCCCATACAAAATAGAATAACTTGTATCATTCTACAAAAAACTGTATTTTCTTTTTTCCAAGAATGGTTTACTATGAATATTTCAAGTTGGCAGGACAGAGTGTTCTCAAGCCGGTAACATTAAGAAGACTGCTAGATGGTTTAATGAGTTATGTCCTATATTTATTTGTTAAAATTACACATATATTTGGCTGACAATATACCTAATTCTGACAACATACATTCCTCTGATGTTCTAAGTAGTTCTTACCTAAATACCAAGGAAACATAGGTGCCGCATAAGTCAATTTTCCCAAGATTCATCATCCACTGTGAAGAGTGTTATTTTCCAGATGGCCTATGAATTCCTATGATGTACACATTTGTAGGATGGGGTCTTATCAATTTTCTACTATTTTTCTCTTTGGTGGATGTGTCGACATTAAAATTTTCCTCCATAATTTCTATTTCATTAATGTATGTATTAGGAATAGGATGTTGTTAAGTATAATTAGTAGTGGTGTCTAATAGAAGGTAACATGGCACCGTCAGTACGGTGCTGCCAATAATGTGGAGTACGGTAACAATCAAAGTATAATAGGAAATGTTGTAAAAATTAAATATTTGTCGTAAGTGATCCGATAATGTTAAAATGTCAAAGTTTGGGATAATTAGAGAAGTAGGGTCTACATGATTAGGAATTAGAAATATTATATTGGTAATAAGGACAAGGAGTGAGGTCATAAATATTTTGTGTATTTTATTTGTAAAAAGTCTAAAAATGTGGAACCCATGTAAAATGATAAAGTTTATCTTATCTTAAAAGATAAGCTTACATGTACAGATAAGAGTTAAGGTATGGAATATGATTCGTCAGAGTAGATTTCTTATCCTATCTTAGAGATAAGACGGATAATCCTTGGAAGTTCTTATAAATAGAGAGGCCACCTCCCTCATTTAGCATAGAAGGAAGTAGTGAGAAATATTGTATGAGTAAGTGTGCAAAGGAAGCCATCAGTTTTGAAGGTGTGTTGAAGAAGCCATTAAGAGGTGTAATTGTAAAGTTTCTCCCATAGTCCTAGTGAAAGGCAAGAGAATTCAATAACACTTGAAGTACCTCATGGGTGAGATTGTAACAATTTCATGTTAATATTATAATTTACTTTGATATTTCAGATTTGTCATCATTCCGTTCTTATCATAGTCGATGGTATTCTTGTGTTATGTTTGTTGTTTTTTTTCCAAATTACATCCACAAAACTAAAGGGTGTGCATTAGTAAATAATCATAGCACGAGGAGTTCCTGTTGAAGAATTATCATAGTGCCGGATTTTACCATCCCCCCTACACGATCTACCACATGGTTCATGAAATAACTTCCCTAAGTTCACTAGCAATGTAAAACAACACCCCAATGAACACATAGCTGAATTTTTTGTGGCTTGTGGAGTTATGGGTGTTTCTCATGAAGATTTATCAATTAAATTTTTTTTTGAGACACTCCAAGGTGTCATTGCTAAGTGGTTTTACCATCTTCCCCCTAGATATATCGATAATTGGGAAACTATGAGAACAAGGTTTGAAACAAGATTCAAACTTACAGAGGATGTACATGCGTTGCTTTCTCAACTCACACACATAAAGAAAGAACTATATGAGTCTATGCATAATTTTGTGGAAAAATTCAACAAATTGATCCATAATATCCTGGAGTGTGTGATCCCTACTCTTGAAAATTAAAAGTGTTTCTTTGTCAATTCTCAACTACCTGAAGTTAGTTTCTTGCTAAAGAGGTCAAACATTCCTGATTTGGACACCGCGTAATCAACGAAAACATAAATCGAAGATGATCTAATCATGTCTAGAAATATTATAATGGAATCTTCCAAACCAAAGAATAATATTACATCTTAGAGTATCACTGATCCTATGATCCTAAGATTAGCTAATGATTTGTTGAATCTGAAGAAGCAAATGTCTCAAAATGTGCCAAATGTTCCTTATTAGGATATTCCTAGGATAAATTTTAACAACAATAATGTTCATGCCTGGATAGAAATCAGTTATTGGCCACTCAGCCTAGGTTAGATATTGAAGCTCCTCTCATTAATGACACTGTAGAAGTAGTTAATGAAATAGAGGAATCAAGTGATGAAGTTGATGATTCGTTCAAAGGAACCAGTTATGCTGATGAATCATATGATGAACTAGCTGGTGACTCCAACATTGGGTACCTCGAATATGAAGAGGATGACTATGATGATACAATGAATGATGTGAACAATTAATATTTTTCTATTTTTACTCATTCGTAAAATCAAAGGAAAAATTGGAGAAAACTTGAGAAAATGCCAAAGAAAAAGAATATCCAATGGTCATTCCTAATATTTCCAAAAGGGCATCTCCTTTTCCTATTCAACCGAAAGAGAAACCTTCTGTCAAAAAGACTACCACCACTTCTAATCCCTCCTCCTTTTTTGTTCCTAAGATCAATACCTCTCCTACATAGATAAGTATTTAAGGGTCTGCACCTTCAACTTACCCCATCCTACACTACTTTTGACATCATTGATCATGCCAAGAAAACCAAAATTCAGATGTCAGAAATAGAATATCTTAAGTCTAATCCTGAGAAGTTTTAAAGGATGAAAATTTTATTAAGAGTAAAGTTTTCGTACCTCCCCACACTTCTTATAAAGTACTCCTTTCTAATCCTTTAGCTTCCTCATCTCAGAATAATATGGTTTCAACTTCTTCCTCTGGGAAAATTGAACCATTTTATTTGTCTCTACTCATTAATGGTTTCAAACTCAACAACTGCATCATTGATTCTGGAGCCTCTGATAATGTCATGCCTGCAAAGGTGGCTCATGCTCCTAAGAATCACATACTCATGAAACCATTCAGGTGTTGTTACTCAATGGAAACTAAACAGGTCCTGCTGATTGGTCAAATCAAAGATGCTCAATTTGCATTTGCTGCATTCCTTGAGAAGAGGGTCAAGATGACAATCCTTGTTGTACATATTTCAGCTGCTTATATAATACTATTGGGAAGAGGATTTTTCTGAGATGTAGGAGGAGAAATTCACATGGATTGGTCAAAGGAAAAGATAATCTTCAATGGAATGATGCACACACTCGAACTTGAGGTTTAAGAAAAATAATTGGCTACAAAATCTAATGATCTTAAGGCGCAAATTCTTTTCGAAGATGTTATTTTGGGAACTTATTTCATGACTTCAAGATAAGAAATTTTCTTCCACTTCAGTCACAGAAAGATACTTCTAACAAAATATGGAGCTTTGGAATTCGATGGTAGCTTCTCAATTTTTGTTCTGGTGTTGGTGTAGTGCTCATATCTCCTGAGTATGATATTTTTCCTTTCTCTTTTAAACTACAATTTAATAATACTAATAAAACAACCGAGTATGAGGCATTATTATTAGGTACTAAGGATAGTGAAATAAAAAGGGTTAACAATCTCAAAGCCCAAGGGGATGCTAAACTCATCATAAATTAGTTAGAAATGTTTATCATGTAAATAATGATCACTTGAAACATTAAAAGAATAGGGTATGGGACTATATTGAAGAACTTCAAATCTTTTTCCATTAAGGTGGTATCCAGAGACCACAATGACAAAACAAAATCCCTTGCTATGTCTGTTTCATTCATTACTGCCTCACCCATCTGGATTTCAAGGAAGGTAAATACATAATTGAGATTTTCTATTAGTCGATCGTTCCTAAAAATTCTTCCCATTGGTAGGTATTTAATGATGATCAACAAATATTGACTTTTCTTGAAAAGTCTAATAATTTTAATGAACTTTATTTTGAGGGTTCTGAGTTAGCATTATGAGAATCCACTTCAAATTCATGTCAAGAAGTCAATGGATAAGTTCTCTAACTCAAAATGAATAAAATTCCAAAAGGATTGGTGTCTCTTGAAGGTTTTTTTGACAAGAATGATCACTTCATTCAAAAGAAGAAGTAGAGCTGAAACCAAATCTTCTGCCTGAGGTCAAGTAGGTGAATAATTTGTGAAACTAAGGATCATTGGATAGGAAAATGTTGCTCTCCTAAAGAAAAGAGAATATTTGCTACACTTTTAAAGAAATACATAGATGTTTTGGCATGGTCTTACATAGACTTGAAATATTTCAAGCCAAAGGATGTTCAACATAACATTCCTCTTAAGACGGATGCTCATCCCTACATGTAGAAGCAACGCCATTATAACCCAAATACATATGGAACAATTTTGTCATGAGAAATTCAGAAGATGTTGGATGTGAGGATTATTTTTCTCCATTCATCATTTCATGTGGGTGGCCAACAATCACCCCATTGTGCAAGAAAAATGGAGAAATACACATCTATGTAGACTTTCGTAACCTTAACCAATCTTCACTAAAGGATAATTATCCCCTACCTATCATGGATCAGGTATTACAAATAGTAACTAATTCTAAGATGCTCTCCATGCTGAATGGTTTTTGGGATACAATCAAGTTGAGGTTGATGCTGAAGATAAAAAAAAGATGACATTTACTACTCCTTGGGGCACCTTTGCATATCGGATATATATATTTAGATTAATCAATACTGGGGCTACCTTCCAAAGGGATATGGACATGGCCTTCAGATATCTGATGGGAATGGTATACTTGGATGATCTCATGGTTTTTTCCAAGAATAGACAAGATCGTTGCGACCACTTGGAGAAGATTCTGATGAGATGTCGACAACATGTGATTTTCCCAAACCCTAAGAAGTCCATATTTATAGTGGCAGAGGGAAATTGTTGGGACATATCATAAAAAAATAATGAACTAAGATTGATTATGAGTGGGTTAAATATATACAATGTCTCACTCTTCATACGAGTAAAACTGGCGTGCATTCGTTCTTCAGGAAAGTCAATTTCCTGAGGTGGTTTGTCCCCAATTTTGCTGATAAAACTTGACACATTTTTGAGATGATGAAAGGTAAAGTTCCATTTTGATGAAACGATAATGGAAAAGCTTCTTTTGATAAAATTAAAGAAGCCATGATGAGGCCAAAATATGTCTTATTATATCACCAAATAACACTCTTATTCTCTCTCTTAAAATCAAGCTTTCAAGTGAATTTAGATGTAGTTTTAATAACAGATAGCATATTTAAGGTAGAATATAGGATTTATCTTATCATCTCTTTAGAAATCTATTTGCAGTCTAATTGTTGTTATTTCCTGATATTTCTTCTAAGTTGGAATGGGATAGTGTGTAGAAAACAGGTCATAAGAAACTCTACTCCAAGTTCATAGATTGCAGCTACCGAAAGTCTTCACGCAGCTACGGAAACACCCAACTATGGAAATTCTTCACGCAGCTACGGAAATTCTTCACTATAGAAATTCTACGCAGAAAAAACACCCAACTAGTGAAAGTATTTTAGTTTGTTCCAAAATAATGTAAAGGAGCACCGAACTATTCAACCCACTCTTTTCTTCCACGTCATCAACCAAGAATATAGATCCAAACATGTGGCAATCTAAAGTCATGCATGCATGTGGCATTCCAAGAAGAATTCAAAGTCATGGACTTAGCACTCCTCCATTTTCTCTCCATGTTTCAAGGATGAGAAAATAGTGGAATAGTATTAGGAATGTTGAATAAGTACTCTCCCACTTTGTGTTCCTAGATTAAAGGGATGAGTTGTAGAAATATTCTCCATGATAAGTGGATGGTTGTAGTCAAGTTTTTTAGGATTTATTGCTTTGAATAAATCCTCCCAAGAATAGGTAGTTAGTTCTTGGTGTGTTGACTAAGTAAATCAGAATAAAAAGAAGATCAAATTGTATTCCTCAAAAAGAGGAGTTGGTTGGATGCATGAATTATAAATGCAACCTTCCACACTCTTATGTGTAATCTTTTTCCAATCAATGAAAAATTTGTTCTTTTCTCTCCAATATTCTGAAGTTTTGAATCAAGATCTTGGAAGCATGATTTAAATCCTCTTCCAAGGAATGAGTTGGCCACTCATTCCAAGGAAGATGGATCTGTGTATTTGTGTTTTTGTATTGTAATAATTTATGTTTATGTTTATTCCTTTTTCTGTGATAATCATTTTGTTGTATTGTTTTTTTCCTTGTATTGTAATCTTCATTTTCATTTAGTTTGTTGTGAACCTGCAGGAGTTTTATTTGATTTATTTTCAATTCAAAAATTTACTTTATGCAAGTGTGCTTTCATTTCTGCAAGTGTGATTTTGATTTCTGCAAGTGTGCTTTTCCATTTCTGCAAGTGTGATTTTTAATTTCTGCAAGTTTGGATTGTGTTTGAAGGAGTTGTTTTCCAAATATCTCTTTCTCCTTTTGCATACAACCATTGGACACCAGCCCTGGATTGACATTATTAATGAAGAGGATTGACGACCCTCATCATTTTGGCATCATTACCGGGGAGTGTGGTGTTATTAGGAGACTCTGATTTTTCTAAAAAAATATTCTAGTGATAGTAGAATACCTCTTGGAAAATTCTGTGACAGGAGGTATTTGGTGACAGTTTCTTTAAACTTTTATTTTCTACAAATAGATTAATATTTTTTTCTGCAAAATAGATTAACATTTCTTTTCTGCAAATAGATTAAATTTTATTTCTGCAATTAGATTTAGAAACCTACCGGAGATTTCCAAAAGCAACCCCCTCAATAAAATGGAAAAAATCATTTCATGTTTATTATTTTCATGCAATGAGGTTTTCCTATTCTAAAATATTTTTTGTTTGCATGTATTGTTACTTCTGCAAAGATTAAATAATAGTTCATGCATGCAAGAAATACAAATTTTTTTTTAACTTTGTGTAGGTTAACAGAGAAAAATATTTCTGTGGATTATTAGTGCAAGCAGATTGGGTGGACAAATGCAAAAAGAAATGGAGCATTGTAGAGGAGGTCAAAGAAAAGATTTAGCTGATTTAAGGAGTTTTATGTGAAAATAACAACATTTTCTAGATAAAAAATGCTCATGGATCACAAATAAGTAGCTCAAACAATTTCTAGGTCTTATTCTACATGATTTGAGATTTCCAGATCATTTTGAATCGCTCATTTTTGTTGAGAAATGACCAAGATATCACAGTTTTACTGCACGCTGCTAAAAAAAAATGTTGAAGATTGTTTTGATAGCAGCATTTTCTGATGCAAACTACTCATATCTCATACAGAAATAGCTCAAATGTTTTTTGGGTCTTGTTCTACATGATATGAGCTTTCCAAATCCTTTTGAATCACTTATTTTTGTTGAGAAATGACCAAGATATCGCAGTTTGAGTGCACACTGCTAAAAATAAATAACATGCTGAAGATTATTTTTTTAAAAAAATCTTATGATGCATGCATGTATTCTTCTCATACTCCTCATTTTCAGTACCTGATTCATTCCATGCTACCCTCTCTATCTCAGTTTTTGTTCAAAATTCATTTTCCCAACTTCTGGAACCACCAAAAATTCCTCTGATATTTTGTAGTCAATGTTAATCCTTCTCATGACTGTAGGAAAATACTGGCTCAACCAGTATATGCTAATTGAAATGTCAACATACCATTTGTATTTCAGGATCATACCCATAGCCTCTCATAATAAACCATTCATTCCCAATAAATGAAGAAGTCCCTGAACCATTCCATTTCCCAGAACAGTTTACCATTGTTTCTCAATTTCTAAATCAACTTTCTAAACTGGTTGGATGTTGCAGACACTCTGGAAGATTGCTTCCTGATTTTCCATCATGTTGACATTTCTCAAAAGGATAGTGATTGGTTAGAAAACCAGTTTACTGGCTGACCAATTATTAAAAAAAAAAAAAAAAAAAAAAAAAAATTGCACTTCAAAGTCTTTCTTGGATCCATATGATTGTTTCTCTTATGCCGACTTGGTTGATGAAATTATTTGCTACTGAAAAGTTCTATGTTGCAGAGGCCTTGACTTCATATCTATTTATTTTTTCAGCTGCAGATGGAAATCACGGTTATACAACATGATGAAAGCAAGGATAACTACTGAGTATGGTATGGTAACTTCTATTTTTCTATTCTTGAATATTGTTATTTGTTGTTTTAATTACAAATAGATTCACTTCTCGAAAGCATAAAAAAAAGAGAAAAAGAAAGAGAAATTTGTCAAGATCTACATGTGTTGATCAAGTCAAGTAACAAAGCAAATGATGCAGATGACATCTTTTCAGTTTACAACAATTGAGATCTATAAGCTGCTGAATTAAAAAGAAAAAAATAGTTTGCATGAGGTCATGCACAAAACTAAGTGTGGGGGAGACTCACTCTCTTCCAAATCTTTTGAAGAATGCATGAGAAAAAAAGAGCTAAGTGTAGAAAAAAATCTTCCTACATTATCTACGAAAAACCTCATGAGAGCACGAATAAGAAAGAAGTAAAAATTTTACTTCTAGAATCTCAGTTTGTTACTATCATGAAAAAAAGGAGAAGACACTTTGAAAGATGCAGAAGTATTGACAAAATCAGATTCTACAGGAAGATCAGTAGCTTGCATGAGGGCATGCAAGAAGTTAAGTGTGGGGGAAATGATGAGGCCAAAATATGTCTTATTATATCACCAAATAACACTCTTATTCTCTCTCTTAAAATCAAGCTTTCAAGTGAATTTAGATGTAGTTTTAATAACAGATAGCATATTTAAGGTAGAATATAGGATTTATCTTATCATCTCTTTAGAAATCTATTTGCAGTCTAATTGTTGTTATTTCCTGATATTTCTTCTAAGTTGGAATGGGATAGTGTGTAGAAAACAGGTCATAAGCAACTCTACTCCAAGTTCATAGATTGCAGCTACCGAAAGTCTTCACGCAGCTATAGAAACACCCAACTATGGAAATTCTTCACGTAGCTATAGAAATGCCCAGCTATGGAAATTCTTCACGCAGCTATGGAAATTCCCAGCTAGTGAAAGTATTTTGGTTTGTTCCAAAATAATGTAAAGGAGCACCAAACTATTCAGCCCACTCTTTGCTTCCACATCATCAACCAAGAATATAGATCCAAACATGTGGCAATCTAAAGTCATGCATGCATGTGGCATTCCAAGAAGAATTCAAAGTCATGGACTTAGCACTCCTCCATTTTCTCTCCATGTTTCAAGGATGAGAAAATAGTGGAATAGTATTAGGAATGTTGAATAAGTACTCTCCCACTTTGTGTTCCTAGATTAAAGGGATGAGTTGTAGAAATATTCTCCACGATAAGTGGATGGTTGTAGTCAAGTTTGTTTAGGATTTATTGCTTTGAATAAATCCACCCAAGAATAGGTAGTTAGTTCTTGGTGTGTTGACTAAGTAAATCAGAATAAAAAGAAGATCAGATTGTATTCCTCAAAAAGAGGAGTTGGTTGGATGCATGAATTATAAATGCAACCTTCCACACTCTTATGTGTAATCTTTTTCCAATCAATGAAAAATATTTTCTTTTCTCTCCAATATTCTGAAGTTTTGAATCAAGATCTTGGAAGCATGATTTAAATCCTCTTCCAAGGAATGAGTTGGCCACTCATTCCAAGGAAGATGGATCTGTGTATTTGTGTTTTTGTATTGTAATAATTTATGTTTATGTTTATTCCTTTTTCTGTGATAATCATTTTGTTGTATTGTTTTTTCCTTGTATTGTAATCTTCATTTTCATTTAGTTTGTTGTGAACCTGCAGGAGTTTTATTTGATTTATTTTCAATTCAGCAATTTACTTTATGCAAGTGTGCTTTCATTTCTGCAAGTGTGATTTTGATTTCTACAAGTGTGTTTTTCCATTTCTGCAAGTGTGCTTTTTAATTTCTGCAAGTTTGGATTGTGTTTGAAGGAGTTGTTTTCCAAATATCTCTTTCTCCTTTTGCATACAGCCATTGGACACCAGCCTGGATTGACATTATTAATGAAGAGGATTGATGAGTTTTCCTTTGAAGGTTCATGAATTTAAGATGTACCAAATTGAGAAACACACCTATACAGTGGATTCTGAATTCTTATACATTGGTCCTTGTTCCTGACATGACTGTGGAGTCCATTTTAACTTAGTAGGAGTTAGATAGTCAGAGATGAAACTAGATTTCAAGGTACAAGAGTGTGACCTAGAGATAAAACCTACCAAGCTTGTGCGTGGGAAAATTTTATGTCAGGTTATTGCTAAAAACAACCTAGAGGAAGAAGTTGATGATACAAAAGACAATGAAGAATAATTTCCTATGGTTATGTTCATGAGCACGATAAATGAGTGGCATTCAGACATTGTATTTTTTATGACCTATGAAGAATGCTCTGAGCATCTGAGTTCAAAGGAAAAGAGAGTAGTGAAGTTAAGGTCAGCTAAATACGTACTTTGGGATAATGTCCTGTACAAAAGATGAATTGATGGAGTTTTTTTGAATTGCGTAGACAAAAATCAACATGGTAAGTTTTTATAAGCCTATCATAACTTTGATTATGGAGGACACTTTTCAACATCTAATATAACTCATAAGATCATATGAGAAAGATATTATTGGCCCACCTTGTTTCAATATGCATCTATGTGGATAGATAAGTGCGAGGCCTTTCAACAATTCGTTGGTTGTCCTAAATTGACAGCACTTCCCCTAAGGTCATTGGTAATAGATGAGCCCTTTGAGCAATGGGGAATTAATTTTATTGGCGCTTTGAACCCTTTATCTAGTGTCAGACACAGTTATATCCAGAGAGCAAAAAAATATTTCACCAAGAGGGTGGAAGGCATTCCGGTGAAACATGCTACCTCCAAAGTTTTTTGCAACTTCATCAAGGAGAATATAATAGTAAGGTTTAACATTACTCATGAGATCATGGCCGAAAACGCTTATGATTTTTCATCATATGAACTCATTGTGCATTGTTATGGATACAAAATTGCTTTGGTCCATGCCTCAGATTACTACCCCCAGGGAAATAATCAACAATGGAAAAATTATTCAGGGAACAAGGAAACATTTCAACAAAGGATTCATGTTGTTATAAGTAATTATGAGGTAGAAAAATAGGCCACTCCCATAGAAGTTAAGGGTAAGTTGTTTGGTGAACCTGTTACTATTTTATTTGATATTGGAACAATTAAATGTTTTATTTCCTCTAAGTTAGCTTCAATTTTTTCTAGAAAATTTGGATACATGGAAAAATTATGGACTGTTAAATATGGTAATAATGTTGTCCACAAATTTATGCAATGTTTGTTTGAAGCAAATTTAGAATACCTAGAATTTACTACTAAGCTGAACCTTTAGGTAGCCCCTTTAGGGACTTATGATGTTGTAATAGGAATGAATTGTTTGTCTCAGCACCAAACATCTATATATTTCATAAGAAAACAAGTAATATGTCTTGATGATCTTTCAATCAAAAAACAACAATAATACAGTTGGTATTGTTTCGCAGACTTTGTGTTGTAGCAAGACAAATCTTATTTAAGCTATTGTTCTTATGTTGATGATCTTAAAGCTATTCTAAAAATAGAAGGTCTGCAGTGTTTCTAATAATCATATTCTAGCGATGATATCTGTGAACCAAAAATCGTATGAATATTTCGTGCTCTGTGTTAAATCGAATTAAAATATGTTTTTCCCTGATTTCTTTTCTACCAGTGCTTCTATCCCCAAAACAAGAGTTTCTAACCTATTTCACAGATCTCGAAAGCAAGAATCAAGCCTTGAATCAAAAGCACCCTAAAGAATGAATACAAATGGAGTTCGGTTGAATTGAAAGCTCAACTCCATGAATGGTTAGATTAGTCTGAAGGATTGTATATCCTATTTACTGTGTATCACCTTGGCAAGCACCAGTAAGCCTCACCTGTCTGTAAAGAAGAAGGATTCAATCTCTAAGATTGTACTGTTGGCTATCGAATGTTAATACAAAGTAACCATTAAAAAAAAAATCCCTTCCAACTACTAATTCGATGATATTTTTTTATCAAATGGGATAGGGGTGCTTCAGTATTGATACTTTCCATTGATGCTACAATTTGGTTACACTAGTTGAGAGTTATCCAAGATGAAGTGACATATATAAAACAACTTGAGGTATCAAGGAGAATTATGGGCATTTCTATGAGTAAACGAATTTACTATTCAGAATCATTGTTGCACCTATTAGTTGTGTTGGGTATAGATTATTTTGAACAACGAGTTCTAATAGTATCGAGAATCAGATCACACCATCATTTAAGTATTCATTAATGATATACTCATATATTCAAAGGATATAAAGGATTTTTCTTGATTTTGAGGGGCATTTCCCTAGGGTTTGGACCCTAAAGGGTGTTTTGAGTAAGCCCTTCTTGTAAATGGAGGCCTGTTTCAAATTGTACTTTTTACCAAAAATAAGTAAATGATTTGGATTTAAAGTAAATTAATCCAAAACAAAAATTGTTTATCTACATGTGAAATATTATAAAATGGCTCATCCCTTAAAGATGTTGAAGTTTAAAGCATTCACCAGATTGTCTTTCCTATAAGTTGACATCAAGGTTAATTCTCTAGAGTGGTACAATCCAATCAAAGTGGGCGTAAAAAGGATGAGAACAAGTAAGGCATTTGTTTGGTTAGTGTTGTGAAGGTCAAGCTTATGGATTTACCTCATTAAATCTAAAGTTGAAGCTTCAACAGCAATGTTCGCAAAGGTTCTTTGATCCAGCATGGGAATTGAAAGTTGTGATGAGTAATGCTTTTGGCAGGACTGAAGGATACTAGTGGAGGCTTAGTCCTTATTAAAATTGAACAGGAAATAGTCAGAACAATATATGTCGTGGAATAAGATGACTACATGCAAGTATTTAATAGCCACCTCTTTCACATGTTCAACTGGTCAACATTCATTTTCCTTTAGTATTTCTATCAAATAAAATTCCATGAACCGAAAACCTTAATAAGTGTATATAAAGAGAAAAGGTAATTGGTAACATATTCCTTAAGCCTTAAAAAATACATATATTGTTAAAATTGTAACTTGGCAAGAACTCAATTTTATAGTACCCTGAAGTTAGATGAAAAATTTCATGGATTTTTCTTATTATCAACAAATTATGAATGGCACTAAAAACATGATGGCTAGTATCAAGAGACTTATGATTAGGTTTCATACTATTGTGATCATGATGGACTTTTCAGCTCTAGAAGTTATTGCTCGAGTAGAATCCATGTCATACTCTTAGGGATTTTGAGTAAAGAACTATTCATTTGTTAAGGAGTTATTCGGGTGAAGCACCTTACTCAAGACATTTGGGGGTGACTTTAACCAATTGTTAGCTATAAAGAAACGGTATAAGTTTTGGAAAGGTCCCCGAAAGGATGAGGTACAAGTTTATTCTCATTTCCTATGGCTATGATACGCAGTAGGTCAAACTCTTCTTAGTTATTTACATCAAGCGGGACTGTCTTATCTATAATTTGTCACCTTCTTCATAAATGAGTTAAGAAATTAGCATGGAATTTTGTAACTAGAACTAACCCATCAAAGCTATAATATTCATGATGTCTAAGGGTTCTACCTAGTTGGAAAGGTAGACTAAGCTTTTGTAAACTATGGCACACTGATTATACCAAAATATAAATATGTATTCCTCCTTTAAGTAGAAGGATAAGAAGTTTGGCTAACACGAAAAAGCGTAATTGCTATGACGGGTTTGTACAGATTTGGCATCATTCAAAACGTTATTGATACTGTTGCCATAGGAATGATTAGTTCAAGAAATTTAACTCAAATCATTTCATATTTAGCTGCCAAATGGATATCTCAAAACTATTTTTATTGAATTAAATTTACCACCCATAAACTTGACAATATCATGGAGATATTGAGTAAGGTCAAACAAGTCACTTCCCAATATGAGTTAGATATAGCATCAAACTATAGTGTATTACATGGATTGATGTTTATGGCAGAGTACAACTCAAAAGTGTTTTCAAGATGATTGTGATATAGACTTCAAAATTCCGCATGTATTTGAAGGTATTCCTAGTTTACATATTAATGAACAATGATTGATTTATGGTCCTAACCGACATTGATCCAAGAAAGGGAGTTTAAACTCAAACAATGTCAAGGAACTCAACACCGAGTGTAGCATAAAAAATAAGCTGAACACGAGCAATGAAGGGATTCATGTTATAGTTACAGAATATCATCTTGACGATATGATATAGAGTTACACTCAAAATCACATATCATTTGAGTATATGGAGTTGGAAGTTAGGGCTAGGAGGAAACAAGTGTTGAGCCAATTCCTTGGGAAGGTGTGCTAAAATAAATTTATAATCAAGGTTCTTGAAATGAAAAATGTTCTTCACAAGGTTGAACCTAAGATTTTCCAACACACTTTGGGTTATCCTTGTCATAATTTCATGTATGAAAAATATGGGGTAGTAAGTGGTGTAATGCAGTAAAGGGTAGCAATAGATTTTTGCTTTAACACTTGAAATTTGAAATTAAGGATTATTTCATGCACGTTTCATGATTTGATTAGTTTTATCACCTGATTTTCGGTGGTTGGGTTCTTGCTTATGTTTTCTAGTGGGAATTTTGGTGAGTGAATTAGGGGAGTAGTTTGATCTGGATATCTCCTTCACATAGGATCACTAACTCAAGGGACTAGATATCCACAAATCCAATGATAATGCTAATTAATTTTCTTGATACTTTGTTGTGTCTTAACAAAAAGGATAATCTGAACAAAAAAGATGAGATGGAAGGCATGGTGGGAATGAGAAAAAGTGTGACATACTCAGACATATGCAAGATTTTTATCTATAAGTAGCGGTGAAGGAGAATCTGTGAAGCCTCCAAGGGTGGGGAGAATATAGATGTCAAGGTCAATGGCATGATTCTTACCCCCTTTGGATTGGATCATCGCTATCCCTCAGTATCTTACATGTTAGGATTGTGGAGATGAATTTCTTCATAGTTAGCATGATTTACACCTTGTTGGTTTACTTAGTAACTGGCACCAATCATAGGGTAACCAGTGACGGTCATCATTGGGGTAACCGGTGACGGTCAGGGGAACCAACACCGGTTACCTGTGCGTGAAAGTATATATTTAACTCACGGTAATTAGATCTAACTTTGTTATAAAGTTGATCTAAAGGTTGTAAATGCATAGCTAAGGTGCCCTAAGTTTTTCTAAGCTTATATAAGCTAGAAAAATAGGGTTAGAACATAAGGATAGAGGAAGAATGTTAATTATCCTTGGTTGAAGATGAAGAGAAGAAAAAGAAGAAAAATGTTGCATGCAATGGAGAGAAGCTGGACAAAAGGAAATATCAGGTACATCTGAATGGTGAGAAGGTGATTATGTCTTCTTCTGTATTTCCTTTGTATTGTCTTGTCTAAATGTAATGGCTTACATAGTATGTAAAACACATAGTTTTTCATCTTGTAGATCCATAGGTTGTTGTGAGATCTTGTATTGTACATCCATGAGATCATATTGTATTGTTAATCCATAGGAATCTAGTATTGAGCTCATTAGAGAGCTTGTGGATACAAATAATATCCAAATATTGTAGAGGAGGTTGTCTTCATGTTTGCACAGGTTGATGCAGTGATGGAGAGAAAAACTTAGTTCTTGGTACATAGTCATGGTTGCACATTGGTAGACCCATGTGAGAGGTCTTATTTGCAGATTCACAGGAGAGCTTGGTAGCACAGTGGGAGATGCAGTAGTTCTTGGTATACGATATTCTCTGGTGTTTGGAGGCACGATTGTAGTGCACTCATGGAGATTCATTTAGAGATCTGGAGGAGAGGAGATACTCTTGGAGAGATGTATTGTAATCTTGTATTGAAGAGTTGGTTTGTACTCTTATTATATTATATATATGAGATATCTATCTTTGGTGGATGTAGCCCACATTGGGTGAACACGATACATGCTTTGTTATGTGTGTTTACTTTGTTTGATTTGGATTATTCTAGTTTATAATTCCACTGCTGTAGATTTTGGGGAATTGTTTAGATCCTGTGTGCATGATTTAATTTGTTATTAAATCATAACACTATTACGCAGTTCCAAATTCCCAACATTGTAATGAGATTATATTTGGAATCAAGTAAGACATTTCGATTGTATTTCCTCCTCTACTAGGCGTGTACAATGTGTGAACGATTATGCTTTCTAGTGGGAATTTTGGCGAGACTATTCGCAAAATCCCATGGATTTGATTAAGGTCATCTAATTGTCTTATGAGATAACATTCTTATGTTTTGTGTATCTTTTTTAACAAAAAGCATTATTTTCAATATCCCTACATTGCGCGTGCTAGCCACCACATCAAAATAGTTAGCAATGGTGATGTAGAGGTTCTTGGTCTCGTGCTTCAACATATATTTTAGGTAGGTCAGAGCTTGTGCTGTAATTACAACTTCCATTGTGTCATCGTCGATGTTGAGAGTGTGTAATTTTCCCCTCTTGCTTGAATAAGATTACATCAACATAGGATTTTCTTCCACAATATCCTACAATAACGCACACACTCTCAATCCAAATACATGAAACATATTAATTATTTCTTATATTCTAAGAACAATCCACAATAGAACTTTTTAAATTCTAGATCAAGTAAATTTACCACAACACTTGATGGAAAGGTTACAAATATGGAAATATGCAAGCTTCTATGTACACATAGGGTATTGAAGAATTTTCACAGGATTTAATGCAATCACATTCATTCAATCCACTCCTATCGTGAGCCTTTCTCCACCTAAACCACCAATGTGGCTGATGGAATGTTCTCAGAATCTCCACCATTCACCTTTGGGTGTTGGATCATTTTCTGCATGCTTTTATTTCTAAATCTTTTGATGATTTTGAAGATTCAATTTTGTATTAATTTCTCTAGGATTTTAGCTTCTACAATAGCCAAATCAATTTTGTTTATTAATTTTATGTCAATAGTTAATGTCCCCATGCTCATTTTATTAATAATATTTTAACTTATCATACTTTCAAATATAATGATCAACGATGGTCCACATGGACATACAAAATATCAAGTGGAAACTATAAAACCTTCTTGATTAGGGGAGATGAAATCAAACTCAAATTCTTATCGCAACAAGGTCTCACACAAGATATATTTTCCTTTCTCCTTCATTGGTGATCCTAATGTCGAGGTATATCCAAGGTGAGAACTACCTCACCCATTTTTATTTTAATGATTTTTATTGAGGTTTCATGGGGGCGAGACCCCCCCTTCCACATCCTTCCTACCACTCTTCAATTCTCACATAAGACAATACTTGTACGCACCGTCTTGACCTCCTATGATAACTTGATTTGATGAGAAATTTGTCTTGCTTATCCTCTACATTCTAATATCTAAGTCTCATGGAAGTGATATATCCCCCCACATCCAATTTGATTCCTTATGAGAAGTTTTCTTCCAAAATAGATAAAACCAAACCCACAAGTGATTATAATGTCTTCATGTCAGTGTTTTTTGTCTTGCCTCAACTTTTTGGGCGACGATGCAAATGGAAAAACAAAACATATGGCTGATTATAGTGTTTTTATCCCATTCACCTTCTTTTATGATAATTTGACCTTTCATGTTTATCTTTTAAAGGAATACTCTTTCTCATCATCTTCTCTACATATCCATGCTATAAGGAAATGTGAAACTATTGATATTGAAGATAAAGAACAACATGGGTCTTACATTCACATATTTCTCTAGGGTCCAAATCCACAACCACCTATGTATAGTTCTAGATTCTTCGTTCAAAATGTAGTCCAAGATGTCTTGTAGGGCCTCCCTCCACCTGAGGATAAAATAGAAACAATAAGCTTATGGCTTTGCACCCTTTTGTGCTTCTTCAAATCTTTATGTATTTAAGTCGTTTCTTCCTCCTTCCTTCACATAATAGAAATTTATCTTTTTCATGTGCTTCAACAATTGTCTCTTTCTCCAAATTTAAAAATTGATATTCCCTCCTTTTTGAAATAATGTTACATTGTTCTCCCTATTATATATTCGCTATGTTACAATAAAGGGTACTTTTTCATCAAGCACTTGGATTTCAGATGCTTCTGTGTGCAAGAAATAATTAGTTCTTCTATGCCTATCAATATTTCCATTGCACCCCTTCATTATGGTTACTAGTTAAATAACCCCATTAACTAATTTATTTTATGGTGCATATATACAAACTTTATATATATATATATATATATATATATATATATATATATATATATATATATATATATATGAAATTATGTATAATTACTTTGCATCATATATTCATACCCAAGAAACAAGTGGTGTGCGTATATAATTATTTCTTGGGTATGAATATATCATACAAAGTAATGATACATAATCACACTTTTAACAAAGACATACATAGAGTGACACTATCATTTTCCAATTTGAATTTTGTTTTCCATTTTCGCAATAAAAGTACTACATAGCACAACACCATGGGCTTCTCATGACAAGACACAACAAAACACTCTCAAACATGGTAGAACCCCACACTTTGGGTTTTTTCTTCATGCTCATGATTACATGTTTGCCCAAAATTCATGGTAGATATTTCGGTGACTTGAATTTTGAGTTGTTTATTATGGGTGAAGGTGGCAAATGAGGAATTCAAAGCTTTGTTTACCCCCTTTTCCCCTACTTTCTTATATTTAACATGATATCATGTTTTTTTGACACTTGGTTAAATTCTACATACATTTAAAGATTTTTTTAATAGGGTAGGGCCCTCTCCCTAAATTAAAGAAATTATGGAAGCGCACACGAACGTACATGCGCGCACACACACACACACATTTTATATATATAATGGTTAACGGTTAACCAGAGTGAGGATCTTAAATTCTTAGAATTTTAAAGAGAGAATAGAAATAATCCCGAGTTCTTGCACTAGAGCAGGATAAATTGTTTTGACATTTAATTTTAGGTTTCAAAATAAACTTCAATATAATTAATATAGTTAAGTTTTATATTTATAATAAAAAATGAGTGACATATTTATAACCCTGCATTAGGATTATAATTAACTTATTTGAAGTATAATAATCATATTACTTATAAAATAATCCTTTATAATAAGTATTTGAAATAATTATATTAATATAATATATTTTGAAAAAGTAGTTTATTGTAAAAGAATGTACGTCCATTTTAATTAAAATTAATAGAAACATTAAAATATAATAATCAATAATATAATTGAAGAAATGTTATTCAACATTCACCATTATATGTGATTAACTAATCTTATATATATAAAATCAATAAAGATGTAAATTATATTCATCTCAATTTCTTTTTCAAATCAATAATTTAAATACTATATTTAATTTAAATATAAAGTGAATAGATAAAATATTTTAATTTTATTAAAAAAACATTATACCATTAAAATTAAAAATATTTAAAAGAAATTAAAAATAACAAATAAAAGTAGTTTTACTTGTAATTTTGAATACCCACATAATAAATATATCCTCATGCAAAATAAATCAAAGATGTGTGATTTATTCATTTGGCATTTTCATGCTAAACTTATGATAGTTTACACATGATACTTGTTCACACTATACATCTTGATTCCATCACATGATATTTATGTCAGTATAATTCTAAATATCTGTTTACTATTTGCATAAATATGCCATAATGTATTTCCTATATTATTTAATTCATTATATGTAATATCATGTTTGATTTATATAACTACCATGTATTTCAATGACTCACATTTCTCTCCATTTTTCTCTTTCTTTTCCCCATAAACCAATACGTTTGCTTTCAAATGTATTTCCCCAATTCAACTAATTTATATCAAAAAGTTTGTGATGTTTTATTATATTCACATCCTAACATTTTTTCAGTACTCATTATCTTATAGAGGAGCAAGAGAGGAGCCTCTGCAATTTCCTTCCAACAATTGGATTGCAGTAGGAAGATAGGGTAGAGATTGTGTGCGCAGTTCTTTAACCCTTTTAAAATTCAGAAGATGTGATTCAATGCATGGTATATACAAAAATTTGTCTTACAAAAATATGGTTTTTTTATGTTACGGTTCCAGATATAGGTAAAACATTTTGGTGGAGTTTATGAGTGGGTTCTATATGATGAATCATATAGAATGATATCAAATCCAACATAATCTATAATTTATAATTTTTACATAGTTTAAATTCTGTTCCATTTAATCTTTTTTTGTTTAATTATATTTTTTTGAGGATGAAAATATCATTAGATACCTTAAAATAATGTTCGTGACTTAAATAACTTGTAAAAAAAGTCACAAGAAACTTTATCAGGCGCAACAAGAAGAATGCATTAAGATTTCACAAAATATTACTTAAGAGTTTCAACACCTTCATGCCTAGAACAAATAATTATCTGGGAACCCTTAAGATAGTAAATGTCATGAGGTGGCTTATTTGTGTGGAAAGTGTAGGTTGTTAAGGTGGATTATTTGTGTGGAAGGTGTAGGTTTTTGAACATATAGATGTTTATGTGAAGTGTTAATTTGCATACCATTATCTGGGAGCCCTTGATGTGGCTTATTCGTGTGGAAGGTGTATGATTTTGAACGTATAAATGTTTATGTGAAGTGCGAATTTTCATATAAGTCATGTACGAAATTCAAATGTGAACAATTTCTTTATTGGATTATGCCTTGTAAATTTGAGCATTATCTATTCCCAATCAATGACGTTTATATTTTGTTTAGGGAGAAGACAAACCGTTTGGTCAAAATATCTTTATAAGACAAATTACTATGGGTTGTCCAGAGTAGAGTCAAAACCCAATCTAACACATCTTTATTTGTAACAAGAAACACCATATTCCCCAAAAGCTATGTTATTAAAGATGCACATGTACTCTTAGTGCTGATGTTAGTAATTCCTAGAAACTCCAAAGCAGATCAAATTATTGCTAGTGTATTCTTTACGTCCATATGAAAGATGTATTCAAATGCCTATTAGAATCCTCAGAAGAGGATTTGGGCTTCATTGCTCCCATGTTTTTTGCATATGGATTTTAACTGCATAGGTAAACAGTCTTCAAATTTTCACAAAGCTTAAAATAGAAAGCATAATATTGAGTTTACATACAAAAATTTATATCATTATTGTCAACATAAATATTGAGTTTACTTTTAAAATTTTCAATAACATAAATATTTAAAAACATTAACATTTGATTAGTTAAAAAAAATTATTAATTTTTTTTATTACATTTAACGGGTGTTATATAACCTCCCTTAAAGAGGCCATCATTGAAACTACATATCTAACACATCATAAACCCCTCAAACCCCTCAAGCTAGAGATTTGAACTTCCCTCTCTTTCATGCTGAGGCTCGAGAATAATCTTAACATCATTGGCTTAGACTAAAACAAGGAATGGGGATTCTGGAGTTGCTTAAAAATTCAACACAGGAAAAAAACAGCAATGTAATGAATGAGTATCTCACTTCTATTTCAACTCCTTTTTATGATGACTAGCCTAACTTATGGATTGAAAGTAAATAATCAATATGTTCAAAAATATTTTTGTTGCTCTACCTCAGTTTAACACTCCAATACACCAAAAGGTTTAAAGATGCAATCAAGCTAAAATTTAATCGTTGAATACAATGAAAACATACTGATAATATATAGTTTTTCTAATTTATATATTGAAGTTCAAGAAAAAATAAGAGAAGAATATTTAAAATGAGCCTAAATTTTTAACAAATGATATTGAATTAGTGCACCACCAAATTATAGTGGATGGTATATCTTAAGATTTGCATTTTACTTAATGGTGGGAGAATATATTTAAGTGATTTTTTAAAGAACTTGTAATATATTTTGAGCATAAAATGTTTATTTTCATGTCATAATGATATAAAGCAATATGAACATTGGTTTTTTAAGAACATGTAATATATTTTTGAGCCTATAATATTTATTATGTCATAATGATATAAAAAAATATGAACATATATTTAAAATATGATAACTTAAATAGTGTTGTTTGGTATTGACTCCTGACCATTATTGTTTTATATCTCCCCCTCTTCATTTTATTTTACAAGATAAATAGTATGAGTCATGTGAGGGAAATTTGTGAGATTTTTCTGCAAGGATCAATACGAAACCCCGTGCACATCAAATTGGCTACACTCCAATGATGACGTGAATGCTCCGAGTAATCAACAAGAAATCAAACAAAAAGGAAAATCAAGCATAAAAGAATAGGTTTACTCATATTCATAGCTCAAATAGAAATGATACATATATGAGAATATTGTGTAACTCCCATGCATGACACATGGACACATGAAACCCTAATTACACCTAATGACCTATGATCTCACTAAGCGAGATGACTCACCATGTGAGGTGGACAAGATGACACCGAGTGATGATGAGAGAAATTCACATACACCAACACCCCCCCTTCATCGAAGTTGAGGTAGAGGTCATGGAAAGTCCTAATAGAAAGAGAACTCCCCTAGACAACTAAGAAAGATGTGTCAATGGGTCCCAAAAACTAAAGGCCTGATAAGGTACCCATGTACAAACAACATCTCTCTGGAAAATAAGAAGAGGAGAAGAGGACTAGAAATCCCAAAGAAGATGGGTGGCTGTAGAAGACCTCACCCCAAGAAGAGACTGTAAGTGAAGAAACTTCACCTCAGTGAAGGGCTTGGTGAAAATATTTGCAACCTGATCAGAAGTCTGACAATACTACAAGTTGATGATGTCATCATGAATCAGCTCCCAATGAAGTGCATATGGATCTCAATGTGCTTCATCTGCTGATGCTGAACCAGATTCCAGTAAATCAAGATAGTGCTCATGTTGTCACAATAAATGATAGTAGGCCATCGAAAGTGAATACCAATTTTTGTCAAGATTCCCTTCAACCAAACAACTTCCGTGGAAGCATTAACTTCTCCTTTGTACTTTGTCTCTATAGATGATATGCAAATTACATTCTGCTTCTTACTAGACCAACTAACATGACCCAAAACAAGAGAAAAACCATATCCTGAGGTAGATTTCTGATGATCTAGATCACCAGCCCAATCAGAGTCAGTAAATCCAACTAAATCAATCTCTGTCCCTCCTAGATAGTGAATGTCATCTATATAAGTGCCATGAACATAGTGAAGGATCCTCTTCACTTACTTTCCAATGCAACTCATGAGGCTCCTGCATAAATCTGGACATAATCCCAACAACATATGAAAGATCTGGATGAGTGTGAGTCAGGTAAATCAAGCTCCCCACCAACTGTCGATAAAGGGTACCATCAACCATAGGAGTAGAGAAATCAGAAACCAACTTAACTCAGAAAGGAAAGGAGTAAGAGAAGGCTTACAATAGAACATGTAAAACTGAGCTAGAAAATCAAGGGAGTACTTAGGCTGCAAAATCACAATTCCTGAGTCAGATTGTGAAATTTAAATCCCAAGAAAGTAATGAAGCAATCCTAAGTCAGACATGGAGAACTTGTTGGCCAAGGAAATCTTCACAGAATCAATGATAGAGGAAGAGTTTCCCGTGATCAACAAGTCATCAACATATAGAACGAGGATGAGCATGGAGTCATCCTACCACAGAATGTAAACATTAGGGTTAGAGTGACACCAAGTGAACCCTGATGCAAGTAGAAAGGAGTCCATCTTGGCATACCAAGCCTGAGGGGTTTGTTTAAGGCCATAGAGAGACTTATTTAACTTGTAAATGAGGGAGGGATCATGGACATAACCCGGAGGTTGTTCCATGTAGATCTCTTCCTCTAGGTCCCCATGAAGGAAGGCACTCTTAACATCCATATGGTGGAATTCCCATTTGTTTGCAACAACAATGGTGAGGTTTAGTCAAATGGAAGTCATCTTCACAACTGGAGAAAAGGTTTCTGAGTAATCAACCCCAGCTACCTGGGAGAAACCCTTAGCTATAAGTCACACTTTAAACTTTTCCATGTCTCCATCAGAACCATACTTTGTTCGGAACACCCGCTTACACCGAACAAATTTTATTCCTTTCAGAAGAGGGGTGAGATCCCAAGTATAGTTCTTCATGAATGAGGAATCCTCCTCATCCATGACAGAATCCCACTCAGGAATCCCATAAAGCCTCCTGAAAGACTGAGGGTCAGAAGCGAGGTGAAGAAGGAGTGAGGTCTAGTGAACTCTGAGTGAGTCCGTCTCTCATCTAAAGGATCTCCCATCCATTCTCCAACACTCTACAAAGTCTGCCTAGCCCAACAAGGACCAGGAGGTGAGTCAGAATTCAGAATCTGTAGATTCTTCACTCAAGTGAGAAGGGACAAAGTCCTCATCATCACTACTGTCAGAATCAAAAGACTCTAAAGCATGAGGGTTGGGAGGAGTACGAGGATTAAGAAGATCAAGTGGAGGAGGAACATGCTCAACAACATCATCATCCAAAGAGTCAGAATCAGAATCAGAGAGCATAAGGACCTCAGAGGGTGGAGAAGTAGAAGTCGAAGATGACTCATCAAATTTCACACTTCTCTCAATATAAAGCTGATGAGTAGTAGGGTTCAACAATCTATACCCCTTCACGCCATCAGGATACCCTACAAAAATACAAGGTTTGGACTGTGGTTCCAAATCCTTGCATTTATTTTTGGGAATCCATACCATAACATTGGATCTGAAGACATGAAAGTGCTCAACATCATGTTTGCATCCAAACTAGGCTTCAAAGGGTGTCATCCCTCTTATGCACTTGTGTGGAACATGGTTTTGAATGTAACAAGCACAATTCACTGCTTCATCCCAATACTGTAGAGGAAGGGATTTTGAGTGAACCATACAAGTGGCCATCTCCTTAAGCATTTGGTTCTTTCTTTCCGCAACTCCATTTTGTGAAGGGTTGTAAGTAACTGTACATTGCAAAGTAATCCCTTCAGAGGTACAAAAATATTCAAACCTATTTCTCACATACTCACCTCCATTGTTGTTTGAAGAACCTTGATAGACCTTTCAGCTTGTTTCTCAGCAAGATCCTTAAAGTCTCAAAAGTGATCGAAAACTTCAGAATTTAGCTTAAGAAAATACACCCAAGTGTAACATGAAAAGTCATCAATGAAGGTTAGAATATAAAGAGCTCTAGTAAACAAAGGAGATGGGAAAGGGCCAAAAATGTCACTATGAACAAGATCCAAAAGATGAGTAGCTCTCTAGGATTTTCCTTTGCCAAAAATTTCTTCAGGGTGCTTCCCAAGGGCACAACCCTCACAAAGACCCTTAGAAAATTTGATGCAGGGTAACCCATTGACCATTTCATTTTGGCTCAATTGTTCAAGGTAACGATAGTTAAGATGGAAAAAATGCTCATGTCATAGCTTACTAACCTCATCTACATGAGTGAGCAAGGTAGTGGGCATCGAATCAGAAGTAAAGTGGGAGAAGGTATACAACCATAAATGGTGATCTACCTTTCCCTCAGCCATAGTAGTGTCAGAGTGAAGCTCACGAATAATCACCGAGTTAGGACCAAATTCCACTCGTATTCCTTCACCAAGGTGAGTGATTTGGTAAACTGATAGGAGATTGGTAGAGAGATTAGGAACACTCAACACTTGGTTAAATGATCCACCATCCATCTCTACCGATCCACTACTAGAAACCAACACTGTAGTGTCATCACCCAATGTGATTTGGGACATGCCACATGGTTCGATGTTGGAGAACTCAACATGCAAAGAGGCCATGTGGTGCAAGGCACCAAAATCAATAATCCATGTTGATGAAGGAGAAACTCTAGCTACAAGGGCCTTTCCTTTCTTCTTCTCAGATTTAGACTCCTTTGCAATGGAAGACTCAGCTTTCAGAGCATTTTGTTTGATAGACTCAGGAACACCTATGTTATTTTTCTCAAGTAAATGAGTTAGGTGATCGATTTGTTTTCTCATACACTGATGCTCTTCATGGCTAGTCTTCTTGCAATAGGAACACTTACACTTTTCCTTCTTCACTTTAGGCTCAGAAGTAGAAGCATTCATGTTAGGTTTGGTTTGGGCTTGGTTGGTCTTGGTTTCCTTCTTGGGTTGGTCCTTTTTCTCTTTCTTCTTTTCAGTTTTCTTTCCCTTACCAGTACTTGCTACAAGGGCATGTGACTTGGATTTGAGAGTCCCCATTTGAATGAGTTTGTCTTATTCTCAAATGAGTTGGGATGAAAAACTATCAAATGAGGGAATTTTCCAAGTACTTCCCAGAGCAGATTTCATGGTGTGGAAAGTTTAAATAAACATGGAGTATTCGGGACCTAATGTAGAAAGAATCGACAAGATCAACTGGGAATATTTTCTCCACTTTACATTCCTTTAAAAATAATCTAGCTTGGAAAAACTTTGAGAAGAAGGTTTGTAGGTTTTCAAAGTCACTAGGATTTAATCCTAGTAGTTCATTTTCCAACCCATGCGCTCTCATGTCATCTTTTTGTCCGAACATATCATCTAACATTTTCCATGCTTCATTAGGTGTTTCAGATGACTCAATGTGGAAGAGTAAGTCAGGAGAAATGAACATACAGAGAAGACCTAAGGCTTCATCACATCGGTTCAGCCACTTAGATTTTTTGGGCTCATCATCAGGTTTAGTCTCAGCTCCCATGGTGATGTGAAATAACCCTTTACCCCTTAGTTTCATTACCATTTTTTGATCTCCATTCAAAAAAATTGAACGACGTGAGCAAAGGAATTGAAATAGCATTCATCGAAAGAGAGAGAAAGAAGGAATGCAGAAATAAATAAGAAAATACAACCACCCAGAATAATATTATCACCCCCTGATTTTGGCACTTTATAGTTTAGTGTGTTGATTACAATCAAGTGGAAATGTGCATCATGAAATAGTCAATCACTCACCTTGTAATTAAGTGTAATAACACGCAAGTGTGGAGACCACAATCAAGTTTTAGAAATCATGACAATTCAACACCATAAACAAGCACAAAATGAGCTAAAAGCAAGATAAAGGGAGAGAAAATTAGTCTCGTGTGAGAAATAGCATTTCACGTCGTAACAGAAACCCCCTTGCTGCAAGACTGTGGTGGACACACTCACTAGTCCACAAGTAATAATAAGGGTGTTACATTGCAAAAATGGGCTCAAAACGATTCCATGGG
The DNA here is from genome assembly GCA_019776745.2 of Taxus chinensis. NCBI lineage: Eukaryota > Viridiplantae > Streptophyta > Pinopsida > Cupressales > Taxaceae > Taxus > Taxus chinensis. Next base: position 190,309,267 of record CM034157.1, on the reverse strand, counting down.
ACCTCTAGGATGCCGAAAAGGCTCCCAAAAGGAAGAAAAATGCTAAGAATGGCACTACACACTCCAACAAATTTATAATAACGTTAAATAAATGATAATTAAACTACTAATCAAAAAAATAAAGATCTCCAAAAAAACATTTCCTAACATTGGATTCTTAGAACCAAATGGGAAGAATATATGGAGACATCTTGTGATATTTGCCACAAGAATCCTGATGTCTGAAATTGTCCACTTTTGCAACGTGCGACATGGAAGAACATCTCCATGTATTACAAGATTTGTGATGTGCATACCCATGATACAACTGATTAGGATTTATTTGATCATATTCATGAGGCATGTGAGACTAAATTGCAATAAACCATTATGGCGAGTAGCTCTAAGGAACAATAAGGGTAAGACAATGAGAGGCACAACAATGAAAATGTGAGCTTTAGAGGTGGATTTAGAAGTAGAATTCATAGTGGTAGAGGAAGCTTTACATGTGGGACATGTTATACTTGTGGATCACCTAATCATTATCTGCATGAGTATCCTAAGAACCAAGTTTGTGCGTATTGTGGGAAGGCGCACAAGGTTGAGGATTGTCCAAACCTTGATGCCCATATGTGTAAGAACAACAAGAAGGAAAAAGGTGTGGCCATGATTAAGGTGGAGCACGTGAAACATGAATAGTGGGCACCTAAGAATATTGTTGAGCCTAGAACTTCATCCTGTGTCACTCACTACATGTATTGAAAGCAATATGTGCGCATGAGCATATTAAGAAAAAACCCCTTATCAAGAGGGAAGAGGTCATACATGTTAAATATCTGGATGTTGCTCAATAGAAGGAAGTATATCAAGAAACTATGGGTGTCATAAGAGAACTACAAGGGGAGATCGAGCACCTGAAAGAAAAAACACGCTAGAGAGAACACGTGAAGAATACTAAGCTACCACAAAAGGATATTGATGATCTTAAGGAAGTATGTAGGATGTTGTGGTAGGAAAACATTATTCCTTTATTATGAGAGTGGTTGTGAGAGAAAGCACCATGCGTAGGGATTGAAAGAGAGGGATTTCGGGACCTCACTAGGCGTATATGGGGAAAGATATCAAGGGGAAACACTGTGAAAGCCATGGACGATGAGCTGGTGCATCGTTTCTCCTTGTAAATTTACCACCACAGATGAGTATGATAAAGATATCACAGGGGGTGCAGTGTGGTTGGTTGGTAAGTAATATTCTTATTGATACAAGTGTGAAAATTAATTTCCTAACATTGGATTCTTGGTTAACCAAATGGGAAGAACACCATTACAGCCATCTTCAAATTAGTTATACATGGAAAATAAAGCAATGACCATGCTCAAAATATTAATTAAAGATGTCTCTCTCACTATTCAAGGTGCTAAATTTATAAGTGATTTTGAGATGCTTGAGATTACAGAGGAAGATAGTTTCCCCAAGCTACTTGGACGTCCTTAGTGTTATGCTAATAATGCAAACTTGCACTTCAAGAAGAGATATGTTGGTTTTGAGAACAAGGAGGAGTGCGATGGCATACCCTTGGATGACCTGAAATTTACACCTTATATGAAACATGTGAATGAAGAGGATCTCAATAGAATCTATGCACATTGAGCAGATTGGCTTTGATTTAAGTCTTTCCCTGGAACAAATGACCCTTTCCAAATCGGAAAGCACAATCAGGGGCAATTTAGACCATCATACCGGTCAACAATTCACTTCAATGGGAAGACGCCTGGTATATTAGTGAGGCATGTCACAATTGGGCCCATGACACCTATGAGATGGTAGGTTGTGAGGTCTTACCTGGATGATTAGGTCGTGTATTTAGGCATGGGCAAGTCTAAATTATTATTGTACACTAGAGAAGAGAAACCTAAATCTTTCTTGCAAGTGATAGAGGACCAATGGAAAAATGAGGGAGATAGGTGGAATATGATGGTTTATACTTTTTACGGGACAACAATGCGCTGGTGGGCAATAGATAGAGATAATATTTAGGCTATAGCGAGATCATGGTAGTCTTTTTGACAATGTTTGAAATGAATCATCATTCTTTGTTTGTACAAAAATTATGATGATAAGACCCATGCTTTGGTACATATCCACAATTTTGAGAGACACTGGGCTCAAGGACAAGAAGCTATACCACCCTCTCTTTGGGTACATAATTTTTACTCCACTCTGTAGTATTTTGCATGTGTTTGGTATGAGCATGATGAGCTAAAGAAAGAGACAACAAGTTGGCATGATATGATGGAAGGTATTCTTGATACATTTGATTATTTTTCTAATAAACCATCAGTGTATGAATCCATGCAGATCATGAAGTGCATCATGTTGGGATATAGTGCAAAGCCAGAGGAACTTATGATTCCATTATTAGGAGATCCTAAGAATGAGGCATGCGGGGATGTGATAGAGACAAAAAAATATAGCTAGGGTGCACTTGGAAATAAAAAGAGAAAGACAATATGGCCTAACTCATATAAGATGAGTAAGTTGAATATTTGGATATCAAACACACATAGGGTGCACATGAGGTAATGGACTCTGCGAATGAGTAGGTGTGCGCATATCATGTACCTTTGAAGACTATGAAGGTGAACATTGGGACTGAGGATGCACCTAAATAGGTGATAATTGATGATTATTGAGATATAACATTATTGAAGTATAACAGAAGTTACAAATATCATAGAGTTGTTGTGTAACTTTCAAGATATGTTTCTTAGGGGATATCATGAATTGCAGGTTTTACATCCATCTTTAGAGTAGATGAGAATAAAGTTGAAAGATGGCATGTGGTTAGTGAGGAAGAGTCCTTACAGAATGAATCCTAACTTGTGTGTCAAATTGAAAGAGGAGATAGATAAGATGTTAAAGTCGGGTATCATTGAGCCTATTGAGGAATTTAAATGGATAATGCCCATGTTGATCAACATCAAAAAGGATGGTTGGATAAGAATATGTGTGGACTATAGGGTTATTAATGCATCATGTGTGATAGATACTTTTCCTACACCATTCATAGAGAAGATCCTTGAAGTCGTAATAGGGCACAAAATCTATTCATTCACATATGGATTCTCTGGATACCATCAGGTGTGCATTATGTGTGAGGATCAGGAGAAGACCAATTTCACAACTAAATGGGTATGTTTTGCATAAACCGTCATGCCCTTTGGATTGAAGAATGCACCAGAAATTATTCTCACATCATTGTTCAAGCATTCCAAGACTTTATTCCTAAGTTTTTGTACGACTACTAAGATGATTAGACCATTTATAGGGTGGTGAAAGATCATTATGAAAACCTAAGATTGATGTTTGAAATATGCAGGAAACTTAGCATCTCTTTAAACATCAAGAAGTGCATTTTTTACACCCCCTTTCATGCATTATTATCATATTGTTCTACAAGGATCAGTATATAACCTCGTACACATCGAAGAGGGTTACATACACAATGTGACATTAATTCTCCATGTAATCAGTAATGAATCATAACACAAAGGAAAATCAAGCATAAAAGAATAGGTCTACTCATACTCATAGCTCAAATAGAAAGGGTACATATACATGAGTGTTGTGTAACTCCCATGCATGACACATGGATATATAAAACCCTAATTACACCTAATGACCTATGATCTCACTTAACAAGATGAATCACCATGTGAGGTGGAAAAAATGTTGAGTGATGATGAGGCAAGTCACATACACCAATAAAATTATCACGAGGTGGCTCCACGAACAAAACTATCACTATTGCCAATATCTTATTTTCCCTACAATTGTCATGGTAATTAGGAGATGGATGGTGTGAGTGGGGTGAAAAAATCCTTAAAAATATGAGCAAAGATTTTCACATTAGACACCTTGAGAAAGAGTATGAGAAGGGATTAAAAGTGCACCACCTCCTTCCTAAATTTCGCTGCTACACTATAACATTTTCCTAGCCATGAAAAAAAGTATGATTTCTATCATTCTAAATGTGAATTCTCATATATATAAATTCATCCATCTTTTAAAATTTATTCCCATGCCACTCCATTTTAGTAGTAACTATCGAGTGATATTGTGTGTATAATTAACCAAAACATTTTTTTAATTAAATATTTTATTTATTTGATACTTTTATATTAAATTATAAATAATTGATTTTTTATTTGTCATTTTAACTTTGAGTTAACTAAATTAGTTGTCCCTTTATAATCATCTAACCCTAAACTACATAAAGGTTCATTATTAGGAATTGGACCAACAGTTGCAAAATATTTCAATAGAGAATAAAAGTAAAATTTATTATAAAAATAATAATACTAATAGAGTTTATATTTTATTTCAAGGCTAAGGGAAAGGATCATGTTACATATTGTGTGATTTTGGGGCATTATTTATATCAAGTTGGATATCCCCTTGATCAATTAAGTTTCAGACATAGTTTTCCAATTTCAAGCATTTGTTTGTCAAATCTAAGTGGATTCAATGGTGGTCATAATATTCCTTTTCCTTATACCATGATGGCTTAGGTGTGTTCTCATTGAAAATTTTTGTTCTTGATAGACGATCATGTTTGTTATTTTAAATTGATGGAAAACAACAACTTGGTCTTGAAGATTTACCTAAGGGAATGTATTGTCTTTGTTTGGTTTCTTATTTAGGTTTCCCCTAGAGATAGTGGGAGTAACATTTTAAATAGATGGATGGATTTTGGATTTTAACGATTAAAGTTTTTAGGATCTTGTAATCAAATGGAATTTTAGCTCCTAGGTTTATGATCTTTTGGAGGATGACATCTTTGTTTTGGTACAATATTTTTTCAATTCAGGTATGATTAGGCTTAGTATGATCAGCATTAGATTTGTTTTTACTTGTAAGACTATGGCTATCATCATCATCATTTTGATAATTGAATGGGTTATTAACAAATGGGTTTTTCATTTCTTGGCTTTGTTTTATTTGGTATAATTTTAAGTTCCATTGATTTAGGTTTGTGTTCCTTTGGATGGGTTTCCAAAAGGGGTAAGATAAATAACAAAAGCACAAACTATGCTTGTCATATGGGTGTATAATTGCACATTATCCAACCAATATACCTTGAAGGTAAAAGGTGGGTATCTTGGGAAATGTTATTTTTCTGAAACCACTACATGTTTGCAGTAATAAGTCTCTTATGTTAAGGTTAAAAACGTTTTCTAAGGGAATATTTGATAAAGGAACGATAACTAGATCGTGCCAAGCCAAGAACACAGATGCTAATCAAACATCACGATCAATAAGATGAAAGCAATTCACCAGAATAACTTTACATAAAACCTTTGCAAACAAATGAGTAACAATATCATATATTATTATGGAACTCAATGAAATACAATGAGAATGGGCTTTGCTTATATAGAAAAGGAATAACAATCTAAGAACTAGTCAAGGTCGTAGATCAAGCCATAAATCATGGAAAGAACTAGTCATCAAAGAACTAGTCAAGTCCATAGATTTATGAGAGAACTAGACATCAAGGATCTAGTCAATACCATAGATCTAGGAAAGAACTAGTCAATACCATAGATCAAGGAAAGAACTATACCTAACAACTAGATAATATCTCCTAATATCTAAATAAATAAAAAGAAATATCCACACACATAAGTGGGTGAGGATAAATACAATAAAGGTAAATAATGTACCTAGGTGAACATGAGCTAAGGTAAATACCTACTCTAACACCACCCCTCAAGTGAAGCTCATTGCCAAAATAGAAGTGGCATGTGGAGACAGTATGAGACCTGAGTGAGCTAGGCCTAATGAGAGACTCATGTACAATATCTCCATGAAGAAATCTCTTCAACCAAAAGAAGGAAATCAATCCTTCTATAATGAAAGAGAAAGAAGATAGAACGAAGATGTTCACATGAACACTTTTTTTTGTAATAATTATCCTGTTAAATAAAAGGAAAAATAATGACCTACACTAACACCCTCCATCCTTGCAAGGTAGCTTAGGTGGGTGGAAATCTATCATAAATATTTCTGGATCCTGGCTCATGTTGAAGTTACTCCAATATAACAATTGGTGCCTGACACCACAAGGTAAAACTTAGGGGTAATGAAGTTAAATTTGAGAGTAAAATACCTGATAACTGCAAGATATTGTAAGAAATTATTCCCCTTGAGGGTTGTCCTACACTTATATACATGGTGTTCAAAAGTGTGTTGCACACTCATGGTTTGAATCCACTATGGTTATGATTCATATAACGACACACAAAACAACTGAACTGAAGCCTTGATAAAAATAGCTCCATGCAAGGTGACTGTCTGAGTGATTTGTCAAAAAGTTTCAAACAAACACCAAACATAATTTGATCAAAAGCTACAAATGGTTGTTCTTCTAATAGAATCTAAGATCCTTATAATGGCAACAAGGTGATATCACAATGTCCATAAATAGAGTGCCACAATCATATCCAAGGTTTTATCCCAAGGTAACCATTTCATGGGTCAGAAACCCGTAGAAATAGTACTCAATGTTGACCCCCCAAATGGAGTTGGTGGATGACCAAAATCAGTCTAAAAAGGATTCAGTTCAGTATGATGACAACTTGTAGTTCCTGATACTTTTCCCTAGTTAAACGCATAAGCCCCAGAGTATGGGGGCTGGGATCAACATGACTCCCAATCATTTCAATGTTTACGGTTCACTTAAAATCACAAATGGTGTTGGTACACACAAATTGGGTGTATACCTAGCTACCATTGTTTTCCTACATGGCATTGGCTTAGCAATCAATTATCACGATGAGATCCCATTTTAATTTAATCATTTTTTGCTATTTTGGTGTGAATCATTCTAAGGAATGATATTAATTCAAAGGAACGATTAATCATATTAACAAAATTTTCATCTCAATTATCTTATAATAGCAGCTCCTTTTAGGATACTCATAATACCTAATGACCTAACCAGATCATGTCAAGCCAAGTAATAGATTTTATCAAACATCACGATCAATAAGATAAAGTATCTAGAATAACCTACATAACATTTCCAAATACCCTGAGTAGCATCTATCATGCATATTAACAGAACTCAATAAAATCCCTATGAGAATCCATTGCTTCTCTAGGCAAATAAATAAATCTATTCACCAGTCAAGGTTCGTATAAATGCCCACATCATGGAAAGAATCTAGTTAGGTCTATATTTAAATCAAAATTACCTAATAGACTGTATAAGAAGAGCTGATTTCACCCCCCTTCTAGAAATACCCCTTGATGGTAAACAATTTCAATACACCGTGTCAAAATCATCAAGGAACAACGGGTGTAGAGCATCCTTGTAGATGTGTCAATACCCTCTTATAGTCCATGAAGTTTGTCAACAAATATCAATAGAATGTACTATGGGAGGTTTATTTGAGCTATGTATTATTTAACACCTAACTCATATTCTATCATTGTTATTAGGAAAAAATACGAACATCCACAGGTATGATTGAATCAAAATGAGGTACTCATGTACTTATCCCCTTCATCCAAAAGTCAGGAAACTCTTATCTTCCTCTTTTAGAGAGATCCAAGAAGATTTGTTTTTCAAGAAAGATACCTTGACACAACATGTTTTTCACCTGTAAATCAAATAAATGATAAATCATAACTTACATCTAGATCCTTATCCCAATGTATGCTTATGTTTTAGTTATTGGAAAATTCTCAGGTCTACAACATCCCAGGCCTGATGAATCATCACCAATCCGTTGACATCATATCTGCAACTCTAGTCGCCAATAACCTTAAAAAAGTAATGGTCAAGACACTGAGTCCTATTTTTCATTCAATCTGTCAAGAATATTTATCATGAAGCTCTACCTCACTGAATTTGTACAATGGTTCCTTCTACAGAAGTTTCCAATGTTCTCTGGTTTCTAGGATCTAAATCCACTTGCATTCAGATCATCCTAGATCCTCACAATACCCTAAATCATCTTCTCAGGTTTCACCTTAGCTCCAACCTTTGGAGACTACAACTTGGAGTCATTGACAAAAAGTCAAGTACTTTTTATTTTATGTTCAAAAGTACTTTTGATCATTTGCTACAAATAGTTCTAGAACGATTGAAAAACTGTAACTAAATGAAACTATCTAGTTATCTATCATAAATTGGCTTTCAATATAGTTTTAAAGCAAAGGTAACACGGGTTGACATAGGGCATAAGGAATAACACAAATAAGTAGTATCAAACATTGCCACACCCTTCCATTACCATTAATCCATTTCCCTCTCCACCATTATGTTTGTTTTTTCGTGGCACGAATTTACAGTGAGGTGAAATTTGCACTAGTCCATTTGCATCCATCATACCAGAAAAAAACACCTTAAATCCTTACATTTTGATTTATTTGCGGAAGGATTCTTTAGTGACTAGAAGATTATTCCCAACCTGGAAAGAATAATGTTGTGATGGGCCATTCTGGCATGCTATCAGACCATCTTTTTAGGGGGTGTTGTAGTGTAACATTACTTATTAACATTAAGATCATTTCTCCACCAGCATTGCTGTAATTTTCTTGGCTGTTTGCTTGCAATCGTGATGTAGGATTTTCTTGATCACTCATGCACTTGCTTTAAAGGTAAGATAAAATATTAAAATTCACCAGATTCTTCTTTTGTCTTATTTATGGATAATAGCATCTTTCCCTACTTCTTATGATAGTTTGTCCTCATTAAACCATTTCACTCCTTTTGACCAAGAACTACAGATAGCAATCATCACGATCATGAGATGCATCCTTGATTGTAATATCTAGCTTAGATAAAACTATTTAATGCAAATGAGCATTATCATATTTATCATACAAACCAATTCATGTCACTATGAGAATGGGTCTTACATATAGGCAAGAAATATCTACAATCTACCAGAACTGGACTGATTGGTACATTAGATCCCAACCATGAAGCATGGAATAAGGCTAGTCATGCAAAGAAATTACTTCAATGTACATATTTAAGGCCTCATGTACCTTCAGACCATCAATGACTCTACAAATTTGATATACTAGAAAAAAACTAGTTAGGAACCATATAGGTGCATCTTGGAACTATTGCCACCATCAACTTGTATATCACCTTTTCCCTAAAATAAAAAGAAATAAAGAATCTCCAACCTCAATTTTGGAAAATAGAACTCAAACGTAGAAGTGTAAATACTCCTATGCCCAAGAATTTGTCAAGGATGAGAAGCACCAAATCTATAACCCAATTAGTCTCAAGTTGTGAAAGGAGATCTTCCAACAAAATTAAGTGCTTTTCCATGCTATTCAGAAGGAGGTGGAGTGGCATAGAAATTTCATGTGTTTCTTGACTACATCCTCTATGGAAATCTCAAACCTTATAAAACCTATCCTTTCTTCATAATTACTACCCCCACAAAAATTGACATGAACCAAGATCCATTCTTGGACCTTTGAAGACTCCTTGGGTTCATTGTTTTCTTTGGAATTAGGATCATTTAAGAAAAAAAAGGTGTGGATTTAGTTTTACAGTAACCCTTGCCCTTAGGATAGATGCAACTAATTCTTTTTTGAGAGGTGGAAGACTCAAGGTCCTTTTAAAAATAATTCTGATGATACTCCTCCCTAGTAAACTTTCACAAAATGTTTCTACACAGGCATTTTCAAGGTGCTCACCTAAGCATCCATGTAGAATGACAAAGGTAGAACCAAAAATTTTGAATGGTCCTCTCAACTTGGATCCAAAAATCAAGTAAACTCAGTCTTGGTCTTTCTTATCCTTCCACTCCCCTTCAACTGTCAACAAATGCTATGAACTACAAGATAGTCTATAATTACCTCTGGAAAATCTTCATGATTAAGAGAGGTGATCTCAATTTCAGTTTCATAGCTCTCATATGATCCACCTTAAAAATAAATCCTCCAATTTGATCCCAACATTTTACAAGGAGACATGTCACATTTTCCAAATGAAATAAAATATTGCACTTACATAAGTTCATCAAACCCATAACTAATCAAATAGTCCACTGGTACTGATTTCTCATATTTACCTAGTGAACAACCCAATCACAAAACCTTAAGAAGTCAGTATCAAGCCCATATATTATTTTCGCATTAATTAAACCTTTCAATTCTTGGATTCCATGTCTACATTATCCTTTTGAGATGATTCCTCAAACACCTGATCATCCAATGTTATGTAGATGCCATACTAAGTAGTTAAGTGCGCTACAATGGAAGAACCATTCAGTAAATGCAACAATGACCTCCCATGCAAAAGAGCCAGAATTTTGGCACGTCCTTTGGAATGTTACCTTGAGAACCATGGTTACATTATATGGAAAATAATTATATTGAACCTATTCTCAAAATAAATATTCCAATGGAAACCTTACCCTCATGGGAGCTTAAGTTTACCAAGTTTAACAACAAATAACGAACACTCTCAATGTATTTAGAGTTACTGATCAAAAGTTATTGCAATTTTACAATATTATGCTGATACTATTTATTTTGTTCCAAGTCCGTAAAATTGAATAAAATACTCCTTCCTTCATACCATTTAAAAGGAATGATAACCAGATCATACCAAGCCAAGAACACAGATGCTAATCAAACACCACGATCAATAAGATGAAAGAATTTCACAGAATAACTTTACATAAACCTTTGCAAACAAATGAGCAACAATATCATATATTATTATGGAACTCAATGCAAATACAATGAGAATGGGCCTTGCTTATATAGGTAAGGAATAACAATCTAAGAACCAGTCAAGGTCGTAGATCAAGCCATAAATCAAGGAAAGAACTAGTCATCAAAGAACTAGTCAAGTCCATAGATTTAGGAAGAACTAACATCCAAGGATCTAGTCAATACCATAGATCAAGGAAAGAACTAGTCAATACCATAGATCAAGGAAAGAACTATACCTAACAACTAGATAATATCTCCTAATATCTAAATAAATAAAAAGAAATATCCACACACATAAGTGGGTGAGGATAAATACAATAGGTAAATAAAGTACCTAGGTGAACATGAGCTAAGGTAAATACCTACTCTAACAGATGGAATCAATTACATGTACAAAATAACTTTAGAAAGAGTGGAACGCTTTGGCACGGAGTAACAACATCAATATTATTAAAGGGAAAGTCAAGAAATACCACACAACTTGTCCCATGGGCCTTGTTTATATAGGAAAGGAACATAACCATCTAAGATTTCTAGGAATAGTAGATCAAGCCATAAATATTCAACTCGAACTAGTCAAGGCACAAGTTGCCATGAAACTATACATCATATTGAGAAGTCACAACCATAGCTCGAAGGAGTTCCTCTATTCATTAATGTACCTCCTTTCAAAGGAGAACTATGGCCAATATACTAGAGGAATTCTGTTTTATGTGAGGATCTAGTCTAATCCTACTTCAACCACCATGGAGATAAATTGAATCCCTCACTTGATAAGAACTTCGGGCTCACTGTACATAAAGTGAATATCAATGTCTTCTACAAAACTGCCCATAATACTCGCTAACATTCCAAAATTCCTAATTTAATCAGAGCTTTGTCTAGATGATTAATGCGTCCTAATCACTAAAACCTCTTTCATTCTTCTTTGTTTAGGGCGTTTTTGGCATCTACATCTTCCATGCTCGTCTTGTGTCATTCCTTTCGATAGGACACGTGGCACATCAGTTTGGAGCACAAGTGGCCTACTGCAATATCTTTTGCCAAAGATCCTCAAATTCCCTAATCATTTGGTGAACACCCACTCATAAACTTTGACATTTGGATCCCTTTCTATCAGAGCCTTCATGCGTTTGACTCAAGGTTCCAAGAATGGTTCCTAGGACACAATTCACATGCACAATATTTTGCAAACATCTTGATCCAACAACCTAAGTGTTTAGAAAGGTGATTAATTCATGACCCTATGCAAACTTTTTACTTCCCATGAAAATGCAATTTCTGAAAGTATGGATAACCAATTTGACGTCTCAGGATGACATCTTCCTACTAATGAATAGCCATTGGCCTTGATTTTCCATTGTTATTTTTTTAGTTCTTTTGATAAACATTTAAAAGAGGATCTAAACTTTGAAATTTCTAAATTCTGAGTTTCACTCTTGGAAAACTCCAAACTTGAAGTTGAGGACTTCACCAATAAGTGAGCCAACTAATGCCTAGTGTGCTCAATTCACCAGGTCTTGTACTACACTGAGGCAAGATCATACTTCCCAAATGGAGTATGCATATTAGTCAAACCTCACTTCTTTACTGATATCACAACACCTACTAATTTATTATCAATGTCGAGTAATGTTACTAAACATCATAGCACCTGTGGTTAAAAGTCTTCCCTTGCTCAAGAGTCATTTGGTGTGATGAGGTTTATGATGCATGCAACCATGATTTCAAACATGGACTGATTAAAATTGAAAAACTTTATGAACACCTCAAGAGAAATTTGATTTTGCTAATTTCACCATAATTATCATGCTTTTTGAAATCAAGCAATCAAACATGTCACTAAGCATGATTGCATAAGTACCTACAAATTGGATTGACAGGTAAATATGCCCTTTCCAATGAGGGTGATCCTTGGTGTGACATATCATCCTCATGCCCTGAAAAGGACATGATGGTTGTGGCACAACCCTTTGGCTCCAATGAAGTGGAGAAGGTAAGGTGAGGATAGGTCAGAAAACAATAATGTACCATTTACAAAAGATGATTTCCACAACAAGAAATGGAGTCTTCTTCGAAACCTCTTTAGGACAGGCTCCCAAGGTTTATCACTAGGTGGAACCATCATTATGCATTGGATAGCCATAAAAGATAACCCGCTAGGTTCATATGAGGAACGTTACATGAAGAAGCCAGGATGAACAATTTTTTTCATCAAAACTGGTTTTTTGCTCAAAACAATGTTCACAGTGCAATTGAAAAGTACTCTACTTCATGTCAGAATTAAAATCCATGAGTTTACCAGGAGTTAGAACTCCACATTGAACCATAAGTCATGAAAGCAAAAATGGGACCTCTTATCAAAGAAAATGACCACCTAGCTGAATGTGCCCCTCTAATACCTACCAATAATCAGATTAGAATGAGTGGATATGAAGATAAGAAGGTCCTATCCCCCAAATGAGTTATGGATCTAATTTTCTAAGGCAGGGTCATTTGGTGTGATTTGCATAACATGGGACCATCTCTCAAGCTGTGGGACTTGCGGACTTGAGATGGCCCTCTGGAGAAAGCTGGCTTCTTCTTCCTGATCCTAATGCTAAACTACTCCTAAGGAAGGAAATGCGACTATCTACTCCTAATCTAACAATTCCAAGGGACCAAGGAGAGAGAAAGTGCATAAAGAGGGAAATCCTACACTAACGAGGTGATAGCACCAAGAAAAGGGAAATGTTGATCATCTATCAAAACTGCCATGAAATGAAGGGAGGTGAGGTGAGCAATGGAGAGGATGGACAAGATGCATCACAGACCAAAGATAGATTTCACACAGAACACCATTTCATCCCCATTAAACACAGCTCCCAGATCTGCAAATGAAACATCAAAATATGCACAGTATACCCTGCAATGATGAGAGGTGAGAAGATGACAATGAAAACAAGCAAAGGATGGACAAATGCATCACAAAAATGATTTTTATTGCTCCAAAATTTCACACAGTACATCATTACGGGCAAGAGGCAAAAAATGCCATTACAGAGCCAAGGGGAGGAGGTTCAAACTCCATTTTCGACCCTGGGGAAGAAAAGAAGAGGGGAGGCAGAGAAGAAGAATGAACAACAACTTTTACAATGAATTTTGCCCCTGTATTTATAGATTTGATCAGAGAGAAGAAGAGAGAGAGAAGCAGGAAAAGTAGGTTGAAGCTCAACCACTGCTGTTAATGCTTCTGATAAAATCTGCCCCCAAATCCATCTTTACTGCATCGATCCTTGGTTCGGCACCTTGAAGGAAGAGGAAACAATGGAAACAGATCAAATCTGATCTGGTTGTTGAGACAGATGGATCCTGCATTGAAGGCCTGAAGATTTTCCTCCATTTTCCTTTACCTAACCTCCTCAAAATTAAAGTTTCAGACCTCCATGGCATGGGTGAGGCCGAGATCTTTTCAACGGCATCAGATTTGCAATATTTCGAGCCCTGAGTCGAAAGATATGCCCCTTCGAAGTTTGTATCGGGTCCGTACAGGAGGGTGGGAAAACAACTTGAAAAATGGGTCCCCTTTTGATATGGGACACGTGGCAGCCAGATTAGGGCAAAAATCAGGCCTATTGCGGGTCCAGAATTTATCTTTTCCCCTTTTTCTGCAAGAATCACAAAATCCAGAATACTCCCGCGGCCCCGCAACTCCTCTTAGATACGTGGCACCCTTTGGTTGGCCGGGGGATACACTTCAATTTTTGTCTTTGACTCCCCGCTTTGGTTTGACTCGGGTTAAAACTTTGACTTTTTCCTTTTCCTCATTTTGGTTTTGAATGCTTTGCCTACCCTATTTTTCCTTGGTATTTATACTTCCTGGCTCAAATAGGTCTAAACATTTTTCCTTCATATTTTCTCTATGTGTGGGGTTGTCTTGACCAAATTTTTACACGGGGGTGAAATATGGATAACAATTTGGTGACTCACGGGGACATCTGCCTGCTAGATGAAGAGACCAGTGGCCTTGAAGCATCCATTGGGCATGGAGTCTGCCTGATAAACATGAAACTGATCTGAACTTTGAAATTCTGACCTCTGAGCCTCTTGGAAACCCACTGAAACTTGAAGCTGATCTTCACCAAAAACCATTACAATGCACTATGCAAGAGCAAAACAACAACACCAAAAAATATGTACAAACTGAAAAATCATACATGCTCCAAATGGATATGCAGAGTGTGCAAAAGCACTTCTTCTTCTACTGAAAACAAACCTACCTACACTACTCTAACCAAGAGCAAAGGGAGCTCAAACAAAGCCTGCAACTGGCAGGGAGAAATAGCTTCCCTTCCTCAAAAACGGCAGCCATGCAACTGATTTGGCACTGAACATGGCTGGTTGGATGAGTGAAAAACTGACAATAAGCCATGGTCCTCCACCCAAATCATCAAGGTATCAACATTAATGGAAAATACCTCCTCAAGCTGACCTGCATTGGACTCCTGGAGGTATTGATGGTGACCCTTGGTACTTTGATGCTCATCCTCATGCCCTGAAGTAGGCATGACTGGTTTTGGTTTCTCCTTTGGCTCCAATGAAGCCAAGTACCTGATTGGGCATGGTCTGATCCTTTGGATGTGCCCATTTCTCTGAAATTCAACTCCAAAAATGGAGTCTTCTTGTGGACCTTCTTGGGTGGATGGTGTGAGAGAGATGATGACATCCTCCTGCCTTTTCTCTTCCTCCTCCTTTGAAGAACATGGAAGATCAAGATCTTCCAACCTTGGTTCCAGAGGGCTGTTATGAAGTGCAGGTTGTTGTTCCTAAATGTTCTCCTCCATGGCAGCAGGCTCATGTGCTTGGAAGGTAGAGATGGAGGAAAAAATGATGTGATCTCCTGGGCTCCTCTCCATCAAGACAATCCTCCAAGTCAGACAGATAATCTACCTCCTTGTTGTCCTGTTGCAGGTGCTCAACCTCCTCCATGGTGTCCTTCGAATCTACAATTTTCTCACCATGGTTCCCCTCATCCTCAAACATGAAGTTTGAAAGCTCAAACTCTTCTTCAACATCAGAGCTTGAAGGGGATGAAGTGGGAGGAAGAACTGAAGGTTCTTCTGTGGCCTGCTCCGCACTTGGAGCCTCTGAAACTGTATGGTCCTCCTCCACAGCCGGAATGTACTCCTCTTCTTTTGGATTAGGAGTAGCTCCTTCTTCCCCTGCTTGTGTTGTAGCTGGAGCTTCCACCACTTGCGGCTTGACCTCAACCTCCTCCATAGGCTTAACCAACAAGGGAACCTTTGAAAACTCAAATTTAGCAGCCCAACTCTTCAGATTTTCTATCATTTCTTCTCTGTTGGGTTCCTCTGTTTGATGTTCTCCTTGGCTGGTTTTTTTATTGTTTCTTCCCAACATGGGTTTGGGAAAGTAAGAGGAGTGATGGGTTGGGTTTCCACTAGTTGTTTGCAATTGTTTGTGGTGTAGGGGAAGGTGTTCTTTTGGCTCTTGTAGAGGGGAATTGGATTTGGAAGGGAAAAGGGCAGAGAAACTGAGGTGGGATGGAAGACTAGGGAATGGAGAAATGAAATCAACACTTGGGGCAGCAAGTGAGGGGCTTGAATCTTGCCTCTGCTGAAATGATAAAGATTGAGGGAGAGAAAATGAAAGGCAGGGAGCTGGTGATTGACTTACCCATTGACAAGGTTGTCCCGCACTTTGCTCATAAGCCCCGATCTCCTCAGCCCACTGTGTAAGCTGAGGCAACACTTCAACCATGAAGTCAAGCTTCTCCTGAGGGCTGTAGTGTCTTGGAAAAGGGCCTTCCCATGGACAAGGTGCCCTGCAACCAATTCTGAAAGCCCACATTTGAGTTGTTGCCCTTAATTGAACCATGCCAGCCTCCATTTTTTGAATCTTCTCCAGTAGACCAATCATCCTCTGCATAACTATCACCATCATATGCATCCCCTTGTCCTTGATAAGCTTCATATTCAAACTATGGTTTTGACACTGCTCATATGGGTAAGCATAATGGTTCTGGATCTGATCATAATGTTGATCTGGAGGAGTTGGGAAATACATTGGAGGTGGACTGTATTGTTGTAAGTGTGAGTTCCATGAAGGGAATGAAGTCATGATTGCACAACCTCATGGAATGGGAGAAAATGAAAGAGATGGAAGAAGAAAATGGATGAAATGAGTGGAAATGGATGGAAAAGGTCTGCAACTCAGAGAATGGGTTTTTGACCAGATGGAGTAGCCAGATGTGCTTGAAAGTACCTCCAAAGGATGAAATCTTCACGAAGAGCACATCGAACCTGATGAAGTGAAGTGGTAAGGTGCTTCAGACCTGTCCCACCGGGTGTGCCAAAACTGTTAATGTGAAATCACAACACCCCCAAATGAGTTATGGATCTACTTTTCTAAGGCAGGGTCATTTGGTGTGATTTGCATAACATGGGACCATCTCTCAAGCTGTGGGACTTGCGGACTTGAGATGGCCCTCCAGAGAAAGCTGGCTTCTTCTTCCTGATCCTAATGCTAAACTACTTCTAAGGAAGGAAATGTGACTATCTACTCCTAATCTAACAATTCCAAGGGACCAAGGAGAGAGAAAGTGCATAAAGAGGGAAATCCTACACTAACAAGGTGATAGCACCAAGAAAAGGGAAGTGTTGATCATCTATCAAAATGCCTGAAATGAAGAGAGAGGTGAGCAATGGAGAGGATGGACAAGATGCATCACAGACCAAAGATCAGATTTCACACAGAACACCATTTCAAATCCCCATGAACACAGCTCCCAGATCTGTAAATGAAACATCCAAAATATGCACAGAATACCCTCCAGAATGATGAGAGGCAAGAAGAGAATGAAAAAATGAAAGGATGGACAAATGCATCACAAAAATGAGTTTTATTGCTCCAGAAGTTCACACAGTACATCATTACGAGCAAGAGGCAAAAAATGCCATTTTACAGAGCCAGGGGAGGAGGTTCAAACTCCATTTTTGACCCTGGGGAAGAAAAGAAGAGGGGAGGTAGAGAAGAAGAATGAACAACAACTTTTACAATGAATCCTGCCCCTGTATTTATAGATTTGATCAGAGAGAAGAAAGAGAGAGAGAAAGTGGGAAAAGCAGGTTGAAGCTCAACCACCACTGTTAATGCTTCTGATAAAATTTGCCCCAAATCCATCTTTACTGCATCGATCCTTGGTTCGGTGCCTTGAAGGAAGAGGAAACGACAGAAACAGATCAAATCCGATCTGGTTGTTGAGACAGATGGATCCTGCATTGAAGGCCCGAAGATGTTTCCTCCATTTTCCTTTACCTAACCTCCTCAAAATTAAAGTTTCAGACCTCCGTGGCATGGGTGAGGCCGAGATCTTTCCAACGACATCAGATTTGCAATATTTCGAGCCCTGAGTCGAAAGATATGCCCCTTCAAAGTTTGTATCGGGTCCGTATAGGAGGGTGGGAAAACAACTTGAAAAATGGGTCCCCTTTTGATATGGGACACGTGGCAGCCAAATTAGGGAAAAAAATCAGGTTTGCGGGTTCATGCAATTTATCTTTTTCCCTTTTTCCGTGAGAATCAAAAAATCCAGAAAACTCCCACAGGCCCCGCTTCTCCACTTGGATACGTGGCACCCTTTGGTTGGCCGGGGGATGCGCTTCACCTTTTGTCTTTGAATCCCCACTTTGGTTTGACTCGGGTTCAAACTTTGACTTTTTCCTTTTTTATTTTCAAGATTCTCCACTTCCATTTGAAGAATTTTTTTCCTGAAGTCTGTCAAATAGATTTAAGACACGGATTTGTGTGATAGAGCCGTTTCTTCTCTTTCTTCTCGCACAGGGTCGTGGCTGATCCAAAATTTAGGCGAGGGGGAAATATGGATATTTGCGTTCACTAATGTTTTTTTTACATGGAGAGGCTAGTTGTAGAGTACCTGTGTAGGTCGAGGATTTGGGGATCTTGTAAGTTCCTGCCAGAGAGGAAAAATGAGGTCTAAAAAACCATTTATGGGGTTTTCTGGTTTTTCATCGTTTGTGTTTTGAGTTTTTTTAGGTTCTTCTGGGAATTGTGCAATGATGAATTAGTAATAGGGGGAAGTTTTTTGTCTAGAAAATAAATCAAAGACTACAAAGCATTTTATTTATTTATTTATTATGTTGACATTTCACATGTATATATGTTTCCTCTCTTTGAAGGGTTATTGTGGAGTAATGCCCATTCAAAGAAAGAGAGATTGCTAGGATAACAAGGGTGATGCCCCTTTGAGGGTTCGGATGGGGAGGAAATAATTTGGACGACCACTCGAAATGAAGAGAAGGTTATGTTAGTAGAAGCATACGAGAAGTGTTGAGATCAGGAGAGGTTCTTGAGTGATAGGATGCCTCGATGAAGGGGGTTATATTGATTGATTGGATGCCCAAGCCAAAAGGATGAGCCTGAATTGGTTGATTAAATTGATTGGATTGATTTGGATGGATAGGATTGTATGGTTTGATAGGATGCCCCAGCCAGGAAGATCAAGTTGGATGAATTTGATTGTATGCCCCAATCAACAATATATGAAAGAGTTATGAATTGGTTAATTAAAGGATTGGATGTCTAACTAGTAGGGAATACCCCCCAAGCGCAAACAGATTTGGGGATGCGATCTTGGCTCAGCTAACTATTACTTGATTTAATTGATTTTAGTGCCATTGCGCCACACGCATGTTGCACTCTTGGCTTGAATTTTAAAGATCAATTAGATGTTGGATGGGGTGGTCGATTGTATGGATAGTTCTAAGAAGATTTAGAGTGATAAATGTGGATGAATACATGATTATATGAGAGGAGGATGGCATTAGAAATTTAGTAGTGGATGATGATTAAATGGGATGGGTGCTGTCGTGAACTGTCCACGATTTCATCATTAACAATGTTATTGATGTGGCATAGAGCGAAATGCACCAAAGTATAAATACCCTTGTCCTCATATCATTGGATAGATAGATGTAAAACAAATGGTCCTCATATCATTGGATCGTGCAAAAGAAAAAGAAACAAAAGGGGCCTCATATCATTGGCCGAAAAAGTAAAAGATGCAAGAAATAAAGTAAACATGCACATTTACACATGCAGAAAAAGACAAAGTGAGTGAATGAGGCTAGGGTAGATTTACTGGATTGTGGGGATGGGGTGGATTTGTGAATAGTTTGATCTAGTGGATGAGGTTTGACCATTGTTGGGTATTTTGACAATTTTTATAGTGTTTACAAGTTTTTGAGTTTTTTGCGATTTTGTAAATTCTCACAATGTTTTGGTTTTTTTTTTGAAAATTTTACGATTTTTTTTATTTTTTGAAAATTTTACGGTTTTTTTTTTTTTTTTTGAAAATTGAACGACCTTTTTATTTTTTTGAAAATTTTACGATTTTTTAATTTTTTTTTGAAAATTTTATGATTTTTTAGTTTTTTTGAATTTTTTTATGATTTTTTGATTTTTTTTGAAAATTTTACGATATTTTAGATTTTTTGAAAATTTTAAGCTTTTTGATTTTTTGAATTTTTTTCATTTTTTGATATTTTGATGATGCGATGACATTTGGTTGTTTTAATAACATGTAGTATTTTTGATGGGTGAGACATTCGATGTGATTATTTTGATGATATTGATGAAATAGTTTGTTTTGATGGTTTTGATGTATAAATTATGACGCATATGATGGTCTTATGATGATGTATTTGATGTTTTGATGAGTTTGAGGTATATATATGGTGATGATGTTGACCTAATTTTAGATGTTTAGAGACATTTATTGTTTATGAGGTTAGATGGTGATTTGATGTAGTTTCATTGTGATGTGATGATGTTAGATGATTAGATTATATGTGATGATGGAATGATTTTGATGTGTTGATGTTGATGAGAGGTAGATATGTGTGAATAATGCCAATTTTAATTAATTTGATTGTAAAATGAATGGATATTTATGAGGAGGATGTTAGGTGTAGATGAATTATGGTGTTTGATGTAATGATGATTATTTGTTGCTATGGTTATGTGGTTAATTGTTGTATTTTGATGTTTACATGGATGATATTGATGATGAAATGTTTGTCATGGTTTATTATTTAGTTTGTGAACTGGATTATGAGATGTAGAAATGGTTATGTAATGTTATTATGGATAGTGTTTAGTGTGTAGTGTTAAATGTGGTGTTTAATGTTGATGTGGATAGCGGTGTGATGATTTATATATCAAGTGGGTATATACATATGGTAAATGTTATGAAAATTTGAAAACTTCGTTATACAAAGTAAATGTAAAAATTAATTTGTACAAATATTTACAATGTAACTGTTCCAATAAATGAAGCGAAATAACAGAGAGAAAAGGAAAGCAATTGAAAAGAGGAGGATATGATGATGACAGGTCGATGGGTGGGATAAAAAGGAATGAAATCCTCAAGATCTTATAAGGGTTGTGTTATCTGTCCGAAGTGTACCTTGGATGAGGAAGTGCAAGCAAACTCCTCACTTTGGCTGATATAATGGGAACTCCTCTAAGCTGTGAGTGACTCGGGTTGAGAAAAACCTCTAGAGAAAGCTGGTTCCCTAGGATAGATAACCTAAACTACTTCTATGGTGGGGTTGAGGGAGAGAAACAAACACAAACTTATGGAAAACATGAAAATTAGGTGATACACCAACGTTTTGGAGGCTTAAGGTTGCACAAGACACACTGATTGATTATTAAGGACCTATAAGGCTCACTTCAATTGTTGTTTGATTGGCTTTGACACTCACAAAATGCATGCACAAGCTTTCAGTCAAGCATGGGAGGGAAAATGTCCACTTCCAAGATGATTAAGAAACTAAATCTACACTTAATATGATCTGTAAAAGCTTCACAAAAACTTAAAGGAGGCGTTGGAACAATTTATATACATGCAAAGGAAAGAATAAATTCATTGAAACATACCAATAAACTGCCGTAACACACTTTGAAAAGATGTAAGTGGAGGAAATAAGTATTTATTTCATCAAATAGGTGAAGTATTACAAATCTCTACAAATCCTGAGCATGGAAGAATGAATAAGCCCCCCTACTAGCTTGCACAAGTAAGGTACATATGGCAAAAGTGAACACCACTCAACTCAAAAAATAACACTTGCCTAAATTTGAATAGTAGGCTAATTGGAGACAAATCCAATATTAGCCACTCACATGCATAATTGACCTCTCATAAAATAAATACAATTTTTTAATAATAGAAAGGCTATTATTATGTGCATCAAGGCTAAAATAACTCTCCATGGTCTATTTCAGTCTTATTCAGACTCACTGTTGACTTTGCTTTTGTAAAAAATAAGGTAAAATTATCCTTTTGCAAAGACTAAGGTATGTGCGTGGACTACTTTTCGAGAACTTAAGGTAATTATAATTTTTGATTTTTGGCTCCTTTTTCAAATATTAATCAAAGGATATTTTTGGACTGTACTGGGCACATGCATTATTTTTATTTTTATATTGCCATACATGCATGGATAAGGTGTTTTAGTTTAACTAGGCATGATCATTGTTAAATTTGACTATGACAACTAAACCATTGACCCCCCATGCAAAGTTTACAATGATTCAAACCTTATAATAATCCCCCTTTACACATGCAAAGAATCAATGATCAAATAATTTCTAAGAGACCCCCCACGTGGACACTGGAAAAGGAAATTTTTTTAACTTATCACCAAACTATGTGTTATCCAATTTTGTACACATGGTAAAATTGGACAATGGGGTCCTCTTAAGATCTAGGTCTCAAATGACTCATGTAAAAAATAATCAAAACTGGTAAATCATCTTGAAAGGGGTCTCTCTATGTTTTCATGATTCCCTAGTTTTGAGAGAAATCTTCAAAGGATCAAAAGCAAGTCGGTGAGCTAATATTAGTATGTGGTTTGACAAGTGTAAGATAGCTCTATCGAGCTATTCTAAATCATGAAAAAGCCATAGTGGCCCTTTATTGATAGCTCAATGTTCCGTTAAGTTCATAGATCTATTGGTGAGATGGTCATGGCTCATGGGAGGTAGGGAGCATGTCAATAATGGATCAATTTAGGTGTTGAACCTACAAGAATGCATGTAATACAAAGGTTTGATGAGCTCGTGGAAGGACTCATGCATGTCCAAATTATGAATGAATGAAACTATACAAAGCCGAGCTATTCGTGATGAAGGGACGAGTCGGGCTAAGGTCGAAGGATTGCTTGGATTTTCAGATCGACATTGCAAAGTGGAGCTCACCAGTTTGAGCCAATGCTTGGCAAAAGGAAATGAAGTTTCTGAGGAGTTTCGAGTAATTTCTAGGTTTAGTTTGGGATGGATCAATGAGTTCATCGCATAATGGAAAGCTCAGAGTGGTGAGATAAGACCATGAAAACCTTACAATAGCCAGTGGGGCGAGTGATTGGGAGGCTCGTTGATCTAGGGTAGATAGGCTACAGAGGTGAACTCGATGAGTGGTTAAGGTGATGTTCGGGAGACTCGAACATGGAGCGCACGTCGAAGGAACAAAGATTGATCTGGGTGTGTAGTAAGGATAATCGACTCGAGACAAGAAAAAATGGCTTGCAGAGCTCGGTCAGATGAAGCTCACTAAAACGAGTGGAACGTGTAAGTGTCGAAGTTGAATGATATGAATAAAAAATGTCGAGCTAATTAGAAATTTGTGATCAAATGCACAGAGGAGAAAGTTGGGTTTGAGCTCATCAATGGTGCCATCAGGATCACATAGATGGAATCGAGAAAATAAAATGCCGAGCACAAGGTAAGAGTTCATGATAATTCCACACGAGCATGGGAGTTTCAGAGAGTGTGATCCAATTCGCCAAATTGGTACATTGGTAAGAAAGCATGTCGTGGAGTTAATTCCTGCGCCCAAAGATGAACATATGGCTGGAGACAATTCATCACAGAGAAGTGGAGATCAGGGAATAATCGCCATGGTGGAAATAATGCCATGACAAACCATTGTAAGGATCTCTGCGATCGGGGAGTTTGAAGTCTACAGCCATGGGAAGATTAGAGCATTGGCGCCATGACATCTAGTCTCCCATGACCGAAGTTAACGTGGGATTTCAGAGAATTTTTAATTTATTTCCTAGTTAAGTGGTAAATAGCGCTTAAAATCCCGCACTGATGGAAATTTAGGTAATTTTTGATGGAGTGGGGAGATTCAGGTACGCGGGCCAAGTCATTTTGAGCTCCACAATCTGAAGGAGGCTAGACCCACCCAGGTAACACGGTAAACTCACCCAGCGAATCAATCATGATTGTTAAACCGCCAGATCCACAGAGCGGGGAAAAATTTGCGGTGATTTGCATTCAAGCAGAGTGGTTTGTAGAATGAACGTGAGCCCGAGCAATGAGGTCGGTAGTTATTCCAATATGTTTGGCCATGTATTCGTGGATCTCTTCAAACAAATTATTTTTGGTTTTGCAGGGTGATACAAAATACGACCCAATGCGAATGAAACGCCGAGAAAATTGGGGAGCTCGACGTGAGGTAGTGAACGAAGTAGTCAACAAGTCTGCAATGAATGAGGAAACCGTTGAGTCAAACGCCAATCGATCGAGCCATCACGATTGGGAAATGAAGAATGGTCGTTGGAAGAGATTGGAAGTATGAGCATAATGTTTACATATATGAGTGAATTGATTTTAGAGCACTAAATCACAAATAACATAGGTTTGAGATGATGTAAATTTCAACTCAGGAAGTGACTCGCGACCCTGAGTGGAACGTAGCATGTTCAGGGATATTGGTTGTAGAACTCGGTAGAAAAACAAGGAAAGATTCCCAAGCCATTAGCAAGAAATAAAATGATGAGCTCGTGTAGGGTGGTCATGGATGAATCAGATGGTTGAGCTTGGTCGAGCTAAACAAGTTAGTGAACCTTTCAAATTACTCAAGGATGGCTTGATAAGCTAAAAACAAGTTGATGAACAAAGTTTCTCCGTGGAGATTGACTCAACATAAGTCCATCAGAGCTTAACTTTGGCAACAATCTCACGAGTTGTCATTCAAAAAAACCTAGTTGAGCTCATTATAAAAATTAACTCGAGTCGGGAGTACCTAAGCTAATGGAGAGGTTCATCATATAAGGTATAAGCTCAAAGAAGTTGAACGAGTTGTGATAATTGATGTATGGCTCATGCAAGAGTTCAACAAAGAATGAGCGAGTCGGCTCGGTGAATTTAAGCATTGGCCTATGGTGAGATGAATCAAGTTGGTGTTTGTTAGAGCTAGTTCAACCATGTAACTCGCTCAAGTCACTTTGTTGGGATAACCGAGTGAAGGTCGAGTCAATACAAAATATGGTGGAAGGTCGTTGAAGAGAGTGCATGAGCCAAACAGATGTGGAATGAGATCGCCAGTGTGAACGGGCTGGGAGAACCAGCTCGGTGAATAGGGAAGAGTCGCTGTAGTGAGCCGTTAAAGATGAAGCTTGACTTTCCATACAAGTATGGGATCTCAATACTAAAGGAGATTATGCAAAGTCGACAGTGAGCTTGACTAAAATGAGTAGATCAGTTGATGGAGGAGCTTGATCCATGGAGAGCTCAGTGGTAAGCTTTACGTTGATGCATATAGCTCACTGCGGCAAGTCACTGAACATAGAGCTCAGTTGGTCTTAGGCAATACACTTTGGAAAAAGGGGTGTTGCAATTACCAAGTGAGCTCAGGAATGATGGTCGGTAGAGGATCTCAATCTGAAGTGAGTCTCGTTTGGAAAACCAAGTAGCTCGGTTAATGTGATAGCGTGGAGCTCAGACCCAACTTGGTGAGCTGGATTCGGTGAGCTAACCACTGAAGTTGGGTTATCTTTTTAACCTCATTCCTCATGGACCCCTCCCTCCTCAGTGCAAACCAGTCAACAAGAGGGTCCCAAATTATTTTTTAATTAATTTAATATTTTTATTTAAATATTTTAATAATATTATTTATTATTATTATTTAAATATTTTATTTAAATATTCTTTTAATTAATTAATGAGAAGACTAGGTCAATTGGGTATTAATGATACACGATGGAACCTTCTCAAAGTGGTTCAACCAACTGTAATAAATACATCATGTGCATTCAATTTAAGAATGTAATTATGTACCTTTCCTCTTCTCTCTCACATATTATTCTATAAATGTAAGTTGGAAGTTCATTCCAAAGGGTTCCAATAAGTTAGATATGTTGGAAAGTTAGACATCTTAGGCAAGTGCAAGTATTTCAAGAGTCCTCTTTCTTATAAAAGTTATCCTTGTATGTTGAGAGAACATTTCAAGCCTCCTCTTCAAAGACTGTAATGAAAAGAATTGCCTCTTATGAATGTATGATGCATTGTGCATGTTATTGAAGCAATAAAATTGTGTGTTCTGTGAATAATCTTGGTGCTTTCATCCTTCTATACTTCTTTGTACCTTTTCTCATGCTTCCAGGAACATTGTGTAAGTTCACGTTTCTATTACAGGTTCTTGGAGTTTTGTGCTTATCGAGTGGTAGATCATTACATGCATTTGAGTTTTGGTGCTTACTCACCCTTCTCAAGTTCATCCTTCTTCACTGGAAGACTGATAATTTATTTTGTCTGATTGAGTTGAATAAAGGGAACGTGTGCTACCTAGCCTATGTGGTATTTTGTACCCTCTCTAAGTTACAGTAGGTGAATTTAACCTATGGTGCATATACCCTCTTCAAATTAACCCTTCCTGATTTTTGAAACACCATTTATTTGGTGCATCACCATCCCCAAAATATTTTCATTTATGCAAATCTCTTTCCCTAAAACCCATGAAATGTTAGCATAGGACTAGATAGCCATTTCATTACACTAGGAGTAGTACAACAATTAGTTTAGGAAGAGGAAGCCAACCTTCTCTGGAGGTTCACCTCAAGCACAAGTCCCACAGCTTAAGAGGTGATCCCATGTGTTCCAATCACACCGAATGTCCTGTTGACATTCTGGCCATTTAGAGGGAGCAATGATTTGGTGACAACACTATGGTTAGTTAACCTTGGGGTTAAACTATTTCAATTAGGGTAGAAACCCTAATACCATCTCATTTTGCATTTTGCACTTTTCTAGAGGTTTCTGGAAACTCTTCTGGAAATTTGGAGGTGGCCATTAGACGTTTTTGGGAGCTCTTTGTTTTTACATTTCAATGGCTCAAACTTGTTGGTTATTCACTCTGGTATTCTTTACTTTGTGTCATTTTTTACTGCTTTGGGATCTATTGGTTGTCTTGTTGGCCGCTATAGATTCATACCCAAAACTCTATTTTTTATTGGAGCTATTTTTCGCTGGGTTGGTGTGTTGATCCTTGGCCTTTGTGCATGATTTGGACAGTGATGGTGCATGAGTTAAGCTTATTTCCTCCCATAGCTCTCTATATGATTACCATAAGCTCTATAATTTTTTTTAAACACTTTGATTGGTTCCATTAACTTGTAGCTCAAATTGTGTTAAATGGTTCACCTCTTAGCTTATAGGAAGCTCTATAACTAGCTCGAGTTGAATTCATAACTCGGTAATCATTTCATTCATATTTTCTAGTTTGTGTTACCTTGAAAACTTTGAAGCTGAGAAGAGAACATACCCATATCTTCATCTAATGCTGCAAGATTTTATTTATTTCTGTGCAAAATTTTCCCTTGAAATATGGAGTATTTATCTGTGGGAAACCTTGCAATAATGGAGAAGATTTCTTAATGTTGCCACTATTTCTCTTGCAAATGTATGGCTGTAATATCATCATTTCATTTATTTTGTGTTGTGGCTTGATCCATATATTTTGTACGCATTGTAACTTGATGTACTGAAGCCTGTTTATTTGAAAGTTTACCTTCTCTTTTGGATATCCATAGCCAATCTGGTATATGAGACAACCCTGCAAATGTATGATTTTTTGAATCTCTACATCATTATATCTGAAAATCCATACCTCTTTCTTGTGCAAGATCTAAAATAACTTCTTTGCAGCTGGATGATTTTCTATTTTCTTATCTTAAAAGTTTGCATTTTGGTAAAACACAAGGCTGCAATTTGATGCTGCTCCTTATCTCATTCTTGTGCATTCCAGATCTGAAAAATTTCAATCTTTTAGCCATGACCAAAAATTTGTTTGGAATTCTTTATCTTGATAGCTAATATCTGCACTTGTCCTCTTATTTTGAACATTATGATATGTGTACCTGAAGCACATTTTTCTAAAAATATTAATGCATAATGGAAATTATTTATTCTTGAATGACCTTATGGTTGTAGCTTGGTTACAAATATAATTTTGTAACAACATGCTTTGAGTCACATTCTATTGCATACTTCTTGAGCTTGCTATGGATTATGAAATATTACATCTTTGCTTCTCTTTCCAAATATGCAAATGCAATATTTTCATGTCCAATACCTAGAATAAGATGTTATATCTTTATGCAACTTGCTTCATAGAATGCACATACATTAGAAGCTTAAAATATAATGAAGATGAAGAAAATCCTTGAGCTCTAACATCTTATTGCTTTTTTCTTTTCAGGAACATAGAAATAATAGATCAAGCTAGAGCAAAAACTCCATGAGAGGGGATCTTGTAATCTAGGAAATGACGAGTCCCTTCTCTCCTTTAAAATTTTAGTTTCTAATTTATTTACATTCCTTTACTTTTAGTTATTTATCATAGCTTGTGTGAGAAAAGAAAAATGTACAATTCTTCCTTATGAATATAAACAAATGTTCATGCAATAAGTTGTCTTTTGCTTCCTTTATCTTGTTGTAATTGCATAATTAAATGAGCATATGGAAACTTTAACTGTTTAATACACTTGTGTATAGTCATAAGGAATAAATGGAAATTTTTTTGTAGCTTTTCAAATAATCTAATACTAATAAATGTCTCAGCATTGATGTAGAGGCTTGAATCTTCTCAATGCTGCAGTACCATTTTTTGTTGTTGTAAACAATGCGACCTTTGTAAGAATCAAGATAGCGTTCCTGGTCAAGATAGAACCGTTACTTCTAGTCAGGACCAAAAGAAGTTTGGATTAGGATAGTACGAGAGGATTGTGGATAGGGATGGAAAATATGGGTATGGATAAAGGGGATTTCCCCCAGTGTGCTAACACATATGCGAGGCACCAGTGGACGTAGTATCTAGCTTACCATAGTGCTAGTTTTCAAATGGTACTTTCAAGGTGCCATTGGATGGTTTTCACCATTGGATATTTTTTTGGAATAATTGGATGTTTTTGGATGTTTAATAGTGGGCACTTAAGCATAGAAGTGTTTAAGATGCATGATGTTCATGGGATCATCCAACTCATACCCATCTTGGGTAGCAAGCTTATAAGCACCAAAGCTGAACTTTTCTATGATGACGTAAGGTCCGAGCCAATTTGGTTTGAACTTTCCTTTATTTTCACGATCTACATTAGTGTTGTGTTGGTTCTCTTTAAGGACCAGGTCACCAACTTCAAATTCATGGTTTTTGATGCATTTTCCATATTATCTGCGAAGGTGATTTTGGTAAGCTTTGAGATGGTCCAAGGCTTGGAGGCATTTTTCATCTAGTAGCTTGAGTTCTTGAAGGCGGTGCACATGATATTATTCATCTTCGATAAGGTTTTGGAGAGAAACGTGGAGGGAAGGAAGTTTGATCTCAACAGGAAGGATAGCTTCGGTGCCAAAGATAAGGGAATATGGAGTGGAGCTAGTGGGGGTGGATGGATGTATGGTAGGCCCACAAGGTAGGATAGATTTGTGTATGCCAATTGTGTCCTGCTTGATTGAATTTTTTACCTTGGATGCATTTGAGCATTTTGTTGGATGCTTTAGATTGGCCATTTCCTTGTGGGTAGTATAGGGTGGAGAACTTAATATTGATGTGGAATTGATCACAAAGTTCACATGGATTCATGATTTTTGAAGGATTTACCATTGTCCATGATAATGACAGATGGAATACCATAACGAAAAATGATATGATTAAGGATGAATTTTGATATTTGCTTTCCTAGTGACATAGGTGAGTGGAATGGCTTTGACCCATTTGGTAAAGTATTCCATAGCAGTAATGATGAATTTGTGACCATCAGATGAGGTAGGATTAAGCTTTCCCATGAGATCGAGACCCCAGGTAGAAAATGGCCATGGAGTAGTGATGGGCTGTAAATCTTGAGAAGGCACATGGATGAGGTCAGCATGTTTTTGGCATGGACACATTTACAGACATATGAGCATAAATATTTTTCAATGGTAGGCCAATAGTAGCCAGTGCACAAAAGTTTCTTGGTGAGTACCACACCACTAGTGTGAGCACTGCAGATGTTGTCGTGAACTTCCTTGATTGTTAATTTTTCCTCTTATGAGTTAAGGCTCGTAACAAGGTTTCATCATATCCTCTATGGTAGAGGGTGTTGCCAAGGATGGTGAATTTGGATGCACGTTGGATGAAGGATTTGTGATGACTGTGAGGAAGGTTGGGTGGAAGGATATGGTCTTGGAGATAAGTATAGATGTCATGGCACCATGGGGAGTTGGGACCAACAATCTCACATACCATTTCAGATTCAGGGACATCATATGCCAAACCATGAGTTGTTCAACCAAGAATTATGAGTTATGGGAATCTGAAGGCATGTTCAAGAGATAACCAATGGTAGCCATTGCATCTGCTGATTTTTTATTTATTCGTGGAACCTGCTCAAATTGAATATGTTAAAAGTAAAGCTTGAAGTTGTCCACCATTCACTTGTATGGAACAAGTTTTTCATCTTTGGTTGAGTATTCATCATTAACCTGCTTGATTATGAGTTGTGAGTCACCAAAGACATTAAGATTTTTGATATTCCATTGGATAGCCATTCTGAGTCTAGCTATAAGTGCCTCATATTCAACTATATTGTTAGTGTAGGGGAAAGTGATCCAAAAGGCCTTAGGGATGAAATATCCTTGAGGTGTGATGAATAGGATGCCTACTCTTGAACCATGATTTGTGAAGGATCCATCAAAGTATAATGTCCAACTATCTGATTCTTCGATAGTGAATACCTATTCATCTAGGAACCATGTATTGAGTGGTGTGGAATTAGAAACTGGAGCTTCTGCTAATTGATCTGCCAAAACTTGTCCTTTGATAGCTTTTTTATTAACATATTCAATTTCAAATTCACTCAAGAGCATGATCCATTTAGCCATTCGTCCTGTCAAATCCAATTTTGAGAGTAGATATTTGAGTGGATCTACTTTAGCAATGAGCTTTACTGTATTGTTGAGCATATAATGCCACAAATTTTGAGAGGCAAAGACAACGAAAAGACATGATTTTTTGATAGGAGTGTAGTTGAGATCATAAGCAATTAATGTTTGGCTTAGGTAATAGATGGCTTGTTCTTTTCCATTGACATCATGTTGTGCAAGGAGAGCTCCCAAGGCATGCTGAGTAGCTAAAATATAGAGGAGAAGAGGAATTCCTGGAGTGGGAGGCACTAATACTGGAGGATGTAGTAGATATTCTTTGAGTTTATCAAAAGATGCTTGACATTATTCATTCCAATGGAAAATTGTTCCCTTTTTATGAAAATGATGGAATGGATGACACTTATTAGCAAGTTGCGTTATGAACCTTCTGATGGCCTGAATTTTTCCCTGTAGACTTCTGAGTTGCTTTAGATTGGTAGGTGGAGGTATTTCAACAACAAATTTGACTTTTTCTGGATCAATTTCTATGTCGCGACGTGAGACAATGAAGCCAAGTAGCTTTCCTGATGTGACTCCAAAAAACATTTCTTAGGGTTGAGTCAGACTTTGTATTCTCAGAGTCTTTCAAAAATGTGGCGAAGAACCATAGGATGTTCTTCTCTAGTTTTGGATTTTCCAAGAATGTCATCGACATAATCTTCAACAATGTCATGCATCATATCATGAAAGATGATGGTCATGGCACATTGATATGTGGCTCCAACATTTTTGAGACCAAAGGGCATGACTTGATAGAAAAATGTACCCCATGGTGTAGTGAAAGTAGTTTTGTGTTGATCTTCTTATGCTATTTTGATTTGATTATAGCTAGAAAATCCATCCATGAGAGATAAAATTTCATGCCCAGACGTAGAATCCATGATCATGTCGATATTTGGTAATGGAAAATCATCTTTAGGGAAAGATTTATTAATATCACAGAAATATATACAAATGTGAATGCCCCCAAGTCTTTTTTCCTACTGGGACGATGTTGGAAATCCATTCCTAGTAGTCAATAGGCTAGATGAAACCAACATCCATAAAATTTTGGAGTTCTTCTTTGATGAGTAAGGCTACCTTTGGATGCATTTTGCATAGCTTCTGTTTGACTGGTTTTGCATCTTTACGTACCACTAGATTATGAACCACTAGGGATGGATCAAGTTTGTGCATATCCACATAGGACCATGTGAATATGTCTAAGAATTATTAAAGGAGTGTTATAAAGGTGGCTTGTTCTTCTATAGATAAAGATGCCCCCAGTTTGAGAATCTTGGGGTCCTCTTCAGTGCCGATATTAATATCAATGGTTTCTTCAATTAGTGATGTTGAACCATCTTGTAGCATTTCAGGAGATGGAAGGAGTTGATCCATAGTTGGGTCGTGATCTAGATGTGAGGGATTTTCAAAAAAATTAGCAAGGGGATCCTCCTCATCTAGATGGTAAGAGGAGTAAGGATGGGGGATGTTGGATTTGGATTGGATAGGTAGGATAGGCTCCTATTCACCAAAATAGGCATAAGAATTTGTACATACTTCGAAACCCTTTTTATGGTCATCCAACTAGTATATTATCTCGAGTTCCCATGAATTCAAACATTACTTCATCATTTTGAAATGTGTCAAGAGGGATATGTTCATATTATTGGTTCCATTGGATGAGTTGGGGATAGGTGAGAGAAACATTGATGGAAAGGATGACGATTTCATGGAAGAGGTTTGTGGCAGAAAGCTCTTCATATTGGCTATAAATGGAGTTGTTTTGATGGCATCTATGGCCTCCTCATTTATCTCAGTTGTGTCACTTAGATCATCGTGGATACCCTCATTAGGTGGTTGGTACCCTAATCCATGACCATCATGATTGGGGATGAAAACAAGGGGTTCAGGGATGCCTTGTTCATTGACCTAGTCCTCAACCAGAGTAACCCATGTGAGTCATCATGCGCTTAGGGATCAAATATTTATTACTCAGGTAACAGGACAGTATGAAATCATCTATGAGCCATGTAGTATTAGATGGCTCTAGGTACTCTTTGGAAAGATACCAAAAGAAGATAAAATTTGAAGATCCTAATTATTATGTTTTCTTATTAGCTTGGCACATGCCAAGACTTCCATGCTCTTTAGGTGAAAGAGAAAGTTACTAAATACTGAAAGTTTGGTTTTGCCTGCACCCTATGGATTTGAGTTTGAGAGGTGGAGTGGGTAAATTATAATTAGTGATTTTCACTAATTAACTACCACTTTAGCCAATTAACAATGCTTTTTTGATTGCATAACCCCTTTCGCATTTAGGATGCCACTTTACGATGAATTGAAAGTTAAAATCCTCTTCAAAATAAGAAATTAGCAATTATAGGCTAATTAAGCTTATTTTACCCTTGTTTTGGTCAACATGCCATATTATTAGCTCAAACCCATCTTATGATCACTAAAAATCACCCCACTTTCCTCCACAACGTCTCAACAAGCTTCAAAATCTTATCTTAGCCTCCTAGTTGACCCTAAGCAGTTGATTAAGGCTTCATACCTCTTAATCACTTGGTAATTCGCTAATTATGATTAAAAAAGCTTAATCATGATTAGAATCTCTAAATATTCTTTGTACTTTTAGTCCCACATGCACCAAGATGCAAGTTTTCCTCAAAGGAAAAACTATAAATAAGACTAAGTACTACCTTCCAATTTTACATAATGCTTTTATTAGTAGCCTCATATCAGATATATATTAAAGATCCTAAACTCCTTTAAGGATTCACATGCTCATCTTTGCCTAAATACTTCATTATGGTTAGTAGGAGGGTATCTAACATGACATTGTAGTCTTGTCTTAGAGATATCTCCTCACCATTTGTGGAGTAGCAACCATTCCCAATTTGATTGCTCCTAGATCTATTTAGGTCTATGTTAGTTAATAAAACATACTAGTAGGCATGCTTAGATGTTAGATGTTAGTTTTATTTAATCTCACAAAACAATAAGCGTGTGTGTACCTGTTTATCTGAAAGCATCAATCCTTTCTCGCTCTCGAGCTCTGCAGTGCTGCAGCAGGATCCATATCAAAGCATTCAATATCATCAATCTTGGCAAAACATTAAAAGCATCTAACGCACATTTTCAGAGTTGCACATAAAGTTAGGCAGAGTTTCTTAGCTTGTGTCATGTTATTTTTAAAAAATAAGCTTTGGCTATATTGTTAAAAAATCATTTCCAAAAATCACGATTGCAGACTCTCCATACACTTCCTACAATGAAATTCGGCACAGAACATTGGAAGGGAATGTAAATAATATAGAGAATCATGGTTCTTAATTAGAGGACTTTGAATCTTGTAAATCTTCAATTTTCTAGTTCCCTTTAATTTTCCTATCCAAATGCATGCTCCCAATTAGAGATGTGCAGACACCAAAATTGGCACAAAATCATCATAGCATCATGCTTTTGGCAAACTTTATATATATGAGTCTTGAACGATGAAACTAGATCTTAGTGTCACAAGTCCTTGTTATTTTACTTTCATATTGCTTGACCATCTTCTGGGTTTTGACTTGTTTGGCTCTTAAATGTGTTTTTGTCTCGTGTCATAGAGATCTCTGACTTTTGCAATTGACTATTTGACTTTTGTTGACTTTGGTATGGGACCATACAACTTGGTTTGATCTCGAGCCATACGTCTTTGAGTCTCTTTTGCCAATTGGGCCCTTTCGTTACTTATTTTACTTTCGCACCTTATGTTTTGTGTCAGCCTTGCGTGCCACTAGGATTTGAATTTCAAAGTAAAGGACTCCCATATATACAAGTTACCTCTAAACATTTATCATCTAGCGAGCACCTATCTACCTACCATTTATGAGTTGAGGAAAACAAAAATTATTACAGCATAATGCGTTACACAACGCAAGGGGGCAAAGTTCTGATTTCTAGATCTGTATACAAGGATTTCAATTGGGGGAAAGTAATTAGCCCACTATCAGTGTGGAGCACGAGGGTAAAGCTAGGTCAAGGGTTTAGTTGCATGCACACTTGCACAATGCACTGGGAGAACTCCATGGAGTTTAAAATGTAGTGCAACGCTCAATGAATCACAGATGGGGTGACTGCCAAGGTTAGTCTAACTCAAGCACTTCATATTTTATTTTTGTTATCTAATGTGTGCTTGAGGTTCTTTTTCAGGAAGTTCGGGTTATTTGAAAGTATAAACACAGATGCGAGGGTTACCATGAATCTAAAGAGACCAAAGTGCAACACAAGTGAAAGTAAAGTGACACAAGAAAATCTAGAATCACACCAGTCACAGGTCCAAAACCGTACAGATCAGGGCCATAGTGGAATATGGTACTGCACATACCTATACGTTCTAGGGTCTTCACATTTAGGCAGACTGAATTATTTGGACACATTTCATGCTTGACATTTATTCCAGACTTACCAATGACATAGTCGGAAATCAAGTCAAACTAGTTAAGTCAACTCTCAGACCCTAATTGTACTCTTAATTGCTTTATCAATTTAGCATGCTTGCAATGCCATAGTTTCCATCATGCAAATGTATTCTATGTAATCTGAATTGATTTATTTCCTATAGCATTATTCAGCTCTATTTAAATTAATTAGATAACTCCTCATTTAATTAATTTAGACTTGAAACATGATGTTTGGTTTCTCATAAATCTTAAGATCAACTATAAGCGATGCAAAGATGATGAATAGAAAATGGAAATCCCTATGCAAATGCAAGAGACTATTAACACCATAGTAAATGCATATGCATAAGCTGGCACAACAAAAAGTTGGTCCTGTCAAACAACATATGCAGTTTCTAAGTGCTTGGAGAGAAAATTTGCCAATAAACCAGAAGTACCAAAAATGTACAAAGAAGAACAGCGACCAGGACAAAACTAACTGTCCAAACCCATTGTAGCAGGAAAAACCCAATTCTTCTCATTGTTATGTAGACATCTAAAAAGCCACTTGGGTTTTCTGATGGCTGAGAAATTGTCGATTTCGCTGACAAAAATCAAATAAGCAGGGACCAAATGAAAAGAAAAGAAAAAGTCCAATAGGAAAGTATATACAATGCATTCTCTTGAGTAAAGGTCTGCTGTTCCTTGCCGGCAGAAAGAACCATAGGACATTTCAGTCTGATTTAAGGCCTCTGGGTTTGATCAGTCCTCCTGGATCTCCGGTGGGAAATCAGTGATGGTACTAGAACAAACGCTTGGACAGACGTGTGGTTATACCCATTCCCTATAATTGAGAAGCCTGGCCTTCTCCAGTCCAGAGAACTTTCTGAAGACGCTTTGTGCGTGATGGTGGCAGACTGTTGGGGATGAAAGCATGAGAATGATGTTGCATATGTCCGATGGGTGAATATTAGTGACCTTCTTAATAATCCTAGCTAGGAAATAATCTAACTCCAATCTGATCTGAATAACAAGCAGATCCAAGTCAGACATGGTCAAGATGAGTTATAATGAGGGATGACTGTTCTACTGCGTTGCATTTGTTCAAAATAGGGTTTTTTGTCTAAGAAGGGAAAATGATACTCAACTTTTTCTCCTCGACATAGATGGTTGGCCAATGGCTAAGGTCTTTATGTGGTTAGCCTACAAAAGAGTAGGTTTAAACCAACTCTTGAGAAGGGGTCTCACCGGCCCTTCTAGATTTGAAAAACAAAGAAAACAACTGACTGCCACCTGCTACAGTGTAGATACACCTAGGATTTATACATGTGGTGTCCCCAAATTTCACCCTGAAATCCGGGACTACCCATTTGAAAAAAAATTCCTTCTTTTAAAATAAAGGGTCTTTTTGTGTTTTTATTGCCAGAAGATGTCTGTATTATATTAGGATATTCCCAGTGAATCATATGAGCCAATTTCGACAAATACCCAGATGCCCAAACTCATTTTATCCCTCTGCCAAGTTTTATCTACCGGAAATTTTTATTTAATTATTTATTGAATAAATAATGCCCTGTTTAAAGTAAATTGTGCTCCGGTTGAATCCTGTTGAAGTTTTGCATGCCAGTATTCACTCATTTCAATAGGGTTTTTCACCAAGAATGAATTCAGGGCATTGCTTGCAACTTCTGGCAACATTTTTCGCTTTTATTTATTTCTTTTGTGTTTTTCTCCGGTTTTCTCTGCAGTTTCTCTGTGAAATTCCCCTAAGTCTGTTCCTTGTCCAGTATAGTCTGTTTAATTGCCTAAAGCATCTGGAGATCATCTATTAACGCAGCACCAGAAGGAATCAGCCTCAAAATGCAAACTTCTGACCAAAAAAGGATGAAGTCATGCACAAAAAGCCTCTCCCAGGCAAGTCGCACTTTTTGAGAATGAATAGGTTTAAGCTGCAGTCAGATTTTTGGTAGCAGCAGACAGGCGGGAATTTATTATCTGCCTTGCAGGGTGAAAATTCCCATGAAGTCAAAGTCACTTAAGCTAGATAAATGATTCAATAACATTTAACAAATAGCAATGAAAGACAAAGAAAGAAAGATCTTTTGTATTGATTGATTTTTACTCCTTAACACTTTCAAAAATAAACCAAGTTCCAGCCCCTTAGAATGGCGTAGAGAGCCCATTATATAACTTACAAATTAGTTACACTTGGTAACTGCTTCTTTTAAATAAAATGTTTAATTAAGGAGATGCTTGACACAAAAACCTTAACTAATTACAATAAGCTCGATTTGAGAAAAATAAGGAAAGGAGAAGCTGGAAGAGAAAACAACTGCTTATTGATGAGGAGGGCCCACTGACTTGAGGATTCGTTGCCTGAACTTTTATAATGATTCCGCTATGTCTCTGCCTCATGGGACTGATGTGTTGGCAGTAGCTTGAGTCCAAGTTCCTAGGCATTTCTCCATCTCCTTATCAAACTCAGTGTGTGCATGGTATTCTTTATTAGCTTCTTCAATAGTAGATTGAAGAGAGCAAATCTTCTTTATCTTCTCTTTGGTAATTGATTCTTCCTTGAACAAGTTTTCTTTAACAAATTCCCTGAAATGAGTTTTAATTTCTTGGAGAGAGAAAGGAACACCTGAAGTTTCGTCGTGAAGATGACAGTGAATATCTTTGAAATCGGATACAACACAAGTTTTGAAGGCTTATCCCTTATGCCAACTGTTCCTCAACTCTCCTAAAGCCTCTTCAAGAACCTTTATTTTCCATTCCACGTTGAAAACCCATGACTTTGATAAATTGTCTTTGACATCATCAAAAACCTTGTTGGCCATCAATATATTTTCATTAGCCTATCCCATCAGGTGAAGATCCACTATGCAGCTACTCCAAAGTTTGAGTTCTTTATCCATGGTCCCAATTGCAGAGGAGAGCTTTTGTTACAGATTAGTTACCTTCTCATTGAGTTTGAAGGCTTCTATAATGAAATTCAAACCTGCAATGATCATGTCGTCCACCATGGCTTCTATAGCTCTCCCATAGATGGAATACCTATGTATGTCTTTAATGCTTTGAACTTCATCTTGACTAAGAATCATAGGTGGTGGAAGGGTAGTCAGTGGAGTAGGATCCAAAACCTTTTCCTTAGATAATGACAACTTGATGAAGCTAGAAAGAATTTGAGCTTGTTCCTTCAGCTACTCTATAGTCTGTTTACCTTTTTCTACTCTCTCAATAAATCTGGTTACTGTTTCCTGGAGGTTATGCACCTCACTCTCAGGAGTAGCTTCTCCCAATGGAATCCTA
The DNA here is from genome assembly GCA_019776745.2 of Taxus chinensis. NCBI lineage: Eukaryota > Viridiplantae > Streptophyta > Pinopsida > Cupressales > Taxaceae > Taxus > Taxus chinensis. The sequence goes on along the minus strand of CM034157.1, from coordinate 190,270,550 downwards.
GAAAGCTCCAGATAAGAGGCTAGTAGATCTTATTCTGCCTTATCAACCTTAGGTTTTGCAATCTCTAGAAATTGCTGGCCTTGGAAATTTGTCACTATCCTTGAAGTTATTTTAGCTCTCTTTGTTAGAGAAAAAGGAGTAGTGCCTAACAAGGCTACCACAACATCAAAATTTGGCCCTGTAAATCAAGAAGAAGGTTTCCTCTTCCTGCTGTCAACCAAGGGTTGCACCGATGCAAAAGTGGAGGAAGAAGAAGGAGGAGCAAGAGATCCAAGAGCAAGAGAACTCATGACACTTAAAGTATTTACTATTGTTGCTTCCAGTAGAGATGTGAGTGGAGTAGGTGGGGTTTCTTGGGAAGAGGAATCAATGGTACCTATAGGTTTAGTGCTATGAACCTCCTCTTTATCTATTGCAGCTTCTGAAGTTCCTGTTGGGACTAGCACTTCACTATCATTACTTTCACTAAGAACAATGATGTTCTCTGGCCCTGAAGGTAGTTCTGAATACTTTAACATGGGATCTTCCTCAATCGGCTCCTGTTTAACCTCTTTCACCTTCTTTTGGTATACTTGAGTGGATGAAGAAGGGGTGGATGATTCAGGTTCTTTATTTGAGGAAGGACCCAAAAAACATGAATTTTCCCCGACTCCTCAACTTTTCTCTTCACTAGAACATCCTAAAAATGTGTTAACTCAAAATTTTCAATTTTTTGACTTTCGAAAGAGGGGAAATCCCATGAAGTCAAAGTCACTTAAGCTTCGATGGAAAAATTAGAGGCGGTAAGCACCGACGAGAATTTCTTAGCTGCCTTGCAGGGTAAAAATTCCCATTATGGAAGTCAAACAACTTAAGTGAATGAAGGGATTTTTGGAGTTGTAGTGCAGGGTGAATAATCCCATCAAAGTCGACTTCTTAAATTTAGAAATCACCCATGCTAAAAAATGCGACCCCTTTGGGCATTAAATAATAACTTTAATGCAATTTATTAATAGTTTTCCTTCCTAATTTTGGCGCCAGGGATGATGGAAAGTCAATGCATGATGTGAAGTGAAAAAATATTGAAGGAAGAAGGCTAAAAATAAATTAAATTTATTTATTTAATGGCAGCCATGAACATGCAAATTTAGGGGCCCAAGTTGAAGGAATAAACATGTTTATTTATTAATTAGTTGTCATGAATAGGAGAGGTAATTATTAATTATAGAATGCTAAGAGTTATATAAGCATGGGCTGCCATAGTAAAGAAGGAATTAATTCTTTTAGCAAAGGATTGCAGCCCGGACAGTTTTGGCGGCCAAAGGAGAAGGATTTTTGCTCTAAAACTTGTTTTTCATTGCCCGAAAGATTAAAAGTTTGGCACTTAGGATTGGAGGAGCTTGATTTAAGCTTGGTTAATTATCTGCATATTGGTATTAGGTGCCCAGGTGAAGTTAAAAATATTTATGTTTGCTTTGCATGCAAGCAAAGCCTCAAATTTTAGGGCAGCGGGCTTTATATGCAGATTTTTGTGATAAAAATCAAGTGTTCATGCTCTGGATTTCGTCTTTGTCTGAATTAATTGTAGGTATTCATTACAGGTGCTTATATAAGTGAAAGGGAGCTCAAATCAATGTCAGATACATTGAATATATCTTTCAAATCTGAAGAAATTCCCAGATCTGCACCAATTGCAAAGAATTCTGACAAAATAAAAAGAAAAAGAGTTGCTCAGACAAAGATTGCTCCGACCATGATAAAGCGGGATGAAAGAGAAGGATCAGTGGAACCATGCATTGCTTCCAGATTTGTTGATATTGGTGATATGGATCTAGGCCCCGAACCCCTCTCTGAATTGATTGACAGATCCAGGGCTGGAAAGACATCTCTCATGCGGGTAGTAAAGAGCAGTGGAATCATTCGAGCTTCAACATTCCCAGTCACAAGTCAGTTTCCTGAATTGAATTTGTCATGGAATGTGCAAGGTCATACCATCCACTATCTAGATCAATCCAGGATGCTGCGGGAAAGACAATAATCCGGTTGGATGCACAATTTATCAATTATTGTCTGAATATTCCAACACGACCGGTGGTGACTACAATTAGCATGTTGGACGCTGACAACAGATGGGAGAAGCACAAAGTAGACTGTGTGGGCATAATGAACAACAGGTATATGAAGAAGCCCAAATCTCCATCAAAGTTCTTGAGGACTCTTCCACGATCCAATCTAGTGCAGGAAGTGGATGATATTACCAAATTTCTATGCAGGATAAATGGAGAAGTTAACACTCACAACTTCTGCTCATGGATGTATGCCTTCATCAGGACCATTGAGATCAACAAAGTAGATTCAATAATCAATTGGGCAGAGATCATCAGTGACAACATCGGTGAGCAGCTCCAAAGTGTGAGGTGGACATACAACTTCAAGATGACTTCCTACCTGGTATATGCAGCTGCCTCGTAGGGTATCTTTTCCAAGTTGGATAGACGGGGCATACTCTCGAAGGATCCTATTTTTGAGTGCTACCCATAGCTGACTGTGCCTGAATGCAATAAAGATTACAAGGTGGTCAATGATGGATTCTTCTACGAATTCATTTGCAAGTTGAACAGTGATCTGAAGACCAACAAGGTGAGCAAGGAAGCTTGGGAAGCTGTATCCCAGCATGGCTGTATCTTCATCCAGTTTGTAGACTTTACATACCTCAGGGTAACCAGATTTTTAGGAGAACCAGTCAAGTTACCTAGATATCCAAGCGACAAATTGGTCATCATGGAGTTGTGTAGGTAGCTCGTAGAGATGCATGACCTACAATCAAAGTGGCACAAGTCTACAGGATTCTTTCTGATCACAGTGGGCTATTACAGCTGCTAGAGCATTCACAAAGCTAGAGGAATTGAAGTTGAGATGTTCTCTGAGTGTGAGCATGAGTTCTTCCCAGTACGGCTGAACTTTGATCCATATGGGGTAGCAAGGAAAACAATCTCCCAGGAATACTCACATGTGCCTTTGTTAGAAGACTTCTAGATGAAGTGCAGAAGTGAGTATGAAGTCAGAAAGAAAGACTTCAGCAGGTTATCGGCACAACAAGTGTTTGATTATGGATTAGCACAGATATCTATAGATCTTATAGATGATGGGCCTGTGTTACTTGAATCATACCACCAGATGGGAGGGGATAGAGCTTCCCTTTAGGAAAACATTGGTGGCTGCCACACGATCGAGGAAAGATCTTCTGTAGTTCTGGTCAACACCTCGAAACTGGTTGCTGACAAAGGGGTATTACCTTGATGAAGCTTTGATGAATCAAATCATAGGAATCCTCAGTGCAGGAGACTCCATCAAAAGGAAGCATGAGGTAGAAAGCAACAGAAGGTCTGAAAATCTTAAAGTGCAAAAGAAGTCTCATACATAGGAAAAGGTCACTTCTACGGCTATGGTGCTAGTTCCAACTTCTCCAGCGTCAACTCACAGCACTTCACCTGCCTTTGAACCTCAGGGAGATCTTTTTGTTCCTCCATTGAATCCAAAACATTTGTGTTTTCTCCTCAGACCACTCTGATCTTCACCTCTTCCTGAAGAAAAGCTAAAGTTGCAGATGGCAGAGTTTGAAAGAGGCATTGTCTTTGGATAATTCAGAAGATGACAGTCACAACACTGTAGCAATTTCCGATGAAGAGGAACCAGAGCACGAGATGGTGGTGCATTCAACAACTTCTCATTCTCCGAGAAGTAATTTCTCAAAGTGGTTGGCTTCACAGTCAGTCCCAGAAGCTAGAGAGGAGATCAACTTGGAGGAACATGACTTGCAGTTGCTCCTGAGTTTGGGTGGAAAAGATAGAAGACCTAAAGTTGCTAAGGTGACTTCTAGGTTGATTATTGAAGAATCAGGGAAAAATTTCACTGAGGTATCAGTTCCAGCAGAGGGAAAGCAGAAGAGTGAGCTTACGGTAGCAGATATAACAGTGACCAAAGTGCTAATAGGTCAAACCACTACTAAAGGATTAAAGCAAGACACACAGACACTAATAAATGCTTTATTCCTTAAGCTTGACAAAGAGAAGGTAGAAAAAGTTGAACTTCAAAAGCAGGTTTCCTAGTTGTGCGAGATCATTGCTAAGGTTGCCAAACCTTTCTCTCAGCCAATTTCAGCACATGAGCAGGTGAGTGATCATCTGATGCAGGAAGTGGAAAATGCAGGTAACCAAGTTAAAGCTATCGATGAATGGAAGAGCCTAATCATTCACCAAGCTTCTGTATAGCTCAGGGAGGTGCCAAATTCATCTAAAGGTTATGAAGGATGCATTATTTCAGCTAAAGCAAATGGTGACAAGCATGGTAGATATGAATACAGTGGCTGAAAGTAACCTGGGCACTTTGGTCGAGATAAATAAGCTGCCAAAGGAGGTTTTGATTGTAGAACGAATTGTGCCTGATGGATCAGTTGAAAAGGGGAAGCAACTTGAATTCACAGTCTCTTTCCACTTGGAGATCTTCAGAATTATGCTGAAAAGAATGTGGGTGCTCGAGGGTATGGTATTGTCACTGTCAAGCAATGTAATTGCTTTCACCAATGAGGAAGTGGTTGGGAATGTTTCTTCATACAAAAGGACCATTCCCAACAAAGTGCCTGATTCCCTGGAAGGATCTCTTCTGATGATTCAAGAGAGGATTGATGAAGCTGTTAGGCCTTTCACGATGAATTCAATCAGTAAGTTGGTAATGCTGCAATCAGACATTAAGAAGTTCGGGCCTAGTTTGAAGGAGGTGGAAGCGAGCATCGAAGTTTTGAACAAAGGATTGCTGCAATTCAAGACAGAGAAAGAAGTTGTGGCTAAAGCGGATGGGAAATTGCTGAACTATATGTTCAAAAAGTATATTCAGTATCAAAACAAAAAGAAAGTGTAGGAGTTACAGTTGGCAGATCTTCCTTCTTCTTTTCTTTCTTCTCTTATTTCTTATGTTCCCGGATGAAATTGTAAACTTAAAAGTTATTGGTTTGAAAACCATTACTTTAAGTTATTTGGAATGACTCTTTGAGTTAAGTGACAGATGTGCACAATTTTGACTTGAACTCCTGATGCATGTCACTAAGAGAGGAATTAAAGGAAGATGATTGCCAGATGTTCTCTTTACTTCTTGTTTATGATCTAGTTCAGTTATAGTCTCCCATTTGTAATTTCCCCTCTACATGCTATAAGTAGAGGAAGAACCTACGGGTTAAAGGATCAAAATTTGTAATCAACATTCTTGTGTTCCAGACTTTGAGCTGAAACCCCTGATTTCTGCAAGCAGAGGAATATAGAAGAGATTTCTTGAGAAATTTGTGTCAACGGTGCATTTTTTCTTCTTACTTTCTTTCTAGATCTGTTCATAAACTTTGTGTTATTATAGATCTAGATCTGAAAGTTTCCTTTGCTTTGAATTTTGTGCTTAATGATCTATTTGTTTTAATCTATGTGCATGCAATCAACTCTGTAAACTATTGCTTGGGTTGCACATCCTCTCTACTTTCTTCCGTTTCCTATTATTTTCCTCTTCTACAGATTTTTCCTTTCTTTTACAGCTGCTTACTTGCTGCAGAACCGTATAGCTATGGTTCATGAGCTACATGGTTAAAGTAATACCAACAAATAGATATTAGGACATATAACTGACAAAATCTTACACAGGAGCCTCACCGGTAAATGAGGGAGATTTATCTCATGACTGCCTAGGTTTTCAGCTATGCAGAAAATCTAGCCAACAGTTTTTGGCGACTCCGCTGGGGAACAACTATCTTTGCAGATCAAAGCTTATCTCTTGCAGATCAGAGTGTTTCCCATTCAACTTTCAACCTGGCTGAACATCCATTCACCCGATCTGTGAAGGCACAAGGAAGGACTGATCATTTCTACAGATTACAGGAGAAATTCAATTTCAATCATCCTCCTCAAGTTAGAAGCCGCAGATCTAGTCTCTCACCAGGAAGAAGAGTACACATTCATCCAGATCCAGATCATCTTCAGCATAATCTGGCAGCTGGAATTATCCATCAAGTCTACTCTCGTAGAAGACATGCCCCATTCATCATGCAGAATCAGAATCAGAACCAGATAGTACCTGTTCCATGGGGAGCAACTTTTGGGCCACTGAACTTGACCCCACCTATGCACGATCTGCCTAAAGGGTCTAGAAATAATTTCCCAAAATTCTTTGGAGACGACAAGAAAAATCCAGATGATCACTTGGCAGCATTCTTCATATCTTGTGGTGTGCTTGCAGTGGAGCATGAAGATGTCTCAGTCAGAATTTTCATTGAGACTCTCCATGATTTGGCCAGAGAATGGTTCTATCGGTTAGCCCCTGGAACTATAACAAATTGGGCGTCCATGCGAGAGTAATTTTTGAAAAGATTCAAACCTGCAGAAGATGCTAGCACACTGATCACTCAATTGACACAGTTAAAGAAGGAACCAAATGAGAACATGCGGGACTTTATTGCAAGGTTCCTAAGGATTTTGTATAAAATCCCCACTTCTGCTGCATTAAGTGATGAAAATCAAAAGACATTTTTTATAAACGCTCTATTGCCCGAAGTTGGATATCAGCTGCGAAGGGCAAGACCTGTGAATCTACTAGAAGCACAAAATGTTGTTGTGGAGGTTGAAGATGACTTGATCATGGCTGGAAAAATCAGACAATCACCCCACAAAGGTGATGGAGCTTCTTCAAGTACTTCCGACCCTTTGCTGCAAAGGTTGGCTAACGACATGCTGCAAATCAAGAAGCAGATATCTCAAGGAGGAAATGCGACTCCTTCAAGAATAGCTCCTGCTCGGACCTTTAACGGTCAAAATCAAAATCGAAATAGACTTACTGCTGCACCACAATGGTTGGCAATTGAAGCTGCTCCAAGGAACAACTTGGAAACTAATGAAGAAGATCTTGGCATTGGTGAATCATTTGATGATGAGGACTTTGTAGATCCCGCTGGCGACTCCAACATTGGTTACCTGGACTATGAATCTGACGAGGGCTATTATGAATCTTTTGAAGATTTTGATGGTCACACATTTGCGGTGTTCACAAGGTCCCAAACACACCAAAATGCTGAAGCATCCACAAGTGGCCAAAGAAGAGAAAGAGAAGATCCTGGGCCAGATGTTACTATCCTAAAAAGAGGTAGTACACTACCTTCTTCATTAGCTCCCAAGATAAGCATTCAAATTCTTTCAATCCATAGCAAAAGGCCAACATGCATCCGACTGAAGTAAGTCAAGCTTTTTGACATTATTGATCACATTAAAAAGACCAAGGTTCAGATGTCAGAAGCTGAGTATTTGAGGGCATTTCCTGATCAGCTAAATAGGTTGGTTAAGTATGTGCAAAGTAATGGTCCCAATACTCCAAAAAATAGTGTTTCACGGGGTATCTTGTCTAGTGCGAAGATTACTACTCCTTCAAATAATGTGGCTGCAAGCTCTTCTCCTTCTACTTCTTCTCCTACTACATCAGAAAGGATCGAGCCATTCTATGTGTCATTACTTATTAACGGTTATAAATTAAGTAATTGCATTCTAGATTTTGGAGCTTCTAACAATGTGATGCCTGCCAAAGTTGTTGATGCTTTGGGTCTCACATTGACAAAAACCATTGGAAGATGTTATTCAATGGAAAGACAAGTACCTCTGGTTGGGAAAATCAAAGATGCACAGGCAGTACTTACTTCATTCCTAGACAAAAGATTAAAGCTGACTATCCTTGTAGCAGATATCCCAGTATCTTATGGCATGCTGTTGAGTAGGAATTTCTGTAAAGAACTGGGTGGAGAAGTCAAGATGGATTGGTCTTGTGCACACATACCAATCAAGGGAGTTAATCAGAAGTTAGAACCTGAGAAGAAATCCAAGTACACAGTATCAAAATCTGAAGATCCTAGATCTCAGATCTTGTTTCAAGAATCCGATCACGGAGTCTATTATCTAGAACTGGATAAAGAAGAAATTCAACCTGTGATCCAAGAGCCACATCAACTGGATAATAAGGTTTGGTCTCTGGAATTTGATGGCAGATGTTGTTCATTTGGATCCAGTGCAGGCGTTGTTCTTATTTCTCCTGAGGGAAAGGTGCATGCACATTCCTTCAAGTTAATGTTTGAAAATACTAACAACACGGTGGAATATGAAGCACTGTTGTTAGGTATGGAGCAGGAAAGAACAATGGGAATCAAGCTCTTACATGCAAAGGGAGATGCCGAGTTGATTGTTAAGCAGATACGAGGTCTCTACCAAGTCAAAAAGGACAAACTTCGGCATTATAGAGACCGGGTCTACTCTGCTATCCTAGATTTTTCAGCTTTCTCAGTATCCTATATTCTGAGAGAGCAAAATTCTAGAGCTGATTCACTTGCAGTGACTGCAGCTTTATTAAATCCAGATCAGCCACCCACATTCTTCAGACAGGGGGATTACAAAGTTGAGATGGTCTTCCACCCAAAGGTTCCTGATAACGTCCAACAATGGCAGGTTTTTAATGATGACAAGTAGATTGCTGCATTTCTCCAACAAAAGGACAACTTCGAAGAAATCTACTATGAGGGAAGCAACTCACCTCCAAGACAAACTACTGTGGGAGAAACGGATGCAAAGGTCTCAGGAAGTCAAGAGATTATTCAGCTGAAGGGAAATAAAATTCCTAAAGGCTTAGTATCTCTTGAGGAAATGTTTGACAAGCATGATCAGATGCTTAAAAAGAATGAAGAAAGTGGGGAAGGTTCTTCCTCCGATACACAGTTATTAAATTTGGGAGCAAGCAATGATCCCAAATTAGTAAATCTGGGTAAGTGTTGTTCAGAGGCAGAAAGAGAAGCTTTTACAAAGCTTCTTAAGAAATATATGGATGTTTTTGCTTGGTCTTACCAGGATCTAAAGACATATCAGCCTGCAGAAGTTCAACACTATATCCCATTAAAGCAAGAACAAAAGCCTTTCAAGCAGAAGTTGCGGCGGCATAACCCTACTATTTCAGGGACTATCTTTGTAGAAATCCAGAAGCTTCTAGATGCAAAGATAATTTACCCCATACATCACTCTGAATGGTTAGCCAATATAGTTCCTGTGAGAAAGAAGAGTGGTGAGATTAGGTTGTGCGTTGATTTTCGCAACCTCAATCAAGCCTCCTTGAAAGACAACTACCCCATTCCCATCATGGACCACACTCTGCAGGTTGTTACTGGATCTGAAATATTATCCATGCTTGATGGTTTTTCAGGCTACAATCAGGTCAAGGTGGCTGAGGAGGATCAATATAAAATGACATTCATTACACCTTGGGGAACTTTTGCTTATCAGAAAATGCCTTTTGGTTTGATCAATGTTGGAGCTATGTTTCAAAGGGCTATGGATTTGGCATTTTCTCATCTCAAAGATAAAAGCATAGTAGTGTACCTTAATGATTTGACAGTCTTTTCCAAGGAAAGAAGCAAGCACATCTCAGATCCTGAGGAAGTCTTCATACAATGCCGCAAACATGGTATTTCTCTAAATCCTAACAGAAGGAAAGCTACTAGGGCATATCGTCTCCAAGGAAGGAACCAAGATAGATCCCGAGCGTGTCAAATTTATTCAGACTTTACCATTACCAACATCCAAAAAGGGGGTTCACTCTTTCTTTGGTAAAGTTAATTTTCTCAGAAGATTCATCCCTGACTTCGCTGAATTAACCCGTCATATCTCAAATATGATGAAGAAGACACAAGATTTCAAATGGAGCAGTGAAAGGAAGGAAGCATTTGAGAAAATTAAAGAGGCCCTGTCAAAAGCCCCAGTCTTGGTTTCACCTGACTTTAGTAAAGAATTTATTCTTTACTGTTATTCCTCCGAACACACAATGTCAGCAATCCTGATGCAGAAAAATCAGGAGGATGTAGAAGCTCCGATTGCTTTCATGAGCATGCCTTTAAAATCTTATGAGTTGAAATATACTCTGATGGAAAAACATGCATATGCAGTGGTAAAGGCATGTAAGGCATTCAGGTATTATATTCTTGCCTCACATACTGTGGTCCTGGTTCCGGATACTGCAGTGAAGTCTATCCTCACCCAACAAGAGTTAGGGCTATTAAGAGGCACATGGGTGACGAAGGTGCAGGAATATGACCTAGATATAAAGCCCACAAAGCTGGTTCGAGGAAGAGGTCTGTGCGAATTGATGACTGAGATGAAAGCAACAGAACCAGAAGAAAGTCAAGATTTGCCTATGGTTCTTTTTATAGATCTGGTGGAAGAATGGTACAGTAATATTGCCTATTTTCTAACTTATGGAGAATGCCCGGATCAACTTTCTCGAAAGGAAAAGCGTACTATTAAACTGAAGTCCAAGGACTTTGTCCTTTGGGACAATGGTTTATATAAAAGAGGAATTGATGGTGTGTTTCTCCGATGTGTAGATAAAGCTCAGCAGGATCAACTTTTAAAACAATTTCATAATATGGCTTGTGGTGGTCATTTCTCAGCCCGAGTCACTGCTCACAAGATCCTCCGAGCAAGGTATTACTGGCCCACACTTTTTCAAGATACTGCAGAGTGGGTGTCTAAGTGCCAAGCATGCCAACACTTTGTTGGGCGTGTAAAATTGCCCGCATTACCTTTAAAACCAGTTGTAATTGAAGAACCCTTCCAGCAATGGGGCATGGATTTTATTGGTATGCTCAACCCGGCCTCCAGTGTCGGTCATCATTACATCCTGACAGCTACTGATTATTTCAGTAAGTGGGTAGAAGCCATTCCTGTTAAGAATGCCACTTCCGCGGAGGTGTGTAATTTTATAAAAGAAAATATTGTTATTAGGTTTGGCGTGCCCAGTAAAATAGTAGCAGATAACACTCCTAATTTGTCTTCTGAGGAGCTGGTCAAGTTTTGCTACACTCATGGAATTCAGCTGGTACATTCTTCCAATTATTACCCACAAGGGAATGGCCAGGCTGAATCAAGCAATAAGAATCTGGTGACTATCATGCGAAAATTAGTGACTGAAAATCAAAGGACTTGGCACAAAAAGTTGTTTGATGCACTGTGGGCAGATAGAATTACACCAAAGAAAGCTATAGGCATGTCCCCTTTCCAGCTGTTATATGGGAGAGACGCAGAATTGCCTCTTACCTTGGAATTGCCTGCTTTACAACTTTCTAAAGCTCTGGAGGATGCTACATTCACTGATGCCATTGAAAAGAGGATAATGTATCTGACTGAATTGCGAGAAGTACAGGTTCAAGTAGCAGACAGATTGTCAGAGCATCAAAGGAAGGTGAAGGTGATCTTCGACAAAAAGGCCAGAGAAAGAAAGTTTGAGATCGGTGATTGGGTCCTGTTATGGGACAAAAGAAGAGAAACAAAAGGCATGCACGGGAAGTTTGATTCACTTTGGAAAGGGCCTTTTGTGATCAAGAAGACTGTCGGGACAGATAGCTTCATCCTTGCTCATCAGGATGGAATTGAACTGTCATTTCCTTTCAACGGGCAACATTTGAAGCTTTTCTGGATCTAAGAGTGCAGGGTAAAACCTGTATGTATATAAATAAACTTTGTTTGTTTTTCTTTGTTTTTCGGTGTTGTGTTGTTTTTGTTTGCCTGACCCTGAGCCCAATGGACAAGATACGAAACCAGAGATGTTGGGATCTCATCTTTACTCATGTCTTTTTGATAGGGGCAAAGATGTCCACAAACGGAGCCAATTGGTGTCCCCAGATTTCACCCTGAAATCTGGGACTACCCATTTTTTTTAAAAAAATCTTTTAAAATAGCAGGTCTTTTTGTGTTTTTATTGCCAGAAGATGTCTGTATTATGTTAGGATATATTCCCAGTGAATCATATGAGAAAATTTTGATAAATACCCAGATTCCCAAACTCGTTTTATGCCTTCGCCAAGTTTTGTCTACGGGAAATTTTTATTTAATTATTTATTAAATAAATAGTGCCCCGTTTGAAGTAAATTGTGCTCCGTTGAACCCTGTTGAATTTTGCATGCCAGTATTCACATATATCATTAGGGTTTTCATCAGGAATGAATCTTGGGCTTTGTCTGCAACTTCTGGCAACGTTTTTCGCTATTATTTACTTCTTTTGCATTTTTCTTCGGTTTTCTCCTCGGTTTCTCTATGAAATTCCCCTAGGTCAATTCTTTCACCAGTATAGTCTGTTTAATTTCTCGAAGCATCTGGAGATCATCTACCAACATAGTGCTAGAAGGAATCAGCCTCAAAATGCAAGCTTCTAACCAAAAAAGATGAAGTCATGCACAAAAAGCCTCTCCTAGGCAAGTCACACTTTTTGGAATGAATAGGTTTAAGCTGCAGTGGGATTTTTGGTAGCAGCAGGCAGGTGGGAATTTATTACCTGCCTTGCAGGGTGAAAATTCCCATGAAGTCAAAGTCACTTAAGCTGCAATGGGAAAATTAGAGTCAGCAGACAGGCAGGAATTTCTTACCTGCCTTGCAGGGTGAAAATTCCCATTATAAAATAACGAAAAATGCACAGGCTAAAGCACCGATTTTATTCAATTTCCACTTTTTCAAAAACACTTTTTAGAAAGTCACTTAAGCTGCCTAACAGGTTAACCATCCTTGCAGGGTAAAAATTCCCATTATGGAAGTCAAACAACTTAAGTGAATGAAGGGATTTTTGGAGGCAGTGCAGGGTGAATAATGGAATCAAAGTTTTTAGAGCTTTCTTAAATTCCCAGAAATTGACCCATTTAGAATTCACCCATAAAAAAGTGTGACCCATTTGGTGATTAAACAATGATTTATGGTATTTATTAATAGCTTTTCTGCCTAATGGCATGGATTTCAATTGAAGGCTAGTTGAAGGTAGCATGTTAAAAATAAATAAATTAAATTTATTTAATGGCAGCCAACAACATGCAAAATAAGGCTCCCAATTTGGGTGAATAAACATATTTGTTTATTAATTAATTACCAGAAATAGGATGGACCATTATTAGAAATAGAATGTTGAGGGTTATATAAGCATGGGCTGCCATAGTGAAGATGTAATTAATTCATTTTTGCAAAGGATTGCAGCCCGGACAGTTTTGGCTAAGGAAGGAGGATTTTTGCATCAAAAAGTGTTTTTCATTGCCGGAAAGCTTCAAAGTTTGGCGCCTAGGGTTGGAGGAGGATTTAAGCCTTGTTAATTATCTGCATGTTGGTATAAGTGCCCAGGTGAAGTTAAAAATATTTATGTTGCTTTGCATGCAAAAAGCCTCAAATTTTAGGGCAGCGGGCTTTATATGCAGATTTTTGTGATAAAAATCAAGTGTTCATGCTCTGGATTCCGTTTTTGTCTGAATTAATTGTAGGTATTCATTACCAAGTGCTTATATAAGTGAAAGGAAGTTCAAATCAATGTCAGGTACATTGAATATATCTTCCAAATCTGAAGAAATTACTAGATCTGCACCAATTACAAAGAATTTTGACAAGATCAAAAAGAAAAGAGTTCAGACAAAGGTTCTTCAGATAAAGATTGCTTCGCCATGATGAAGCGGGATGAAAGAGAAGGATCAGCGGAATCATGCATTACTTCCAGATTTGTTGATATCAATGACACAGATTTAGGCCCCGAACCCCTCTCCGAATTGATTGACAGATCCAGGGCTGGAAAGACGTCTCTTATGCGGGCAATAAAAAGTAATGGAATTATTCGAGCTTCAACATTCCCAGTCACAGCTCAGTTTCCTAAATTTTTCATGGAGTGTGCAAGGTCATACCATCTCCTATCCAGAACAATCTGGGATGCTGCGGGAAAGACGATAATTAGGCTGGATGCACAATTTATCAATTATTGTCTGAAGATTCCAACGCGACCGGTGGTGACTACAATTAGCATGCTGGACGCTGGCAACAGATGGGAGAAGCACAAAGCAGACTGTGTGGGCATAATGAATAGCAGATATATGAAGAAGCCCAGGTCTCCATCAAAGTTCCCAAGGACTCTTCCACGATCCAATTTGGTGCAGGAAGTGGATGATATTACTAAATTGCTATGCAGGATAAATGGAGAAGCTAACACTCACAACTTCCGCTCATGGATGTATGCCTTAATTAGAACCATTGAGATCAACAAAGTAGATTCAATAATCAATTGGGCGGAGATCATCAGTGATAACATCAATGAGAAGCTCCGAAGTGTGAGGCAGACATACAGCTTCAAGATGACTTCATACCTGGTATACAAGCAGCTTCGCAGGGTATATTTTCCAAGCTGGATAGACGGGGCATACTCTCGAAGGATCCCATTTTTGAGTGCTACCCGCAGTTGACAGTTCCTGAATGCCATAAAGATTACAAGGTGGTCAACGATGGATTCTTCTACGATTCATTTGCAAATTGAAAAGTGATCTGAAGACCAACATGGTGAGCAAAGAAGCTTGGGAAGCTGTATCCCAGCATGGTTGTATCAATTCATCTAGTTTTCAAACTTCACATACCTCAAGGTTACTATATTTTCAAGAGAACCATTCAAGTTGCCAAGATATCCAAGTGACAAGTGGGTCATCATGGAGTTGTGCAGGAAACTCGTGGAGATGCATGACCTACAATCAAAGTGGCACAAGTCTACAGGTTCTTTCCGATCACAGTAGGCTATTATAGCTGCCAAAGCATCCATAAGGCTAGAGGAATCGAAAGTGAAATGTTTTCAAAGTATGAGCATGAGTTCTTCCCAGCACGGCTGAACTTCATCCATATGGGGTAGCAAAGAAGACAATATCCCTAGGAATACTCGCATGTGCCTTCATTAGAAGATTTTTGCATGAAGTGTAGAAATAAGTACGAAGTCAGAAAGAAAGACTTCAGCAGGTTATTGGCGCAACAAGTGTTTGATTATGGATTAGCTCGGATACCTGAAGATCTCACAGATGATGGGCTTGTGTTACTTGACACTTATCATCAGATGGGAGGGGATAGAGCTGCTCTTCAGGAAAACATTGGTGGCTACCACACGATCGAGGAAAGATCTTGCCGTGGTTCTGGTCAACACCTCGAACTAGTTGCTGACAAAGGGGTATTGCCTTGATGAAGCTTTGATGAATCATATTACAGGAAACTTTAGCACAAGAGACTCCATCAAAAGAAAGCACGAAGGTGAAAGCAGTAGAAGGCCTAAAAAGCTTAAAGTGCAAGTTCCTAAGAAGTCTCAGACACAGGAAAAGTGTAACTTCTACGGCTATGGTGCTAGTTCCAACTTATCCAGCGTCAACTCACAACACTTCACAGGGACCTTTGAACCTCAGAAAGATCTTTCCATTCCTCCATTGAATCCAAAACATTTGTGTTCTCTCCTCAGCCACTCCGATCTTCACCTCTTCCTGAAGAAACACTAAATTATACAGATGGCAATGTTAGGTTGTGGAGCCTGTTTTCATGTGAGAAAGTGTTGAAGACTGTACAATAAGAGTACTGTACACTTTCCACAGTTGTCTCGTCGCCAAGGTTCGGCCTTGAGGGGGTCTGGGGGCACAGCCCTTGAAAAACAAATTTGCCTTAAAATGGCCTGATATACCAGGAAACATGCTTTTCTCATATGGGCGGGTTTTTTGACCCATAGGTTTATGGGACGGTTTTGGCCCATGGTTTTGATACCCATGGTTTTGTAAAACTGCTTAAGCAATTGTCTACTTATATGGTTTTATGCATATGGTAGGTATAATGTAACATTACAGATGTGTTTTGAATTCGGGTGTGAATTCTGTAGAGTTTGTTGAGCATAGCTCCAAATAGATCTGGGTATTGTATTGAGAGAGAGGTGGCTTGTAATAAAATATGAGCAAGTGATTCTTGGTGGACGTAGCCCAAATTGGGTGAACCATGTTAAATATTATCTCTTTGTGTTGTGTTATTTTATTCTGCACTTTTATTTGAGATCTGTAATATTTTCTACATATTAGTTTCTACTATTGTGATTATGTGAGGGATTATTCTGCATATTTTATCCCTTATTTCCTAACAATTGGTATTAGATCCTAGTTTGGTTTGCTGAAGTGTTGAATCGAAGGGAAAGTTTTATCTTGAGTGGGAGCTATGGAAGATGATGGAAGATCTAGGGTTGATAAATTCAACGGGTAGAATTTCAGTCTTTGGAAGATGCAGATGGAAGATTACCTTTATCAAAAGGATCTTTATATTCCGTTATCTGAGAAGGTGAACAAACCCTCGAGCATGATGGATGCGGAATGGGATTTACTAGATAGGAAGGCACTTGGGACAATCTGGCTATGTCTTGCATCTTCGGTATTATTTAATGTTTCAAAGGAAAAGACTACAAAATAACTGATGGATGCATTAGGGAAGTTGTATGAAAAACCCTCTGCCTCTAATAAGATATTTTTAATGAAAAAGTTGTTTAATATGAAGATGTTTGAGAATGGTTCAGTAGTAGATCATTTAAATGATTTTAATACGGTTGTAAATATGCTAGCTTTGGTTACAATAGAATTTGATGAAGAAGTTAGGGCTTTATTAGTTTTGTGCTCTTTACCTGAGAGTTGGAATAGCCTGGTAATGGTGGTAAGTAACTTGGTTCTAGGTAACTCAAAGTTGAAGTTTGAGGATGTTGTAGGGGTGATTCTAAGTGAGGAAATGTGAAGAAAAATCTCTGGGGAATCTTCTACTTCAGGGAATGCTTTGACAGTGGAAACTAGAGGGAGACATAAGAATAGAGGAAGCCGTGGAAAATCAAAAGATTGGGCAAGGTCAAAATCCAAAAGCAAGATAGTATGTTGGCACTTTGGAAAGTCTGGGCATGCAAAGAAGGACTGTTGGGAGCTTCGGGATAAGAAGAAACAACAGGAAGAAAACAAGGAGGAAAATGTGGCAACGGGTAATGTATGTCAGGATGCTTTGATTCTTTCTTTGCATAATATTACTGAATCTTGGGTTTTAGATTCGGGGCTTCTTTCCATGCTACTCCACATAGGCATTATTTTGTTGATTATGTTCAAGGAGATTTTGGGCATGTTTTTCTTGGTGATGATGAGCCTTGCAACATAGTTGGAAAAGGTTCTATTCAGGTTAAGATGCAGAATGGGAATACTTGGCTATTGAAGGATGTCAAACATGTGCCTACATTAAGACAAAATTTGATATCGACAGGGCAGTTGGGAAGTGATGGTTGTACTATGATATTTACAGCAGACTCTTGGAAGGTTACCAAGGGTGCTCTTGTGGTGGCAAGAGGTAAGAAGGTTGGAACCTTGTATTTAACCACTTATAGCACTAATGTTTGTAATCTTGTGGCTTCAGAAGTAGATACAACATTGTGGCACTATAGGCTCGGTCATATGAGCCATAAGGGCATGGAGATCATAAAGAAGGATTTTTCTGGATATACAGAAACAAGTTTGGAGTTCTATGAGGATTGCATATATGGGAAACAAAAGTGAGTAAGGTTTCTCAAGGTTGGACCTACAAATAAAGAGAGTAAGTTAGAGATCGTGCATTCTAATGTGTGGGGGCTGGCTCAGGTATCATCTCTTGGGGGTTCAAGTTATTATGTTACTTTTATTGATGATGCAACAAGGAAAGTTGGGTTTATTGTATTAGAAACAAATCTGATGTATTTGACACTTTTGTTAAATGGAAAGCCTTGGTAGAGAATGAAATAGGTCTTAAGCTAAAATGTCTCAGGTCAGATAATGGAGGGGAGTATTACAGCAATGAATTTGATGATTACTGTTCTAAGAATGGAATCCACAGGAAAAATATGGTTCCATGAACTCTGCAGTAGAATGGGGTGTCAGAAAGGATGAACAAAACAATAATGGAACATGCTAGGAGCATGAGGTTACATGCAGGACTGCCTCTTTCTTTTTGGGCAGAAGTGGTGAGCACAACTATGTACTTGATAAACAGAGGACCCTCAAGTGCCTTGGATGGAGGCATACCTGAGGAGGCTTGGTATGGTAAGAAAGTTGATTATTCATTTCTTAGAGTCTTTAGATGTGAGGTGTTTGTCCATATAGACAAGGATGATAGGACCAAGCTAGAGGCTAAATCAGAAAAATATACTTTCATTGGTTATGGTGGTGATGACTTTGGATATAAATGTTGGAGTATTAAGGACAAGAAAATAATTCGATCTAGGGATGTGGTCTTTAATGAGAAAGTCATGTATAAGCAGCAGTTGTAGGAAAATAGGGAAGAATCCAAGAAAGAATATGCAGTGGTAGAGGATCTTCCGGATGGGAAAGTGACACATGAATCAGTTTAGGAACCTCCTCAATAGGAACCCCAAACTCCTATATTGAGGAGGTCTTCTAGGGTAAGAAGAGAACCTGAACATTTTTCTCCTTCTCTTTATTATTTATTACTCACTGATAGTGGAGAGCCAGAGAGATTTGATGAAGCAATGTAGGTAGATGCCAGGAAGAAGTGGGAGCAAGCCATGGATGAGGAGCATCAGGCTCTCATGGAGAACTAGACATGGGATTTGGTAAAGCTACCCGAAGGAAAAAGAGCATTACAGAACAAGTGGGTGTTCAGAGTCAAAGAGAAAGGAGGAGGAAATAAAAGATACAAGGCCCGGTTGGTGGTCAAGGGGTTTGCACAAAAAAAGGTATAGATTTTGATGAGATTTTTTCTCCTGTAGTAAAAATGACTTCTATTAGAACTGTTCTTGGAATAGTTGCAGTAGAAGACTTGCACTTAGAACAGCTTGATGTAAAGACTGCATTTCTCCATGGTGATTTGGAGGAGGAACTATATATGCAGCAACCAGAAGGCTATGAGGTCAAAGGTAAAGAGGAGATGGTGTGCAAACTGAAGAAGAGCTTGTATGGCTTGAAACAAGCTCCACGTCAATGGTATAAGAAATTTGATAGCTTCATGATGGAGCAAGGTTATATTAGATGTCATTCTGACCATTGCATGTATATAAAGAAATTTGAGGATGGTAGTTATATTATCCTTGTCTGTATGTGGATGACATGTTGGTTGCAGGTAAAAACATGCAGGAAATAAAAGTACTCAAGAAGCAACTAAGTGAATCCTTTGCTATGAAGGATTTGGGGGCAGCCAAACAAATCCTTGGTATGAGGATATCTTGGGATAGGAAGGAACGAAAGCTGAATTTATCTCAGGAAGAGTACATTAAGAAGGTCTTGGAGAGGTTTAATATGCAAGATGCTAAACTGGTTGGGACTCCTTTGGCAGGCCATTTCAAGTTATCAAAGGAAAAGTGTCCCAAGACAAAGTAGGAGAGAAACTAGATGTCCAAGGTACCTTACTCATCAGTGGTTGGTAGTTTGATGTATGCCATGGTGTGCATCAGGCCTGATATTTCCCATGCAGTGGGAGTGGTGAGTAGATTTATGAGTGATCTAGGTAGAGATCATTGACAGGAAGTAAAGTGGATCCTTCGGTATTTGAGAGGGACCATGGGGAAAATTTTGTGCTACAGTGGATCAAACACCACTTTGTGTGGTTATGTATATTCAGATATGGCTGGAGATGTAGACAGCAGGAGGATCACAATAGGTTATGTTTACACTATAGGTAGGACAACAGTAAGCTAGATTTCATGACTACAAAATTTGGTGGCTTTGTCAACCACGTAGGCTAAGTATGTTGCTGCCATAGAGGAAAGCAAAGAAATTATTTGGTTACAATAATTACTTGAGGAGTTGGGGCATAAGCAGGAGGAAGGAAAGTTTCATAGTGATAGTCAGAGTGCTATACACCTAGCTAAGAACTCTGCTTTCCACTTTAGGACGAAGCATATATAGTTAAGGTACCATTTCATCAGGATAACTTTGGAGGAAGAGAAGTTGAGCTAGAGAAGATTCATACCAGTCAGAATCCTGCAGACATGATGACCAAGGTGGTCACAAAGGAAAAACTGAAGTTGTGTTCAGCTTTGGTTGGTCTTCACAGAAAACTAGTGAAGGGTTGAGAAGCTTTCTCAAGGAAAACTAGTCTCCAAGTGGGAGATTGTTAGGTTGTGGAGCCTGTTTTCATGTGAGAAAGTGTTGAAGACTGTACACTAAGAGTACTGTACACTTTCCACAGTTTTCCAAGTAGGGGTCGCCGGAATTTTTTTTGGGCCTTAAAACACCCGATATATCGGGAAACATGATTTTCTCATATGGGTGGGTTTTTTGACCCATAGGTTTATGGGACAGTTTTGGCCCATGGTTTTAATACCCACGGTTTTGTAAAAATTGCTTAAGTAGTTGTCTACTTATATGGTTTTATGCATATGGTAGTATATAATGAAAACATTGCAGATGTGTTTTGAATTCGGGTGTGAATTCTGTAGAGTTTGTTGAGCATAGATCCAAACAAATCTGGGTATTGTATTGAGAGAGCGGTGGCTTGTAATAAA
This sequence comes from Taxus chinensis, assembly GCA_019776745.2. Classification (NCBI taxonomy): domain Eukaryota; kingdom Viridiplantae; phylum Streptophyta; class Pinopsida; order Cupressales; family Taxaceae; genus Taxus; species Taxus chinensis. The sequence goes on along the minus strand of CM034157.1, from coordinate 190,250,201 downwards.
ATCTGAGCAAGTGATTCTTGGTGGACATAGCCCAAATTGGGTGAACCACGTTAAATACTGTCTCTTTGTGTTGTGTTATTTTATTTTACACTTTTATTTGAGATCTGTAATATTTTTTGCATATTAGTTTCTATTGTTGCAATTCTGTGAGGGATTATTCCGCATATTTTATCCCTTATTTCCTAACAGGCAGAATTTGAAAGAGTATGGATCTTTGGACAATTCAGAAGATGGTAGTCACAACACTGTAGAAATTTCAGATGGAGAGGAACCAGAGCATGAGATGGTGGTGCATTCAAATGACTTCTCATTCTCTGAGAATCTTGTAATTTCTCAAAATGGTTGGCCTCACAGTCATTCTCGGAAGCTAGAGAGGAGATCAACTTGGAGGAACATGACTTGCAACTGCTCTGAGTTATGGGTGGGAAAGAAAAAATACCTAAAGTTGCTAAGGTGACTTCAAGGTTGATTATTGAAGAATCAGGGCTAAACATTTCACTGAGGTATCAATTCTCTATAGAAGGAAAGTAGAAGAGCAAGCTTACAACGACAGATATAACAGTGACCAAAGTATCAGATAGGTCAAACAATTACTGAAGGATTAAAGCAAGACACACAAACACTGATAAATGCTTTATTCCTTAATATTCTGACAAAGAGAAGGCAAAAAATGCTAAACTTCAAAAGCAGGTTTCCTAGTTGTGTGAGATCATTGCTAAGGTTGCCAAACCTTTCTCTCAGCCAATTTCAGCACATGAGTAGGTGAGTGATCATCTGATGCAGGAAGTGAAAATGCAGGTAACCAAGTTAGAGCTACCTTGACAAATGGAAGAGCCTAATCATTCGCCAAGCTTTAGTATAAGCTCAGGGAGGTGCCAGTTCATCTAAAGGTTATGAAGGATGCATTAGTTCAGCTGAAGAAACTGGTTACAAGCATTTTCAGATATGAATAAGTGGCTGAAAGTAACTTGGACACTTTGGTCAAGATAAATAAGCTTTCGAAAGGAGGTTTTGATTGCTAGAACGAATTGTGCTTAATGGATGAACCTTGTTGAAAATTTTGAAGCAACTTGAGTTCAAGATCTTCTTTCCTATCTTAGAAATATTTTGAATTATGTCTGAAAACGAATGTGGGTGCTCGAGGATATGGCATCGTCACTGTCAATGCAATGTAGATTTCTTTCACTACAATTTTGAGGAAGTGGTTGGGAACGTTTCTTCATTCATAAGGACCATGCCCAACAAAGTGCCTGACATTCCCTGTGTTTGTAGGATGCTCTTCTAATGATTCAAGAGAGGATTGATGAAGCTATTAGGCACTTTACAACACATGAATTCAATCAAGTAAGATGGTAATGCTGCAATCAGACATTAAGAAGTTTGGGCCTAGTTTTAAGGGGGTGGAAGCAAGCATCAAAGTTTTGTGTGCAAGGATTGCTGCAATTCATGACAGAGGAAGATGTGTCTAAAGCGAATGGGAAATTGTTGAACTATATGTTCAAAAAGTATATTCAGTATCAAAACAAAAAGAAAGTGTAGAAGTTACAAGTAAATGGTAGATCTTCCTTCTTCTTTTCTTTCTTCTCTTATTTCTTATATTCCTAGATGTAATTGTAAACTTAAAAGTTATTGGTTTGAAAAACATTACTTTAAGTTATTTGGAATGATTCTTTGAGTTAAGTGATAGATGTGCACAGTTTTGACTTGAACTCTTAATGTGTGACTAAGAGAGGAATTAAAGGAAGATGATTGTCCAGATGTTCTCTTTACTTCTTGTTTATGTTCTAGTTCAGTTATAGTCTCCCATTTGTAATTTCCCTCTATATACTATAAGTAGAGGAAGAACCTACAATTAAAGGATCATAATTTGTAAGCAGCATTATTATGTTCTAGACCCTTGTGTTGAAACCTCATAATAGCTATTTGGAAAGTAGAGGAATATAAAGGAGCATATTTCTGGAGAACTTTGTGTCATCAGTGCAATTTGTTTCTAACTTCTGACTTAGATCTATTCATAAACTTTGTGTTATTCTAGATCTAAATATGAAAGTTTCCTTTTCTTATAATTCTATATGTTAATATATATCAGTTTTACCTATGTGCATGAGATCAAATTTGTAATCTATTGATTGGGTTACACATCTTCCCCCTTTCATTCCTGTGTTTCTATTATTTTGCCCTTCTTCAGATATTTCCTTTCTTTTACAATTTCTTACTTGCTACAAAACTATTTAGCTATGGTTTATGAGCTATATGGTTAAAGTAATACCAACAAATATATACTAGAAAATTTAAATGACAAATCTTGCACAGAAGCCTCACCAGTAAATGAGGGAGATTTATCTCATGACCACCTAGGTTTTCATCTATGTAGAAAATCTAGCTAACAGCTATGCTTCTCACACTTGTATCATCCATTTTACAAAGCTTAGACTTTGTTAGTGTTTAAAAATTGTCTTTTAGTATATCTTGTTAGAAGATCACATGAACATTATCTTATCATGTCGGCCTTGTTTATTTTCAAAATTGACCTAACTGGTGATATTGTGTTGTCACTATTCGGTTTCAAACATATCTAGACAAAACTTAGGGAGTAAACTATTTGGTGTGACTAAATTTTGAGTGTTGTACATCATTGTATTATTCTAGAAAAACTTGTGTCATATATTACCTTGCTAGGGTAGCTTGTTCATTATTCTTTAGTTTATACACTCGCATTGACCTATTAATTTTATGGCTATTCTATAGTCACCTTGTTCTGACAATTTAGCATCGTTACACTGTAAAAATTTGACTAAGGCCCCTTTTTAGTAAACCTTAGTGGAAAATTTTCATGTTGTATCTCCTATCTCAAGTATGCCTACTATGAGAATGGGATCCCAAAGATTAGGAGGTGATATAATTGGAGGTGATAACCCTATTTTAGAGGATAATCTCATGGTTGAACATAGTTGAGGAGAGAAAGATTTTCCTCATATGAATATAAAGCATCCTCCTGTCAATTTTGATGACTACATTTTTATCAAAACAAAATGAGGTTCTTATGCATGTTATGGGACTAGGAGCTAAGTTACCTTCCATAGTGGACCCTTCTCTCATTGCCACAATGGTTTGAGGATAAGAATAAGTAGACTGACATCATTATAATGTTAATGAAATATTAAATCCAGGCCATACCTCTACTTCTGCGTGACAGAATAATGAGGAGACACCATTTGAAAATGACGAATATTATCGAGTACATGCTATTAGAATAAGTTGTGAAGAAAATGAGGAAAATGTTCATCATGCCTCCCCCTAACGAAGATCATAATGAAGTACCTATTCAAGAGGTGATGTTAGAACAACAGGTCCAAGCCCTCACTCATCAATTGGCAAGTTTGGATTCACATATACAAAAGGAACAACCAAAAGTTGTGAAACAAACTATACCAAAGGCAAAACCAAAAACTTTGTTTCACGAGTTCCTAATAAACACTCATCGACAGGAGACACGAAAGGATCCTCATGAAGAATTTCTCATAGAGAATAGAGGTGGGAATACACCTATATTTAACCCTTCATATAGGCCTACACCACCCACACAAGATCCCCTCTTCAATCAAGAGTGGTCCACTATGAAGAATGCCCTTCTAGCATTACAAGAAGGCAAAACTGGTAACAATAAGAAATATCAATTTGATGAGTTTTTACCTTATCCATTTGATAGGGCCATGCTACAGGTACCTTTCCCATGACACTTTGATTTTCCAAAATTTGACAAGTATAAGGGAAAAGGTGACCCATGTGACCATATGAAAGGTTTTTATATGGCATGCCAAGAGGTTGCATTTAGTGACAATTATCTTATATGCCTCTTCCCATGGAGTTTAGGAGGGTATGGCATTAGAATGGTTTATACGCATCCCAAAGGGATATATATCCACATGACCAGAATTAGCTGAACATTTTGTATGTCAACTTTATTTTAATATAGAGAGTGACATTACCATGCTAGATCTCTGCAATGCCAAACAACAAAACAATGAAAACTTTGCTGCATTTTTACAATGGTGGAGAGGATTAGCTAGCCGCTTTCATTGCTCCATACCAGAAAAACAATTGATAAGAATATTTGTTCCCGACCTCCATCCTGACATTACGTTCCACTTGTAAATTTAATGTGACAATACGTTTGAGGAGGTAATGGAAAAAGGGAGTCAAATTGAAAAAACATTGTTAGCTAGGGGGACTATAAAACCTTTCTCCCGTGATCATAATGATTCCAAATCTAACAAAAACAAAAGTTTTTTCATAATAAGAACAAAAACGTCATTGGTGATGGGATAGTATACTCCAAGTGAGTACAATCCATTAAGAACCATGCACCTTTGAAGCTTGCAAAGGTAAATACACGTATAGAGTATAAATGCCACACTTTCACACCTCTATCTGAATCAATATCATCCATACTAAAGCAGTTAGAGGCCGTTAACATGGTTAAGTACCCTAAAACACAACCCTATGTGAATGACATACCTAAACCATCATGGTTTAGAGATAATGAATTATGTGGGTTTCATCGCTTAAAGGGTCATAAAACTGACAAGTATTTAAGATTAAAACACTATATTCAATACCTAGTTGACAGTGGTGATATTGAAGTAGACTTCGCTGCCACTGTAAAATATCCAAATGAAAAAAATAGGGATCTTCAAAGAGCCTTTTCCCAATCATGAAGAAAATAAAAATATGGATCGGGGACACTCGTATCTCAGAATAAGAATGTTAACTATGTGTCAAACAAAGACCATTTTGATGCCTTGATAGGTTGTGTTGATCCACTCGTTGAGAAAATCAATACAATTAGAATTAAAACAAGAGAGTGCACCTTGGAAACGTGATGAGCTCACCTTGTTATAAATTCTAAACCTACTCCCCCTCCTCCTCAAGAGAGTCATTATGATGTATTAGATCAACTAGAGAAGACTACAACTAAGATTTCAATCTTAGACCTTCTAAACATTTCTAACGTCCATAAGGATATACTTTGTAAAACCCTACAGGGATCGGGATTATCTATTGATGTTGACCCAACACATTTACAGGCCATGGTAGTGTAAATTTCTCCCACAAGACACATAACCTTTAGTCCAACAGAAGCCTTAACTGAAAATCCCTCTCATAACCTACCCTTACATATTGAGGTAATAATCAAGCATAAGAAGGTCAAGAGAGTGCTTGTGGATGGTGGATCAGGTCTTAACATTTGTACTCTTAAACTAGTTCGTCAACTAGGCTACACAGAAGCTGATTTGGAGACAAAGGTCATCACCATAAAGGTGTATGACAATGAAGAAAGACAATTAGCTGGAATGATCACTTTCTCATTAGAAGTTGGTCCCATAACCCATGATATGAAGTTCCATGTCTTGGACCTAGAGCTCCCTTACAACATCTTGCTCGGTCGCCCATGGATTCATGCCATGCAGGTTGTGCCATCAATGTATCATCAATGTCTAAAATTATAGTATGAAGGACAAACACTTACTATACAAATGGGATCCCCAACCATTTTTTCATTGCAGAGAATTATCGGGATATTTTCATACTATTTATGAGTGTCCCTCTACAGAGATTGTTGTCCATGTTCAGTCAGAGGCCCTCACTTCATGAGTGGATCCAAACACCCTGACTCTGAGTGATAATAGCGCATCTACATTAAAATATCCTTTTTCTACATGGGAGATGAAAGTCATAAAAAATGGTTGTGGAGAGTATAATATTCAATAAGCCCTTATGATTCAAAACATTCTACTATCAGCCCAAGCATGTGGTAGACCATGTTATAAATTCCAGAGATCAAGAGAGAATTGCCCCTTCGAAAATTTCACTTTAGGTGGCTTGCTAGAAGATGAAAGAATCCTCAACGATATTATATTTCATCCTCAAGATGATGAAATGGATTTGTGTTACAAGTCATCTAGGTATGTTATTCCTAACAGAATCATGCTTACTATGAGATATCAAGGACGTGGTTGCGACCACTAAGAATTGGGTCCGTTAGAAGATCTTTCAATACCTTGTCGTATACTGGGTAAATCAGGTATTAGTCATCCATTTGTATGAGTCTCACCCTTCAGATAATGAGTATGTTTCTTTTGAGAGTGAGGATAGTTTGTCTGAAAATGAAAGCGAAACAGATTCCTAGTGTAGTCTTTACGAATACCTCACCTCTAAGAACCTATTCTCTAACATGGCTATCCTTACCATAACCCCTGTTACACCCATCATATCCCCTATAACTCAAACATTAAACCTCATCTACCCATCACTTGTGAATTGGGATAAAAAACAACACGTACCTATTGACGTGTTTTAGAACGATGAGGCTATTGGTGAGTTCCTGGGCATCAGAGATAACATTCCAAGAAATGATCACAAGAAAGGCTTCTCCATTCAGCTCAATGCATGTGCATACTTTAGAGAGGAGGTAGAGTTATGTGGACACTTGAGTAAAAAAGTAAGCAAGGGAAAGAGTTCCTATAGAAAATTCTTGTAGAAAGAAAAAGGGGAAGTCTTATAGTGAAAACATCTTCGAGGCATTTGTAGACAAACAATCAGAACAACCTATGGAAAATATAGTGTACCCCTATAAATATGAAAACCTCCCTGAACAGACTTTGGTAGAAGAGGATCTCAATCTCCCTCCCGATCCTATGCGCATGGGGGATGAGTCAAAGATACTAGTGGAAGATACAATAGATGTTAACATCGACACATGGATGAGTTGCTTAGGATAGTTAAGTTGGGAGCTTCACTCTCAATCAAAGAACAAAAAACATTTACAGGACTCTTGAGAGAGTATGCAGACATATTCGCTTGGTCTTATGTCAACATGCCAGGACTTGATCCTGCATTAGTGGTACACAACCTTGTTGTGCACCCAGACGCCAAGCCTATTAAACAAAAGCTTTGGAAGATGCATCCTCACATCACCTTACTGGTAAAGGAAAAGCTAGAAAGGTTATTAGAAGTAGGCTTCATCATGCCTATCAACTACTCAGAGTGGATTTCTAATGTGGTACCAGTTCAGAAAAATCCAGTCAGTATCAGAGTGTGTACCGATTTCAGAGATATTAACAAAGCTTGTCCCAAGGATGAATTTCCTCTCCCTAACATCGACATGATCATCAATTCTACTACTGGTTATGAGATTCTATCACTCATGGATGGCTTCTTAGGTTATAATCAAATAAAAATTACAGAGGAAGATCAACACAAGATAAATTTCACAACCCCATGGGTGACGTTCTGCTACCAAGTTATGCCCTTCGGCCTTAAGAATGCAAGCGCTACATATCAATGGGTGATGATTGTAATCTTTCATGACATGATAAGTGACATCATGGAAGATTACGTAGATGATATACTAGCTAAATCTAGAACTCAGGAGGAACACCCAGAGATTTTGCGTATCTTTCAATGCCTAAGAGACTACAAAGTCTGCCTTAACCCGAAGATGTGTGTATTCGGTGTGCTATCTGGTAAATTAATAGGATTCATTGTGTCAAGGAGAGGATTAGAGGTGGACCCTACAAAGGTCATGACCATCACAAAGATTCCTCCTCCTAAGAATATTAGACATCTGCATAGCTTACAAGGGAAAATCTAGGCCATCAAAAGGTTTATTTCACATCTAGCAGACAAGTGTCATACATTCACACATCTTCTTAAGAAAGATGTTAATTTCACCTGGGGACCAGAACAAAAACAAGTGTTTGCTTTGCTAAAATAATACTTGGCTAAACCCCCTATTCTCATGTCACCCATGGTAGAAGAACCCTTGTTTCTTTACTGCTGCACATTTTTCAATTGGGGCACTATTGGCTCAGTATGATAAAGAGTAGAGAGAAAAATATGTATATTACTTGAGTAGAACATTGATAGCACATGAGCTCAACTATCCACAGATCAAAAAGGCTTTCGTAGCCGTAGTGTTTTCTTTCCAGAACCTACACCATTATTTTATCAACAATAAGGTCAAGCTTATTTTGAAGGTCGATCCACTAAAATACCAACTGTCAAAACTACACTCATAGGCAAGACTGCTAATTGGATCATCTTGTTAAGTGAATTCGACATTGATTATGTGCATCAAAATTTAGTAAAGGGACAAGTTCTAGTGAATTAGCTAGCAGAAGCTTTGCTACCAGGTACTGAACCCTTGATCCTAGAGCTACCAGATGCATCCATCATGTAATGGAGGAATCTATCGTTTGGTAGATATAATTTGATGGCTCCTTTACCTTTCATGGTTTAGGTGTTGGAGTGGTGTTAATCACTCCTACGGGAGACTTAATTCCCCAAGCCTTCCAACTGGGATTCCCATGTACGAATAATATAATAGAGTATGAATCTCTCATCGCAGGGATGAAGCTAGCTATCAAATGTGATATCAGACGAGTTAATTACATTGGTGATTCAATGATTATTATCAAACATGTCACAAATGAATATAAGGTCAAGGATGAAAAACTGCTTCTATATAAAAAATGGTCAATTTTTTGAAAGAATTCTTTGATCATATAACATTTGAGTAGATACCAAGAGCCCAGAATAGAGCAGTAACTGATATGGCTATAATAGGATCCATGTTAAGGATTTGTTAGGGAACAATGACATGCCATTATTCGTTGAAAATTTAAGAACAACAACATATGCCATACCAAACTCTTGTTTGGTGTGTGAGAATGTTGGTCCCTTTTCACCATGGTACGTGGAAATATTTAATTACCTCCATGATGTAACCTTTCCCGCTAGCATTTCCCATGCTGAAAAATGCTCCCTTATCCAACGTATAGCCTAATATACCCTACTTCGGGCACCCTCTTCCACAGAGGATATGGCGGGAATATATTGTGATGTCTAAGTTCAGACGAATCTATCCAAGCAATCAAAGAGGTACACAAAGGAATATGGGGGGATCATACTAATGGGATCATCCTTGCGAAGAAAATTCTTAGAGTAGGCTATTATTGGCATACCATGGAGCATGACCGCTGTAACCATGTGAAGAAATATGTGAATTGTCAAAAGTATGACAACTTGACATATGCACCGATGCAATCCTTACAGGGTTTCACAATCCCTTAGTCATTCTCAAAGTGGGTTCTCAATCTAATAGGGAAATTTAACCTTGTTTCTTCAGATGGTCATAAATTCATCATTACTGTAACTAAGTACTTTACAAAGTGGGTAGAGGTTGTTCCTCTCACATATGTTGAAGGTGCCTAGATCTCAAAATTTATCATGAACCATATCATCCGTCGATATGGTATCCCCACTACTATTTTCAATGATAATGGTAAACTATTTAAGAATAAAATTGTGAAATCACTTTGTAAACGATTTTAAATCTCCGTCAATTTCTTGAACCCCTATTACCCTTAAGGTAATGGGCAAGCTGAGGCTTATAATAAAAACCTAATTTACATTATGGAGAATATGGTGAACACGATAGGCCGTGACTAGCATTTACAAATTCACCCTGCCCTATGGGAATTTAGAACTTCTATCCGCACCCCCACAGGTACAACTCTATATTCCTTAGTATTCAACAAGGAAGCCATACTACATCTAGAGATTGATATCCCTTCTTGTATTGAGCTAAGGTATTACTTGAATGAAGAGGAATACTACAAAGTAGCTTGGCTGACAGAGTTGGAGCTCTTAGACAAGAAAATACTTCACGTCCTCAATCACCTTAAAGTGTATCAAGATCGAGTGCAGTGAATCTAAAATTGATCAGGGGATCAATTTCAGTGTCAAATATTCCCTAAAATTTCTTAAACCATTAAAATTTAATAGAGCCTTCAGAGATCTTTCCGAGGACTATAAGAAAGTGAAAAACAGACACTTTGAGCTCCAGATACATCTGGTCAAAGTTGGTCAACAAGTGGTCAAAGTTGGTCAAAATGGAAAATTAATTTTCTTGGAATCTCACAAAATCATTTCTATTGCGTATATTTTGACATTATCTATCCGACACATTTTGAACGGACCAAATTCGAGTCTGTATGCGAAAGATATGGTCAGTCAGAGTTCGGGTCAAATGTGCGGGAAAAAGTGACGTGGCAAAAGGTGAACCAATCAAATTATGACATGTGGCACCACTCCATTTGAGCACGTGGACCTCCAATTTTGGTAGAAAAATGCTATGCGTAGCTATTCCACATGAAAATAGGACGGTTTAGCCTTATTAAAAGGTTTGGATAAAATTATCTCGCGTGGACTATGGAATTGATTCCCATATAAGGATAAACAATTTCTATTTGCTATTTATAGTGGGTAATGCAATCAAAGGGATTTTAACCCTTGACCTGTGTAAAAAAAATAGGCAGCCTTACCAACCCGCCACCTTTGGACAAGTGACAGGTTTGTGAGAGGGCAGAATAGACCTACTTGCAGAAAACCTGATTTTTAAGGCACTTCCTCTCAAAACCAGATCTTGAGTTATATATGAAAGTTGTTTAGAATTATGAGAGATTTATAGAAATATAAATTTTGTTACATGAAGTTCTGTATGTTTTTTTGTGTAGGTGATTTTCCATCGCAGTTGCAAAGAACAGGCACGAGGAGCAGACAAAGATCTGATTTTTCCAAGTACTTCTAGTCTGAACTAGGCCATGGAGTAAAAAGAAAAGTTGTTCATATTTTTATAATATTTCTAGATATATAATTTTTTTTCATGTAGTGTTTATAAATATCTAGTTGTAGGAATTTTTTAGTCACATTTGCAAGGGGATCACACTGTTGAAACACTGTAGGAGCCATGGATCATTTTGGGAACAATTTATGGTAAATTGCATAGTTTCAAATATCTTTGATCAGATCATTTGAAGTTTTTGATCTATTTATATATTATTGAAGGGTTACTTTACATCAAATTTGTTATTTAATACATCTTGATATCTCTTTTTTGAGAATCTGGAGACGTAGCCTTCAAGTGAACTCCGTGAAAGAATTTTGTTGTGTGGATTTTATTTCAGTTTGTGAAGCTTTTGATCAGATAAAAAAATAGGTAATTGGATTAACTAATTGATATGGTGAAACAAACACTTAATTGGTAATTGGATTTTAGGAACATTTTAGTATCCATAACCCACAACAGAATCTAAATACACTTATCAAATTTGGTTTCAAGAATTCAATTTGAGTGTATGATTTGAATTCAACTTATGAATTTTAAAATGGATTTTTACTAAGATTCAATTTATTCACTTAATTTGAAAATACATGATAATTGGTTTATTTGGAAGAGCTTAAGGACTACGGGATATGAAGAGCTCCCAAAATTGGCTTGATACTCTTAATCAATTGAGTTGGAGTTATTAAATCTAATTTTTTTCATGCTCTAAGTACCTTTGAAAATGTATAAGTACCATTTTCGGATAAAGCTAAATAAAAGAGTCATACCTCGTCAATTTGAGGTAAGGGATTTGGTGTTAAAAGAGAATCAAAAGAACACCAATAAGGACCGTGAAAAGAAAGGGAAATTTGAGCCCAATTGGCTAGGACCATATGTTGTGGTTACCAAGTTCGGCTCAGGTGCCTATAAGCTAGCCCATGCAGATGACCAAGAGCTTCGAGAACCCAAGAACACAATGCATCTTAAGCACTTTTATGCTTAAGTGTGGGGTCTCTAAAAATATCAAGAAAAGTAAAAAATAGAAAAGAGAAAGATAAATAAACAACTGTGTCCAATAGTGAAAGCCATGCAATGGTGGCACTTTGGACAAGTCCTTTGGTGAAAACCAGTTTCCAGTGCCAAGGGAGGGTCCGTTGTTCACAAGCATTTTAGGTTTTGGAGTAAGAATTTTTTTTCATAAGATGATCTTGGCCTTCGTATGAGTCCCTTGTGAGCCTATCCTACTTTGCCTTGATCCAGCTAATCCTACCTTATGAATGCAGATAATTTAAATTTGAATGAACCCATCTCATGCTGAGGGAAACTTCACACCATCACCTCTAGCACATAACATGTGGCATTATGCCCTTGTATATCCCATCTAACACTGGGGGCATCCACGTTTCTTAATTTCCTTGCATGTTTTCTTGAGAAAGCTTCTTAGAAAACGTCAAAAACATTCATATAAATTTGTTAAAGTCCCAAAACATGCATATATATTAGTTGAAAAAACCAAAACATTGAAATACGTTTCATAGAAATATCCAAAACAATAGAAAATTGTCTTGAGATAAGACCAAAATAGTGAAAAACGTTTCAAAACTATCCCACAAAAACAAATTAAGAAGTTTGATTGCTTTAGTTTTCAGTTTGTAGGGTTTTGATTGCATTGCATTTTCCTACCATGTGCTCTGAATTGGATTCATTTGCTTAATTAGATTGAGTGTTACTTTAATCTATTAAGGCATTACATTAAGTTCATTATATCATGCATACTTCTGTATAGTTATGGTGCTTTGATTAGATTTGATTAAGTTGTGTTTGTTTATGCAGTTTATCATCACATCATCATATCATCTATCACCACATCTATACATCATATATCAATAAATTCTAAGTCTACATCAAAAATGTATGCTACAACTAATCATAAAATACCGTATCATCAACAGGGTAAGAGGGGTTGCGCGTGATCACAAATCTGTCCCCCACACCAATATCAAAAATAAAAACATGTTTTACTCAAAGTATCTCATCAACATACAATATGACATCAACTAAGGCTATCTCATAATTTAAAAAACATGTGATACAAACATAAAGAAACATATTAAGCATGATATCTCATAAAAAACATGTGATACATCAGTAATCCATCTATCATCATACATCATCACAAATATAAACATCCATGTACAAAACAATGTATCTCAAGAGTACATCTGATATAAATAATACATACCATACATCTGTACAAAAAATTTCCTTCATCACAAGGCATGATAAAAAATAATGTGGGCATCTATACAAAAAAATGCCTTCATCATGAGGCATGATTAAAAATAATACATGGGCATCTATACAAAAAAATTCCTTCATCACGAGGTATGATAAAAAACAATACATATGCATCCCTACAATAGTATGCCTTCATATCGAGGTGATACACCAAGAAAATACATTTAGTACATCAATACATAGAGTCACCCACGACTCAAGCCCTCTCCAGGACTGATTGGTGTAGATCTATCACTAGGCGAGGGCATTTGAGATGTTGGAAATGTAGAAGGTGTTGCGCCATGTTGTACAGACATGTGTTACTCTGAATCCTACTATCCTAAAGGACCCTACACAGATCGCGTTGATCGTGACTACCTATGAGATCTAAAATGAGATGAGGTGCATACTATTTGGATATACTCAAGAACTCTCTAATTGACCGGTATGACCATGTAATACTATATCCTTTATTATGTAGCCTTGCTTACTACAGTGGCACTATGCCTAATCAACTGCTGTAAACTTGAAGCAGTAACAGCCTACTGTAGCGCATCGCGCTTTGCTCTCATACTGACCAACTGTATCCACACCTACTCTTTCTCTACTAGAACCTGGTCCCTCTCTACTTGTAGTTGTAGGCTGTCTATGGTCACTTGATCTTACTCTGTCAGGGCTTGTAGTCTCTCTGTCCTAGTCCAATCTCACTCTGTCACAAGATGATCCCCATTGGCGATGGCCTAGTCTCTCTGCGTAATGGCCTGATCCCTCTCGGTGGCCATCTGAACCTGTAGAACTGTCACTCGTTGTAACTGCTTCTGCAAGGCAGTCACCTTTCCACCAACCTATATATCTAGAATATCCTCATTCATCTACTTGTCAACGACTTACACACCAACTGGTATGTCCTCCTCCATCTAATCTCCACCCCCACCACATTCTCCATCTCTTAGAGGACTATGTGGTGGACTCGCGTGAGGGGCTACCTGCAAAGGTACCTAAAATGGAGCTTCTCGAGGCATCCGTGGTGCCAATACCTATGGCCACACTAATACCTGCTGCTGCACTAAAACTTACTGCTGCACTAAAACCTGATGTTGAATAAACACCGACTGTGTTGGTACCTACGTCCGTCCTCAATGGAGATCTACCTAGCCTTGTGCCTTAGAAGGTGGGCCATGAAATCCCTATGTTGTTGCATCCAGTACCTCCTATGGAATGGTCAAACATCAAGGTAACACTGTTGCATACCAACCTGCATAGTCTTGTGTAGTACCAGGATCCACTATATGTACACATTGTACCCAAGGATGAAAAATCACCTATAAAAAGCTGGTACAAGCTCGACCCAACTGGATCTGAGGCCCCATATGAAATACCTCTCTATATCTACGAGCATACCACATCTCAACACAAAAAATCCCCTAAATAATTCCAAACTAGCGCTAAACCCGGTATACTCTATACCACTCCATAATGTGGCTCCTCCTCCTAAGAAGGAAATGATCAACCATCATTGTATAAAGCTCAACAACATCCTTATGCCACTAATATAGCCTATATGGCCACCATGTAATCACATGGGGTTTTAGCTCGTTAAACTCATGTTTGTAGTAGTTAGTATCCCCTAAGCGATCATGTACACCCTCCCCGACTAGAACCCAACCCATAATAGAAGGATCTCTAATAACTCGAGCTCTCAAAGCTCCTATAGGGTGGTTGATCGCAATATGGTCCCAAGCCCATAACTGCAACAAAGTAGCAGGAACCATAGACTTCTGTCTATGGTAAGCTATCAAGTGAAGATTTGCGTATAAATGAGCTAGTATGCACTGACCCCAGTAGTAAACCTCTTGCTGTAGAAGGTCGTGAATCACTCCAATGAGGCCAAGGGGAAATCGAGCACCAATCTTATCACGAAGAAATATACCACTGACAAGAGCTAACAAAAACACGAGGACTCGATCTAGCCACTGATTGACTATGCACCTCCCGATAAACAATTTCATACCCTACCAAGGTATGTCTATCACACCAAACGTATAAACTAAGCATCATATAATACAGTCTTGACAACCATCATAAGTAATCAAACAACCCTGAATAGGAACTCGCAAGATCCATCACACATCCTCTAAGGTAATACTCATCTCACCAATAGGAAAACAAAATGTCTAGCTCTCACTCCACCATCTCTTAACTAAGGCTGTGGGCAGGCCGTGGTTTAAAGTAATCTAGGGCATGTGCGCTACGTGTGCTAAACCATTCACTTGTAGTTTGATCTCTAGAAAAATCTAGTTGCATTGATTAAACGTCACCTCATAGGCCTGGAGCCATGCATGTCGCTCCTGCATCCCTAACCTATCTAGGTCCTCTTACAACACTAATCAGGTCATTTAATTATGATCCAATTCTTTTATTCGAATCTATCATTTATTCTTCTACTCTATCACTTAATTTCTCTATTCTACCATGATTTTCTTCTATTTTGATATAAATATCATCTTTACCTATCACCTAGGGTTTGCTAAAACCTCAGGTTTCTTCCGAAAAAAGCATTTAAAAAAGAATTTTGTGCACTGGTGCACCTCTAGTAGCAACCAACGCACTCCATAGTGTACAGGTGCACCTCTTAGAGCACCAGCGCACCCCTTAACACATGGGCACATTCTGTTCAAATTTCCAAATCCTAGTTGTGCACCAGTGCACCCGTTTATGCATTGACATGCTCATATATGCATAGGCACATGTGTACCCTTGCCTAAAAGACAATTTTTTCATAGGCGCATGCATGCCCATGCATAGTGCAACACAGATACACCCCTAGGGCTGTGCCTGAGCATTTCATCTGTTAAAAATATCTAATTCTACCCTAAAATGCATGCATTTTTAATCAAAATTGAATGCTGAAAATTAACGAGGGTAAAGAAGAGCTTTGTGTACATATGGTCCATCCGATGGGAGCCTCATGTAGTCTCTCACGTGATCCGCATGATGTTTTTCGGCTCTGTACCCTCACCATATTCTACCGTAGGTTAGAGCTCCGATCAGTGGTAAATGGTAAGTGAATGTGGTAAATAACTTGTCGCGATGGCTTATATACCCATTTTTACCTTCCGCGGTGTGTTTCTGGTGCCCATAGTGCCTTGAAACCACCATATTTCTTCTAAAATTCCTCTAACACCTATTACAGTGATTATTTTTAATAAATAATTATTCAAGACAAATTTTAGCTACGCTGGGCATATTTTTGCCTCCCGATGACATTTTCTACTATTGTTAGTGTAGGATATTTATTTTCCTTGTATTTGTTTATTTACTTGGAGCTTTCCTACACTCATGGGATATGCTTGCTTAGTTGTAGCAGTTGTGTTGAGTTAGCTTACCAGTTAGGTTGAGTTAGCTTACCAGTTGTGTTCAGTCTCACTAGTTGTGTGGAGTCAACTCTACTTCTAGTATCAGTTAGTGAGAGTTATTCCCCACTGATCTAGGAGGAGGTTGCACATTCACCACCTATATGTACTTGACTTGCATCATTCTATCTACATGGTGAATATGGAGCATGGAGCATTGAGTTGATTTGGAGCCATTCTTGCCTTTGTGAGTTTTGATCATATTGCATCTTATTGTTAGTTATTTTGATTTCTGCAATTGCTCGTGCATTCATTTTTCATCAGAGATCCACAAACTCTAATATGGTATCAGAGCATTATGGTGATACATTTGCCATTACTGAGTTATTTGTAGTTTTTTGAATACTTCATTTGTGAAACTAACAATTCATGTGCAAATAGATATGACTCTTGGTTCTAGTATGGTTGTGATTTAACAAGTTGAGGGTTGTTAAAAATTTCAGGGGTTTATAAAATATTCCAAATAAACGTCAAGATTTGTTAGAAACTTTTTTGGGGGGTTTTTTGTAGAAATTTTTGTGCCTTGATTTTTATGTGGTTTATGTAGATCTTCTTCATGGTGGTCTTGGTGAGATTGGATCTATTGTGACGGCTCCCTTTGGTTGGCTATGTGACCTTTCTCACCATAGTCACTCCATCTCGGCACATCTTTGGTCTGAGATCTATCTGGTTTAGCACAACCCATGTTCCATTCCCATGGCTCGACCCACATCAACTTTCCTAGCAACTTGGATTTGAACTCTGTTGGATCAGTGTCTTTCTCACCTTGCTATTCATTCACAAGCTCGCTCAACTCAGGTCAGATGCCCCTGCTTGGATCTGAGAAATATGGTCTCGGTGTGACTCAAAATGGACTCTACGTGGCCTTGCATCCACTTTACCAGCTTGAACTTTCCTCCATTCAGTAGTTCTATCCTTTCTTGACTTTGTTTTTCCCTCAACCTGGCCTGAGGGCTTTCACAATTATGTGAACCTGCTCAATCAATTCTCTGCTTTTTTGGAAAAGGAGACCCATACACTGGCGTTTGAAGACCTCTAGAGTGGAATCACGACCTTGCAATTTTCCATGACCTCTCAAAGCTAACAAAATGACCTGCAATTTTTTGAAACCCTTCTGACCAGTGGGCACAAAATAGTGATTTCATGCATCCTGCTTCTTCTGTGTGCTTGCTTGGATCAGAGGAATTTTTGCATAGCTTGGAGGGAAATCCTTTCTACATAGCCGATTTTCCTAATTTTGTTCAATGCCTCTACTGGTCCTTGATTTGCATTCATCCCTTTCCTTGGCTACATGCAGGCACCTGACACCTCTCAGCTCTTGGATTGTGTCTCCAGCTCATCGACTTGGTCTCAACTTCAATCCAACTCATTGCTTGGTGAACCCTAGCTTGACCGAATCCTTCAGTTTTCTCACCTATTTTCTCAGTAAAAAACTTTCCTTTTTTGATTTTCAATCCATAATTTTTTTTTGGTAAAAGGTTACATGTGGATTGGTTTTTCTTTAGCAAATGTGATCTTCTAATAGGCTTGGTAACCTAAGTGGGTGCTTGGAGTTGATGTAAATGTGGGGGGATCTTTTTTATTGTTTTTTATGGTATAAAAAAAATATCATTGCATCATTAAGGGAGAATTATGATGTTTATTAAACCTTGTATTTTCATGTCAAAGATGAAGGGTGAGGCCTGGGTTGGCAGGTGGCCAAACCCCTTGCATAAATTTCCCCACATGGAAATTTTCGGCTAAACCATTCCCTTTGTTCATTCTCATCCCGGTTCCAACGAGTATACACACAACCCCCTTTCCCCTCATTTATGGCAACTTTTTAATCAGTTTACAAAATTTTAATTAAATAAGCCATTATTTACAGGAAATTGTTTTTGCTATAACTTTTGATCGGTAGCTCATTTTTGAGCACTGTTTTGGTCAAAAGTGCATGTTTTCTCATGCTCTACATGATGGAATCATTTATTTTTGTAAATGCACTACTTTATAAAGTGCCACATTTTGGGGGGGTTCTAGCAAAACTCACTGGGGACTTGTAATTTTCACACTAAGTTATAAAGTGCCATCTGGGATAATTTTGGGGGTTTATCTACATTATGGAGTTTCAATTTCACCATTCTGTTGTTATGCTTGACTCTGAGAACTTTCTGTCTTGGAAGGCATGCATTATCAATCATTGCACTATGCATGATTTGTTGCCCTACCTCCATGGTCTTGTTCCTGAGCCTGATGAGCCTCTACAAAAGTATGAGTGGTTTAACCACAATGATGAGGTCTATGGCCTTCTCAGTATTACTATTTCTAGGGATACATTTCAATTGTTCAAGCACACTGAGTGCCCTTTCACTTCCTGGACCATTATCCGACAGTTGTATGGCGACCTTGTTTCACCATCTGAGAGTGACGCTTCCCTAGACCACTCTAGTGCCTCCATAGATTCTCCCCCTTCTCACATCCCTTTCATTGTTGAGTGTTCCTCTGCACCTGTTGCTACTCATGAGTCCCATGTTGACCATTCACCACAGGATCTTGCTATTGAGCACACTCTCCCTATTGTTGCCTCCACAGAGCTCATTGTCACCCATGTTCATGCTTCCATTCACTCTCCGCAGTAGTGTTCTATTGGAAAACCTTCCTCTGAGACAGATGTGACCATTTCCTCTCATGCTCCATTGCATCTTGATTGCTCAGATGATGACATTCCACATACACAGGTTGCTACCCTTGAGTGCAACATTGCTTCATCTTGGACTTCCAGTAGCTCTTTGCAACAGTCTTCTCCTCCTACTTCATGTTGTGATGTTTATACATTCTTGTCAGACATTTCTCTCATTGAGAAACCCCATTGGGATGAGTATCTTCCCAACCTGAGTTGTCTATTTGCAGATTCCACTTGTGTTGCATTACAAGAATATGCTCTGATTGAGCCATCACACATTCTGGAGGACCCATTCATCTCTCTCGTTGGGAGTGCCCACCTTGGGACATTTGTCACTTCCACTATTTTAGAGATGTTTCATGATCCACCTCTTCTTATGGATCCCTTTGTGAGGGTTATTGGGCCCCCACCATCTTCTCTCTCAGACATGTATACTGTAGTGGCATTACCATTGTCTTTTGTGCACACATTTTCCAGACTTATGCCACCTTTCAGTTACAGACTAGATGCAGAGATCAGAGTACTACATGCTTCTTCTTCCTTTGTGGAGTGGGCTGACTTTCAGTGCTCATTTTTTGTCCTTCCCAAGGGCAGGAACATTGTTCGGTGCAGATGGATTCTCTTCAGTCTTTACGCGGAGGACCACATCATCGACACTCTTCTTAGGGGACCTTCTTGTCCTCACTTCTTTCTCTCTCTACTCTGGAGGATGATCATTGTACGTGGGTACCTCATCAGGCTGAGTTACCAGGACCCACTACTTCTTCTTCTTCTCTAGTTTTTCTTGAGTGAGTTTCATGTCTCTCTTTTGGGGGGAGTTTTTCTCCCACTGGGTTTTCTCCTTTTCTCCACTTTATGAGAGATTTGCATTGTACGTGGGTACCTCATCAGGCCATGTTGTCGGGACCCACTTTCCTTTTCACTGCCCACCTAAGTTGTGCTTATGGGGGGTGTTAGTGTAGGATATTTATTTTCCTTGTATTTTTTTATTTACTTGGAGCTTTCCTACACTCATGGGATATGCTTGCTTAGTTGTAGCAGTTGTGTTGAGTTAGCTTACCAGTTAGGTTGAGTTAGCTTACCAGTTGTGTTCAGTTAGCTCACTAGTTGTGTGGAGTCAACTCTACTTCTAGTATCAGTTAGTGAGAGTTATTCCCCACTGATCTAGGAGGAGGTTGCACATTCACCACCTATATGTACTTGACTTGCATCATTCTATTACATGGAGAATATGGAATATGGAGCATTGAGTTGATTTGGAGCCATTCTTGCCTTTGTGAGTTTTGATCATATTGCATCTTCTTGTTAGTTATTTTGATTTTTTGAGTTGCTAGAGACTATGTCATAGTACATAAAATATTTTCCATGGGACTACTTGTATCCTCTGTTATTCCCCTCACATGTATCCTTGCTTGGGGCACCATTTTTAACCCTTTTCATTATAACCCAGACATGTCGGAACTGCAACTTGATAACAACAACATTGGTGCAACTGTCTTGAATGTTGTTTGTTTAAGTATATGTGATTGTATTGGTTTCTCTATTAGTTTAGTTGGCTTACTTTCTCATATTGCATTGTATTATGTATGTTGCATTGAGTTAAGCATCATTTTACTTTCTCGTATTGCGTTGCATTATATATGTTGCATTGAGTTAAACATCATTTTACTTTCTCGTAGTGCATTACATTATGTATGTTGCATGGATTTACGTCGCAATGAACAAATGTTAGTAATTTATATTTTCATGTTATCTTACACTTTTGTTTATTTTAGTAAAGGCTGATGATGTAGACCTAGGGGCAAAATGATATAACAAAGTTACTTATTGAAAGGCTGGATGCAAAGATTGGTCTTGTCCTATATTCTCCGTTAATCATTTCTTCTCCATTATCATTTATTATCACTACTAATTTTTCTTCCAAATCACTTAGGGAAATAAACAACCATGTTTATTCCTATCCTTATTCCTTCTAAAGAACCAAGGGTTTTTTCACCCGTTCTATCATATTTCTTCTATCCATTTCAATCATATTTTTGATTGTCGATTGACTTCTTTATCACCGCATTGACACTCAAGAGGGCATCCTTCATCTCACTAATTTTTCTTCAAAAATTTACCCATTTATGCTTGTCTACTATATTTGAAGTGAAGTCACTAACTTCACCTCAAACATGGGCAAATGTAGACTCCTAAATTCTACTTTGGTAGTCTTATTGCCAAACGCAAGTAAATCACTCTCATTCTTTCCAATTCCGTTATAATTAGTGATTTTTACTAATTAACTAACATTTCTTACCACTGTAGCCAATTAACAATGCTTTTTTTATTGCATAACCCCTTTCACATTCAGGATGCCACTTTATGATGAATCGTAATTCAAAATCCTCTTCAAAAGATTTTACCCTTGTTTTGGTCAATATGCCCTAGTATTGGCTCAAACCCCTCTTATGACCACTCAAAATCACCCCACTTCCCTCCACAACATCTCGGCAAGCTTCGAAAGCTTATCCTAGTCTCCTTGTTGACCCTAAGCGGATGATTAAGGCTTCATACCTCTTAATCACTTGGTAATTCACTCTTTATGATTAGCAAAACTTAATCACGATTAGCAATTCTAAATATTCTCTGTAATTTTAGTCCCACATGCACCAAGATGTAAGTTTTCCTCAAAAGAAAAACTATAAATAAGACTAAGTACTACCTTCCAATTTTACACCATGCTTTTATTAGTAGCCTCATATAAGATATATGTTAAAGAGCTTAAACTCCTTTAAAGATTCATATGGTCATCTTTGCCTAAAGCGTTCATTATGGTTAGTTGGAGGGTATCTAACATGACATTGTAGTCTTGTGTTATAGAGATCTCCTCACCATTTGTGGAGTAGCAACCATTCCCAATTTGATTGCTCCTAGATCTATTTAGGTCTATGTTAGTAAATCAAACATACTAGTAGGCATGCTTAGATGTTAGATGTTAGTTTTATTTAATCTCCATTGTTATGCTATTAATATTTTATTATTCATTTTTCATTCCTTAGCTTTTCATTTAACTTTAGATCATTATGGTGTTGATCTTGCTTTAAACTAGTTAATTTGTGTTAAAAGTTTAGGGTGTTATCATTAAGATATGAGTAGATTATGATGAAAAACTATGTGAAATGGATGGAATATTGTTAAGTAAATCATATGAATTGGTGGACATCATGGATAATGGAGATGGAAATTATGAAGTTTCAGTTCAATAATGGGAAAATATGGTTCCCCATAAGCTTGTGCTTCAAGCATCTTGAAAAACTAGAAGGGTTGAGGGTCGCCATGGATAATGACTTCCACACCGGCATGCTAAAACTTAAGGAATTGATGTAATGTGGATGTGATAACATGTATTTCATGGATCAAAGGGTGACCAAATAGTAAATTTTAGGGGAATTGGATGTCCACAACATGTACCAGGTTGGGTAACACGATAGGCCCCACATTAATGGGAAGGTATAAAGTGTCCACATAATTTCTTTCAGTGTTATCATATTATTTTATAGTGATTATCTCTTGTCTTATATCCAATTCATTGTACCCTAGGTGTTGAATGAGAGAAAGAGTAAAAAGGTTGACACCAGACCCATTGTCCACTAGTACTCGCTTGATGCGAGTATTTTCTATATGAACCTCAATGTAAAGAGGAAAATTATGGGTTGGGCCGTGTAGTGGAAAATATTGCCGGGAAAAAGTATTTGGGAGTGTTGGATAAGGGTAAAGGTGGGTAATGAGGGCTTGAAACTACATGAGATCAATATCAGTTGCGATTTTAGTTTCCTGAAGAGTGAGGTAAATGATATATTTATGTACGGAAGATGTTTTGAGAAGATCCATGATGGAAATATGCATGGGGGTCTTTTCAAGTTGTTCAAATATATTGTATTTAACTTGTGGAATAGGAAGAAGAGGGAGTAACCCCTTGAACCACTACATGGTTTTGGTGAGTAGTAAAAACACACTAAGGGTGATGGTGGCTACTTGATGGGGGGAATGGTGAATATGGCCGACAAGAGATTCATATTGGAAGGGTACAAGTCAGTAGTTTATATGGTTAGATTGATGGTTGGATGATTAAGAGGTTTTACCATAATTTTGCTAACCTTGATGTGAAGTGTGGATCTGAACATGCTTAAAGAGTGGATTTTGATAAATTCCTAAGTTCTGATTTTGAGAAGAGGAGGATGCATTGTCTTTGATTTTGATTTCACCTTGATCAATCAAGTCTTGAATATAGTTCTTTATCTTCATACACCTGGTGGTGGAATGACCCTTAATTTGTTGGAACTTACAAAATTCATTTTCCCTAAACCAAGAGGGTTTGGGTCTAGACTCATCAATTGGATGGGTTTTTGGGAAAACAACCATATTAGTGGAAAGAAGTTTTTCAAGGATTATTTCAATGGAATTTCCAAGAGGGGTGTATGAAATTTTCTTTGGATCTTGGGCTGACCGGGGTTGACCCTTAGGAATGGATATGCCAACGAATTTTTGGACGTGTTTGGTCTTTGTCACTCTATCACCAAAAACATTTTTGTTCTTGTTAAAATACTTGGGCTTCTCCGATGTGGAAGGATGATCAAATTGATTATAGCTATCTTGGGAATATAGCTTGATGAGGCCTTCAGAGACAAGATATTTTTCTATTTGCATTCCTTTTTCTATGATGTCATCAAAGGTGTTTGCACAATGGACTTGGAGGTGGAAGGCTACCTTTTTATGGAGGTTAGCAACAAAGATAGTGACCAATTACTTTTCAAGGATGGGCCATGGAATGCGGCTAGCAAGAGCTCTCCTTTGTTGCAAGAATGATGAAAAGATTTTGCCATTGCACTATTTGTTATTACATAGGTCAATCATTGTGAAACCATGATCCACATTGTATGAGAAGTGTTTAAAAAATTTCTCTGATAAGTTAGTGAAGGTGGTGACAAAGCCCTTGGGTAAGCAAAGAAACCATTCGAGAGCTTGACCGCCTAGGCTTCATGAGAAGAGTCTCAATAAATAGGAGTCATCATAGGCTACTTCCTGAAAATTATTTAGATCTCCTCGACATGTTCACGAGTATGGTCCTTTCTCTTGTATTTTTGAAATTTGGGTGGTTTGAAGTATGGGGAAAAGGTATGTATAAAATATCGTGGTAAAATGGATAAATAAAAATTTCATCAAACTTATATTGACGTCCTTAGATGCCGAGTTGCAATCCTTAAAGCGTTTCCTTCATAGAATTTACTTCCTACTCCAAGGTGGATTCTCAAGGGTCGCTGGGTGCTAGGTTGAAATTAGGACATTGGGAATGTTTAGAATCATGGTTACCATGGTAATTTTGATGTTGTGGATCAACTTGGAAGGTTAGATAGGACATTTGGTTGCTCAGTTGTTATAGTTGGGACAATATGATCTCCTTAGATACATGAGAATTATGGGTATTCTCTTTACTATCCCGTCCACATGTAGTGCGATGGTTGTCATGATTTAGGTTGTGTGAATCATAGTGAAGTGGTGATGGGGATCATTTCCCAATGTGTTCATTCTCATTGGAGAGGATATTATGAAATTGGTCAAGGGTATATTCAGAAGGAATTTTTGCTCCCATGTAATATAATTGGAGGAGGAGAGCATATTTGTTTTTGTCTACAAAGTGATTAAACATTTCACATCATCTCCTTCAGTGAAATAGGTGCCTAATTCATCATTCCTATTGGTATCAACCATTGTTTCTTCATCTTCCCCTTGGTCATAGTGTTCTTCCACATTAACATAAAAAATAAGCAATTTACGGTTTATGTATTTAGTTGGCAGCTTGTTTCGTCATCATTTCTTGTTTAAAGTCAAGTAAATCTTTTCCTAGGTCCCATTAGATCATAGTGCTTTAAGATATGAGGATGGGATGGAGTTGTATTAAATTGGTGAAGGATGTGTGATTAGTATATGAAGAGAAGATAATATTTCTTATTGAACGATGTATAATCCCAAAAAACAAACCTTGTTTTAGGATGAGAGGATTAAAGAAGGATGTTCCTCAATGATATAGGGCTTAGGATTTGCCTCAATGTGTGAGGGATTAAGATTATTAGATAGGAGATAAGGAATTTGTGTCTGTATTCAAGGTGTCAACTAGTGAGACTCAATTAATCGTGCCAACAAGGAATCTTAGATAAGGTGTTTGAGTATGAAAGTGTGTGTGTAGGATTGTGTGAGAATGTGAAGATGTTTAAGTCTAGTAAATGCTATGATTAGGAAGGGATGGGTGATGTAATATGTTTTAGGATATTTTGGACTTATTTAAGTGTAGTGACATCAGAAGGAAATGTTAAATCGTTA
Organism: Taxus chinensis; assembly: GCA_019776745.2. NCBI lineage: Eukaryota > Viridiplantae > Streptophyta > Pinopsida > Cupressales > Taxaceae > Taxus > Taxus chinensis. The sequence goes on along the minus strand of CM034157.1, from coordinate 190,224,820 downwards.
GGTGGAAGATTTGTGACAATGAGATGAATAGATTTTTAGGTGTATGAGATTTTATGGAATAGATTGCGTATATAAATTAGGGATGAGTAGGTGGGTGAACTATACTCATTTGAGACAAGGTACCTTCAAGGGAATGTGCTGATAAGACATATGAGAAAGGTTTATTGAGATATGATTGAGGATGACCCCCTTGTCCCACAGATGTCAGTGAGGACATTGTCAGTGACTTGGGTGTAGGTGTTGACGAGATTCAGAGACCTTCAGTGAAAGGTGTTGAAGAGATGTATAAAATAGGTTTTCTAATACCAGATTGAGGATGAACCCCTTGTCCTATGGAAATCGATGATGTCTTATGATGGTATTCTTTTAGGAGAATAAAATTAATGCGGAAGAGTTGTTGGATTATGATTTTAAGCGCTTTAAAAATCTTTGTGTAATGACCTAGGATTCGATGGTAGGCACAAGTTTTATCTTGATTGTACCATGCAGGTTTCTAAATATGTGGGTTGAGTGTTTTGATAGGTGGTAATGCGATGAGAGAACTTATATGAGCTTCTCGAGGATGTTGATGTAAGTCCCTTTTGGGGCATTAGGATTTATAGATTTTGATTTTGATTTACCAGAACACTTAGTAGGATGCACCTTATTTTTGGATGTGGGTGGACGTGTGGATGCCATATGGTGTTGGAGCATCATAAGGACGTTGTGATGTTGATAAGAAAGAGGATGTGATAGGATGTGGGATTGATAAATTGGATGACAGATGACATCCCAAAATGGACAAGGAGGGATGGATTATGGATGAGATAGGGTTTGACTGTGTGAGATGATATTGAGATAAAGGATGGGGTCCCAAAATGGATGGTAAAGGTGGAACTATAGATGTGATAGATTTGGATTGTGATAAAGGATGGGGCCCCAAAATGGATGGTAAGGTTGAGACCCTGAATGATGTGCATTTTGATTTTGTAATGTTTTCTTTAGATAGAGGAGAGGGTCTCACGATAGATGATGAGGGTGAGGTCATGGATGTGATTGGTTTCAATGATATAGAGTTTGATTCAGGACAAGGTTCTAGAATGGATGACAAGTGAGTAGATGGGAATAGGATTGGGTCTGATTCAAATGAGGGAGATGTCATCTCCAGATGTGATTGAGACAGGTTAATTTCATGTGAGCTACCCAAGTCTTCGATTGGTTCAAAAGATGGTTGGATGTCAAGATCTTCAATTATATTTTCCCCATTTGTAATGGTCTCCAAGGTCAAGTATAAATCCTACAAGGAGGTAGTAGGTGATTGGATAGTAGAAAAAGGTGACATCGATGTGTGAGGACTATTAAAAAGAAGATCTAGGGATTTTGAGTCTTCTAGGGGAAATGTTGGTGATGAAGGGTCTCCTCATGGGGAAGATCATGTGTGATAGTGTTGATGATGTGACTTGAAGGATGCACAATATCTATATGGACTTGAATCTATTGAGGGTGTTTGATCAGAAAGACAAGAAATGGAAACATGTGTGTGGTAGTCTCATCTGGTTCATATGAAGACATAAGAGAGTCTGATGGGACATGTGTAGATTGAGGATTGATATGGCCTTCTTCGAGGGCTTGATTTTCTTTTCTAGCCATGGCGAAGACTTCATCAAAAGTATGGAATGTGTGGATTTGGAGGGTAGATGAGATGTGATGGGAACACAATCGAGAAAATAACTCAATCAATTCTGATTGAGGTAGTGAGAAGGTCAATTGATTGATAATGCTTCACCATCTAGTGACAAAGTCAACAATGGATTCATTTTTAGATTACTTGATGGTAGAGAGGTCATAAATGGTTATTTTATGAGTAATGTTGATAGAGAAGTTCTCGAGAAATAACATAGGGATAACTGCGTGAAAGAGAATAAAGAGTGTTGAGGGAGGGAGTTGTACCAATCCAAGGCAGGTCCTTCTAGTGACATAGGAAAGGTTTTAAGAATGAGATATTGATCACGTGGAATGATGAGGTAACACAAGTGTCTAAAGGATAGTATGTGTTGCTGAGGATCCTCCTGTCCATGGAACATGATAAATTCAGCCAATTCCTAGTGCGAAGGATAGGGATTATATGGTATTGATGGATGGATGGGTTCATTATAGAACTGATCATAAGTGAGGACATTTTTGGGTCCCATGGTAGCATATTCCAAATTGGCTAATCTATTCAACAAAGCTTGCATGGGATCATTTGTAGGATTAGGTGTGAGGGAATTAACATGTGATTTTAGTTTATTTGATTGATGATAATGGAGAGTAGGATGGTTTTGTTGTAGATGGGTTTGATGTGGAGGTTAATAAGGGGTAGCCTGAGAAGGTACCGATTGCAAAGTAGGTAATGATAAAGGGATGTGGGGAGATATGTAGAGATGTTGATATGTTGTTTTTTTTTATGAGAGGGGTTGATTGGGCCTGAGTAGTGATGTTTGTATGAGTTTGAGATGTTTGAGGTATCAAGAGAGGTATTGAATTCAAGATAGGTTGATTGATAAAAGATGAGGGATGTTAAGATCGTGATAAGATTGTGATGAAGGAGGGGATGTGGTGAGGATCGATTGATGGGATACACTTGACCATGGGCTGAGGGGTGATAGTTTGGAAGTAATTAGATGTGAAGGATTTTCATAGGGTTGTTAGGGTGGATTTGTTGTAGGGTTTATGATTGGTTGAAAGGTAGAGGTTCCATAGGGGATAAGAGGTGGTCTAGATGGCTTTGGGAATATTTCAGAGCTAAGTGAAGTTGAGAGTGGGATATGGTAGGTTGATGAGATTGAGAAGGATTAGATCATGTGTAGGGGATGTTTTGAGATTGATTGGGGTGAAAGGCTGTAGAGATAGTGGATGAAACAACCAAATATGGTTTTAATAATGACACATAAGTGATAAGACATATGTTAATGTGGAGGATTGATCCTTATTAAATGACAATCGACTGAAAATGATAAAGACAAAACCCTAAGAGAGATAAAATGTAATAAACAAGTAAAGAAGCCGCAAAGAATTTTATTATCTTGATTAGAATTTAGATGTGGAGGAAGAGGCTTAGAGGGAACCTGATGATATGGATGTTCTAAGGCTGGTTTCAGGTGATGTTAAAGGTTGGATTCCTCGATATACCTGAAGGTACGTGAGGCCCGAATCTATGCTGGTGTCAGTACAAGGCGTGGTATTGGGGCCTACCCCCTCACTTCATGGTCCCGTAGTGATAAGGGAGTTGGGTGCTTAGCCAATATACCATCAACCAGTTGTTTATACTCGACCAGAACACTGAGTCGACTTATCCTCTTGGTGATGAAATCCAAGTAGGTTACCTAGGTAGGAATGTTTTGATGCAAGTTGTATTTGAATGTGGTTTGGTTGTGTGTGGGGGAAGTTAAGTGAATGAAATTCATTAACCTCCTAATTAGACTATGTGATCAAGCAAATATGAGAGGTTCATTTTAAACCAAAAAGAAGATGTTTATTTCGATGAGGACAAAAAACAAAATGCAATTCTGAAAGAAAAAAGGAAGAAGACATACTTGTAAATGCTTCCTTTTTAATTTTTAGATTTTTTAATTTTTTTTAGCACATCTACAATGCAACAAACAGATGCTCCCAAGACAAATACCTACAAATGTTAGAAAAAGAAAAAGATAGAAAAGAAAGAGAACAATGTGAAAGGTAGACTGATTGAGTAATAAAAATAATTCTACAAATATCATTGGTAATTTGAAGGAATCACATTTGATTCACCAAAATCACTAATGATTGGACTGGATCATTAACGATTTCATAACAGAAGGATTAAAGATGAATTTAAGCTAAATTTTAATGAAAATTAAAGGGGAGAATGGTCCCACCAGGCGTGTCATAATGTACCAGACATTTTTTGCTTTCCTATTATAAATTAATAAAATGGAATAACAAAAACAAACTGACCTCGGAAGATGACAGTAGGTTTACTGATACCTATGATGATGATGTTGATATTGATGGATGATGAGTGATCACGATGGATCCAAGCGGTGTGCAAACTATTCCTTTCCAATGGGATAGGATACACTGTAATGCACAAACACTCAAAAAATGATAGGATTATATATATATGGTGGATTTCCTGGAAAAGGCCAGTCCCTGGAATTTAATGGACTTCCTTACAAGGATGTCAATCCACATTCAAGAAATCAATCTGATAATGATGAGATAAAATGATAAAACAAACAATATAACCAACAATGCAAAGGAAAAGGGACTGACGTGATCCATGGCTATATGATGATATGATAATGTGGTGATACCTGATCCAAAGGGAATCGAGGAATCACACTATGGCTCAAAGGAGCAATGATGTCGACAAATATGCTCTCACAAAGGTAATCGAAGATAATGTGTTTGATCTAGGATAGGTAGAGTAATGGTTAGGATTGAGCTCTAGATATCAAAAAGACAATTTTTTGTGATAAATGACTTGACAGACAAGGATCACCGATGATTGGGGGAATCGTCAGCGATTACTGCAAAATATGTATAGTTGGATAAAGGGCCGAGACATGATTGATAAAAGTTGTTAAATGATAAATGATTAAGACAATGATGTAAATGAAAGGTACTTACCTTATTCTAATTGAAAAATAAGACTGAACGGATGATATAACCAGATAGGAGAAGGTTGTGGATGCCCAAAGGTTGTGCTTGATTTGTTGGATGTTTAAATGCATTGAGAAGGGAAGACTGCTGATGTTGAATTAACTCTTGGATGTGTGATCAATTTTTAAAGACCGAGGAAAGGATTCTTGATGTTTGGGGTGCCAATAAATGAGGTTGTAAAGGCCTCCAAGAGATAGAGAAGAAATTTCAATGACCTGAAGAGAGAAATAAAATAATAGGCATAATACCTTAAGGACTAGCATTTGAAGTCAATCATTTTGTTGAAGCACTAAGTTTGGGTGACTATAACTCAATTGACATGTACAAGGGTGGAACTTTAACATATTTACTTGCTTGATTCTCCTGTTAACAAGGGAGGATTCTATCGGCAATTGCGGTGGAATTTTGCGGTAATCTGGGAAATATAGCACATGGGAGTTGTTGAAACAGACCTCCCAGATCAAGCAGATCCCGTTGAGATGGAATGTGTTTTTTAGGTGTCCCACAACTATGCAATGTTTTGATCAAATAAATTTATTTTTTTCCCTTGGTCATCAATTGATTTTTCTATAAGTGCACCCCCCCCATCTTGTGTATTTAGGGAATAACATCCCTTCTTAACTGTTCAGGCGTGGAAGCCTAAATTTTAGCTAGGGCTGAGGCTTGGCATACCAAATGAGGGGCGCGTGCTTTTTTAGAGGAGAGCTTTACGAGGGGCCTCCTGCACAGGGATTTGAGTATTTTTACTGCATGATGCCTTGTCTGATTCTTTCTCCTTCTGAGGATCTTTTTGTGTTTCTGGGGGTATAACATGCACGCCTGATTCTAATATTGTTTTCTTGTATCTCGTGTTTTTCTGCAACTTGGGTGCATGGTCTGTTTATATCTTCTGTAGCTTGGTTGATTACATAGAAGTCCTATGCGCCAAAGAACATCAAATTGGACTCCGGAGGAAATTCTGGTCCTTCTGGATTATCTGCTTCATGGGCGTTTGTCGAGGGCTCACAGGATGAAGCATTATGGATCATGAAATCTTGGGCACACGCAACATTGTCACAATGGTACTGACTATGAGGCATGTTACATAGGAATCACCATTCTGACTCTTGTGCCAAGTTATTCTGAATTGAAATGAGCACTCGACTCGCGCTGGGTGCTGGGAGAAAATTCACGGGATGAAAACCTTGTAAGGGTAGATGTGCATTAGGCTGTCATCTGTCATTTTGTTGATTGGGCGCGTATCTTTGATTTCCATATTGATTCTGCCAGGGATGATTGCCTTGGCCATGCACCTGATTGGAATTACCTCTATACACTTGTGCTTGCTGCTTTTCTAATGATATGACCTTGTTTGATAAATTTATGATCAAGGCTTTCAATTCTTCATCTTCCTTTTGTTGTGAGGCAGAATAGGATGTTGAGGAAACTGGTTGCGAGCTTTACTTAGGGATAGGAATAGGGGCCATAAAAGGTTGGGGCACTTGTGACATCTCCAGGAACAAGGGCATGGGTGGTCTAGGAGCTAACTTTCCCACCTGAATAAGACTATTTTCTGCCCTTACTGCAATACTATAAGTAGTTGGTAAGGTTCTACCTCCCATAGATTGGATCATAACTGAAATATCACTGTTGAGCACCTTCAGATAATAAAGGAAAGCATGTTGGGCTATAGGTCTTACCACAAGAGGAATTCTATCCCAAGTCTTCTGAAATCTGATGTTGAAATCAATCATCTGCTCATTGGGCACCCTCCTTGTTGTTGTCAGTTTCTCCACCAAAGATAGGTGATCTGACTTGTCTTCAAAATAATTTCATAGAGTTGTTCCCAGCTCATCCCAGGTGCTGATAGATCCAAGTCTCAAGCCTCTATACCATTGAAGTGCTTTACCTTTGAAAGAGGATACAAGTAGCTTGACTACTACATCATTATGTGTGATCAGATAGAGTGAACACACATTTGCTACATCCTAGATATGCTCATGAGGGGTGACTTGATTCTCACCAGTAAAGTAAGGAATACTTTTGAGCGCGCCATTTGGCATATCATGTTACATGGCCAGGAGTAAGGGACTCCCTCCATCAAAGTTTGCAAAGCTTCTTAATGGAGGAGGTTGCTGATTCGCCATTACAGGGCGCACAAGTTGAATGTTTTGAGGAGGAAATTGAATGGGTGCAGTGCGTTGGAGATAGAGATGTTGAAGTTCTATTCATGCACAAGATTTCTGGAACGAACTCTTCTCAGGGATAGTCTGGAGGTATTCAAAAGAATCTTCAGCTGCTGCACTTCTTCTTGTGTGCACTCTTCTCATGAAAGGCACTCATGACTGTTAATCAAAGATCTTAAAATGTTGGGATTCATCAGATGTGTTTGAAATGAGCCTCCAAATGCTGAAACACTAAGTTCACACACTAGAACTTAGAGATATGAAATTTGAGCTTTCAATACTGGTCCCACCGGGCATGTGCCAGAAACTGTTAGTTGCTTAGAATGCACCCACATCTCGGATCTCTAAGAAGGGAGGAGGTGTTTGAGACCATAATGGAACCATCCCCAAGTTGTGGGACCTTGTGAGCTTGGGACGGATCTCTGGAGAAGGCCGATTCCTCTATCTATTTCTACTGCTAATAATGTTCCTAGTGTTGAAAAGGGGAAACTAAGCTAAGAATGCCAAGGGACTAGGGAAAGAAGGATAACATGAAGTAAACTACACTAAAAGGTGATAGCACCAAAAAAGAGGGGTGAACACTATCTATTCTGAGCCAGAATGACAGGGAATGCATGAAAGGAGGCTAGGCATGAGTAGCACAATGAAATACACATTCACCAGATTGTTCTCATGGAACACAACCAAGTATGGAACTATAGGTGACTTGAAATAACACAACAATACGTACAATGCAATAGAAAGAGGCAAGAAGAAGGAATGTAAACACGTTAGGACAAAGAATAGTCACAAAATAATGCTTTTATTACTTCCAGAAATGCACAGAACTTGTTACAATGATAAGGAGGCCGATATCCACATGCAAGATCCAAATACATAGAGCTCTGCAACTCAAAATACATAAAATATGGAGTCCTTAGTAAAATGCATAAGGATCCAGAGTGTCCAACCCTTTACAATGAGCCCCGACCCTTCTTTTATAGATTCAACATAGAGGGAAGAAGGAGAGAGAGAAGTGGGAAAACTAATTCAAACTCAACCACTATCATCAATGCCTCCTGCAAATCCACCCCAAATCTATCGTGTCTGCATCAATTACTTGTTTGGCGCCTCGAAGGAGGAGGAACGGTGGATCAGATCAAATCTGATCTAGTTGTTGGGGCAAATAGATCCTGTATTAATGGCATGGAAGATTTCTTCATTTTTTCCCACCTAACCTCTCCAAAATTAAAGTTTCAGATCTCCATGGCATAGACGAGGCTGAGATCTTTCCAACGGTGCTAGATTTGTTAGATTTCCAGCACTGAGTCAAAAGATATGCTCATTTGAAATTTGAATCGGGTTCGTACAAAATGGCGGGAACCAGCTACCAAAATGGGCCCCCTTTTGAAATCAGACACGTGGAGGGCTGGCGCATGTCTGAGGGCAGCCTTTGTATTTTACTTTTGGAGTTGTGTCGGGCTGACATGTGGCTTCTTCCGCGGCTCACTCAGTTTCTTCATGTTTTGGCTAAGTCTTTTGCTCAGCAGGGTCATATATTTGACCGGGGACACGCGGCAGCCTGGCACTTGTTTGGAAACCCTCCCCCAATTTTTCTCTTGAATTAGCACCATGCTGACACTTGGCACCCTCCGCTAGTCTGTCTCAATGCTTTGACTATTCAACCCCGACCCTATCCTTTTATGAAACCAGATACGTGGAGGCTCCGCACTCATTTAGAAACCCACTCAGGATTTTTCCTTTGAAGGAGCGTCGGGTTGACACGTGGTTTCTTGCGCAGGCACTTGGAATTTTCAACAGCCGCTCTGACCTTTGGAGATGCACTGAGCTGACTAGAAGGAAGGTGAATGCGCGGAGTGTGGGCACAAGGGACAAGGCGCAAGGGCGCGCACGGAAGAAAGAGGCTCCCCTGAAAGTGCGATTCAATATTTGCGAGGTGCGAGAAGAAAGTGCACGAAAGGGAAACAGAGGGGTGGCGCGTGCACAGGAGGAAGTGGAAGGAGAAAAGTGAAAGGGGTATGCAGGAGGTAAACTGCGCCAAGGGAATGTGCCAAGTGATTTTGAGCAAGGGAAAATGCACGCAATTCTTCAGATGAATAACTTAGGGAAGAATGTGTATGCAAGTTATCCAAATTGCTAGGAGAGCTATTTTAACATACATCTAGCTAATCTAAAGAAAAGGTCAGGGGTTCATTCTTAGTTTGAGCTTCCTGAAAACCAGTTAAACAAACCTACAAGCTCAACACCAGAAGAAAAGTTTGGTTCCAACAAAAGGAACTAGAAACTATGGGTTTGATAGGAGTTCCCGTTAAAAACGATGAAATTTTAATTATTGAGATAGTGTTAACATGAATAATAGCAAAGATAGTGGAGTTATTAGAGAATGACCTACCACTTCTCCTTCTGTTTGATTCCATGGGCATAGGACATGCTCTTGGACTCTAGTTCTCTCCCTAGGCTGATTAAGTATGCATGGTAGAGGTCTCGGAAGCAAGGAGGATGACACAAAAAATATGATCCAATTTCAATCTTCCCAAATAACTATTGGAATTTAAATTATGATGAACAAAGTGTCACTTTGGTGGCACTGGGGGCAGGCATGATTCTTACCTCTCCTCAGGGAAGGTCATGCCTTTCGTCTTTAGCTTTGAATTTCGAGTGCAATAACATAATGGTGCAGAATATGAGGCTATCCTTCTTGGTCTCATTATAGCCAAGAGGATGGGCGATCATAACATTAGGGTTATAGGGGATTCATAACTAATCACAAATAAAGTATTTGAAGTATGTCAGAGTAGGGTTAAACACCTGCAACTCTATAAGATTGTTGTCATGTAATTATGTAAGGTTTTTTATTTATTTTTAATTGAAGCTATACCTTAAGAACAATTTTTTTTATCTAATTCCTTTACAAACTCTGCATCTTGCTTCATTCCAAGAAAAGAGTTAGAAGACACAAGATTTACTATTTCAATTCGTTTCAAGCGTTTAGTTTGCAAGATGCCAACAACTTCAATTTTGGCACATGTAGAAGCTGAGAATGAGCCCATCACCCTAGACTATGCTGAAAATGATGAAACAATCCTAGGGTATCTAAATGCCTACATGGATTTACATCCCGCTCACCATAAGATATGGAGTTTTCTCTCATTCCTCACTCTTCCTCCTACTTTGGAGATCCCACAATTGAACATTCCTCTATGGAGGGTCTTGATGAATATGAGGTAGAAGAAGAGGGGAACTTAGAGCTACCTCTGAGAGCTAAATTTAAAGAGGGTAAAACCTCTTTAATCAAAGGAACAATTGATATAAACATTAGGACAGAGGAGGAACCAAATATTTTGAAGTTAGGATCTTCTCTAACTCTGGAGGAAATAGAGATACACGGGAAAATTCTCAAGGAACATTCAAAATATTTTTCGTTTAGCTACAAGGAAATGACGGGAATTTACTCCTCACATTTGCAGTTCATAATCTCATCACTAAACCAGATGCTAAGCCTATTAAGAAGAAGTTCAAGGCCCATGAAGCCCAAAGGTGGCTCTCATGGTAAAAGAAGAAGTGATGAAACTCCTATAGGTGGGGTTCATCAAACTAGTTGACTACTCACAGTGGGTATCCAATATTGTCCCCATTCTCAAGAAGAATGGAAAGAATCTGTATTTGCATTGACTTTTAGGATATTAACAAGGCATGTCCCAAGGATGATTTCCACTTACCATCCATCAATGTTATTGTCGATGCAATAGCTGGTTATGAGTTTTTGTCCCTTATGGATGGGTTTTCTGGATACAACCAAATAAAAATCTCTAAGGAAGATCAGACCAAAACCACATTTATCACTCCTTGGGGAACATATTGTTACATAGTCATGTCGTTTGGACTTAAAAATGTAGGAGCACTTACCAACGGGCCATGACCTACATATTCCATGATCTTATTCATAAGATTGTGGAATCCTACATTGATGATCTTCTTAGCTAAGGCCAAAAAGCACTCTAATCACCCTAAAGTGCTTTGTGTCATCCTCTCATGGCTCTAATCAAATATGGTGTCACTCTAAATCTAGAAAAATGTGTGTTCAATGTGATGGAGGACAAATTATTGGGGTACATTATCTCCTCATGAGGGATTGATGTAGATCCAACCAAAATATAATTAGTATTGGAAATAATCCCACCATCAGACAAGTCTGGCATTAGGTATTTTTCTTGGAAAACTCAATGCAATCTGAAGGTTTATCCCTGATCTGACCTTTGTTATTCACCCAATAAACAATTTTTTGAAAAAGGATTGCTATATTGATTAGACAGAAGAATGCAATGAGGCATTTGAGTTGGTCAAACAATTCTTACTGTCCCCTCCCACACTCATGCCTCCTAAGTCAGATCACCCCTTAATCTTATATTCACAGGATACAGATGTCTCATTGGATTACATGTTAGCTCAATCTGATGATAATAAATGAGAGCGTGTAGTTTTACTTTATCATTTGAATGTTTCTCAACTATGAGACATGATATACTCTGGTAGAAAAAGAGTGCCTTGTCATAGTTTTTACAATAAATCAGTAAAGACACTTCATGCTTAACCAAGAAATGAGAGTCATTGTCAAGACAAATCATTTGTAGACATTTCTCACACAAGGGTCCTTATCTAAGAAATTTGGATGTTTTATAACTCTAATGGGTGAGTTCGAGCTAAATTTTGTTAATTAGAAGTTTTTCAAATGAAAAATCATTATAGACTGGTTGGATGAAAACCCATTAGATGGAGGACGATCTAGTAAATTTGGACTTCCCTAATGAATGAGTATATTACGTCGAAATCAAACCCGCTATTTCTATCTACCCATGGTACACTAACATTATTAATTTCATAGTGGATCATACATACCCTGAAGGGGTAACATCGCAACAAAGAAGATAGCTATGTGTCATAGCCGCTAAGTATGTGATCTTGGAGCAAGTGCTCTATTGTAGAGCCTTTAATGGAATGTTGTTAAGATGTGTTGATGAAGAAGAATCTGAGAAGATTCTTTATGAATCTCATAGTGGAGTATGTGGAGGTCACTTTGGAGGCCACGCCACTACTCAGAAGATACATCAGATGGGCTACTTCTGGCCCATGTTAGAACATGACGTGGTAGAGTTTTTGCATAAATGCCATAAATGTCAAGATTTCTCCCATGAGATCCACATACCGACACAGGCTCTACAACCAATTGCAACACCATGGCCCTTTTCCACGTGGGGCCTAGATTAGATAGGAAAGTTTTTCTCCCTCATCAACAGATGGTCATAACTTCATAAACAAAACCACATAATACTTTAATAAGTGGGTATAGGTTATGCCTCTTACCACCATGCATGGATGTGTAATAGATAAGTTCATTCTTAACCAAATAATTTGTAGGTATGGGGTCCCACAAGTCATTATCTCTGATAATTATACATCTTTCAAAAATGAGAAAGTACGTGAACTATGTGAAAAGTTAAAAATAAATCACCATACAGATTCTCTCCATTATCCTTAGGCCAATGGACAGGATGAGGCTACAAACAAGATGTTAAAGTCCATTCTCCTTAAGATTGTCAAGGAGAATAAATGAGATTGGCATTTAAAGTTATTTCTAGCCTTGTGGGCCTATCAAACATTAGTAAGAATGATGGGGGAAACCCCCTTTTCTTTGGTATTTGGTGCAGAAGTAGTTTTACCACTTGAAGTCAAAATACCTAGTCTTTGTATCTCACTGAAAGGAATTCTAGGAGAAGAAGGCTATCGAGAGACATGAATCTCTCAATTAGAAATCCTTGATGAAGCTAGGCTCAATGTTGAACATTGCATAGCGTTTATGCTAACCAAATGGCTTGAAAATACAACAAGAAAGTTTACGAGTGTGAAATATATGAGGGAGATCTAGTATTAAGACTCGAGAAACGAATAGACAAGAAGACTGCTGAGGGAAGGAAATTCAAGCCCAAGTGTTTGGGTCCATATCAAGTAATAGAAGACTACAAGAATGGGGCATATCACCTATGTACACTAGAGGGTGAGGAATTTAGTGAATCTGTCAACTCTCTTCACATAAAGAGATATTATGCATGATCTATTAGCATTTCTATATGTACATTATTGCATCTGCATTGCATTCTTATCTGCCAGATCATTTTGTAAATTTTATAATCAAGGGACTTATTCTTACAGCAATTCCTAAAAAACTTCTGAAAATATTGGCAAAACATTCAAATCATATCTCCTCATATTTTTTTAATATCGTCAGTTGTTTCATAATCATTTCACTAATTCAAGAAAGATAAGACAAATATTTGACAGTAACCATACCAAGGCCTGCATACTTGGTTCTACTCATAGTTTCTTCTAGATTAGGTGTCTTTTCCTATAGTCTATTCTAGAAGCTTCATGGTGTCACATCTATCCCATATACATCTCTTTGGAAATAAGAACATTCTAAACATTTTACCTAGATAAATAAGTCAAATTCAAATCCTTTAGAAAATTTTAAATTTACACATTTCTTTTCCCTACCAACCTTTGGTGTTGAGCCTGCACATCTCTTACTAGTGGACTGTAGTCAGGTTAGGAAAGGAGAGAAGTGCCCTTACTCACCTATGCCTTATCCATCGGTGATGATCCCATGCTTAGATACCAGTAGATTTAGGGAAGAAAGGCGTAGGGGTTATCTAATAGTCAGCAAAAGTGCTTCCAAAGTGCAGTGAAACAGTTCATTCAAAAGGTGTGCTATGAAATGCAGCCGCCCGATCAACAACAAAGTGAGTCAGCAAAAGCTCATCGACAATTTCAGCAAAGAGTTTAAACCTTCAAAACCAGATTTTGTTAACTAAGTAGCCACCTATGGATCTAAGTCTAATGCAGCTAAACAAGAAAAAAAAATCACATTTTAAACTGATGAATAAAACTTGAGGTTAGAATGAGGTGTCATAGGGTCTCAATTTGGTGAGTTCCAAATCCTTGTCTTTCTCTCATCATTACCATGTCAACAAATTTCTATAACTTGTGCCCCTTCTAGCTCTTTTTCTGTCGGTTGTACCGAGTGGTTGTAAGTGGTAGTCATGTGTCAACAGTCACCTCATTTTGAGAATGTAGTTGACTGTATCAACAAGGTATCCACACACACCCTTCAAATGAAACTCGTTGTGACTGCCTGATGCAACCATTACTAAGCATGTAACCACCCAGGACAACGGGAACCTGACAAGTTATAAAGCTGATCATTAATGATGGTAGTTCGAAATAGCTCAACGACCATGTCTGATTGAAAAGTTCAATGATTGAAGTAGGATGGAAGCATACATCAGATATCCATATATGTATATAATTTACCCAGTGATGAAGTTGATAGTTAGTGGGGATTCCCCAAAACTAGATTTGTAAGATATGAGTTCCCATTCACAAACTCTTCATTCCCCTGAGTTCCATCATGAAGAATATGGTCCCTCGGAGACAAGTGTCTCCTCCTCTATGGCCATGCCTCCTCCCTCTTGTGCTCTTTTAAGCATCCTAGAGTTTCATGCCACGTGGGATCACTATCCTCCTCCATGTGAGCTTCCCTACCAGCCTCACCACCTAACCCTTCATCATTAGTATCCTGTTCCAACCAATTTTATCCTCTATTGTCAATGCGTCAGTCTCTTAGCTATGGACTCCTCTGGCACGTCTCATTTTGATACTCCTCGGAGTTCCATGTCTATCCCTCGTCCTCCTCTCCCTGTGAGCAGAGTGAAGCCTCAATCCAGAGTAATGGTGCACGAGCGGCACCAGATTCCCGTTAGGCATTCAAATAACTTTCACTTAACTATAATAGAAAGTCCCATAAGTCACCACTATCCAACCTGGATCTCCTTTGGTAGGCTTATTTTGAGGACCTCTTTCACTGGTCCTATACATAGGTTCCAGTTGGGGGAAGCATATCAATAGGTAAGGAAGGCCAAACTTCTGAGGATTGTCTTGAATTAAAGGTCCTGAATCTCAAGAAAATCCTTATATCTAGTCAACTAACTAGGGACTAGTTGTGGAATAAGCTAAATACTAGGGTCGCCAATCTTGTCCCCATAAACCTGATTGGCATATTCCAATGGGATGGGTTTAAATCCACCATGTCTGTTGTTAAGTCAAATAGTGCCACTTGGTGATGATTTGGCACTCTAGAGGAACTTTCAAGTCATCAGACTCCATCTAGTGGCCCTAAAACCCATGGGTCTCATGTACTAGCACTCTCCTCCCAGAGGGGACAATCTACTCATACACCCAGCTCATAACCAATGTAGGGTCATATCTCAAATTTACTTCCCCTATAAGTCTGACAATCATGATACAGCCCTCATGATAAGTACTTGCAAAGCAATATCAGTTCTCCCTTTGCGTAGTTATGACCATGAGCCTCAATCTGTCATCCTATGATGAGAGCCCAACAATAAGTTAGTGTATCACCTCCCTTGTCCCTGATCAACCATGAGGCCAAGATAACCATGATGGCCTTATGGAGATATTAGGGAAGGGAGTATGGAGAAAGGATCGGACCTTCATCCCCTTCTTTGAAACCAAAGGAGACCACAACATTTCCCATATAGTTTGCCCAAGCTATCATGGCTCTGGATCCTATTATCTCCAAATTAAATTGTCTGTCCTAGTATTAGAACCCCAAGAATATGGTACACATCCCTATCTATGGGGAGATTGCTCACTCTAGCTGTCCTAGTAGCCCAGCAACCTAAAGGTATTGAGGTCTGCATCCTAGTGAATATCTCATGTCAAATGGTTGGTTTCATTTCTTCATTGTAGTAGACATTAGGCACTGTTTATCAATAGACACTTGACAGAGAAAGTACACAAGAAATCCATGTGGGAAAGCAAGTCATACGCAAAGGCACGAATGGATAGGGAGAATGCACGCGCGGAATAGAAGTTTAGTTTTCAGGACTTAGCCATTTTCACTCATAAAGGTCTATTTTTAGAGATGGCGTGCAGAGCACACAAATGAGGTAGAGACGTGCACACCATGCATTGGCTATTTTTGGAGGATTGGATACAAAGTAACTTTGCATGGACACAGGCCAGAAATAGATCTGCTACTGTCAGTTAGCTAGTAGTAGTCTATTATTAGTGCACTTGCATGTGTGGCTAGTTTTGTAAAGGCGTGTGACTAAGAATAGCATGCGACCTATTATTGGAAAGGATAAGCGGTGAAGGGAAAGTCCCCACCCTTATATATAGATGGAGTAGACTATGTAATAGATATAACATAATAGATGAGATCGGGACATACAGTGTTATGTTGCTACGTGCATACTTTTGATATTGTAATGAAGCTTCTGTAACTTAATGCATTGAATATAATGGAGGATATTGACTGAATCTAAGTATTAGTTCTATGAGTATCTGAATCTAGTATGTTTTTCTCTCATCATGGTTAATACTTAGTTCTCTTTTTCCTTGGGTATAGATCTGGTATGCTCTGTAGAATGATATATTAGTAATGGAACTATGTATGTTAAGTATTTTTCATGCTAACATCCTGCTACAACAACCCTAAAGAGGGACCTGGTACCTTTATGCACTTCAGGGTGAGCACTCAGTCTAGGCTGAGTGATGTGCCAGTGCAAATAGGGTTTCATAGGGTTTCATTGGGTTTATGTCACTGAATTCTAGGCTGCATCATTGGTTCCATTGTCCGGGACCTCTTTTTCAGTTGTTTTCAGGATGGTTCACAATGAAGACATACCGGTTGACCTTAGCAAGTATTGAAGAATGGATACGTGATCTGGAAGAAGAATATGCATGGTGGTTCAGCACTGGATCTGAGTTCAACGCACACACTTGGGTAGAACATAATCTGTATGACAGCTTATATGAGAGATTTTTTGCTATCTTTCCAGTAGAACTGTACGAATGGCTGGTTGCTTATGCATCTAAATGGAATTGGAGGTATCACGCACTTGTCTGGATGCAGGAAGAATTCTAGGCCCTTTATGATGCTGATCTGATTTGGACTCGAGCTGTGGATACGTGGTTTTGTGGTGTCTTGAACAGTTATATCTTGGAATACTCAATTTCCACTTATTCGTGTCCAGAGGTAGCTGAATTCTAGTTCTTACGACATCCACGGGGAGCTTATCTACAAGGCATTCTACTGGCGATCAAGATCTTGATGGTAACTTTGAGCATGGAGAGTAAACCAATGGCTAACTAAACCCCACCATGCATGGGGGGCAGGAGACAGGATTGGTGAAAGATGGCAGACCTAGTGGCAGAGAGGCAGAGAGAGGAAAGGTGGCTTAAGTATAATGAGGCATGCGAGAGGGAGATAGAGAAGCAGCGTACCATTGCAGAAAGTATGGCATTGAGGAGAGAGATGGCTCATGAAGGATTTGAAGCTCACGTAGAAGACGTGGAGCCAGAGCATCAGGAACTCCCCCATCTTGGAAAGCATGACAGGGATCCCCCCTCGGCCACACAATGAAGCACAACAGTAGAGATGACCTGGGCCATGGGCGTGCATTTGAATCCACCTGGTAACCTAGCCCTTGCACTTGGTTTTCCAGTATCTAGTACGACAAGTAATCAACAAGAAAGTTTGGGAAGTAAGAGAGCAAGTACATCAATGGTAGGACAGATGACTTCATTTCTATTTGGAGGTGTGTTTTCAGGCGCATCATCCACACAGAATATGAGCACACTAAATGTTGGATTCACTTCTAGAACTGGAACTACTTCACAGACTGTAGGGGTTCAGTATAGTACTACTGTTAGAGCATAGGGGAGTACATCTACAGGACCTATTCCAGCTACAGGTTCAGATCAGGAGGCATGGGAAGTTCTGGTTCAGGTGGATCTGGAGGTTCTAGGGGTAAGGGAAACACTGGAGGTTCTGGGTCAGGTGGGCAAGGTCCACCCCAACCCCAGAATATTTATATGGAAATGTCTCTACATCTTCTAGAGTATAGGGGCATAGAAGATGTTTGAACATGTGCATATGTGTGAAATATTCTGGCATGCAAAAGGAATCACAGCTTCTGAGCGTAGGGAAAGCCAATTTGCTACTACATTACAAGGGCGCACACAAAGCTGGTACAAGAAGTTTGACCATGATCAGACTTGCATGGATTATGCAACATTTAAGGATGTGCTCTTAAAAGTGTTTCATATCCCTGAGTTTGAGCAAAAGAGTATAAGTTCCCTCAAGGATATTAAGCAAGGCACTACTGAAAGTGTTAGAGAGTATGATGCATGGTTTAAATCATTGTTATCAAAGCTTTCTTATGACATACACAAGCCAACATGCACAATGGTTTGTTGGGGGATTGATTACACCATTTAGGAGGGCATTGTCACATAAGACATATACTGATCCACGCGAGGCATTGGAAGCAGCCCTACATGCTGAGGTAGTTGGGAGTATTGACACTAGCGTTAGCCCATTCTTAGAGGCACAGATTGTAGCTATGGAAAAACAACTAGAGAAATTATCAGTGAATTCAGCCCATGAAACGCACTCAGGAATTTGGTGTACAGATTGTGAAGTAGAGGGTCACACAAAGGATAGTTTTCCTCATAGAACAGTACACTCATTGTTGATGGATTGTGAGATATGCCACTTAAACCATGATGTTAGCCACTGCCCATTATTGCAACATGTGATAAGGAAGAATGTTTCAAGCTACTGTAAAATCTGCAGGTCCACAACACATGACACGGAGGACTGCCGGCTGATTGGACAGATCCATGATGCTATTGATATTGGTGTACGGAAGATAGGAGTTTCAGATAACTCTAAGGGAAAGAATGAGCATCAGGACCAGGAGCACAATCAGGCACGCTATGATCGGAATGAGGGGCATTTTGAAGGTAGTCATGGCAGAGGTCAAGGATACCATGGTGGATTCAGAGGATGAGGCCGTGGTGGTGGAAGAAGTGAGTTTCCTCATGGAACATGTTATACATGCAGATCTCCTGACCACTATAGGTGTGAGTGTCCTCAGAATATTGCATGTTCTTTCTGCGGGAAGAACCATAGCTATGAAGAGTGCCCAGACTTATATGAGCACCTGAGTAAGCAACATAAACAAGAAAACAAAGGCAGGGATGGTTAGGATACAGTGTGTTGTGGACAATCAATGGATGCCCAAGATGGGAGTAGAATCTGAGGCACTACAAGTGAAGATCATGACTCACACTGAGGTAGCACGTGTCAGGGAGGCATTACAACAAAAACCTACCATCACTAAGGATGAGGTTCTTCATGCACGGTACCCAGATCCTGCCTATCAGAAGGAGGTTTATCAGGATACCATGGAAGTGCTAAGGAATCTTCAAGGTGAGATACAATATTTAAAGGAGCAGAAGAAAGCATCAGAGATGGTCCAAACTGATATAGATGACTTGAGAGAAGTGTGCAAAATGTTGACCCATGAGAACATAATTCCACTATTAGGAAGTTGGTTTAAAGGGAACACTCCACGCGTAAGTATTGAGACCAGATAATAGATCCTGCATGCAAATCTCCCTCCTCATAACTTGGATTATGACAAGGAAATTACTCTGAATGTTGTTGTGGATGGGTGGTTGTTGAGTAATATATTGATTGATATAGGCACAGAAAGTCAATGTTCTTACCTTGGATGCATGGGTACAAATGGGGAGACCCCCATTGCAGCCATCCTCTAATGTATTATTCATGGCTAATCAGACTAAGGCCACTCCCATAGGAGTTTTAAAAGATGCATCCATTACCATACAAGGAGAAAAGTTCACTGGAGACTTTGAAGTTTTAGCACTGGCAGAATCAGATAGTTTCCCAGCTCTATTAGGGTGTCCTTGGTGCTATGCAAATAATGTTGATCTTCGGTTCAACAAGGGCTATATCAGTTTTGAAAATAAAGAGGAAAGGGTCATTATCCCTTTAACAGATGGAAATTTTGTGCCCTATGTTGAGCCCTTAAGTGAAGAAGATCTGAATAGGATTTATGTACGCGCCATCCGAGATCCAGAGATGATTGAACCAACCAAAGAAGGACTAATTCAGTGGGAGGATGCACAGTCTATTAGTGATACTACAAGTATTTCTTGTGATAATTGGGCCCACACAACACTTATGAGTTGGTAGGGCATGAGTAAAGAGCATATCCCCTCGAGGCACTAAACCACATTATGTAAGGAGGATAAGTAACATCTCGGTACCTTGTTACATAGGAGAAGGGGATCCCATGGTATTCATGTGCGCCATGGAAGAAAAATGGATAGACCCACTGGAGAGGAGAAATATGCTAGCATATACACTACGTGGGACAGCAGTACGCTGGTGGGTGGTCCACAGGGATAATCTGGTCAAATGGAATGAAATTGGGGTTGCTCTTGCTACTAGGTTCTTTAGGAGCAATGCACCTACACAAATATGCAATTATCACGGTGATCAACCTGTTCAGCACCATGTTCAGAAGTGTGAGAGACTCTGGACAGAAGGGTAGGAAGCTTTACCACCTTCACTATGGGTGCACCAGTTTTATTCCACTTTACAAGGTTGCGTGTGTGCTTGGTATGTATATGTAGAACTCCATAGAGAAACTAGAAATTGGCATAATTTAGTTGCAGGAATGACACAGACATTTGACTTCTTCTCTACAAAACCTCTGGTAGAAGAAGCATTGAGAGTTATCAAGTGCTTAACTATGGGGGATAGTGCCAAGGCTGAAGAACTCCTCCAGGAATTATTAGATAAAGAGGACTCAGGAGTGCATCTTGATAAAGAACCAGAGGCCGATGCAATATTACTTCAACGCACTTGCCTTGAGAAAGAGAAAGGAAAAATGGTCTACTTAGTAGATGATGAAGAAGTAGATAATCTGGATGTAAACCATTCAACAGGAAGGCGTGAGGTATTGGACAGTGTGGATAAGACCACACGCACTTATCATGAACCTATGAAGACAAAGTGAGTGAATATTGGAATAGATACTGAGCCTAAGGAAGCTATAATTGGAGATTATTGGTCAGACTCTGAAGTGGAAAAAATCATTGAGTTATTAAGGGACTACCAGGACCTATTTCCTAGGGGGTACCATGAACTTAAAGGCATGCATGAGTCGTTAGGGGAGATGAAGATAAAGCTTAAAGAGGGGGTGCACCCAGTTAGGAAAAGGCCTTACAGAATGAACCCCAATTTGCGTGAAAAGGTCAAAGAAGAGATTGATAACATGTTGAAATATGGAATTATCAAGCCCCTTGATGAGTCAGAATGGGTTAGTCCAATGGTGATCAGTATCAAGAAGGATGGATGAATTAGAATATGTGTGGACTACAGGGAGCTGAATGTTGCATGTGTAACAGATCCATTCCCTACGCCATTTACTGAGGAAATATTAGGAGTTGCAGGGCATGAAATCTATTCATTTACAGATGGATTCTCTGGGTATCATCAGGTTAGGATTACCCAGGAAGATCAAGAAAATACTACATTTACTACTGAATGGGGTAGCTTCACCTATACTGTGATGCCTTTTGGTCTGAAAAATGCACCTGCTGTATTTTCACGCATAGTCATCCAAGCATTCAAAGAATTTATTCACAACTTCTTACAGGTATATTTAGATGATTGGACGGTGTATGGATTAGTTAAGGACCACTGTGACAATCTGCGCTTAATGTTTGAATGGTGTAGACAGTTGAGTATATCTTTGAACATCAAGAAGTGCATATTTGCTACACCATTTGGGATACTTTTAGGACACATAATCTGCAAGGAGGGTTTGTTGGTTGACCCAGCGAAGGTTGCAGTCATTATAGGCCTAGGGGAGCCTACCAGTCAAAGTGAGGTGCATGGATTTTTGGGACATACAGGATATTACAGAAAATTTATCAAAGGCTATGCTAAAGTTGCTGCACCTTTAGAAGAGTTACTGAAAGGGAAAGATACATTCTACTGGGGTGAACAACAGCATCCCGCATTTGAGACATTGAAGGAGAAACTTACTACCACGCCCATTCTATGTTTTCCTTCATGGGACAAACCATTCCATGTACATGTTGACGCCTCTGGCATGGCCATTGGCATGGTGTTGGCTCAACCTGGAGAAGGTATTGTAGATCATCCTATCTATTTTGCTAGTAGAAAGTTGACTCCTGTAGAACAAAATTACACAACTACAGAGCGTGAAGCTTTGTCCATGATCTATGTGTTGCATAAATTTTTTCAGTACCTACTAGCTACACCATTCATCTTTTATACAGATCACATGGCATTGAAATATTTGGTAAATAAGCCTGTTTTACAAGGGCGCATATGTCGATGGGTACTCCTATTTCAAGAGTTTGATTTCACAGTTGTGGTAAAACCAGGAAAAAGTAATTCTGGACCAGACCATCTATCAAGAATACAGTCAGGAGAAGAAGCACAGGCAATTGAGGATACCATGCCAGATGCACAATTATACAGGTTACAATGCATGCCATCAGAACTAGAGGACATTGCTATCTTTTTACGCACAGGGATGGCACCAGAAGGAATGAAATCCTTGGAGAAGAAACAACTTGCTATACGCATTGCACCTTATATGTTAATTAGTGGTGACTTGTACAAAATGGGCCAGGGATGAAATATTGCACCATTGTGTATTGGAACATGAGCGCACAGGCATTATGGAAGAAGCTCATGGTGGAATTGCAGGAGGCCACTATGCAGGTGATGCCACAACGCGCAAAATTCTTCTCGCTGGATTATGGTGGGAGACCCTCTATAAAGATTGTAAGGAATTTTGTAAGGCATGTGATCATTGTCAACGTCTTGGAAGACCAGGTCAGCAAGATGAAATGCCTCTTAGACCTATTACCAGCGTAGAACCGTTTGAGAAATGGGATATAGATTTTGTGGGTCCTATTTCCCCAGCTACGCGCAGAACTGGGTCACGCTATATTATAACTTGCACAGACTATTTGACAAGGTGGGCAGAAGCAACACCTACCAAGGACTATACAACAACTACAATAGCTCAGTTTCTATGGGAACATATTATTACAAGGTATGGATGTCCTTTGAGTTTGACCAGTGATAGGGGCACACATTTTCTTAATGAGACAATCAGAATTTTATTGGATGAGTTCATGATTGCACACCATAAGACTACACCCTATCATCCTCAGGAAAATGGGACTGCTGAGGCTTTCAACAAAATTTTGGGCCAGACATTAACAAAAATATGTGATGTTGGAAGAAAGGATTGGGATGATAAAGTATCTGCAGTACTTTGGGCATATCGAACAACATATAAAAGGTTGAACAAAGCCACACCATTTCAGTTAGTGTTTGGCACAGAAGCCATTCTTCCTATGGAGTTTATGTTACCTTCTTTGCGTATTGCACACGCTGGAGGTCTAGCTGATGAACAAGCTTTAGAAGAATGGATTGAGAAGATAATTCAGCTGGATGAGTGACGAGCCATAGCACGTTGGAGTCAGAAGCAAGAAAAGGCCAGGTAGAAAGCATGGCATGACAGAAACATAAGGGATAAGAAATTTGAGATTGGACAAATGGTACTTCTTTATGACTCTAAGTTCTTGCGCCATCTAGGAAAACTTAAGGTACATTGGTTGGGGCCATATGTTATCACTTACATCCTTGAAACAGGTGCTTTCCAGTTAGAAGCACTTGATGGAACACGGCTACCCGGTTACTTCAACGGGAGTAGGCTGAAGCCCTACTATAAATAAGTCTTCTTGGTGTTTGTAATAAGGCAGTATTTCCATTTAGATTAGGTTTTCAATTTTGTATTTCCTTAATGTGTTTCCTTCTTTGTCGTTATGCTTTTTCAATTTAGTTGGTGTGTTGTGAAATAAGCGCACTTGCACGCATGAAGCTAATTACTACATGAAGTATGTTTATGCACAGAGGACTGCACATCCTTTTAGTGTGGGGTGGTTGTTGATATCCAGGTACAAGATTGTGGGAATTGAAAGGTGAAAAGAATAAGTTGCTACGGGTGTTCTTCAAGTCAAAGGATTGCTTCTAAAAAGTGACCAAAGATGAAGATAAATGAAGAAACAATATAACGTGAGGTAAGCAGAGGCCATAGCAACTACCAGTAGAAGGTGCAGTGATGAGGTACTCAGGTGCAAGGATGTGCGTTGAAGAGAAGTCTATGACCAGAGGGTAGGAAGGCACGCTAGAAGGTTATAGCTGAGGCGTGAGGATGTAACACATGGAAAGGATGGAATTGGTCAATTAATGAGAGGATATTTGGTAGGTGAAGGAGCAATGAATGCATCAAAAATTTGAAAATCTATATAAGGATGGGATGCGAGTTCATTTTTACCATTGTGATTAAGAGTATTTGAAAAGGAGCCAAGTGTGAAGAGCCGAGTGATCGTATTAAGGTGCGAGAGGTGTGTAACCAGTCGTGACGAAGAGATCTGTGCACAGAAAGAGCTTGTGTCCCCGGTGGTGAAGGGTTTGAGTGAAGCAAGGTGACAGAGAGGAGCTAGGGCACATGATTTCACCTAGGGCATGCTAAATCGAGCTAGGGTTTGCTTCACACATTTTAGAATTTGAAGAGGCAAGGATCTACAAAGGATTGCAAGGTAGAAATGGCACCCAAGAAAGTAATTGCAGCAGGAGTGAAGGAAAAGAAGGTGGTAGAAGAAAAAGAAGAGATGGCTCCTGAAAGCAATTTTTCTGAGATGCAATATCCAGAAGGGGTTATCATCAGCCAGGAGTGGGATTCTCACATAAGGAAAAGTAAGGTGAGTGAGTACAATCACCGTACCACAGAGAATAAGAAGGAGCTTGACGCGTTACTGAACACAAAGACAAATAAATGCACGATGGAAGACATGTCAGTGTATGACGATGCTGGTGAGAAGCTCTTGCAGAAGATAGGAGTTTACCAACTATATGAGCTCCCTTACTTTGGGAAATATGAGCCCTTGTACCAATGGCTCATGAGTAGAGTGCACGAGGATTTTTTCTACTTTGCAGGTCACAGAGTCAGAATTTCAGCCACGCTCATCTCCACGGTAACGGGGTTGAAAGGCACAGGAGATGATTTTCAAGATGATCTGACAGACAAGACCACAATATTGGAGACTAGAAAGGAGTTGGGGTACACAAAGGGTCCACGTGGTATGGACATCGACAAACTGAAGAAGTATCCAGTTGTGCAAGTGGCACCGCATCTTGTTACAAATCTAAATGACCAGGAAAGGTGGTCACAAGTAAACACCATGTGGCTGCACATTGCCAAAAAGATGTCTAAAGGAGTAGTCTACAACATTTCATGTTATATTGTAGAAACAATCATTGAGGAAGCACACATAGGAGGAAAGATCAGCTTTGGAGCTGTTCTGTTATCACTGGTGTTCATGGAGATCAGAGTACCTGATGGACCAAAGGAGAAGGTATGGGAGTATCCAATGGAACACAAATCACCTACAGAATGCTTCAAGAAGTACTTGTGTGAGGGATCCATGACAGAGCAGGTTAAGCAAAGGGCTGAGAAGTGGTATGATAGGCTCCGCGTGGCTTTTGAGGAAGAATGGTGCATCCCCAAAGACTTGCCTTCGGTGGTTGGAAAGGTGGTCCAGTTCATTGTATACCAACATTTATGTATAGCGTGGTTCACCATGAAGGATGGAGCATGGAGTCCTTGGTGTAAATTTCCATATGCCTTCACAACAAGGTACTTCCAGGCATCAGTACATAGGTTCACAGATGCGCGATGACTGACATTCAATGCGGATAAGGTAGATTGTGACTACCACACACTAAGGAAGAAATATGTGTATCCAGGGTGGGGTGCATATGTTGAAAGACTCATTTCAGATGTATTGAGCATTAAACCAATAAGTTTGGTGTGGGAGATATTGGAGCAGCATTGGTGTATCTTTAACTGAAACCCAAGATGGAGAATAACAAGTATGTGGAAGATGAGTTAGCACTTCCAGCACCACCAAAGGGTAAGCACACAATGGAGAACATCCCAGTGCCTAAGCCCACAGAGCCAATTGAAGTGGAGGATGAGGAGGATGAGCACAAAGATAGTGGTGGTTTGGAGCATAGAGGTAGAAGACATCCTACGAATAAGGATGAAGCTGAGCGCACCACTACACCACCTCAGCCACAAGAGGGGGATGATGAGGACTTGAATGCAGTCCAAGGAGAGCACAAATTTAAGAGGGTGTTTAGAGAACAAGGACCCAAGGTGCTACTCCACAAATAGTGCGCAGATCACCCAGACTCTCTCCACAGAAGGAGACAACCACACAAAGAAGGAGGAAACTGAAGTTGAATGAGGAGGTGGAAGAGTTAGAGGAAAGCGTGCCTAATTCTCCTACACTTCCAGAGAACATAGAAGAACAAAAGGATGAGGAATCGAAGGAAAGAGGAGAGGAGGAAAAGGGAACATAGGAGACAGCTGCAGAGACTGCTCAGGACATGGAGACACAAGTCCCAAATTTGGAAGCTAAAGTTCCTAAGCAGCAATGGTCTAGAAGAACAAGTGGAGAGCACATTCCACCAGCCATGGGTTATGTAGAGGAAACAGGTAAACTTGTCCACACCCGTTTCCATAGCACGCTGACACAGAAAGACTTATATGGCTGGGAGCTCATGGATGAAGATATGGCCACAGTGCACATGAGGAAGCAGTTGTCATGGTCCATGCACACACACATGGATGAGCCAGATTTTGATGTATGTGAGGAGTCATGCATATCAAGGAGGTTGAAGAAGATGCCTCAGGCCAGACACATGACAGTAAAGCCTACTGTCATGTCAGATGAACAGGTGAGTAATGCATTGGTCAAAGTCTCAACAGAGGTGGCAAGGTGGAATATGGACAAGGCTACCACAATTAGGGCACTCAGGGAGGAGATTAAAACTAAGGATGGAGAAATAGTGTGCCTAACGCAAGAGAGGGACTTAGCACAGAAGAAGAACATTGTATTTATCAGCATCACAGAGGAAATTGGAGACAATGTCATAAGAGCTAGGCCACACTTGGAGCCAAAAGTACCACAGATGTTTCCATCAACAATACATTATGTAGGAAAGTTGGTGGACCTAGTACTTGAAGATGAGCCTCTGCACATGCCAGTGCCAAAGGATCCAACAAAAGAGGTAGAATGAGAGAAGGCTTCAGTGATGCAGAAGATTGCATCCTATGAAGGACTGTTGCAAGTGCTACAAGAAGAATTGAAGAAATCAGACCAAGCCTTGAACATCTGCACAGCTCCAGAGGTGCTTATCAATGTAAAGACCCTAGAAGAGAACAATGAGGTCCAGAGAGAAATGAAGGATGAAACATTGGGCCACACAGAAAGATTATCAATGGTTAAGCAGAAGCATGAGGCCCTGGCAGTAGCACAAGAACCACACAAGACTCGGCTGGAAGAGCTTGGGAAGCTCATTGCACAGAAGATGGATTTACTAGAGGGAAGAATGACCTCAATGTCCAGCATTGTGTTAGTCTTGCAAAATGAAAAAGGGGAGATTGTGAGGGATGAATTGGAGTCCATTGCTGTGGACATTCCAGAAAAAGTAGAGGAAGCACTCACTCAATAAAATACCTTGGAGGCTGAAATAAAATAGGAATATCCTGAATTAGCTTTTTAGGATGAAGAAGAGACTGCAGGGTAAAACATTCTTTCATACATTCTTTCATTCTTTCCATTCATTCTATTCTTTACCTCAGTTCTTGAGATAACCATTGTTGGGGTGAAAATCAAATTAGTGTGGGGTAATGTTGATCAAAGAACACTTGATAGAGAAAGTACACAAGAAGTCCATGTGGGAAAGCAAGTCATACGCAAAGGCGCGAATGGATAGGGAGAACACACGCGTGGAACAGAAGTTCAGTTTTTGGGACTTAGCCATTTTCACTCATAAAGGTCTATTTTTAGAGATGGCGTGCAGAGCACACAAACAAGGCAGAGACGTGCACGCCACACATTGGCTATTTTTGGAGGATTGGATATGAAGCACTTTGCATGGACACAAGCCGGAAATAGATCTGCTACTGTCAGTTAGCTAGTAGTAATCTATTGTTAGCGCACTTGCATGTGTGGCTAGTTTTGTAAAGGCACGTGGTTAAGAATAGCATGCGACCTATTATTGGAAAGGATAAGTGGTGAAGGGAAAGTCCCCACCCTTATATATATGTAGTAGACTGTGTAATAGATATAAGAGAGGAGATCGTGACAGAGAGGTGATGAGATCGAGACATACAGTGTTATGCTGCTACGCGCATACTTTTGATATTGTAATGAAGCTTCTGTAACTTAATGCATTGAATATAATGGAGGATATTGACTGAATCTAAGTATTAGTTCTATGAGTATCTGAATCTAGTATGTTTTTGATCTCATCATGGTTAGTACTTAGTTCTGTTTTTCCTTGGATATAGATCTGGTATGCTCTGTAGAATGATGTGCTAGTAATAGAACTATATATGTTAAGTCTTCGTCATGCTAACATCCTGCTACAACAACCCTAAAGAGGGACCTGGTACCATTACGTGCTTTGGGTGAGCGCTCAGTCTAGGCTGAGTGATGTGCCAGTGCACATAGGGTTTCATTGGGTTTGTGTTCTTGAACTCCTCTTGTAAGCCATGAATCTATAATACAAGTGCAAATCTGATTTTAACATCCTCAACCACTGTATTCTTAAGATCGACCATGTTGAAATAAAGCAAGATGAGAAATCCGATGTCCCTCCCGAGCCAATACTTGATGGATGCAATGATCTCGAAATGGAGGTATTTTCTTTCCAATTTGAAGAGGAATACTCTTTCCATGATGAAGAAATTAGAGAAAGGATTTTTTTGAGGCCTTTGAAGTAGAGACTCCCCTTGAAAAAGGAGTTATAGATATGCAGCAAAGTCCTAAGATGATGAAGAAAGCCTTCCCAATGATTTCCTTGCACTTCAAGATGAGGATGCTTTGAATGAATGCAAAGGTCAACTATTGGAAATTTCAAACAGATGGTAACTCCTCTTGTAATTTTAGATGTAGTAGAAAATTTTTCGATATCCTGATCTAAGTATTGACCTCTTAGCTCATTCATGGCTTCATACGAGATAGGTAGTGAGGATTACTTGGACGATGACATTTCCTCACAGGCATGGCAGGTATTTCTAAACCCCTCATTTTGGGAATTCAGCAAACTCATGACACATGATTTATCTTCATGGTTAAGACATTTCTTTGAGGGGGAAATATAGGGACGAAGGAAATTCAAGTGCTACATTCAAACAAGAACCAGCCTCAGGGAAGCGATGAGATGCTCTAATGAGAGATTCAATTTCCTAATCTCAGAAGGAAACTGACACTTGAAATTGGTTTAAAAGAGATTGAAGGAAATTTAATTTCTATCAAAAGCCTAACATCAATATTTATCTCTTGTCCATGCTCACTCCAGAAAGTACTCAGACAAACATTAAAGCACATGTTTTTTCCTTTAGTGCTAGCATTGCCGCCCTGCGCAGGGCAGTGGTCCTGCGTGATTTTTCGAAATTCGGTCATGCGTGGATTTTAACAACATGTCGGTTTCCCTTGACTTCTAGGGGTAACCTCTGAGAAGAGAAGATTTCTAAAAATAGTCTTGATTGCTAAGTATTTCTTCCCTGCTTCTTTTGTTAAATATATTTATTTAGTTTTAATTTCCCCTTTACCCAATGATGTTGTGCATTCCCTAGTCATTTTTTTTGTATTTGTGTAAAATCCCTTTCTATCTATGTATCTTCCATAGTATTCATGTTCCACAATCTTGCTGGAAATTACATTGGTCAAGCTTTACATTGCGTTATCTCTAGATTTCATCTGTCATTTCAACTTGAACTGCACTTCAAGATGTCATGACATGTCTCCAAGCGCAAATCCTACTTGCTACCTTTGAGATTCCCAATGGCAAAATTGGACTCATTATGGACAGCATGACATAAATAAAGGGACCCAAACTAAGGGGGCATACTCAAATACAACCATATTTTCCCCTAATCCTTGAATTAGTTATCCCATCCATATGAATTCCATTTGTTGTTTGCTATCAGTTTTCCCATAGGTTATCAATTAGGGGTATATTCATTTCAAATACATATCAAATAGAGTAGCAAAATTGTTCATTTTAATTGCTTAAGCAATTACAAATAGATCAAATCATTAGAAATCTTGCTCTTTGACATTATCGAGGAAGTAGTGGGGAATAATAGCTCTTTTAGGGTTATGATTTGTTCTCCACCTCTGAGGTAGGGTTTGAAGGGTTTTGGTTAAATTATTTTAGTTGTTTTAGATCTAGACTCACATACTTGCCCAAGTAATTAACTATAACTAGTTGATTACTTGTATTTAATTTCATTTATTATATTAGAAGCATTGTTTAAAAGCCCGGAAAAGATCAAAAATATTTACTTTTATTAGATTAGTTTGCTTCCATTGTTTTGTTTAGATATACTGTGAAAATACCAAAAACATAGATTAAATCTCCTTTGATAGTTAGTTTTCTTTATCAAATCAATTCAATTCATTCCATATTACCATCAAAGGTCCATAACAAGAGAAAAAGATCAATTATGATCCATTGGTCCCACAACCCAATGGGCTAGAGTTGTTAACCGACATTGATATGGGTCTACACTTGTTAGTTTTATGCACACCTGTTAGGTATTATGAGAAGATAAAACAATTAAACACATTAAACATTGCAGCTGATCAAGCCTATGCTTATTAGAATGCTCCTGGCAATAGGTTTTGATTACGCACATGACCATATAAGGACCACATCCTCCACAAGTTCATGGTTGTGATCCCCAGGTCCCACAACTCAACGGTCCTACTGACCAATTAAACACCAATACTAGTTTACATGCATCGGTATTTATATCATCACCACTTTCACCTGATATCATTGTACAACTTTCAGTATTGAATATAGAAGCTGACCAGGCTAGGGATTTCTAAACATATATTCTTTTGAGAAAAAATATCAAATAATTTTTCACACATGCCTCAAAAGAGGGGGTATTCATCGAGACATTTCTCATTCTATAGATAAGATACACGATACATGAAAATATTTTCATAGGACTCGGATCCTCAGAAAAGGTCACAATACTAAAATGTGGTAGAATTAAAGCAAATGAAAAAACTATACAATACAGTTATAGATTCTATAGTTCGAAAATAGGAGAATTTTTTTTTATATTTTTTAATTTCTATAGATTCTATCAACTATTTATAACTTTTTTATAGAGTATAGATACAAATGACATAGTTCAAATAAATTTATATGGGAAATGAATACTTCGTTCCCTCTTTACGAAACTATTCAATTTCAACTAAAATTAGGGTTTGGGGGCATAAGTCCACTATATGTTCCCTTTTGAGGTGAGGGAGGAAAAAAGCTACCTAGAACTCAATTCAGTCTAAAAAGAAATATCTAAATGCATGTATTGTATATAATGTATAACACATGTACGCAAGTAAATGAGTTTTCAATTTGTTAAAAAAAAAGGCCTAGATCCATCTACAATGGTGTGGTCTAATAAATTTATTGAACATGGCGTCAAAGGAATAATCATAAGTGAGTATGTTATAGATTGAGATTTCCTATTCTCTCATCAGATTCCTAATACAAAATAACAGTTTCAAAGCATAATTGAAGGTATGTATAAAATGGTCACTCATCTCCTATGGCATACCAATTTTAGCAATAATCATCAAAAATCATCTAATATATCGTTAGGGGTATACATGATATAGATTTTCCATGGAAACAAAAATAATGTGAGCATCTGAAGTACTACTCATGTATCAATAAAGCATATAAAAAACATGATTTGAAATAGAAATAATATCCTTTGCACACATAGATAATTTACAATGTGAAAAACTCAATCGAAAACATTATCTATGATGACTCCACATGTAACAAAACAACTAATACTAGTAATAGGCACATAGTAAGTACACATTGTTTTGCAAGTTTCAGCATGGATCAAGCCCGAACACCATATCATCAAGAAACACTTTTGAGAAAATCTATGTTTCATTTAATCATGTAAATTTTAATCACACAATTAAAGCATGTGATAGTGATAAACATGGCATAATAAATTGGTAACTACACACTTGTGTAATGACAAGTTTTGACAATGTTTAGTATGCTATAGAAACAAATAATGGCATCAAATTTGAGTAAATCATAAGTATCATTATCTATAATAAAGCACATGTACAACCTGTATAATCCAAGGAAAAATAAGTATAAAAAATCATGAAACAATCTATGGTAATTTTATTTTATCAAAGCAACATTAAACCTCTACTAATGCCTATAAATTTTGGTTTCAAGTTTTAACTCTCTGGTTCAAAAACATATAAAAGGGTCAAGATGTATGGTCTGGTCTCATACGACCTATAAGGTCCTACCCCTTCATAAATTCATGGACTATGATTTTAATTTCAAATTCTTATTTGTGTCAATTCATCTTCTTGAGGTTGGCCTAATTAGAATATTTAACCTATGGAAGGCTATACAAGAAAGTTAATGTGACTTTATATCTCACATGACACTCTTACAAGATACCATTGAAAAGATCATTCCAAAAGCACTAAAAAGGTTCCTAAATATTCCCAAATCAGACGCACATCATATAGAGTAGTCCCTACTACAAGTTTGAAGCAAGTAATCAAGTCAAATATCATAACTTCTTCTATTTCAAATAATAAAAAGCTCATATATATATGCATACACACACACACAGATATATATATATATATATATATATATATATATATATAATCCATTTTTTTAGTATTGAGATATGGCGTACCTCAACTTTGTTACCTATCCCTTTCTGTATTAAAACCCTTGTGTAATTCTTGGAGTGACTTTTCTATTGCTAAAGCATATCTTGGTGTCAAGAGACAGGAGGGAAACCCTGTGGGGTTGATTAGCTATTCACAGTTTGAAAAAAACCTAGGAGAATTATATGATAATTGATACCACAATGAAGGTATATAGTGAATCACTTGGATTAGTTCCAATAGTTGGGATTTTGACCACCGATGGTAGTATAGCCTCATCACACACACACACACACACACACACACACACACACACACACACACACACACACACATTTTATCCTTCTATTTTGTTAATACTTTGATAAAATGTTTTGTAGGTCTCTAAGATTTATTCTTTATTGTAGGTGATTATTGGTCATCATAAAGTCATGTGAGTAAGAATAAATATAGTGAAGATCATTACTAAACTATCAAAGCACACAAAAAGTTGTATGTCTTGATTATAAAAGGGTCCAATACCATACATTTCTATGTTATGACCATAAAAATTAGGTATAGACCATACATAAGTTGTATTGTCCCTCCCCTATTAGGTTTCCAAATTTAGAACTCTCACTAAAGAATTTATAGTTCTGGATCATCTTTTTTCACTACCATGAACATCTAAATCATTCATGAATTTTCCTATATAAATAAATTTCCATAGTTATAGTATGTTATCAAAAAATGATATGATTGGATGAATTTTTTTAACTTCCACCTATTTTCAATTCCATTTGTCACTAGCTACCTTAGTAAGAGTTACAATAGCCTCCCCAATTATAAGCACCTGTGATGGAAGAAATGAAATTGAGGGTAGTGATGCAATTGGAGACAATTGACACAAATGTATACTTTGAGTAGAGGTAGAAGCTTCTACTGTTGTTTTGATGTTCTATCTATTGGAGAAGTGGATGGAGGAAAAGTAATCAAAATACTTATCTACAAATAATCCATTGTATTTTTAAGGACATCTAGGAGGTGATGATGATTGATATTTTTCCTCATGTGGATCCTTAAGAATCAAAATACATTTTAGTTTATCCAATACTTCATCCATTCTAGCTAGGTTCATATGATAATAGTCATATGTTGAAGGGGAGTCCACATATGAGTTAGGATATATGTAGCTTAGGGTTTACCAATTTTTTACCACCCTTCCTTGAAGATCATGTCTTTTGAAAGGACACACTTCAAGGTTATCATATGGCCCGTGTTATCTATAAAATTTTTGTAATGCATGATAAGTTATAAATTTGATTATTACCACTAAAAGGGGAAGATACATATAAGGTATATGTGAAATATTTTTACACCAACCTCCAATGCCTTTCTCAAATTTTCAAGTTATTTCTATTCTAAAAATATTTTCAGGAACCTTTCATAGAAATTTTAATGGGTTTGTTAAACATGCTTCAATATTAATAATGGCATAATATTTGTAATACAACTATGATCAAATGTGTCTAATTAATTCTTCTACAACTGAGAGAAATTTAGAACTTTTGACTCCATGAATGGATGAATAGGTAGTGGGGTAAAATTCTTCATAAATATCTCTAATTGTAAAATCATGATTAAGATTATATAATATTGAAAATATAACATGCACCAGGAAGGTGGGGGTGGGTAGCTTGTTAGAGAAAGGAGCATTGATCGTGACAGAATCACACAATAGGTCCACCAAGTAATATAACAAGTTAAACTTCCTCCATTTACTGTATGATCCCAACACACCTTAAAATTGAATTCTAATGGTTCTAAAAAATATTGTTTTTTATCTTTAAGGATCATCCCTAATAAAATAACGCATGACTAATTAGCATGGTCATCCTTATCTGCTCTATATAATCTATTCAATAATATCATGGTCACACTAACCCTTGTTCTAAATAATGCAATCTATAACAATAATATATTTTTATATTTTATTCTTTTGTGATCTATTTCTCAATATTTTAAATCTTTAAAAAAATTCCCCTCCTATATTTACTTTTTAAAAATATCATAATTGTGAGAATAAGGAGGTTCCATTTTATATATATTATTAAAGGTTTCACTATGTGTTAGGGATATAAATGATTGGGTTTCCTTAGAGATAATTTTCCCATATTGAAGAGTACATTGATAGAAAATAATTCTCTACATGGGAAAACCTCTTGTTTAGAAGTGATTTTGTTGAGCCCATAGTCCCATATTCATTAGAAATCCTGATAATAGATTTGATCCTATTCCAAGAGATCCTTCCCTCTATAAACTAAATCAAAATATTTAATCTACTAGAATATCACTGTTGAGCATGGAAAATGAATAAGTACCTAAGAAAAAAGGTTAGTGAGTGCAAGAGGAATTACATAAGAAAGGTGCATGAGCATGCGCGCGTGAGGAGAAAAAGTTTTGCGCGCTAATTTTGGACAAGAATGCGCACAGGAGGAAGAATGGACAGATCGAACACTTAGCTAGTTTTGGAACGAAAAGATAAATATAGACTTGGAGTAGCGGACAAGTAAGGTTTTGAAGATAAGATTCAAATAAGAAGACTTGAAGATAAACCCAATTCTAGTTTGGGACAATAGTCCCATCCAGATTGGAAAACTCCCCTAGTTACTGGTGTATAATGTGAAGCTACCTAATAGGATCTGAACTAGAAGTCTAACTAAATAGGATATATTATTACAGCTATATAGCATGCATTTAGTCGATCATACGGTATAGTGGCACAAGGCTATTCTTACCAATTATTAAAGCCTATTTTGAGGATGCATAGGAGGTGGCTTCCTATGGGCGTAGCATGTTAGAATCCCCACCCCTATACGTATGTAAAAGCATGCAATATTCTTCCTATAATAATATATCTTATTTAGTTAACTTCTAGTTCAGATCCTATTATTAGCTCCACATTATACATGTCACTTTATATTCCTCTACATGAGATCTTCTCCCAAAATAGAATTTACTTGATCTTCAAGTCTTCTTATTTGAATCTTATCTTCAAAACCTTACTTGTGTACTCAAAATCCTATCATTTATCTTTTTGTATGAAGTTTGCACGCATCTGATCCATTCTTCCTAAATAATAGATCTGAACTAGAAGTATTATGATGTATTCAGAAAATATTGCCTCCTTTTAGTGATGAATCAATACAGTGGATCATTGTAGCCTATTTTGATGGATACATAGGTTTTATTGATTTGTCATTTTCATGGAATACATTGTTGTAGTAGAGTTATGTTGTTGGTTTATGAGAGTGCATGACTTATGGTGACATTGCTATGTATGCATTCAACTTTATGTTTTACAGTGTTAATATAATGGATCTTGTGTGAATTGATTTTGGTTGTTTGAATATACACTTGTTAACATGGATCTAGCATGAGTATCGTCTAATCTATGATTCTTGTTTAAGAGTTATACTTGCATATGGTAGGTTGGTGAAGATCTAGATCTAGTTTTTGTTATGTCTTTATTCTATGGATATTATGGGATCTGAATATACAAAAGTATGATCATGCTAACTCCTTGAACAAGATGTCCATAAAAGAGGGAACCTGGTACATATTGCACTTTGGGTGAGCACTCAGGTTTTTCCTGGGTGATGTGCCAATGCACCTTGGGTTGTTGGTGAAATCATAAGATTATTTTGGTTCTATTTTTGGGACCTCTTTTTCAGTTGTTTTCCCATGTTGCATGATGAAGATGTACCGTTGACTTTGGCCAGTATTGAGGATTGGTTAGAAGATTTAGAGGAAGAGTTTGCTCATAGATTTAACACTAGGACCTAATTTTGATGCACACGAGTGGGTTGAACATAACATATATATCATGAACTCTATGAGACATTTTTTTTTGTTTTCCTATAGATTTATATGAGTGGCTGGTAGCATATGCATCGCAATAAATTGGAGGTATAGATCTATTTTTTGGACATAGAAGAATTACCAAAATTTGCATGATGCTGATCTAACTTGGACATGCATTGTAGATCATTGGTGGAGTGGTGCTTTTTGAATAGTTACATTTTGGAGTACCTTGTTTCTACTTATTCCTTGTCCAGAGGTTGCTGAGTTTATAGTTCTTAAACAAACCCAGAGGATCTTATTTGCACATGGTATCCCTTTAGTGATTAAGATCTTGATGGTAACTTTGGATTTGGAAGAGTGACCTATGGCTAGATAAATCTCCACGTGCAAGGGGGTAGGAATAGGTGTGGTGAAATATGGTAGAATTATGACAGAAAAGGCAGAGAGAAGAAAGGTGACAACTTAAGTTTAATGAAGTGCACGCGAGAGGGATTTAGGAGAAGCACAACAGTTGCAGGAATGAATGGAGTTGTGGAGAGAGATGGCTTGCACAAAGGATTTAAGGCTCACGTAGAAGACATGGAGCCAGAGCATCCAGGAACTCCCCCATTTAGGAAAGCATGGAAAGAGATCCCTTTCTTTAGATGAGAGTGTGTCAGAGGATGAGAGAATCAATGGACCATAGGCACACATCTGATCCCACCTGGCGACCTTGCCCTTACACTTGGTTTTCCAGTTTCTACTATGAAATAGTTATTGAGCAATAGCTAATGTGGGTAGTGATACCAGTAATAGGCAGTTAGATTTACCATTTTCCTTTTAATTAGAAGTAGCATCAAACAATGGTCATCTATGGCATGGCAGGAGACAACATCTTTATTATTTAGAGGTCAATTAGAGGAATATTTTTGGCACATCATCAAGACAGAATAGGTGGGCACGCAGAATGTTGGTATTATGTCTAAAAGTAGTAAATATTCATAGACTTATGGGATTTCAATTTAGTACAACTATTGGAACACATAGGTAGTACATCCTCTGGTCTAGTTCATGCTACAGGAGGAGGATCAAGAGGATCTAGAGTGGGATATAGGGATCTGGTGGTTCTGGAGGTGAAGGGAATACATGGAGGTAATACAAGGTTCTAGATCTGGTGGGTGGTCCGCACCAACCCAACAACAAGTCTATTATGAGATGTCTCTTCATCTACTAAGTATAGAGGAACCATTATTGAAGATGAACAGTGAGCATGTACATATGTGTGAGATACTATGGCGATGAAAGGGATTACAACTGCTGAGCATAAGGAAAGTCAGTTTGCTACTACTTTGAAAGGGTGCATGCATAGTTGGTACAGGAAGTATGATCCAAACAAGAACTTGTGTAGATAAATGCACTGACGTGATGCTTTCTTAGTAGAGTTTCATATACCTGAGTTTGAGCAGAAAAGCATTAGCGCACTGAAAGATATTAAGTAGGGCATGGCTGAGATTGTAATGGAGTATGATGCATGCTTTTAAAACTTTTCTATCAAAATTATCTTATGATATTCACCCTAGCCAGCATGCATAGTGGTTTTTAGTGGTTTGATCACACATTTCAGAAGGGCACTTTATCATAAGACATTTACAGATCCGTGTGAGGCTTTGGAGGTAGTTGTACACGCTGAGGTAGTTTGAAGTGTGGAAATTAGAGTTATCCATTTTAAGAGGTGCAAATTACATCTATGATGAAAACAGATGGAGAAAATTTTCCTAATTCGGCTCATGAGACTGAAGTGGAATTTGGTGCACAGATTGTGAAGTAGAAGGTCACACAAAGGATAGTTTTTCTTGTAGATCAGTGTGAATGTTGCTATTGGATTGTGAAATATGTCATTTGGATCATGATTCAAGTAGGTGCCCCCTGTTATAGCACGATCCAGGAAGAACGTGTCTTGTTATTGTAATATTTGTAAGGTCTACCACTCATGATACAAATAATTGCAGATTGATTGATCATATTCATGATGCCCATTGATATTGGTGTACATTAGACCAGTGTTGCAAATAATTCTAAGGAACAAGGTGAACATCATAATCATTAATAATTACATATGAAAGGAAATTATAATGGAGGTGGTAGAGGTAGAGGTTATCTGTGGAGGATATAAAGGATCATGGTACGGCAGTGGTGGAAGAAGTGAGTTTCCCTTGTGGAACTTGTTTTACATGTGGATCCCTTGATCATTATAGGCGTGAATGCCCTCAGAAAATTATTTTCTCATTTGGTGAGGGAAAGAATCACAAGTTTGAAGAATTCCTGGATTTGTATGAGCACCTGAGCAAGAAGCATAAGCAAGAATGACAAGGGTACGAGAATGGTTAGAGTACATCACGTGATTGGAAGATCAGTGGATACCAAAGATAGTGTATGATTCTGAGATGTTTCCTGTATTGAGTCACTACACACATTGAGGTTGTGCGTGTGCAGGTAAGTTCTGAAGCAGAAGCTTGTTATTTACAAAACTAGAAGGTTATTGCATGCAAATATCCAAATCCTACCCATCAGAAGGAAGTTTATCAGGAAACTATGGAGGTTATTAGAAACTTGCAGGGTGAGATACAATTCTTAAAAGAGCAATCGTGGAAGATAGAGTAGGAAAAGGAAATTAGCTCCCTCAGAAAGATGTTGATGACTTAAAGGAGGTTTGTAAGATGTTGTACAAGGAGAACATCATTCCTTTATTAGGGGAATGGTTAAGGGAGAAGATACTGCACCATTGGAGTTGAGCACGAGAGACAAATTTCATGCAAACTTACCTCCTCATAGTCTTGAATATGATAAAGAGATCACTTTGAATGTAGTTTTGATGGATGGTTGTTGAGTAACATATTGATTGATACAGATGCAGAAGTAATGTACTCACCTTGGATGTGGAATCAGATGGGGAGGCCACCATTACAGCCATCTTCAAATGTGTTGTATATGGGAAACAAGGACTAAAGCCACGCCCATTGGAGGATTGAAGGATGGTACTATTACTATACAAGGGGCCAAGTTTACTGGGGATTTTGAGGTCTTGGTACTTGCTAAAGGTAGAAATTTTTCTAGCGTTGCTTGGGCGCCCTTGGTGTTATGCAAATAATGCTGATTTGCACTTCAATAAAGGTTAAATAAGTTTTGAGAAAAAGTAGGAGTGCGTGATTATTCCTTTAATAGATGGGAAATTTGCACCTTATGTTGAACTTTTAGCGAAGAGGATCTTAAAGATTTTACGTGCGCCCCATAGTAGAGATCTTGAAGTCTTGAGCCATGAAGGAAGGTGTTATTCAATGGGATGATGCATAGTATATAAGTGATACAACCATTATTCTTATGAAAACTATGGCACATATGACTATGAAAAGGTTGGGCGTGAGATGAAGAATAAGCCTTACATAAAAGGTTGTGCGTGGTTATTTAGGTCATAACTTAGGTACCTTGGTGCAGTGAAGGAAACCCTAACCAGGCGTACCATAGAATTGTCGACACTAAAATTTTCCTCCGTAATTTCTATTTCATTAATGTATGTATTAGGAATAGGATGTTGTTAAGTGTAATTAGTAGTAGCGTCTGATAGAAGATAACGGCACCGTCAGTACGGTGCCGCCAATAATGTGGAGTACGGTAACAGTCAAAGTACAATAGGAATGTTGTAAAAAGTAAATATTTGTCGTAAGTGGTCCGGTAATGTTAAAATGTCAAAGTTTGGGTAATTAGAGAAGTAGGGTCTACATGATTAGGAATTAGAAATATTATATTGGTAATAAGGACAAGGAGTGAGGTCATAAATATTTTGTGTATTTTATTTGTAAAAAGTCTAAAAATGTGGAACCCATGTAAAATGATAAGGTTTATCTTATCTTAAAAGATAAGCTTACATGTACAGATAAGAGTTAAGGTATGGAATATGATTCGTCAGAGTGGATTTCTTATCCTATCTTAGAGATAAGATGGATAAGCCTGGAAGTTCTATAAATAGAGAGGCCACCCCCCTCATTTAGCATAGAAAGAAGTAGTGAGAAATATTGTAGGAAGTGTGCGAAGGAAGCCATCAGTTTAAAGGTGTGTTGAAGAAGCCATTAAGAGGTGTAATTGTAAAGTTTCTCCCATAGTATTGGTGAAGGCAAGTGAAGTCAATAACACTTGAAGTACCTCATGGGTGAGATTGTAACAATTTCATGTTAATATTATAATTTACTTTGATATTTCAGATTTGTCATCATTCTGTCTTATCATAGTCGATGGTATTCTTGTGTTATGTTGTTGTTTTGTTTCCAGATTACATCCACCAAACTAAAGGTTGTGCATTAGTAAATAATCATAGCACGAGGAGTTCCCGGTGAAGAATTATCATAGTGCCGGATTGGTGATGACATTTTGGTTCCGTTGCCGGGACCATTCCTCGTTGGTGGATTTTCTGGAGAGATATTCCCACTTAGTCAAAAATCAATTGGAGGGTAACCTTGTTTTTACTGTGCATAGTAGTTACCATGGTAAAGTCATTTTTGCCGTGAATAGTAGTTACCATGGTCAAAATAGTATTTACAAAGTCACTTTTTGCTGGGAATAGTATTTACCACAGTAAAGTCACTTTTTACCGTGAATAGTATTTACCGCAGTAACTTCACTTTTTACCGTGAATAGTGTTTACCACAGTAAAGTCAGTTTTTACCGCAGTAAGTCAAGTTTTACCATAGTTTACCGTGGTCATTTCTATTTTACTGTAGAAAGGTGTAAAGTCACTTTCTAGTATAGTGATTCCAATTATTTGTGCACATAAGTCTTGTTGATTGTACTTGTGGGTTGGTATTTCACGGTGGTTACTTTTGAAAATGGGAAAGATTCCTGTTTTTTCAGCTCAATCTAATGAAGATGCTTCTTCTTTCATTCAAGAGTTTAAAACGATCTTGTATTTGTAATGGCCTTATAAGAAGGGAACAATGGACTGAATTTTTTCCTACCTTTTTGGATGGTTCAGCACTTAGGTGGTTTGAAACACTAGGTGATAATGTGAAAAATTCATGGGATTTATTAACTGAAAGTTTTCTTGAAGAATTTGGTGAACAACAGAAATATGCAGATCTCATGATCGAGATCACAAAGCTATCCCAAGGAGAGAAGGAGAAGATAAGGGATTATCATGCTCGTGTTCTAGAGCTAAGGAGGAAGCTCGATGCCCAGATCCGGAAGGAAGGATTAGCGGATGGGTTGATGAATGGTGTGGATAATCTCCTCTGTAAGAACTTCATTCTTGGGATGAAGCCAGAGATCAGACAACGAGTGAAGTATGACCGCCCAGCTACCATTGAACAAGCAAAGGAGATTGCAAGAAGGCAAGAAGAAAGCATGGAAGAGGAGCCCAAAGAAATTGTTGCTAAAGTAGAGCCTACACCAGCACCTTTGGTCCAGAATCCACAACCACTCCCGGTGAGCACAAATATTTCTCCTAGTACATCTACTGAGTATGAAGATTTTCTCAAAAAGATGGGTCAGTTAACTATTAATCTTCTTCAAGGAAAGGAATTTAGTTCTCAGGGAGGAGATAGAGGTCCAAAAAGAAATATTTCTGAAGTTGTATGTTATGGTTGTTATAAAAAGGGTCATTATAAGTATAATTGTCCAGATAGAGCTTCTACATCTGGTAAAGGAGATAATGATAAAGGAAAAGCACCTGTGAATTCTTTTGATGTAGTAGATAAGAGCAGAAATAATGAAGTAGATGTGTTTGTAACAAAAAGAAAGAAAGAAAAAGATAATCAAGATGGAAATGATCCTAAGAAGATGAAAGAAGAAACTAGTAAGAAACATAGGAGAAGAAAGTTGGGTGTGCAGGATTTTCTGATTTCACAGGGGCAAGGACCATACTCCATCTTGGAAGATCTGTCCAAAAGGCCTGCAAATATTACATATGGTCAACTCTTGGCTATGTCTTCTGAGAAGAGGCGGGAGTTGCGAAGTGGACTCAATGCTCGACGAAGGAAGGAGGTTGAGGTCCCTGTTTTGGAGGCAGAGGCGGATCCCTATGCTCCACAAGCTGAGGTATTATGTAATGGTATTTCAATTCATGATGTCTTAGTTGATGGAGGTGCTGCAGTTAATGTAATGACCGAGTCTGTAATGAATATGTTGGGTTTAAAAATTGATCGCCCTTCAACACTTATGTTAAGGTCATTAAATAAGGGAAAAACTAAACCAGAAGGTGTAGTTTCAAATGTGGCAATATCTGTTATGGGTGTTGTATGTGTGGTAGACTTTCAGGTGATGAAAAATGGTACTGTTGCGTACCCAATGCTGCTGGGAAGACCATGGCTAAGGAGAGTTCATGCAAGAAACTACTGGAATGAAGGTTTCATGACACTTGGACGTGGTAGAGAGAGGGTGAAGATAAACGTGATCCCTCGACATCATAAAGCAGAACCTGTGGATTCAAGTGATGAAACTGATGATTGGACATCCTCTGATTACTCTAGTACCAGTGAAGTGGACACTGAAGATGAAGAAAGTGAGGTTGATGTTTCAGTCATGGATATCCTTCCAGTCACACCAACTCATGACCCCATAAAATTATCTGAAGAAGAAGTTGATGATCGTCTCCAACAAATAAAGATTGGTGATGCTGTGATGGAGAGTGAGAAGGAATCCTACCTCCAGCTCTTTCGAAGGTACATACACCTATTCACTTTTGATTACAAGGAACTCCGTCAAGTAAGTTGGGTAGAACATTCTATTGAGCTGGTAGATGGTGCTAAGCCCATAAAGCAAATGCCATATAGAATGAATCCTAATTTTTCCAAGACTGTAAAAGAAGAAATAGATAAGTTGCTTGATGCAGGATTCATATTTGCTGTGGAGAATTCAGAATGGGTTTCTCCCATTGTGATCTCAATAAAAAAGAATGGGAAGCTACGCATTTGTGTTGATTATAGGAAGCTCAATAAGGCAACAAAGAAGGATCATTACCCTCTTCCATTTTCAGATCAGATCTTGGATGAAGTAGCTGGCCAGGAGTGCTATAGTTTTGCTGATGGATATAGCGGCTACAACCAAGTTCGTATAGCAGAGAAAGATCAGCTGAAGACCACGTTCACCACTCCTTGGGGAACGTTTGCTTATAGAGTTATGCCTTTTGGGTTGTGTAATGCTCCAGCAACATTCCAGCGTTTGATGAATAGGGTGTTCGAACCCTACATTGGGACCTTCATCAGAGTATTTCTGGATGATTTTTGCATCTATGGGAGCAAGTTGGACCACCTGCACTAGATGGAGACAACATTTCAAAGGTTAGATGAAGCACAAGCCTCACTAAACCCTACAAAGTGTGTCTTTGGATGTTCTAAAGGTGTTTTGTTAGGGCATGTTGTATCCAGAGATGGTATTGGTACTGATCCTGATAAAGTTTCAAAAATCAAAGATTTACCATTTCCTATGAATAGAAGTAAGTTGAGATCATTTTTAGGCCATGTGGGTTACTATAGAAGGTTCATCAAGAATTTCTCAAAGATTGCACAGCCACTAACCCAGTTCTTGAAGAAGGATGTTACTTATGAACCAGGAAATAAGGCGCATGAAGCTTTTGGACAACTGAAGGAAGCCCTGGTGTCTTCACCTGTTTTAAAGAATCCAGATTGGAGCAAGCCATTCATTGTGTACACTGATGCCTCAGATGCAGCACTAGGAAGTACTTTGAGCCAAAAGGATGAAAATGGGAATGAACATCCAATTTACTTTGGGAGCAGACAAATGAGCAGTGCTGAGGTAAATTATACTGTAACTGAAAAAGAGGCTCTAGCTATCATTTTTGCTGTAAAGAAGTTTAGAAATTACTTGCTAGGGCAGAAATTTATAGTTGTAACAGATCATCAGGCTCTAAAATATATTGTAAATAAGCCTAACCCATCAGGGAGGATAGCAAGATGGATAATTTTGCTACAAGAATTTGAATTTGATATTATAGATAGGCCAGGAAAGAAGCATGTCAATGCAGATGCACTCTCTCGAGCCTATGATGGTTTAGGATCATCTTGTGATGATGATGATTTCCCCGATGCAGCATTGTTATCCCTTGACACAATCCCTAGTGAATACATAGATATTTGGAATTATCT
Organism: Taxus chinensis; assembly: GCA_019776745.2. Taxonomy (NCBI): domain Eukaryota; kingdom Viridiplantae; phylum Streptophyta; class Pinopsida; order Cupressales; family Taxaceae; genus Taxus; species Taxus chinensis. Next base: position 190,180,194 of record CM034157.1, on the reverse strand, counting down.
GAATGAATTCAAGTTTCCTGATGGTGCCAATGCAAAGACTAAGAGAAAGATTACTCAAGCCAGTCGTCCATATTCTATTCTGCATGGAGTATTATTTCGAATAGGACCTGATGGACAGTACAAGAGGGCAGTTGGACGTGATCAAGGGAAGGAACTGCTAGAAGAATTCCACAATGGTACATGTGGAGGGCACTTCTCTGGACAACTTACAGCAAGAAGGATCTTGGATGCAGGTTATCACTGGCCCACTCTTTTTAAAGATTGTTATAATTATTGTAAGACATGTGATATTTGTCAAACACATGGTAACCGTAAGACTTCATCAGCTCCATTATGTCCTATTCTTCCACTTGGTCCCTTTGAAAAGTGGGGAATAGACATTGTAGGTCCACTTCCAACTACCTCACGCCAAAATAAGTATATTGTAGTTGCCACAGATTATTTAACCAAGTGGGTTGAAGCTAGGCCATTGAAAACAACTTCCATGGATGAAGTGGCAAGGTTCATATATGAACGCATTGTCACCAGATTTGGTTGTCCATTAGAAATTGTAACAGATCAAGGAAGCCACTTCATTAATGAGGTGGTAGAAGCCCTAGTCAATAAGTTTTCTATTAAGCACAGGAAGGCAACAACATACAAGCCAAGCACAAATGGACAGGTGGAACGAACAAATTTTGTGTTGTGTCAAATTCTAGCAAAAGATGCAGCCTTGCAGGTACATAAATGGGATAAAAGGATTCATGCAGCATTGTGGGCATATAGGGCAACATCAAAGTCAGCAACAGGATACTCCCCATTTCAGTTGGCTTATGGCATTGATCCAGTTCTTCCTATTGAGTTTGATATTCCCACTGTGAGAGTTATGAAAAATGAAAGGATGGATGAAAGTGATTCAGTAAAAGAAAGGTTGGTACATCTTCATTTGCTAGAGGAAATGAGGGAAATAGCAAAGGATACAAGCTATAAGAAGAAAATGAAGCAGAAGGAATACTTTGATCAAAAGATCCGGTTGGTCTCCATTTCATGTGAATGACTTGGTTCTAGTATATGATTCCAGATACAAAAAAAGAAGACAGAGAAAATTTCTTCCAAAATGGATGGGGCCCTACAAAATAGCAGCTGTGCATGAAAATGGTACGTACCGACTGGAGGAATTGGATGGCACTCCCATTACGAAATGGGTCAACCATGACAAGTTGAAGATTTTCCAAGCACCAGAATAGTCTACTCCGAGGACGGAGTAGAAGCTAGGAAGGGGGAAGATGTCGACACTAAAATTTTCCTCCGTAATTTCTATTTCATTAATGTATGTATTAGGAATAGGATGTTGTTAAGTATAATTAGTAGTAGCGTCTGATAGAAGATAACGGCGCCATCAGTACGGTGCCGCCAATAATGTAGAGTACGGTAACAGTCAAAGTACAATAGGAATGTTGTAAAAAGTAAATATTTGTCGTAAGTGGTCCGGTAATGTTAAAATGTCAAAGTTGGGGTAAGTAGAGAAGTAGGGTCTACATGATTAGGAATTAGAAATATTATATTGGTAATAAGGACAAGGAGTGAGGTCATAAATATTTTGTGTATTTTATTTGTAAAAAGTCTAAAAATGTGGAACCCATGTGAAATGATAAGGTTTATCTTATCTTAAAAGATAAGCTTACATGTACAGATAAGAGTTAAGGTATGGAATATGATTCGTCAGAGTGGATTTCTTATCCTATCTTAGAGATAAGATGAATAAGCCTGAAGTTCTATAAATAGAGAGGCCACCCCCCTCATTTAGCATAGAAGGAATTAGTGAGAAATATTGTATGAGTAGTGTGTAAAGGAAGCCATCAGTTTAAAGGTGTGTTGAAGAAGCCATTAAGAGGTGTAATTGTAAAGTTTCTCCCATAGTATTGGTGGAAGGCAAGTGAAGTCAATAACACTTGAAGTACCTCATGGGTGAGATTGTAACAATTTCATGTTAATATTATAATTTACTTTGATATTTCAGATTTGTCATCATTCTGTCTTATCATAGTCGATGGTATTCTTGTGTTATGTTTGTTGTTGTGTTTCCAGATTACATCCACCAAACTAAAGGCTGTGCATTAGTAAATAATCATAGCACGAGGAGTTCCCGGTGAAGAATTATCATAGTGCCGGATTGGTGATGACAGATACAGGTGAATCACCATCTAGGTCATTGTTGTGACAACCTGACAACATGGGACTTATGAAATGGTTGGGCACGAGCTGAAGAAGTGCAAATCACACTTGCATCATAGGCCACACATGTATTAGGAAGTTTGGCTTCGAGGGTATTAGGTACCAAGGTACACTGGTGAAGGAGAATCCTGAAGTATTTCTACTGTGCTATGAAAGACCCAGCTGGGAAATCAAGTGCAAAGAAGGAATATGTTAGTGTATACATTACATGGGACAACAACATACTGGTGGATGGTACACATAGATGGTATTTTAGAGTGGTGAGAAGTGAGAATCACCTTCTCTGCTAGATTTCTTTGGAAAAATGCACCAACCAAAACATGTGAATTCCATGGGAAGGGTTATGCTTTGCATCACATTTAGCAATGTGAGAGACTCTGGATAGAGGGGAAGGATTCCTTATCACCTTCACTATGGGTGCACAAGTTCTACTTCACCTTGCAAAGTTATGCGCGTGCATAGTATGTTTATGAAAAATTGAATAGACACGCAAGGAATTGGCAAGAATCGACTGCAAGTATGATTCAAACCTTTGACTATTTTTCCACTAAATGTCTAGAGAATGAGACATTAGGTTATTAAATTCTTGACTATGAGAGATAGTGCAAAGGCTAAGGAACTTATTCAAGATTCACTAGGTGAGTCAGATCTGGAGGTATGTTTTGAAGAAGAAGAGACATATGAAGAACAACTTGGGAGCGCCTAGCTAGAAAAATAAAAAGGGAAGATGGTTTACATGATTGCTAATGAACAAGTGGAGAATATCGATGTTGATCATAATGTGGGTACGTGTGAGTGCTTAGACAGTGTAGATGAGAAGGCACACATGTATCATGAGCCTATGAAAATGAAGAAGGTTAACATTGGGATAGGTGTTGAACCTAAGGAGGCCATCATTGATGATTACTAGTTTGAATCATATGTTGTAAAGATAATTGAGTTGTTACATGACTTCCATGACTTATTTCCAAGAGGATATCATGAGTTGAAAGGAGTGCATCACTCATTAGGTGAGATAAGGATCAAGCTGAAGGAAGGTGTGTGCCTGGATAGGAAGAGGACTTACAGAATGAATCCTAATTTGTGTGTCAAGGTAAAGGAAGAGATTGATAAGATTTTGACATTTGGGATCATTTAGCCCATTGAGGAGTCAAAGTGGGTTAGCCATATGGTGATAAGTATAAAGAAAGGATGGAAGGATAAGGATTTGTGTGGATTATAGGGAGTTAAATGTTGCATGTGTGATTGATCCCTTTCCCACCACCATTTACTGAAGAAATTTTGGAAGGCCTTGCAGGGAATGAGATCTACTCCCTCATTAATGGATTTTCTAGATATCATCAGGTGAGGATAGCTAAAGAGGATAAAGAGAAGACAACTTTCATCACTGAGTGGGGAAGTTTTTCATACACAGTTATGCCTTTTGGATTGAAGAATGCACGTACAGTATTTTCGTGCATCATTGTGCAATCAGTCCAGGACTTTATTCATAAGTTCTTGTAGGTTTATTTGGATGATTGGACAGTTTATGGGCTAGTGAAAGATCATTGTGATAACTTGAGGCTTTTATTTGAGAGATGTCGATAGTTTAGCATTTCTTTGAACATTAAGAAGTGTGTATTTGCTACACCCATTGGGAATTTGTTGGGACATATTATCTGTAAGGAAGGTTTGTTAGTAGATCCTACTAAGGTTGTTGTTATCTTGGCTTTATAGGAACCTACTAACTAGAATGAGGTGCATGGATTCTTGGGGTAAAAACGATATTATAGGAAGTTTATCAAAGGTTATGCCAAGATTGTTACACCCTTAGAAGAATTATTGAAGAGTAAAGGCAAGTTCCATTGGGGTGAAGTGCAATAGTGTGTGTTTGAAACATTGAAGGAAAGGCTTACTAAAACGCCTATTCGGTGTTTTCCTTCATGGACCAAACCTTTTCGTGTTCATGTGAATGCCTCTAGCATGGCATTGGTGTAGTATTAGCCAACCTAGATAAGGTATTGTTGATCATCCTATTTGTTTTGCACGTAGGAAGTTAACCCCAACTGAACAAAATTATAAAAATATAGAGCGTGAGGCCTTGTCCATGATCTACAAACTGCATAAGTTTAGACAGTACTTACTGGCTACCCTATTTATATTCTATACAAATCACATGGAACTTAAGTACTTGGTGAACAAGCCCATTTTACAAGGGCACATATGTCATTGGATTCTATTGTTTCATAAATTTGACTTTATAATGGTGGTTAAGCCAGGGAAGAGTAATTCTAGACCAGATCATTTATCAAGGATTAACTCAGGTGAGGATGTGTAGATCCTTAAGGATATAATTCCATATTCCAAACTATTCATATTGAACTGTGTGCCCTCTAACTTAGAAGATATTGTTGTATTTTTAATGAACTAGTGTATGGCACTAAAGGGATGAAGGCTTTAGAGAAGAAACAAATTTCTGTACATGTTGCACCTTACATGTTGATTAATGGAGACTTAGAAAAACTAGGCCAAAACAAATTTTTGTGCCGGTGTGTACTTGAGCATGAGCGCCATGCTATTATGGAGGAAGCTCATGGTGAGATTGCATATGGACATTATGCAGGAGATGCCACCACCGTGCAAGATTTTATTGGCTGGTTATGGTGGGAAACATTGTATAAGGATTGTAAAGAATATTGTAAGGCATGTGACCATTGTCAGCACCTTAGAAAACCTAAGGGTATAGAGATGAAATGCCTTTGAGGCCTATTGCTAGTGTAGAACCTTTTGAAAAGTGGGCAATTGACTTTGTGGGTCCTATTTCCCCACCCGCGCCAGGACTAGATCACGCTACATTATAACTTGTACATATTATCTTACAAGGTGGGTAGAAGCGATGCCTACAAAGGATTACACAACAACTACAACAACAAGGTTTCTATGGGAGAACATTATCAGTGGGTATGGATGCCCATTGAGTTTGAAAAGTGATAGGGGTACTCATTTTCTTAATGAGACTATCAAGATATTATTGGCATAATTTATGGTGGCACATCATAAAACAACACCCTATCACCCATACGAAAATGGAACTGTTGAATATTTCAACAAGGTATTGAGCCACACATTGACTAAGATTTGTGATGTTGGAAGGAAAGACTGGGATGATAAAGTCTTTGTTGTACTTTGGGCATACATGACAACTTATAAAAGATTGAACAAAGCCACACCATTTCAGTTGGTGTTTGGCACAGAGGAAGTTCTACCATGGAATTTATGTTACCTTCTTTGTACGTATATTACACGTGCTGGAGGTTTGGCTGATGAGAAAGCACTTGAAGAGTGCATGGATAAACTGATGCAGTGGGATGAAAGGCATGCTATAGCATGATGGAGTCAGAAGACAGAAAAGGCTAGGAAAAAGGCATGGCATGATAGGCATATCAAGGATAAAAATATTGAAGTTGGACAAATGGTTCTTCTATATGATTCAAAGTTTTTGCGCCATCCTAGGAAAGTTGAAGTGCATTGGTTGGGATCCATATGTTCAGTTGTGACTTATATACTTGATTCAGGCACACTTTCCAGTTAGAGGCACTTGATGGGACATGGTTTCTTGGTTACTTCAATGGGAGTAGGCTGAAGCCCTACTATAAATAAGTCTTCTTGGTGTTTGTAATAAGGCAGTATTTCCAGTTAGATTAGATTTCCTTAATGCATTTTATTTATATGTGTTTCCTTTCATCGTTGTTATGCTTTGTCAATTTAGTTCAATGTTTTGTGTAATAAGTGTGTTTGCGCACTGGGAGAGATTACTATCTTATTAAATTCATGCACAAAGGACCACACATACCTTCGATGTGGGGTAGGTCAAAGGAATAAAAAGGAAATCAGAGCGCGTGATAGGAGTCCTAAGTACCAGAGGGGCACACATAGTGGTGGAGATAATGGTTGTTGGAAAATGATAAGGTGTCATAAGGAATATTATGATAATAAGGATCGTGACAAAGGAAAAGTCTGCATAAATGAATCAACGTGTAGAGAAACATGAGGTAGGCAACGGTAGGGAGAATTACTTGGAATATGATGTTGTGGTTGATGTACTTCAGCGCATGAGCTTGCATCATGTAAGGAGGTCTGCAGATGGTAGTTTTTGTGCTAGAAGATTGTAGAGGTTATCTATTTTTGACTAGGAAGGAAACAAGCATTGAAAAAGTAGAAGGAAATGATGAATTTATTGCTAAGTATGGTGGTAGGTGGATTGCAATTAATGCGGTAAAAATTTTCAAAATCTATAAATAAGGGGTCATGAAATCATTTTTACCTTGTGAAAATTTGTGAACAATCTTGTGCAAACTAAGGCATCCTTGAGAGTATTAGCAAAAGATCAATTGTGAATGTAAAGGTTTGACAATCAGATTGCAAAGAAGAAAACGACTGCATGCAGAGTGAGTTTGTGAAAGAAATTCTTTGGGTTTAAACAATGTTGTATGAAGAAAGGAAGGTTTTCTGGTTATGGTTTTGAAAACTAGGGCACACTGGGAGTTAGAAGGAATTTTCATATAATTAGAGTTTTATTAATTTTTGAGGCATCGAGGAAATAGAAGCACAAGGTAAAACTAACAAGTACCTGATCAAGAATGGCACCAAGGAGGGTAGTAACTGTTTTAACCAAGAAAAGGGGTAAAGGAAAGGAAAAACCAAGTGCGGAAGGAAATTTCAATGAGGAGTGGTATTCAGAGATGCAATACCCAAATGGGGTATTGATGGGGATGGAGTGGGTGTCCATATTTGTAAGGAAAATGGTTATAAGTGATTATAACCATTGAACCGATCAGATTGAGAATTTTCATGACTTTGGAATGGGTTCAACCTATAGGAAAGAGAATTTGATTGAAATAAACCAGTGTATGATGCACAGGGTGTAGAAGGGTTTGTTAGAGAAGGCCAAATTATTACAACTTATGAACTACCATTTTTTAAAATCCTAAGATATTGTACTAGTGGCTATGTCAAGTACATGAAGATTATTTTTACTTCAAAAGAGAATGCACATAACCCATAATTAATCTCAAAGTTCACTGTACTCATCTGTAAAGGGAGTCAAGATGATGACTTGGGTGATAATGAGGATTTAAAGAAACAGTTAAGGAAACTATGGAGTAGAAGAAAGGCGTTGGTGTGCCTTTGACTATATCAAATATCAATAATCCAAAAGATGAAATATGGTGCAGCATCTTGCTTACCAAATTGAGTTGGAAGGAAAGGTGGACACAATATAATAAGAGGTGGTTGAATGTATGCAGGAATATAGCTGAGAGGACCATATATAACATCTCAGACTTCATTGTAGAAGATATAAGTGATGTTTTACAAGATGGGGAAAGATAATGTATGGAAATATCTTTCTCTGGATTGTATTATCTAAGATTGGGGTTCCCGATGGGCCGAACAATAACATATGGGAGTACCCTGAAGAATACCCCTCCCCTACAAAGAGATTTGTGTCTTATAGTTATGATACTATGAAACCGGAATAAGGGAGAGCACTAAGCTTTACAATCTATGTGTTGCCTTTGAGGTTGAGATTAGAGTGATCCCAGATGAAACTACCAGTTTGGAAAATATGAGGATAAACCTTTTACAAGGGAAGCTTCATAAATAAGCGTTTTGCATTAGTTCAGAATGAGATTCAAAATTACTGATGGCACCAAGATCACTGTCATCACCAATCCGGTACTATGATAATTCTTCACTGGGAACTCCTCGTGCTATGATTATTTACTAATGCACAACTTTTAGTTTGGTGGATGTAATCTGGAAACACAACAACAAACATAACACAAGAATACCATAGACTATGATAAGAAGGAATGATGACAAATCTGAAATATAAGTGTAAATTATAATATCAACATGAAATTGTTACAATCTCACCCATGAGGTACTTCAAGTGTTACTGACTTCACTTGCCTTCCAACAATAACTATGGGAGAAACTTCACAATTACACCTCTTAATGGCTTCTTTAACACACCTTCTAAATGATGGCTTCCTTTACACACTTACTCATACAATATTTCTCACTACTTCCTTCTATGCTAAATGAGGGGGGTGGCCTCTTTATTTATAGGAATTCAGGCTTATCCACCCTATCTCTAAGATAGGATAGGAAATCCACTTCTGGCCAATCATATTCCATACCTTAACTCTTATCTTTACATGTAGGCTTATCTTCTAAGATAAGATAAACCTTATCATTCACATGGGTTCCACCTTTTTAGACTTTTCCACAAATAAAATACACAAAATATTTATGACATCACTCTTTGTCCTTATTACCAATATAATATTTCTAATTCCTAATCATGTAGACCCTACTTCTCTACTTACCCCAACTTTGACATTTTAACATTACCGGACCACTTACGACAAATATTTACTTTTTACCACAACATTCCTATTGTACTTTGACTATTACCGTACTCTACATTATCGGTGGCGCTGTACTAACAGTGTCGTTATCTTCTATCAGACGCCACTACTAATTATACTTAACAACATCCTATTCCTAATACATACATTAATGAAATAGAAATTACGGAGGAAAATTTTAATGTCGACATCTTCCCCCTTCCTAGCTTCTACTCCGTCCTCGGAGTAGACTATTCTGGTGCTTGGAAAATCTTTAACTTGTCGTGGTTGACCCATTTCGTAATGGGAGTGCCATCCAATTCCTCCAGTCGATATGTACCATTTTCATGCACAACTGCTATTTTGTAGGGCCCCATCCATTTGGGAAGAAATTTTCTCTGCCTTCTTTTTTTGTATCTGGAATCATATACTAGAACCAAGTCATTCACATGAAATGGAGACCAACGGATCTTTTGATCAAAGTATTCCTTCTGCTTCATTTTCTTCTTATAGCTTGTATCCTTTGCTATTTCCCTCATTTCCTCTAGCAAATGAAGATGTACCAACCTTTCTTTTACTGAATCACTTTCATCCATCCTTTCATTTTTCATAACTCTCACAGTGGGAATATCAAACTCAATAGGAAGAACTGGATCAATGCCATAAGCCAACTGAAATGGGGAGTATCCTGTTGCTGACTTTGATGTTGCCCTATATGCCCACAATGCTGCATGAATCCTTTTATCCCACTTATGTACCTGCAAGGCTGCATCTTTTGCTAGAATTTGACACAACACAAAATTTGTTCGTTCCACCTGTCCATTTGTGCTTGGCTTGTATGTTGTTGCCTTCCTGTGCTTAATAGAAAACTTGTTGACTAGGGCTTCTACCACCTCATTAATGAAGTGGCTTCCTTGATCTGTTACAATTTCTAATGGGCAACCAAATCTGGTGACAATGCGTTCATATATGAACCTTGCCACTTCATCCATGGAAGTTGTTTTCAATGGCCTAGCTTCAACCCACTTGGTTAAATAATCTGTGGCAACTACAATATACTTATTTTGGCATGGGGTAGTTGGAAGTGGACCTACAATATCTATTCCCCACTTTTCAAAGGGACCAAGTGGAAGAATAGGGCATAATGGAGCTGATGAAGTCTTACGGTTACCATGTGTTTGACAAATATCACATGTCTTACAATAATTATAACAATCTCTAAAAAGAGTGGGCCAGTGATAACCTGCATCCAAGATCCTTCTTGCTGTAAGTTGTCCAGAGAAGTGTCCTCCACATGTACCATTGTGGAATTCTTCTATCAGCTCCTTCCCTTGATCACGTCCAACTGCCCTCTTGTACTGTCCATCAGGTCCTATTCGAAATAATACTCCATGCAGAATAGAATATGGACGACTGGCTTGAGTAATCTTCCTCTTAGTCTTTGCATTGGCACCATCAGGAAACTTGAATTCATTCAGATAATTCCAAATATCTATGTATTCACTAGGGATTGTGTCAAGGGATAACAATGCTGCATCTGGGAAATCATCATCATCACAAGATGAACCTAAACCATCATAGGCTCGAGAGAGTGCATCTGCATTGACATGCTTCTTTCCTGGCCTATCTATAATATCAAATTCAAATTCTTGTAGCAAAATTATCCATCTTGCTATCCTCCCTGATGGGTTAGGCTTATTTACAATATATTTTAGAGCCTGATGATCTGTCACAACTATAAATTTCTGCCCTAGCAAGTAATTTCTAAACTTCTTTACAACAAAAATGATAGCTAGAGCCTCTTTTTCAGTTACAGTATAATTTACCTCAGCACTGCTCATTTGTCTACTCCCAAAGTAAACTGGATGATCATTCCCATTTTCATCCTTTTGGCTCAGAGTACTTCCTAGTGCTGCATCTAAGGCATCAGTATACACAATGAATGGCTTGCTCCAATCTGGATTCTTTAAAACAGGTGAAGACACCAAAGCTTCCTTCAGTTGTTCAAAAGCTTCATGCGCCTTATTTCCTGGTTCATAAGTAACATCCTTCTTCAAGAACTGGGTTAGTGGCTGTGCAATCTTTGAGAAATTCTTGATGAACCTTCTATAGTAACCCACATGGCCTAAAAATGATCTCAACTTACTTCTATTCATAGGAAATGGTAACTCTTTGATTTTTGAAACTTTATCAGGATCAGTACCAATACCATCTCTGGATACAACATGCCCTAACAAAATGCCTTTAGAACATCCAAAGACACACTTTGTAGGGTTTAGTGAGGCTTGTGCTTCATCTAACCTTTGAAATGTTGTCTCCATCTGGTGCAGGTGGTCCATCTTACTCCCATAGATGCAAAAATCATCCAGAAATACTCTGATGAAGTTCCCAATGTAGGGTTCAAACACCCTATTCATCAAGCTGGAACGTTGCCGGAGCATTACACAACCCAAAAGGCATAACTCTATAAGCAAATGTTCCCCAAGGAGTGGTGAACGTGGTCTTCAGCTGATCTTTCTCTGCTATACGAACTTGGTTGTATCCGCTATATCCATCAGCAAAACTATAGCACTCCTGGCCAGCTACTTCGTCCAAGATCTGATCTGAGAATGGAAGAGGGTAATGATCCTTCTTTGTTGCCTTGTTGAGCTTCCTATAATCAACACAAATGCGTAGCTTCCCATTCTTTTTTATTGAGATCACAATGGGAGAAACCCATTCTGAATTCTCCACAGCAAATATGAATCCTGCATCAAGCAACTTATCTATTTCTTCTTTTACAGTCTTGGAAAAATTAGGATTCATTCTATATGGCATTTGCTTTATGGGCTTAGCACCATCTACCAGCTCAATAGAATGTTCTACCCAACTTACTTGACGGAGTTCCTTGTAATCAAAAGTGAATAGGTGTATGTACCTTCGAAAGAGCTGGAGGTAGGATTCCTTCTCACTCTCCATCACAGCATCACCAATCTTTATTTGTTGGAGACGATCATCAATTTCTTCTTCAGATAATTTTATGGGTTCATGAGTCGGTGTGACTGGAAGGATATCCATGACTGAAACATCAACCTCACTTTCTTCATCTTCTGTGTCCACTTCACTGGTACTAGAGTAATCAGAGGATGTCCAATCATCAGTTTCATCACTTGAATCCACAGGTTCTGCCTTATGATGCCGAGGGATCACATTTATCTTCACCCTCTCTCTACCACGTCCAAGTGTCATGAAGCCTTCATTCCAGTAGTTTCTTGCATGAACTCTCCTTAGCCATGGCCTTCCCAACAACATTGGGTACGCAACAGTACCATTTTTCATCACCTGAAAGTCTACCACACATACAACACCCATAACAGATATTGCCACATTTGAAACAACACCTTCTGGTTTAGTTTTTCCCTTATTTAATGACCTTAACATAAGTGTTGAAGGGCGATCAATTTTTAAACCCAACATATTCATTACAGACTCGGTCATTACATTAACTGCAGCACCTCCATCAACTAAGACATCATGAATTGAAATACCATTACATAATACCTCAGCTTGTGGAGCATAGGGATCCGCCTCTGCCTCCAAAACAGGGACCTCAACCTCCTTCCTTCGTCGAGCATTGAGTCCACTTCGCAGCTCCCGCCTCTTCTCAGAAGACATAGCCAAGAGTTGACCATATGTAATATTTGTAGGCCTTTTGGATAGATCTTCTAAGATGGAGTATGGTCCTTGTCCCTGTGAAATTAGAAAATCCTGCACACCCAACTTTCTTCTCCTATGTTTCTTACTAGTTTCTCCTTTCATCTTCTTAGGATCATTTCCATCTTGGTTATCTTTTTCTTTCTTTATTTTTGTTACAAACACATCTACTTCATTATTTATGCTCTTATCTACTACATCAAAAGAATTCACAGGTGCTTTTCCTTTATCATTATCTCTTGTACCAGATGTAGAAGCTCTATCTGGACAATTATACTTATAATGACCCTTTTTATAACAACCATAACATACAACTTCAGAAATATTTCTTTTTGGACCTCTATCTCCTCCCTGAGAACTAAATTCCTTTCCTTGAAGAAGATTAATAGTTAACTGACCCATCTTCTTGAGCAGATCTTCATACTCAGTAGATGTACTAGGAGAAATATTTGTGCTCACCGAGAGTGGTTGTGGATTCTGGACCAAAGGTGTTGGTGTAGGCTCTACTTTAGCAACAATTTCTTTGGGCTCCTCTTCCATGCTTTCTTCTTGCCTTCTTGCAATCTCCTTTGCTTGTTCAATGGTAGCTGGGCGGTCATACTTCACTCGTTGTCTGATCTCTGGCTTCATCCCAAGAATGAAGTGCTTACAGAGGAGATTATCCACGCCATTCATCAACCCATCCGCTAATCCTTCCTTCCGGATCTGGGCATCGAGCTTCCTCCTTAGCTCTAGAACACGAGCATGATAATCCCTTATCTTCTCCTTCTCTCCTTGGGATAGCTTTGTGATCTCGATCATGAGATCTGCATATTTCTGTTGTTCACCAAATTCTTCAAGAAAACTTTCAGTTAATAAATCCCATGAGTTTTTCACATTATCACCTAGTGTTTCAAACCACCTAAGGGCTGAACCATCCAAAAAGGTAGGAAAAAATTCAGTCCATTGTTCCCTTCTTATGAGGCCATTACAAATGCAAGATCGTTTAAACTCTTGAATGAAAGAGGAAGCATCTTCATTAGATTGGGCTGAAAAAATAGGAATCTTCCCCATTTTCAAAAGTAACCACAGTGAAATACCAACCCACAAGTACAATCAACAAGACTTATGTGCACAAATAATTGGAATCACTATAATAGAAAGTGACTTTACACCTTTAAAATTTGGTTGACACATTCAAAGGCAAGGGTGAAGAGCTCACATTTGAAGAATTCAGTGCAATGATGGGGGATATGTTCAAACAAGCGCAAAGTGAGGTGGAGAGATGGAATGCAATTGAAGCATCATTGAAAAATGATTTTCCCATCCTCCTTACATAGTGACAAAATTATTTTATTATTTGGCGACAACATACATTATTTTATTCTTTATTCGTGGAGAGATTAATCAGATTACCCATTTTCAGGTTGGCAATGAAGTAAGTGTGGGGTAATGTTGAGCATGGAAAATGACTAAGTTACTGAGAACAGAAGTTAACGCATGTAAGAGGCATTGCAGAAGAAAGGAACATGAGGATGCACGCGTGATGAGAACAGGGTTTGCACACTGAAGTTGGACAAGAATGTGTGCAGGAGGAAGAATGGACAGACCAAACACTTAGCCAATTTTGGAACGAAAAGGTAAATATAGACTTGGAGTAGTGGCCAAGCAAGGTTTTGAAGATAAGATTGAAACAAGAAGACTTGTAGATCAAGAAAAGTCTATTTTGGGAGAATATTTCATGCAGAGGAATATAAAGTGACATGCAGAGTGTGGATTTAATAATAGGATATGAACTAGAAGTTAACTAAAGAAGATCTATTATTCTGAAATCTTGCATGCTTTTGGGATTATCTTATAGTGGTGCATGGCTATTCTTAGCATGTAGCCTATTTTGAGGATGCATATGTGGTGAAGGGAAAGTCCCCACCCATATATATGTATTTATTTGCATGGTTTAGGCATCATCATCCATGTTTTAGTAGAGTTATGTTACTAGTTTATGAACGCACATGACTTATGGTGACATTACTATGTATTTATTCAACTATTGTATTGTTTGCGGGTTAATATAATGGAGTTCTATGGATGGATTTTGGTTATGAATAGCATTGTTAATGGATCTTTTAGAGTAGATATTATTATGGTTCTTGTTAAATTACTCATGCATAATAGTTGAGGTCTAGATCTAGTTTATGTTATGCTTTATTATAGAATGGATATTATGGATCTGGAATATATGTATGATCATGCTTACTCCTTAAACATACTTCCATAAAAGAGGGACCTAGTACCCTTGTGCGCTTCGAGTGAAAAATCAGTTCTAGATTAGTGATGTACTGGTGTGCCTTGGGCTATTAGTGAAATAATAAGACTTCAAGCACACTATAATTCTTAATTTTAGGTGGTAATAATTTAGTGAATTTAGTGTCCCTAAAATTTTCTTTACACCTGAAATAGATTCATCTTTCTTCAGCGGCATGAATTTTTTAATTGGTTCTCTATTCTGTAAGCATATTCAACTCTCTTGTGAAAATGTAATTGTTGGAGCTCAAAATTGCACTCATCCCAAATCGGGGTGATTTGGGGATTTGAGGCAACATGGGACTATCTCCAAGTCGTGGGACTTGCAATTGAGACAGACCTCCGAAGAAGGATGACTTTCTATACCTATTTCTACTGCTAAACCTACTCCTTGAAAGGGAAATGCAACTACCTAGCATTACTTTACGATTCGAAGGGACCAAGGTGAGACGAAGATGCATAAAATGAAAACATAAGCTAAGGGGAAGTGATAGCACCAGAAAGAGGGGGATGAATACTGTCATATGAGTGGAAACAAGGGAAAGAAAATAAGGGATACATGAATGCCAAAGTAAAACCCAGCACTCACACACTGATATCCATGGAGAAAAATAGAAAGGAAACCTACAAGGGACATGAAGAATGCACAGAAAACCAATATAGTAAAGGAAAGGAAAGAAGATGCAACAAAATACAAGTTAGGGAAGAGAATAACAAAAAAACAAGGCATTTATTCCTTCCAAATGATGCATAATCGATTACAACGGTGGAAAGAGACAAGTATCCACATGCAATGAACCATATCTGAGGCTTGCAACTCAAAATTTAAGGGAACACTTGTAATCCAAGAGGGTCCAACATTTACAAATAAACATTATTCAACAATATATAGAAGAAAGGGGAAAGAAGAGGAGGGAAAAGAGAAATAAACTCATATTTTTAATATCAACCACCAACTACATGCATTAAACACCTATAAATCCATGTGTAGCACTATCATATCCACCTCGTCATGTCAGTTTAACTTGTAGAATAAGGAAGGAGACCAAATCTTGTCAAATCTACGTAGTTTAGTTGACTAGATGTGAACATTAATGACTTGAGTCGTGTTTCTCTATTTTCACCTACCAAATCCCTCCCAAATCTAATTTTGAAAAAACCTAGAGTGTAGCCCACATAAACAGCTTTCTAACAAGACTAAGCGCACCTTATTTTGAGTTTTGTAGTAAAATTTTTGGTGATTTGAAGTTTTCATTATAGGAGGAACACGCAAGACATATGGCACGATCTAGTTGGTCATTGGAGTTAGCTGATTTTATGTTTGTTGGCCTCTGAAATGTGTCACTTGCTCATTTTCCATAAGGATTAGCATACATTTGGTGCCATCTGGCTTGTTCCAAGAATGGACACATGGCACATGGTGACTAGCGCAGTAGGTTGTAACCTTGGGTGCATGCGTGAAAGCAATAGGCGCAGGAGGAGAGGGTTGGTGCCATCTGGCTTGTTCCAAGAATGGACACATGGCACATGGTGACTAGCGCAGTAGGTTGTAACCTTGGGTGCATGCGTGAAAGCAATAGGCGCAGGAGGAGAGGGTGTAGAAGTATGTAAGCATGTGCAAGGATGGGAAGAAAGGTGCATATTTACTAAGGCATGAAAATATACAAGGTAAGAATGTGCATCTAACAAATGAGGTGCATGGGATCTTGGAATAAGGTGGCCCAAAAATGCACCAAGAGGAGTAGAAGAAGTGCACCAGGTAAGGATGCACAAAAGGTGATGCAAGGAGGAGCATTCGCATGCGCAAGATGCAAAATACTCAAGAAGTAAAGGCATGTGCAAGACATTCATGCTAGGAACTTGTAAAAATTAAGACAAGCCTACGGCTGTATGCACTAGAGATACACAACAACCTGTAATAAGTGTGAATGTGCATCAAGATGCATGGGAAAGGAGAATGAAGCGAGATTACAAAATAAGAGGAAAACAAATGCGTGAAGCATGCAAAAAAATAAGGGAAAGGAAGGAAGAAGCGAATATCAGCACACGAGGGTGTGCATGAATAATTTCAACAAAGGAAATGCACCAAAGAAGGAAACCATTAGCACGTGCAACTTGAAAACTTGGACTTTGAGTCAGAAAGGAACTGCAAGTTCTACAATTTGTTAAAACAACCAAGGGGGTTATTTTGGAAAACACTAATATCTTTAACAAATTTACAGTAACTCAATTGATAAATGATTAATATCTCTTTGAACTCATAACTTGTAGTAAAAAAGTAAATTATTGAATTTTTTTCAGTTAATTGCAAGCCTTTTCAATATTTTCTCATTTAATTCCTAGTTTGTGCTAGTGATCACATTAATAAGTTAAGATAATTGCAGTATTTGAATTTGGTGTCTTATATTTGTGATAAATTCCTTAGGCTTTGTGTCACTCCCATAAAACCTCCAACTACTATTAATTATGGACACTTATTAGTTATTGGTGTCATTGTGTCTCAGAAGACCTCACATTTTACGGCCTTATATGTCTCTTTATCATGTAGAGTGTTGATAAATAAATCTTGGTGATTATCATCACTTCCTTTTGTAGAAGATCTTTACACTAACTCTCATTTCTAAATTTTAGATGGATCGTTCACAAGTGGAAGTTATTGGCACTATAATAAACTTGGAAAGTTGTGAATTTAGTCACAATGGATATTTGACACATGGTATTGATTAGTGCAATTGAATAATTTGAATATTACAATGAAATAACTTTTTCGTAGATTACCAACGCATGTCCTTCATTGGTGCCTTGTGAATCCTAGATCATATATATTCATTTAGACATGTCTTCCTTTCCTATAGATTGTTTATTTTAGGCACATGTTGATTTGAGAAAGTACTTATCGTTTATTAATAATTTCATTTATTTCAAGTTTGAATGCATTATTTTGATTATGTATGAGTAATGTTAGAAGTTAATTAGATCAAAATAGTTTACTTGTTGCAAATCCTTACATTATTTTTAGTTGTACAATAACAATCTAAAATCTAACTAGCGAGTAAACAAAGAGAAATGACATGCTTTTATTATAATTTTAGCACTTTTTACTAACCTCATAACATTTATAACTATTAATGTAGCATTTCTAACTTCTAACTATGTTTTTCAAGGTTCTAGCATTTTTGACATCTCAGTGATGTTTTTGATTTTTTTACCGTGTCTGATTTTTTTGTAACATTTATAATATATGTTGTGATATTTCTTAACAGCAACATTTTTATTTTTTCATAGAATTTTTATTTTTTCATAACATTTCTGATATTTTTGAAATTTTACTGATTTTTTATGATATTTTGTAGGGTTTTTTATGTTTATGATTTTCCTATAATGATTTTTCTATGTGGTATCGTTTTTTACAATTACAATGAAATTTTTGATTCTTTAATTCATCTTGCACACCTTATCATTTCTAATCATTTAGATCACTAACTAGTAGGTTTTGTTAGCTATTTTGTTCTTTTTCTAACATGTTATGCAGTTGGAAATTACATGCATAAGCCTTACAACAATCAAACTATTAACATTTTTTTGTGGGAATTTTAAATATAATCATTTATTGCATTTTATTGTTGTTCAGTTACTCTCATTATCTTTGTGTATTGTTCATCCCTCGTCTTGGCTATGTATGCTCTTCTCTCGCACCACAAGTTGACCTTGAGAATCAAAATTCATTAAGAAAATTAATTCTCACTTTATTAGGTTCTTTTTACTTGGAATTGACCACCAATAAATCAACCAAAGTCTATGTTCTAGTAGAGTATAAATATTCATATGAGAATATGCCATTATTTGGTAAGAAGGAATTCAATTTTACCTAGTTCCTATGAAGTGAGGTGGTTTCCAATGACACCAAAGCTTAATAAAACACTCCTTGTATAAAATATTTGAGCCTCATATAATGCAAGGTATATCAAGGACTTCATTAACAACCTGATTTAGCCTATCGTAAGAGCCTTTTTGCCAGAAACATGTAGTGGTTCTAAAACATAACATTCCCTTAGATACACATCCTATACCTTCAAGGTATATTGGAGGGATACTATGTAGTTGTACACCCTTTTCAATAGCACATATTTTACATGTGTTACTATTCTTGCCCTTATATAAATCCATTCAAGAAAACATAAGCCTAAATCAATGACACCTAAATTTTTATATGAAATCAAACAAAGTCAAAAAAAAATGAAAAACCCTTTTACTAATAACCCATTCATTACTACAAATGGAAATGATGATATCCATAATATTATAATCCAAAATAAATATAATTATGATCATAGTGAGCTTACTCATATCTAAATTGACCAAATCTTGTACCAAAATAAATACAACATCCTCTTAAAGCTCATAAATATAAGAGTAAATTGCCATCTGATTAGAATCCTCAAAATATAATTGAAAAATCCAAAATCCATCCATCCACTCATCTGTCTACTCATCCATCCAAAATATGCCTTGACTATCTGTAGGGG
This sequence comes from Taxus chinensis, assembly GCA_019776745.2. Taxonomy (NCBI): domain Eukaryota; kingdom Viridiplantae; phylum Streptophyta; class Pinopsida; order Cupressales; family Taxaceae; genus Taxus; species Taxus chinensis. Next base: position 190,161,086 of record CM034157.1, on the reverse strand, counting down.
TTAACCTAAAAATATAACCAAACAAAGACAATAACTCCCATAGGTAAATATTTGACCACCATCTAGCATCAATTGGAAAAAACCAAACATGATCATTTATCCAGTTTTTTTATGAGACATGCTTAAACCCTCTTGGTATAAGGAAAATGAACATTGAAACTACCATGAAATCTAAGGAAAATAAAAATATATATTCCTAAAACTAAAAAACTATTTCAAAACTTAATTGACCATGGGGATATCCAGGTTGACAGTAATAATGGCCTAAAATCACAAAATTATATTTATGTTACTTTCCCTTATCCCAATCCAACCAATCCACCTCCTAATCCAAATCAAACAAATAAATTCAACACCAATGAATTTATTTTCTCATGCAATGCTTTTACAGGCTTCATTGAGCCCACAAAAAATCACATTGCAACTAAAAAATCATTGTCCAATGACCTCCTTTTCCTATTATTGAGATACAATACAAATTTATCAAATATCTTGAGAATACTCCCATACACATTTCCATCTTAGATCTTCTAAAAAATCCATTATTCATAGGGACATCATGTATCAAGTCCTTCAAGAGTCAAGAGTCCCCATAAACATTGACCCATCATGATTTCAAGCATTGGTTGCACATATTTCTTAGTAATACATTCCCAAGAATAAAAAATCCCATGACTTGGGAACATCTAAATATAATAAGCCTTCATCCAACATTCATTCAGATATACACATTCACATCCAAAAGTTCACCATATAAATCCAATTTTATAATCATCATCAAAGAATCTGAAGAATGAGAAATTCAAAATGAATTTCATGTAGCCAAAATTCTCCCATATCCTAAAATCCACATGAATTGTGACATGCATAAGAAAAAGGATAAGAAATCGGCTCAATTAGGCACTTCATCCTTCATTAAAGAAGGATTTATAATAGATGAAAAAATTCAAAGATCATCTAGCTCCTAGCTTATGACATCTTTTCATCTTCCTTCCAATCTAACAAATACCCCATAGCTAAAATTATGTTCACAACCATGAACTATCAAGGAAGAGGATAGGGATTAATTAACATAGTTATATCTAAATGTTTTTTTTTATATTATGTGTGCATTTATTCTTGTTATTCATAGATAATTTTTTTGGGTGTGTTGATTCCACTCATGGTGATGTCAGTTATTTTCCATATGAAACAAAGGAAACTATCTATAGCAACATCATCTGGTCAACTAAATGAACTTTTTTGTAACAACTCATCTGCAGCCACAAGAAAATCATTCACAACAAGTTGCAACACATTTATGAAGATATTTTGAAACATTGAGTTATGGAAATCAATTCCTTATGTGCCATTGGAGAAGTAGTTACAAAATGAAGTGTAGAAAACTGGGAATCCCATCAATCTTTGACTCAGTCATTGATAAAGAACTAATGAAGAAATTATTCTTAGATTAGCAAAATTATCATTTAAATTCAAATTTGTGTCAAATATCTCACTTTCTCTGTTGAAGAATCCTTGTTGTATTATTCTAATCCTCCCACATGATGTAAATTATAGGATATAAATAAAAGGGTTGGTGCCTTGTAATGAGTTAGCTAGTCAAAATTTAAGAGATTAAGTTAGAGTTGGATTTGGAAAAGATATCACTTTGATATTTTGTTCCTAGATCTAATGCTTTCTAAAAATCAATAAAGATATAAATTCTTTCATTTATTTCCTAGCTACATAGTTAGGGAGGGATTAGCACACAATTCAGGGCCCACTTGAGGTCTTCTACATCCCCTCCATTGTTCTATTTCATGCATGTTTACTTAGGAACAAACTAATTTCTGAATCTACAAATTTGTGTTGGTAATCGTATTTATCAGTACTTCATTTTTAATTCTAAGTTTTATTTTTATTTCAACATTTTACATGATATTTATTTCCTTTAAGAAAAATTTAGATCATTAATATACTATGCATAACAATCACCAATCAATATTTGAATTTTACGCTCACTAAAATTGAAATTAATATGAATGTGAGTAAATTTACAATGTATTAATTAGTGTAAGAGGATTTTCACCACCACACTCCACTAATAATCTCACCATGAATTCTTAGTTGGTTTATTCCCTTTCCTTCACAATACCCTTTATATTATTTTCTACTACTCCCTGTGTTCCTTAAAAATCATCTGTATATTATAAGTATCTACAATTGAATCATAAGGAGATAAATTCCCACTATGCCATGGTGAATGATTCATTCACCATGTTCATCATTAGGCTCCTTGAAGGAAATCCAGAATGAAGTATCTCTTCCCAAGAAATTACACTGACGAAAACTACGAGATTTATTTCATCTAGTTCCCTAAATTCACCTGCATTAGAGTTGCAAGCTATGATATTTCTCCTCACAGGCTACCTAGATACCTGAGTGATAAAATCACAGTGTTAAATTATGTAGATAGTTATCTCATGTTCATGTTACAGTGTAATAATGTTTTCCAAAAGGATATAGGTGTGTCATTTCCCATCTACTTGGGAATATATTCATGAAAGACTATCGCATATGTGACAAACACCAAAGATTCCTTTTTTGACCACACTCTCTACTCCTACACATGCAGGTTTGACTTCAATATCAGGAGAAATCTAGAGGATTTCATCGATTTTGGTTTTTATCATATGCCCCAAATTGAGGACTATTGGGAAAATTGAAGAATGATTTCAATGTGCAAAAAAGGGACTATAGGTGGATGATGGTAGACTAGATTAGGGATCTTAAATTTAATTGGTTCATATAGGGAATCAAATATTATGGGTTAGAATTGTTTCATCTTGAGTACCAAGTAGTGTAATATTTACCCCTTCCTCCGACTCCTTGGAATATCAAAGAATAAACTGACATTATAAAGAGGAATGCAACATTAATCTAAAGAACCAAGATTTACAGGCTCCCTATCTATCTAGTTTCTTTCATTGAGTCCATATGTGATGAGTCTTCTTACTTCTATATTTTACATGTGTCATCACACCTCCTCTCTAAGGGTATTTGAAATAGCCATGGGTTCCACTCAATCAAAATAATATTCAAAGAGAAATATCGTGGAAGAAGAGCACACTAAAGTTTCCCATCCTAGAAGGATTCATAAGACAAATAATATCATTGAATATATCATTGAGCTCTTAAGCCAAGTGAAATTGATCTTTCACAATATCATGTCCTTCACTGACATCTAAGTATATCCTTCTGAGTGGAAGAATCACCCCATCACAAGTAAAATGTGATCAATTACCAAGCACTTGAAAGTGCCCCATGCATGATGTTATGTCTTATTTCTACTCAGGAAAAAAAATTCCCATGGATTCAAGAGTTTCTTAGGAATGATTAAAGGAAGTTGTATTAAGCTGCAACACCTAATTTTGAGGCTATCTCAAAATTCATGAAGACCAAGTGGGGAAATAAATTAGAAGTATTCTCTCATTTCTTCATCTAGGTCCTTTGATTTGAATATGTAGAGGTAGTTCATCCAAAATTTGTAAAACTTGTGTAAGATATGACTCAAGATTATTATGAGTTACTCAAATCTCCTTGAGGCAAGCCACACATGAAGGATATGCTTATCTATTCAAGGAGTTTTCAACGAACTTGCTTGATAGGAATGAGGAGTATAAAAAAACTATGAAGAAGTTGGATGGGTTGATTGATGATGGGTGTCTTAGATGAAGGGGTTGGCCCTAAGATGGTGGGAGGTGCTCCCAAGAGTGATGGTGTAACATTGGTTTGCTTAGGCTTAGGATGAGGGATTTCCAACTTTTTGTAAGGATATGAAAGGGATTTTTGGATTATTATGCCAATCTTAGACCTTGGTGGGGATGTTTTACTCTTAGAGGAAGTGATTTCAACAGGGGGTGATTAGATGATGTAGGTTGTGTTATAGAGGTGAATATGGAGGGAGGGGAATTTTTAGATGATGCACTTCATGAGATCAGAAGAAGGTTGTAGATTTGTATAGGTCTAGGATTTGTTGGTGTAGGGGTGATTAGTTTTATAGATGGGGTGCAATATCATTTGTGGTCATCTTAATTGGGGGTTTTTGTTTCATGAGTGTTTCAAGGGGTATCATATTTATATGTGTAAATTGAGATGTAGATGTAGGTATGGTTACGCTAGTATATGTGATTGAGGTGGAAGTGGGTATAGATTTAGGAATGGTAGATGTTGACGAAGAATTAGATATGATAGATTGGGATGTAGTGGTAGTGGGCATACTTGATATGGTTGTAGATATATGTGGTGTAGATGCAATAATAGGTGTATTTGAGATTGACATAGATGTGGATGAAGGACTAGATGTGATAGGATAGGATGTGGTAGGTGTAGAGATAGATGTGGATATAAATGAGGTTATTGTTGCAGAAGGAGTGTCTAAAGTAAAGGTAGATGTGGTAGATGATGGGGTAGATAATGTAGATTCTTGATTTATGGCATTAATTGTGTGAGCATTAGGTTCATAAGATGTGGGAGGTGGAAATTGATTTGTTAATGGATGATTGGGGAGTGGTTCTTTAGAGACATTAAGAGATTGATTAGGTGATGTGTTAGGATTTTCTACTTGAATATCACCCTGATTTATAAGTTGTTGAACATGATATTTAAAGGAACGAAACTTCTCAATGTCATGACCACGGACTTGGTGATATTTACAATAATGGTCCCCTCAATACCATACGAGTTTGGGTCGTGAGGTCATCAAAAGGTCGATGGGGGGAAGTTGATGCGGTGGATTGCCATCAAATTTTCAAATAGTAAACTATATGATTCCCCAAAGGGGTATAGTTAGGAGGTGGTCTAGGATCTCTTTGTGGAGGCTCCATGTGAGAAGTAGATGCAGATGAAGATTGAACCATGATGGTATTGTGATGGCAGTTTTGGACTCGTCACCATGTGTGGAGGATTTAGTGAACTCAATTTTAGGTTTGTTTGATTGAAGCTTAAGGTGGCCTTGCTCAAGGGCATGGAGTTTTAAGTTTGTGAGCCATAGTGAATGCCTCTTCAAAGGTTTGAAAAGATTGGATTTGAAGAGTTGAAGAGATGTGCTTTGCACAAGACCGTGAGAAAAGTTCAATAAGCTTTGTTTGTGGAAGGGAAATGATAGTTGATTAATGAGGCTATGCCATCGTGTGAAAAAATATGTGATAGATTCATCATCAATTGTCGAATGGCATAAAGGTCAATGATGGTAATATTACGTGTAATGATAATCAATAAATTTTCAAGGAATAATTGGGAAAGTTGTGTGAATGAGAACAATGAGTGTCGTGGGATATTGTTGTACCACTCCAATGAGGGGTTGGCTAGTGACATGGGGAATGTGTGAAGCATGAGATCTTGATCATGGGCGATAAGGTAACATGCATGTCTAAAAACATGAAGATGTTGTTGGGGATCCTGCTTATTATTGAACTTGGAAAACCTTGGAATTCTAATGAGGAGGATAGGGTTTGATAGAAACAGATGGATTGATGGGTTCATTACAAATTTGTTCATATGGAAATGTGGTCTTAGACCCCAAGGTTGCAGCTTCAAGGTTAGCCACTATATTCAATAGATATTGTAAGGGATCATTAGATGGTTAAGATGTTGAAGGATTTGTTTGAGATGCATATGAGGTGGATGATTGGGTTGTTGGTATGTTTGATAGTGTTTGAGGATGTGTTGGTGTTGGTGGAAGGTTGGTAAGGGGGAATATAATTAAGGGGTTGTGATTGAATTGGTTGAGATAAAGCTTGATGTTGAGATATGGGGATATGATAAGATTGCTTTGAATGAGTTGGTTGTTATGAAATAGGAATGTTTGATTGATTTTTATGGGTTGGTTGGGATGTAATTGATAGGTGGTTGGGATACTTGATTTGGTCAAGTAGGAAGTATGTATTGATAAGCACCTTGAGAGGAGTTAATTGATGGGTTTGCATTGATTTGCAGATGGATGAGGTTGAGATTTGATTATGTTGGCATGAACATGTGAAGTAGAGATAAGGGGTAAGGTTTTGTTATGTTGCAAGTGTGATTGTTGAGATGGTTGAATAGGCATACTAGTGACAGTAGTAGATGAAGTGGGGATAGTGTTGATATGAGGTGATTTGGGTGGAATGGGATCCACCAATTGAGTAGATTGATGGGATTGAGGGATTGTGGAGGACTTATGAAGATAGGTAGTCATAAAGGGTGATAGGATTAGCATCAAGGAGTACCTGAAACTCCAAGCATCCATGAGGGATAGTAAGAGGTCCAAGAGTCTCTAAAGGAGTAGGAAACAAGGACGAAGTTGGTCTAGAGGAAATGGATTGGTTTGGTCTAGAAGGATACGTTTTCAATATGAGGGTCATTTTAGATGACATGGTCTTCACGAGCGAGACCATAGAAACAAGAGGTTGGGAGATCAAAGGTGTGGTCTCAAGTTCAAAATCTTGTTGGGAAAGATCATTAGAAGAAGGGATGTCATTGGATGAGGTGGATTATTGCATTTTCTTGGTCTGAGAGGGAGTGATAACATGCATGAAATAGATAAACATTTGTTTATGTAGTTTATTAACAAACAAATCAAGCAACAAATTCTTTATCATCATGATTATTTAAAAGAGTGTGAGAAAAGAGAAAAGGGGGTTGCTCAAGGGAAACCTAGGAAAATGAATCTAAGGCTAGTTTCAGGTGCTTTTGGTTTGGAGTCCTCGATATACCCGAAGGTACGTGAGGCCCAAGTCTGTATAGGATTTATAACGCGGCCAAAACACCGTGGAAAATTTCCTATTGGGTGATGAAATCCCAATTAGTTCCACCTGGTAAGGGATGTTTAGATGTGTGAATTGGTTTGTGTGTTTGGATGTGTGTGAAGAAGCGTGAAATAAAACAAATTAAACCCCTAGTTACACTAGATTTCCAAGCAAGAATGAAAGTTCATTTTAGATCCAAAACCAAATATGGAGATTCGATGAGAACAACACACAAGAAATGGAAAAATGAAGAAAAGGAGAAACTAAGACAAAAGGGGAATACTTGGTTTTCACTTTTCCTTTTTATCTGATCTTCAAAGCAAGCAAGCAAGTGAAAGCCAATCCAAGCAATCCAAAATCCAACACAAGCAAGCAAAAACAAAATTCCTCTACCTACAAGGTTAGTATAAATGAAAGAAAGAAGGAAAATGAAAATGAATAACAAGACTCACCTAAAAGGGTGTCCCACCAGGCGTGCCAGAATTTTGGACCAAGTTTCCTCATTCTTCATTCAGATTAGTGAACTAGTAATAAAGAAAATAAGTAACTTGAAATATGGAGGGTTTATGGTACCTCAGATGATATGGATGGATGAATAGGTGCAAAGATGGAACTCCTTGCTACAAGCTTGATGATTTGCACAACAAAGAAGACTAGAAAGAAAAATGGATTAGATAGTAGATGAGGGGGTTGTTTGACTAAGTCGGTTCCAAGAAGTGTGAACTTCCTTATGGATGTCAACCCTCTTTGATAAAATAAGATAAAATCAATGATAATGGATTGGATAATATGTCAGAATCTGAGATAAACAGAAACTGAAATGCATAGAAATGTAAGGAAAGTACATATCTGATCTAAAATAGATACAAAATAAACCAAACCTTGAATGGGTTGACAGGTGACCCAGGCTGCAGAGGGCTAGTCGATGGCGACTGGGGCATGAGTGGATCAAAACAACAACCAAGATGCCGCTATGAGAGCTTTGAATGTGGATATGGGGTGATGAAGCTCTGTAATGAATGATGGCAACCTGCAGAAGAGATCTGAGACATAGGAGAAACAGAAAGGATGTAAGAAAATTAGAGATCTAAGGGGAAGTATGATAGATGGATGGATAAGGGTCGATGGCAGACCGACTAGGCTGACAGAGGCGGGATCCGGGATGGACAGAAGTGACATGATAGAGAGGCAAAATGATAGGATCCGAGTAGGGTGAAACAAAACAAAAAACAACATGGTGGATCTGGATGACAAGAAAATTGATGCAAAAGAGGCTGGGTCGACGACGACCTAACAAGGTCAACGGTGACCTAGGGCTGACCTAGGCTTGAACGAAAGATAGATGGGTTGGAATGACAACCTGCAAACAAGATGGATGGAAGAGAAGGCTGGAACATGATCCCTGATGAGCTGAACCTACAAAATGTTAATAGCAGATAATAACAAAAATGATAATGCAACATAAGAACACCAAAGAAAAGGAAAGATAACTCCCAAAAGTCTCCAATATTGATGTCTCAAAGGACTCCAAGAAGACTCCCTAATAGGAAGGAGGCTCAAAAAGACTAAAGATGAAGACTAGATTGCAAGAGGGCTAAAGATTTCAAAGTTGCATCCTTTTGAAAGGAGGGGGTAAGGGTGTATTTATAGGGTCGATGGTGACCTAGGTGGGTCACCCGATTGCGGGGAGCGTCCATTTGGGCGGTGGGAGGATGCCCAACTCAAGGCAAGGAGCCCATTATGAAGCGGGATTAGGGTTTTAGGGTGCTTATGGAGGGTTAGGGTTGCATAAGGAAGATAAATATATAGGTGGGGGATGAAATTGAGTAAATAAAGGCTATAGGGAGCCTTAAATAAGGGGTGCTTAGAGATGAGAGACAACACAGGGATAAAATTAGAGGTGGTAATTTAGGGATGGGCCTAGGGAGAGATAATAAATGAGATATTAGGATAATTTAGGGATAGAGATTAAATTAAGAACGAAGATTAAAATAATTAATGATGATTATTATATAGGAAAGTGGGAAATTCGAATAAATGGGATTCATGAGGTAAAGGGGAAATTCGAATGGGAAGAGACATATGCATGTGAATAAAGATAATAAAAGGGAGAGAACGAAGGGTGATGAGGGGTAGCGATACCAATCTTAGTGTTCTTTTTTAGTATTTCAAAACACTTTTTATCCTGTCCTAACACTCTTTTGATATCAGGTCATGACACTTTCCTTTACTAGAGATTTTTACACACTTTTGATATACCTGTTGCATACTTTTCTTAAATTTTTATGCATATTTTGAATAGGGTCTTTGATGATTCTATATTTTTTGTAATGCCCGTCAATATTGCAACAAGACACTATATTATAACAAAAATTAATCTAGCACAACTTATCATGTACAGTCATGTAGATCACTAAATTGCATGTCACCTCTAGGGTCACTTTAGCATCCCTCCACACATCACTCGTCTACCTTGGCACACTATATCGCTAACATGCTCTTAAAACAGGATCATAAGGCTACACATCTCTTATCTACTTTATGTTATAGGGTATTCAATAAACTAATGCATAAAGTGAGGGAAAATGTAGTCACAAAATTCAAGAACTTGTGTTGTCAGCATATGCTCTAGGTCTCTAAAAGCATGCTAGCAAGGTGACATTGAGAATCCTAAGAGAGAAAACTATGCTGATTGAAAACTATCTTTGGCCTCTTTTTGCTTGTCTCTTGTTTTCTATTTGATCATCCACACCGTACATCTTAGTACAAACTATAAATAAACCTCAAAGGATTTATCTCATTATTGGCTAAGTGAAACATTTAGTTTTACCAATTTTTCTTGTGACAGCAACACCCAGGCGCTTCTGTCCCCTAATAGGCACCCTCGACCCTTTTCCACCTTACTCACTCTTTTTAGGTCTCTTTTATATTTTCCTCGCATATTTTTCACTTATGGATCGACCTTCCAGTTCTAGAAACCTTATAAAGCCTTAACACAATGGAATCATATAAATACATATTTATGGTGGTTCAAGAATTAAGGCACTAAAGTACTCCCTAATGCATACCCATCCTAGCATCCATTCAAGGGAAATTGATGGGATACTATACAATGTGTATACACATATGATGAGGATAATTTGTGAATTATATTACTATTCTTATCCACACATGTGGACTACCCATTTCTAAATTCTATCTACAACCCTCTATCATTGAAACTTGTAACTATACCAGAAGGGAATTTTAGGGAAGCATTTCTACACACTTTTACCAATAACTACATGGAGTTTTCAGAATGTAGTGCTGGTGATTGATCATAAGTCTCACAAGCTCAAGGTGGTTGTCAAGGTTGAGTCATAACTCCCCTAATCATACCTAATTTGATTAAATCTTATTTTTAAACAAAGATGTGGTCCTGTAAAAGTACTTCTAAACCTGCAGGATCTATAGTCTATCCATTTCATTACAATCATAGTGAAAATATCATTGACGATCTACAAATACCAAGTGTGAAACATCCTCCCATGACACATACAAAAGCTTATTCCAAGTCTCTATGCTATCACTAGTGCCGATGAGCTAATCACAAGCACCCATAAGCAAATATAATACACTCCTTTACGGGTGCCTATTTTATCAGCTCTGTTCCATGCACTTGAAAGCAACAAACATCATTGTCTATTGACCAGTGATGACCGTGTTTACAGTATGTTCATTACTCACACCTACCTAGATCACTTCGTCTGGTATTCAGGAAAATCAGGATAATATGATTATGATTTAGATCTATTTAATTAGGGTTTCATAAACAAATGCTTGAGGTTATAAAATTATGTCCGAAACCTAACTAACTGATTGGACAACTCAACTTGATTGGAATAATGTTTTTTAATCACAGCAATGGGACACATGATCCATTCCCTTAGCCATGTAATGATAATATTACCCAAAAGGACTAGTCATTAGAATTTGAAAACCCGCAAGATACTAAGGTCTAATTCATTGGATGGTTGAAGTATGTTTTCAACCATTGGTGCAATTAGTACATAAGGAGCATCTGTCCAAGGTATTTGGTGGGTTTAGATTAAACCCATGGGAAGTAAGGAAAACAACACTACAAATAAAATCCACAACTTATCAAAGATCAACGAGTGACGGGTGAAGGTAATGACAAGCGGTAGAAAATCAGCAATTCAAGGGGCCACGTGGCATCATTCCAGCCTACTTTCAAGTAGTTGTCTTTGATATCATCGATTATATACACAGAACTTGAACCAAAACTAAGAAAAAATGTAGATGATAGAGTAAATACACATAATCTCTACATACTACAATTGTTGAGAGCGAATGTAGATCGGAAGCCTATTCTTTCAAAACATGTTGTAATGAACTACATTGCCAAGTATGCAGAAACAGAAGAGGAGTTATGAGACATATCATCAAATGTTGATGCATCTTACAAGTATTGAAAACTATGGTGAATTAGCATCAAGAGTCTATAAGAGACTTTTAATTGAAAAAATTGTTGAAAGAGATATTGGAGCACGAGAAACATGTCACAAGTTATTAGAGTTTCCATTAGTAGAGTAACAAATAGGAGTATTTTGTCAAGATTGAATTGTTAAGGTCATGTGGAGGTGTTCACACCAGTAGCTAAAAGGGACTGTGAAGATGATAATGATGCACATACTTAAATCTTTCGTTTTTTATGGGTATAGGAATAGACCACTTTCTATGGGAAAAGTGTTAGATCGTATTAATGTAGCTAAATCATGGATATATAATCTAAGTTCAGAAAATAGGATAATAAGTGGGTACCAAGGAGCATGACATCTATTGTGAGAGTATTCCCAAGGTTTTCTTCCATACCTACACATGAATCTCATAACTGGGTTGATTTTTGTTGGTCAGAGTTATTACTTTACAAGCCATTTTGTGATATAGAAAAATATATTGGACTTAATGATGATGTAATCAAATCAAATTAGGAGTCTTTCAATTATAATCCTTGGCATGTTGAATGGAGGATTATTCCAGAAAATGTTGAAACTCATAGTGATTCTAAAGATGAGGGTAATGAACCAATTCATCAAAATACAATGGAACATGAGTGGAAAATAATATTTGGGCTTCAATGTGGTCAAATCATACGAGTAAATGAAATAGATATGCTGGGAATAAGATATTTGGATAGACAAGAACCATGGAGTAATGAATATTGAGGTGAAGAATACATCGATAAAGCAATAAAATTCATAAGCACCATGAGATATAATGGGTTAGTGATAGATGATGATTTAGCTCTAAATATAAATTATGGAAACTTGGGTTCTAAATAGAAATAAGCACTAGATATAATAATGAAACATTATCGTCAAGGTCAAGATGTCTCACCATTATGCATGATAATTCAAGGAAAAACAAGAACATGAAAATCATATCTAATTGGAGACATTTGTCAAGAATTTATAAAAGCAACATTCCCATATCGTTATCCTCTTCTATACTTACACCAACATGAGTTGCAAACATTAATATTTTGATGCATTGCAACTATCCATTTACAACTTCGAATCCCTATCAAAGATTTTACATAAATTAGAAGGAACAAGGATTCAAATTTTCCAAGAGGATATCCACCATGTAAGATGTAAGATACGTATTTATTGATGAAATTTTAGCTTCATTGGACAACATTTTCTAGAAAACATGGACTCTCAAGTTTGTCAAGCATTTCATGATAAAGAAAACATGATTTTTGGAGGTATTTATATGATTTTGGTGGGAGATTTGGGGCAGTTGTGTCCTATTAGTGATAAACCACCATATGATAGTAATAGACATGCAAATCTATTATGGGAAGAATTCAAAAACGTTGTTACTTTTGATAAGATATTCAGACATGAAGGAGAAAACCAGAATTAACAAATATTTCGACAACTTCTCACAAATTTGAGAGATGCAAATCCAACAATTGATGATTGGAATTTATTAATGATAAGAGCGAATGTTGGACTAGATAGAGTTACAAATGAAAAATTTGATGATAATATTCATTTATTTTCTACAAACATTAATGTGGATAACACTAATAGAAGAATAATGCATTCATTGAAACCATCCATTGAACGTATCATTTCAACCAAATGTACTACTAATGCATCAACTGGGGATCCAAATGATGAGATTGATGTTGAATTAGTAATTTCCAATTTGATGCAAGGGTCATGTTAAGTACAAATATTTGGATAGAAGCATGTCTTGTAAATGGGGCCCTAGGTTATATTTGAAAAATAATATACAAGCCAAGGAGTGGCCCACCGGAACCACCAATATATGTTATTATTGAATTTGATAGTTATTCCTGAGAATACCATTTAAAGATAAAAATACATGTGCATTTCCAATTACACCAATATATAGAGGACGCACACACCAATTACCCTTACACTTGGCATGGGCATTGACAATGTACACAAATCACAGGGTTTGACTCTTTCAAAAGCTATAATTGATATAGAACAAAAGGAAAGGATGGGATTAACATTTATGGTTGTCTCGTGTAAAGTCATTATAAGGGACCTCAGAATATTACCTCCATTAACATATGATCACTATGAAAAGATGAAAAATGGAAATGAACTTTTCAAATAAAAGGTTGAGGAAGAGAGATTGAAGTCCAAGTAGAAAAACATAATGTTATCTATATTGTAAAAACATCATTTTATGAATTTATCTTATAAATGATGTGCATGTCACATTTTGATTTTCAAATTCTTCTCCTACTCTCACTAAGTCTCATATATTATATTACACGTTTAAATTTTACATGAAGTGTTTCATATCATTTAATAAACAAAAATGCAAAACGCACAAGTGCTACTAGCATACCTATCTTAAATAAATTTATGTAAAATATGCCGATAGGTATCATTTTCGAGGCTCCTATATTAGATTTGAGACATAATTGAACTAGGTGCATTGAAAATGATACCTCTTGGTATATTTTACATATATTTATTTAAGATATGTATGCTAGTAAATATATCCTCATGCAAAATATATCAAATATGTGTGATTTATTCATTCGGCCTCTTCACACTAAACTTATGATAGTTTACACACCACACTTGTTGATTCCCTTCACACAATACATCTTGATTTCCTCACACGATATTTATGTCAGTATAATTCTAAATATCTATTCATTATTTGTATAAATATGCCATAGTGTATTTCCTATATTTTTTAATTCATTATATGTAATATTTCCCTTCACAGAATACATCTTGATTTCCTCACACGATATTTATGTAGTGTAATCTAAATATCTATTCATTATTTGCATAAATATGCCATAGGGTATTTCCTATATTTTTTAATTCATTATGCCAAGAGGCATTCCCATATATATATATATATATATATATTGAGTGGAGGAGTCTGATGTCGTGCCCGTGAAATTTGAAATTTTTATGCTGAGAGGCATTGTCATGTGTGTGTGTGTGTGTGTGTATTGAGTGGAGGAGTCCATGTCGTACCCGTGAAATTTGAAATTTGTGTCTGTGATATTTTTAAAAAACACTTTACTAATTTAATTTTAATTTATAAAATTTGTGTGGGGAAGTTACAAAACACTTTAATAATTTAATTTGTTAAATTCACATAAGTGTGGGACACAGTAAATAATTTAGTTTGTTAAATTCTCGGGTGTGAGGTAAGTAAATAATTTAAAGGTAAAAAAACATGATTAGTAATTAATTTATTTAAATTTATCGGATAATGAGGAAGATTTAATTATATTTAAATGAATTAATGTAAATAAATCCAATTTAAACAAGTATTATTAAAAGTTACTTTATGCAATTTATATCCTATGTTAAATTTCTATCTTAGTAAAATTTAATTTAACTTTGACAGTAATTTACTAATTTAATTTAAATTCTTGGGGAATTTACATAAATTAAATGTAAAGAGGGTAAATGGGGAATTGTTTAGGAATAGATTCCGGTTGAGATGTATTATTAAAAAAACATTTCTATGTGTGCAAGACAATTACAACTTTAATAATGTTTGTATTTTTATCAACCTCATATATTGAATAATAATTTTCCTAACACATTAAACATATATTTCATGTTTAATATAGGTTTCCATGATTCCATGACATAGAAAAACTGAACATTTCTATGTGTAGCATGGTGATTATTATTTTAATAATGTTTGTATTTTTACTAACCCCATGTAAAACTATTTATTTTTACTTTAACAATTTATTTAAATAAAGTTGTTTAAATAGTTATTATTCAAAGTGATATGTAATTTATAATAGTAGTAACTTAGAGTGAGATGTGATAGTCTCTCTAAAACATTTAATTTAGTTAATGTATTATCGGGTAACATTCAAATTAGAATACATATTAGCAATATCATCTAAAAATGTATAGAAACTTGTGTAAAAATTTCAATTATTAAGATTTTGTATATAATAGTTTTTAAATATTTCAATTATTAAATTTTGCTTTTGTTATTAGATAGTTTTTAAATATTTCAATTATTAAGATTTTACTTTTGTTATATAGACAAATTTTTAACATCTTAGTGTGCATTGTGTATATAGAAATTGAATATTTGTACATTTATAATTTGAAGACATTGACAAATATAAACTTTCTGAAATAAAAATGTAATGTTTATGAATTTGTGTATGTATTATGAGATATATATATATATGTATGCTATATATATATATATTACATATATTATATAGTATATATATATCTTTATATTCTTATTGGAGAACATTTTTGGATATTTGTCCAGCTCGGAATCTATTGTTACACGTTCCTTTTTTGATACCGGGAGCTAGGATTTGCAAATGGAGATGTTTCCTGTTATGCTCACCTAGCATGTCCTAATTTGGATGTCATCCTGTAATCTCAAAAAGGTTTTTAAAGCAATGTAATGAGGGACATCCCGATGTATGTATAACATATGCATCTTTCGACAATGCGTTTTTTCTATAAGAAATGTCAAATATAAATATTTTATATTTCTATAGCGAAACCGTGAAATCATATTTTGTGTATGCTTGGAAAAATGTTTTCATATAAATTCCCAGGAACTATGGTTCCATCATATTGTTTTTCATTTTTGTGAGTGGATGAGATGTTATTTTATTGACATTTGTATGTTGTGTTTTTTCAAGCAATGATTAACGTGGATATGTGCATTTGAACATTTCTTTACAAGGTGGTGTGCGTTTATTTCATTGAAGGACATGGATATAGTTGATTTTTGAATACGCAATTGAGAATTCATTTGTTTTATATTTTTGTCTTTGATATTGTGTTATTTATGAGAGGAACATTGTTGAATTGTCACAACTTGCCTGTATAATAACGATTTATACAATGACGTCGATGAAGAATTGTTGTGTTAATAGAGAATTGATGTATTGTTTGTTATTTGTAAATGTGATAGTTTGTGTCACTTTAGTTCGTATCATATTTTGAGCGTCCTTCATAATTTTTAGATCCGTTATATTATATGATTATTTCCTATTACATGGACATGGAGTTTTAAATGATTTAAATAATTAGGTGATTTCTTGAAAATACTTTATAGGCATGGCTCCACCAAGATTTATATGTATATTTATAATATATATAGTAATATATATATATATATATATATATATATATAATCTTAGAGTGGAGAATATCATAGTTGAATGCTCGTAAGAAATTTCGCAGAATTTGTACAACAATGAAATGACAGAAAGCACTTTACGAATTAACAATGTTAAACTTTGTAAATGATCATGATAGACAAAGGTTACACAGAACACTTGTACTAATTTAATTTGTTAAGATTTGTGATGCAGAAAGATGACAACATGCAAATTAACAATTCAGACAAGTGGGTTGGGAAGTAAATAATTTAAAGGTAAATAATTTATAAAAAACAATTAAGTAAATTAATTTTTTAAATTATCGGGTGTGGGGAAGTGAATTATATTTAAAAATTAAAGTAAATAAATTGTTTAAACAAGTAAAAAACAATTTAGTAATTTAATTTGTTCATTTATATATATTGAGTGGAGGAGTCTGATTTTGTGCCCGTGAAATATAAGGGCCCTCACTTTTAAATAATTACATAAGAATAGGGGTCTAGCTTTTTAAAAATTACATAAGAATATGGAATTTTAAAATTAGATTTTTGGGTATATATTATTATAATTTTAATTTATAATATATATTAAAATTTATAGTATATATTGTCATTTATATTGTATATGTTTTTGGTAATTTCATAATATTCATTAAACAAAATTCATACTAATAATTAATAATTAAAATAATAAAATATAATATATATTAAAATTTATTACATATTATAATTGGATACACTCTAAAAAATATTACATAACATATTAAAGATATAAGAATAGGGGTCTCACTTTTAAATAATTACATAAGAATATGTTTTAAATTAGATTATATATATATTATAATTTTAATTTATAATATATGTACATTATTACTCAGGAAGGAAATTGTTATCTCGTGTTAATAGAGAATTGATGTATTGTTTTTTATTTGTAAATGTGATAGTTTAAATGTTGCTTTAGTTCATACTAATATTTGAGCGTCCTTTATAATATTTTAGATTCTCTATACTATATGATTATTTCCTATTACATGTACATGGAGTTTTAAATAATATAGATAATGAGATTTTTTAAAATACTTTATAGGCATGGCTCCACCAAGATTAAATTTTGAAAATGAAGAGTAAATAAAATAATATCAAAGACAATATTGAAGAAGAACGCAACAAGAAATGATTAGATGCGCAATGAGAGGAACAAAGGAAATTCGAAATGATAATGATAGAAGAGCATTTGCAGAATAAGGGTTGAATTGACAAATGAAGAAATAGATGCAGAGAGATGACAACATGCAAATAACATGATGAAAATTTGTGCACAATCGTCTCAAGATGACTCACATGTATCAAGAATAAGGATACAAGGACAGATTCATTTCATATCAGTTTCTTGAGGAAGAAAGACGAGAATGTGAGGATTTGATTATTATTTATATAAATGATTTTATAAATTACATAGTGTTTTGAGTATGTTGGTGAAAAAACTATTAAAAATCAAACAAAAGGTCATAAATATGGAAATGGAAACGCTTTTTCTAATCTCCTATTCTCTTAAATTCATATCATTCTTTGACTAGCCTTGCTAATTGTTACAACTTGGATAATATATGATTGATTTCTATTACATGTACATGGATTTTTTAGTTATATAAATAATTACAAAATTTTTTGAAAATAATTTATAGGTGTGGCTCGACCATGATTAAATTTTGAAAATGAAGATGAAAGAAGAGCATATCAAAGAGAATACCAAAGATAATATCCTAGAAGTAGATAACAAGAAATGACATATACAAAATGAGAGGAACAAAGGAAACTTTGAAATGATAATGATAGACAAAGGTTTGCAGAACAAGGGATGAAATTAACAAATGAAGAATTAGATGCAGAAAGATGACAACATGCAAATAACATGACAATAATTCATGAACAATCATCTCAAGATGACTCACATGTATCAAGAGAAAGGTTACAAAGACAGATTTGTTTGGGTTAGTTGCAAGAGGAGGAAAGACTACATAGACAATAACTTCACCATGAAGCATCTCAGAGGAATTATCATAGAATGGCTGGTAATGTTGAAGTTAATTCTGGGGGAGGAAATTCAACATCAATGGATCGCGTGCTCGAAACACTGGAAAACTTGGCCCAAGATATAATGGATGTTGATGTTACAAATAATTTAGAGAATGATAGTGTGCAAGAGGAGACAACATTACAACCAATACGAACAACGAGAAGAAGAAGAATGCAAAATAATGATTTATAAGAGGAGTCAACAATCAAACCTAGAAGAAGAAGAAGAATGCGAGACTCACATATTGCGAGAGAACAAAATGATATATGATCCCAATGAAATGTTTGGGAGAGATTTCAATATGGTCCAAATGATTTTTCGACACGGTCTTGATAACCTTTCTTCGCCGGTCATGTGTTATATTTTTCAAGAATGCTACATTGGAATAAAAGTTTCTCGAACACCTTGAAGGACCTGTGTGTACTAGATGTCGACAAGAGAAAGGTCATCATTGATTTTCGGCATCAAACAATATGGATCCTGGGCCACAACCACCAGAACTTGCAAACTTAACTCAAATTGAGGAAATGTTAATAGCCCATGTCAACCCAATCCTGCAGGTGACACATGCAACAGGAGGTCAATATAAATATAAAGGTCACACGATAAGTTTTCCTCAAGAAGTAAAAGAAATCGCTAATATTTTGCCCCATAGATTGAAAGATTTGCTGATGATTATTGTTCGGAGGAGAGATCAGCGTGGAACAAATTACAACTTTACAGTCAATAGAGAGTGAGTTTACAATGCATTGAAATATAAAATAGAACATGATAAGTTCTATTCAGATGTCCAGATCGATGAAAATGCTCTGAATGAACTTCCACCTCATTCTGTTGAGAATGTGTTCGAGCAGCTTGAACTCAGTTCATATGGAGTTTGATTCTGATGCAAATGAAATTTTTTTTGTAGGTCCAACCATGGAGATAGATGAAGGAAATATAATTAGTCATACAACATCAATGGCATCTAAACCACCCAATGCACCCAAGGGAGATGGAATTAATCCATGCATGGGTGAATAACCCTCATGCGGACCCTGGAGCACTCATTGATTGGCCAGGGATAGGAGCATCTCCTATCAATGAGTATGTGACAGTAGGACTACTTGATATGGCATTCCCTACTCTATTTCCTGATGGAAAATGTGATTGGCTAGAACCACGATTAAGACGAGTACGTCTCCATGAATTTGTAAAGCATTTATTTCAATATAGGGATCATCAATTTGGACGACATCATCGGTTCAGGTATTACATGATGAACATGATCATGAGACATTGTGCACAAAATTCATCTGCAGTTTTTGTGAAGAAAAACCTCCAAGATATGCCAATCACCATCAACGAGTTACGTGAGCATATGAAGAATGTTCCCCATTCCAATCTGGTTGATCGTTTGATGCGGTTCGGAACATCGTTGAGGGGTACAAGTTCTTATTGGGCAAAATGTCATGGTGAATTGGCTGACATGTTACATCAAATAGGATCACCTACCATTTTTTTCACATTGAGCACAACTGATATGTATTGGCCTAATCTACATGCATTAATGCCTGGAATACCACCGGATAATCCATGAGAAGCACAAAATTGGCGAAGGAAAAATATCATCGAATATCCACATATAGTGGCACATTATATGCACCTGCGACATACACTTTTCCGAAAGGAGGTATTACAAAAAGGAATGAAAGTTAAAGATTATTGGTCTAGATATGAATGGCAGCATAGAGGTTCGCCACATGTGCATGGATTCATATGGTTAGAAGGGGTGCCGAATATGGACAACCTTGATTGGAATGATGATTTTCAACATGGAAATGCTGAAAAATACTTCCATTCTATTGTCCATGCATGGAATCCTCGGGATGACCCACACCAACGAAACATACAGGTAATTTATCGATTCTCATCGAGTCTATGATTTATATAGAATTTTTACATTCTCAAAATATATTGTGTATTCTTATGTTCTATGTTACAGGTCTACCAAAATTTTATGCAGCATCCGTGTCTTTGAAATACAAGACAACTGACACAATTTGATATGGAACGTGACTATGAAGAGATTCTCAACAGTGTAGAATGACATACGATGTGTAGAGAGGGTGCCTACCTACGTAAGAAAAGGGGAAAAAAATTTTGTAGGTAAGATGTTCAAAAATTTGAATAATTAAATTGAAATAAAAAACACATACGTGGAAGAACTAATAATTGATTATTACATTTTGCAGGTATAATGCACCGTGGCCATTGAATCTTGATGGATCAAAGTTATATCAAGACTCAGAGACGGGAGATAAAAAGTTTGAACCTATTAGAAATGATGATAGGGTAAATACACATAATCACTACATATTACAATTGTGGAGAGAAAACGTAGATTGGTAACCTGTTCTTTCCAAACATGTCATAGTCAAGTACATTGCAAAGTATGCAGCGAAAGTGGAGAAAAGCTCTAAAACTTATCATCAAATGTTGATGCGGATGGTAAATATTGAAAACCCAGATGAAATGGCAGTGACAGCATACAGGAGACTTCTAACCGAAACAATTGTTGAAAGAGACATTGGCGCACAAGAAACATGTCACATGTTGTTGGAGCTCCCTTTGGTAGAGAGCAGTAGAGTATTTGTCAATTTGAATGTTGCACGTGAGGTGTTCAAAAAAGTAACAACACCTGATGGAGATGACCATGAAGAACATGCAAAAAGTTTCATTGATGGGTACAAGAATAGGCCTTTTTCCATGGAAAGTGTGTCTCTTATTGATGCCACTAGATCTTGGACATATAATCCAAGGAGAAAATGGGATAACAAGTGGGAGGTCAGGAGTTTGGTAGCTATTGTGAGAGTGTTCCTGAGGTTTTCCTCTGTCCCTTCAAGAGAATCTCATAAATGGGTTGATTTTTGTTGGTCAGATTTGTTGCTTTACAAGCCATTTCGAGATATAGACAGAGATATCAGACATGATTCTGATTCAATAAGTTCAAACTGGGATTCGTTCCATTATAATCCATGGCATGTCGAAAGGAGGACTGTAGTAGAAGACGTTGAAAATAACAACAACTCTGAAGATGAAATTAATCAACATGTTCAACAGAATACAATAGAACATGAATGGGAAATCATGTGTAGGCTTCATCATGGTCAAATTTTGCAAGTGACGGAAATAGATATGTTGGGAAGGAGAGATATTGATAGACAAGCACCATGGAATGATGAATATCGAGGTGAAGAATACACAAGTAAAGCGATAAAATTCATAAGCAGCATGAAAGATAATGGGTTGGTTATAGACAATGAATTAGCCCCGAATTTCAATTGCGACACCTTGGGTGCTAAACAAAAACAAGCACTTGATATAATAATGACACATTATAATCAACATCGAAATAACATTCCATTGCTCATGATAGTTCAAGGAACAGTGGGAATAGGAAAATCCTATTTGATTGGTGTGATTCGTCAGGCACTTTTTGATGCATCATTCCTTGAACTATTTCTCCTCTTCTATTTCTTGCACCAACAGGAGTTGCAGCTTTTAATATTGGTGCCTCGACCATCCATTCACAACTTCGAATCCCTATTACAGATTTTGTAGAATTGGAGGGATCGAGACTTGCAACATTCCAACAAGAGATTTGCCACATAAAATATGTATTGATTGATGAAATGAGCTTCGTCGAACAAATTTTGCTAGAAAACGTGGACTCCCGACTTCGTCAAGCATTCCCTGAAAGAGCAAGACATGAGTTTTGGTGGTGTTTCTATCGATTTTTGGTAGGAGATTTGGGGCAACTTCCTCCTGTTACTTGATAAACTCCATATGATAGTAATAGACGTGTCAAAGTTGTTATGGGAAGCATTCAACATAGATGTCACATTGGATAAGGTATTTAGGCAAGTTGGAGAAGATAAGTTTTCGAGAACTTCAAGAATCTCAAAATGCAAATCTCTAAATTTATCAAGAATCTTTTGGATAGATTTAAATATTTGTCGATGATTATTCTTCGGACAGAGATCAGTGTGGAACAAATTACGACTTTAAAGTCAATAGAGACAAGTTTGAATGCATTGAAAATAAAATAGCAACATTGATAAGTTCTATAATACCATGTCACCTAGATCAAGATGAAAAAGCTCTGAATGAACTTCCACCTCATTCTGTTGAGAATGTGTTTGGGCAGCTGAACTCAATCTTCATATGGAGTTTGACTCCAACGCAAATGAAATTGTGTTTGTAGGTCTGACCATGGAGACAGATGAAGGAAATATAATTAGTTACAACATCGATGGCATCTAAACCATGCACCAAGGGAGATGGAATTAATCCATGCGTGGGTGAATAACCCTCATGTAGGACCCTGGAGAACTACATTGATTGGCTCAGGGATAGGAGCATCTCCTATCAATGAGTATGTGACAATAGGACTACTTGATATGGCATTGCCTACTCTGTTTCTTGATGGAAAATGTGATTGGATAGAACAATGTGTAGATTAAGATTACATGAGTACATTACTCTCCATGAATTTATAAAGCATTTATTATGATATAGGGATACCATATTTGGCCGACATCCTCAGTTTAAGTATTACATGATGAACATGATCATGAGACATCGTGCACAAAATTGTCTGAGCTTTTGTGAAGAAAAACCTCCAAGATATGTCAATCGCCATCAACGAGTTACGTGAGCATATGAAGAATGTTCCCCATTCCAATATGGTTGATCATTTGATGCAGGTCAGAACATCGTTGAGGGGTACAAGATCTTACTGGGCAAAATTTCGTGATGAATTGGATGACATGTTGCATCAAATAGGATCACCTACCATTTTTTTCACATTAAGCGCAACCGATATGTATTGGCTTGATCTACATGCATTAATGCTTGGAATACCACCGAATAATCCATGAGAAGCAAAAAATTGGAGAAGAAAAAATATCATCGAATATCCACATATTGTGGCACATTATATGCACCTGTTACATACACTTTTCTGACAGGAGGTATTACAAAAAGGAATGATAGTTAAAGATTATTGGTCTAGATATGAATGGCAGCATAGAGGTTCGCCACATGTGCATGGATTCATATGGTTAGAAGGAGCACCGAATATGGACAAAATTGATTGTAATGATGATTTTGAACATGGAAATGTTGAAAAATACTTCCATTCTATTGTCCATGCATGGAATCCTCGGGATGACCCGCACCAACGAAACATACAGGTAATTTATCGATTCTCATCGAGTCTATGATTTATATAGAATTTTTACGTTCTCAAAATATATTGTGTATTCTTATGTTCTATGTTACAGGTCTACCAAAATTTTATGCAGCATCCGTGTCTTCGAAATACAAGACAACTAACACAATTTGATATGGAACGTGACTATGAAGAGATTCTCAACAGTGTAGAATGACATACGATGTGTAGAGAGGGTGCCTACCTACGTAAGAAAAGGGGAAAATTGTTTGTAGGTAAGATGTTCAAAAATTTGAATAATTAAATTGAAATAAAAAACACATACGTGGAAGAACTAATAATTGATTATTACATTTTGCAGGTATAATGCACCGTGGCCATTGAATCTCGATGGATCAAAGTTATATCAAGACTCAGAGATGGGATATAAAAAGTTTGAACCTATGAGAAATGATGATATAAAAAATACACATAATTGTTACATATTACAATTGTGAAGAGAAAATGTAGATTGGCAACCTGTTCTTTCCAAACATGTCGTAGTCAAGTACATTGCAAAGTATGCAGCGAAAGTAGAGAAAAGCTCTGAAACTTATCATCAAATGTTGATGTGGATGGCAAATATTGAAAACCCAAATGAAATGGCAGCGACAGCATACAGGAGACTTCTAACCGAAACAATTGTTGAAAGAGACATTGGCGCACAAGAAACATGTCACATGTTGTTGGAGCTTCCTTTGGTAGAGAGCAGTAGAGTATTTTTCAATTTGAATGTTGTGCGTGAGGTGTTCAAAAAGTAACAACACCTGATGGAGATGACCATGAAGAACATGCAAAAAGTTTCATTGATGGGTACAAGAATAGGCCTTTTTCCATGGAAAGTGTGTCTCTTATTGATGCCACTAGATCTTGGACATATAATCCAAGGAGAAAATGGGATAACAAGTGGGAGGTCAGGAGTTTGGCAGCTATTGTGAGAGTGTTCCTGAGGTTTTCCTCTGTCCCTTCATGGGAATCTCATAAATGGGTTGATTTTGTTGGTCAGATTTGTTGCTTTACAAGCCGTTTCGAGATATAGACAGAGATATCGAACATGATTATGATTCAGTAAGTTCAAACTGGGATTTGTTCCATTATAATCCATGGCATGTCGAAAGGAGGACTGCAGTAGAAGACGTTGAAAATAACAACAATTCTGAAGATGAAATTAATCAACATGTTCAACAGAATACAATAGAACATGAATGGGAAATCATGTGTAGGCTTCATCATGGTCAAATTTTGCAAGCGACAGAAATAGATATGTTGGGAAGGAGAGATATTGATAGACAAGCACCATGGAATGATGAATATCGAGGTGAAGAATACACAAGTAAAGCGATAAAATTCATAAGCAGCATGAAAGATAATGGGTTGGTTATAGACAATGAATTAGCCCCAAATTTCAATTGCGACACCTTGGGTGCTAAACAAAAACAAGCACTTGATATAATAATGACACATTATAATCAATGTCGAAATAACATTCCATTGCTCATGATAGTTCAAGGAACAGCGGGAACAGGAAAATCCTATTTGATTGGTGTGATTCGTCAGGCACTTTTTGATGCATCATTCCCTGAATGTTCTCCTCTTCTATTGCTTTCACCAACAGGAGTTGCAACTTTTAATATTGGTGCCTCGACCATCCATTCACAACTTTGAATCCCTATTACAGATTTTGTAGAATTGGAGGGATCGAGACTTGCAACATTCCAACAAGAGATTTGCCACATAAAATATGTATTGATTGATGAAATGAGCTTCGTCGGACAAAGTTTGCTAGAAAACGTGGACTCCCGACTTCGTCAAGCATTCCCTAAAAGAGCAGACATGAGTTTTGGTGGTGTTTCTATGATTTTGGTAGGAGATTTGGGGCAACTTCCTCCTGTTACCGATAAACCGCCATATGATAGTAATAGACGTGCAAAGCTGTTATGGGAAGCATTCGGAATAGTTGTTACATTGGATAAGGTATTTAGGCAAGCAGGAGAAGATGAAGACCAAAAGCGTTTTCGAGAACTTCTGGCCAATCTCAGAGATGTGAATCCGACACTGGATGATTGGATGTTGTTAATGAGTAGAACAAGTTCTGCATTAGACAAATATAGCAACGAAGAATTCTATAATAATATTCACCTAATGGCGACAAAGATTAATGTGAATAACCACAACAACAAAAAATTGCATTCATTGAAAAGACCTGTCACACGTAGCATTGCAACTAGAACAAGTACCGCCAACACACTGGCAGGAGGTCTGAATGACGAACTTGATTTAGAATTATTAATTTCTAATGATGCAAGGGTTATGCTAACATCCAATCTTTGGATAGAAGCAGGTCTTGTAAATGGAGCTCTGGGATATATTCGAAGCATAGTATATGCACCTGGTACTGGTCCACCGAACCCGCCAACATATGTAATGGTTGAATTCGATAGTTACTTCGGAATACCATTTGAAGATAGAACTCCACATACCATCCCAATTACACCAATACAGAGGGGACGCACACACCAATTACCCTTACGGTTGGCATGGGCATTGACGATACATAAATTGCAAGGTTTGACTCTTTCCAAGGCTACAGTTGATATTGAAGAAAGAGAAACAATGGGGTTAACATTTGTGGCTATCTCTCGAGTGAAGTCATTGCAGAGTCTAAGAATATCTCCGCCATTTTCATATGAGCCCTATATAAAGATGAAGAACGGAAAACTACTTTCGAAACGGAAGGCTGAGGAAAAAAGACTTATGTCCTTGGAATATAAATAATGTACCATGTGTAACACACATTTCATTCTATGAATTTCTCATTACATGTGGTGTACATTACACATTTCAATTCGTATGAAAAAAAATTGTATTTTTTTAACTTGATAATACGGTTACTAATAAAATCCATAAGAACTTCGTGCATTATAGACCTTGATTTTTTTTGCTCATACTCATTCTCCGAAGACAAATATGGTGTTAAATTATTATATGTTCCTTGTAATATATTTGATTACATAAGAAAATTACATTTTTCAAGTGACTTTTTTGATAATTTAATTATAATAGTCCCTGACATTATAAATTTTATTTTATTCATACAGGGAACTAAATTTTTCCTTATTATTCATACTTTATTTTTGGTATTGTTTTATGTATAATGCAACTCTTGCGGTCATAGTTCATTTTATAAATATATGTAATATATGCCGAGAGGTATATATTATTTTTATATATTATATAGGTGCCTCGTGAACTTACCTCTCGGCAATTTTACATGCACATAGATTTATGTAATATCATGATATGTAAAATATGCCATGGAGGTGAAGTTCACGAGGCATATATAATAATTATATGTAATATATACCTCTCGGCATATATTACATATATTTATATAAATATCATGCTACTAATTTAATTTCCCTTTTTTCGTGTGGGGAAATAGCCTTCATTTACATAATTGCAAATAGGACCTATATATTAATATGCCTTTAAATTATGTCAATACGTGAAGGATTATAAATATCCATATAGGTGAGATTTATATTCTCAAATTATGATTATGAATATATTTAAATTTTCTGACTTTGATGTTTAATTTGAATGTTCTACTTGAAAATATTATTTATTTTTAAAAAAAATTTATACATTGTAAGAAATTGTTTGAATGAATTAGTCATAAATACTAATTTGTTAAATTCTCACATGATACAATTTACTTTATTAATTTCGGGTGTGGGGAATGTAAATTTCTATTTGGTAAAATTTAAATTTTTCGAAAGGAAAAAATCTCCAGTTTTGAGTAAGACAATTAAAACTTTAAACATTGTAAGTTTGAATTTTTATCAAAAATTTCATGTATTAGCAATTAATAATTTCATTTCCTATGTCTTCAATATGTATTAAACATATATTTCATGTTTAATATAGTTTTCCATTTCCATGACATAGAAAACCAAATTTCTATGTGTAGCATGGATTAATTATTACTTTAATAATGTTATGTATTTTTAATAAATTTTATAAAACTATTTATTTTTACTTTAACAATTTATTTAAATAAATTTCTTAAATAGTTATTATTTAAAGTGATATGTAATTTATAATAGAGTAGTAACTTAGAGTGAGATGTGATAATATCTCTGACAAAATTTTATTTTAAAAACACAATCGGAAACTTTACAATTAGAATGTATTATGGTATCATTTCAAATTTATTAAAATGTATGTAGCAATATCCAATTGTATCAATCTAAAAATTATAGACAACTTGTAGAATATTTCAATTATTAAGATTTTGGTTGTGTTATATAGATAGTTTTTAACATCTTAGTTTGCATTGTGTATTTGGAAATTGAATATCTGTACATTTATAATTTTAAGACATTGACGAATATAAAATTTCTAAAAAAAATATAATGTGATGTTTATGAGAAATTTTGTATTGTATATATATTTTACATTATTTTCATTGGGGAACATTTGTAATATTTGTCCAACTTTTGGAATCTATCGTTGCACATACCTTTTTTGATACTGGGAGCTAGGATTTTAAATGGGATATTTCCTGTTATGCTCTCCTAGCACGTCCTAATTTGACATGTTATCTATATTTTCGGAAAATTTTTAAAGCAACGTAATGAGGGACAAATTTTATGTATGTTGAACACATGCATCTTTTTGACGATGCACAAAATTGGATAAGAAATATCAAATATAAATATTTTATATTTCTATAGCGAAATACGTGAAATCCGTATTTTATGTGTGCTTGGAAAAATGTTTTGGTATAAATTCCCAGGAACTATGGTTCCATCATATTGTTTTTCATTTTTGTGATGGATGAGATGTTAGTTTATTGAATTTGTATGTTGTGTTTTTTCAAGCAATTATTAACGTGGATATGTGCATTTGAACATTTTTGTACAATGGTTTGCGTTTCTTTCATCGAAGGACATGGAATAGTTGATTTTTGAATACGCAATTGAGAATTATTCGTTTGATAATTTTGTCTTCGCTATTGTTTTCTTTATGATAATTGTCACAACTTGTCTATGTTAACGATTTATACAATGACATCGATGAAGACTTGTTGTGTTAACAGTTGAATTGATTTGTATTGATCATTTTGTACAATTTATGTAAATTCTTCAACTATGTGACTAGGAATGACAACGATGTGTAGATATTTGATTGGGTTATTTATATAAATGAATTTATAAATTGCATTTTTTGAGTATATTTGTGAAAAAACTATTAAAAATCAAACAAAAGGTATAAATTGGAAACAAAAACTGATATAAAATCCTATTCGCTTTATGTATATTCCGTTCATAATTTTTAGATTCTCTATACTATATGATTATTTCCTATTACATGTACATGGAGTTTTTAATAATATAAATAATTAGATGATTTTTTGAAAATACTTTATAGGCATGGCTTCGCCAAGAATAAATTTTGAAAATGAAGAGGAAAGAAAAGCATATCTATCAAAGACAATATCGCAGAAGAAGACAACAAGAAATGACATATGCACAACGAGAGGAACAAAGGAAACGTCGAAATGATAATGATAGAAGAAGGTTTGCAGAATGGAGGGTTGAATTAAAAAATGAAGAAATAGATGCAGAGAGACAACAACATGCAAATAACATGATAACAATTCGTGCAAAGTCGTCTCAAGATGACTCACATGTATCAAGAATGGATACAAAGACATATTCATTCAATGATTAGTTTCTTGAGGAAGAAATATAAGAATGTAAGGATTTGATTGCATTATTTATATAAATGATTTTATAAATTGCAAAGTGTTTTGAGTATGTTGGTGAAAAAACTATTAAAAATCAAACAAAAGGTCATAAATATGGAAAAGGAAATGTGAGAGTTTCTAATCTCCTATTCTCTTTATTTCATATCATTCTTTGACTAGCCTTGCTAATTGTTACAACTTGGATATTGTATGATTGATTTCTATTACATGTACGTGGATTTTTTAGTTATATAAATAATTAGAAACTGGGATTTTTTGAAAATACTTTATAGGTATGGCTAGACCACGATTAAATTTTGAAAATGAAGATGAAAGAATAGCATATCAATAAGAGAATATCAAAGACAATATCGTAGAAGGAGACAATAAGAAATGATAGATGCACAACGAGAGGAACAAAGGAAACATCGAAATGATAACATGAACGGAGGGCTGAATTAACAAATGAAGAATTAGATGCAGAAAGATAACAACATGCAAATAACATGACAACAATTCATGAATGACCATCTCAAGATGGCTCACATGTATCAAGACCAAGGTTACAAAGATAGATTTGTTTGGGTCAATTGCAAGAGGAGGAAAGACTACATAGACAAGAACTTCACCGCAAAGCATCTCAAAGGAATTATCGTAGAATGGCTGGTAATGTTGAAGTTAATTTTAAGGGAGGAAATTCAGCATCGGTGGATCGCGTGCTCAAAACACCAGAAAAATTGGCCCAAGATATAATGGATGTAGACATTATAAATAGTTTAGAGAATGACAGATGTTCAACAGGAGACGACATTACAACCAATATGAACAACGAGAAGAAGAAGAATGCAAAATAATGATATACAAGAGGAGTCAACAATCGAACCTAGAAAAGAAGAAGAAGAATGCAAGACTCACATATTGCGAGAGAACAAAATGATATTTGATCCCAATGAAATGTTTGGGAGAGATTTCAATATGGTCCAAATGATTTTTCAAAACAGTCTTGATAACCTTGCTTCATCGATCATGTGTTATATTTTTCAAGAATGCTACATTGGAATAAACGTTTCTCGAACACCTCAAGGACTTGTGTGTACTAGATGTCAAAAAGAGAAAGGTCCTCATCGATTTTAGACATCGAACAATATGGATCATGGGCCACAACCACCAGAACTTGCAAACTTAACTCAAGTTGAGGAAATGTTGATAGTTTGTGTCAACCAAATCCTACAAGTGACACATGCAACTAAAGGTCAATACAAATATAAAGGTCACGCAATAAGTTTTCCTCAAGAAATAAAAGAAATACCCGCTAATCTTTTACCACATAGATTGAAAGATTTTATTTAGAATGATTATTGTTCGGAAGGAGAGATCAACGTGGAATAAATTACGACTTTAAATGGAGTCAATAGAGAGTGAGTTTAGTAATGCACTAAAATATAAAATAGAACATGATAAGTTATATTCAGATGTTAGATCGGATGAAAATTTCTAAATGAACTTCCACATCCATTCTGATTACACCAATGTATTCAAGCAGCTGAACTCAAATACATATGGAGTTTGATTCTGACGCAAATGAAATTATGGTTTGTAGGTCCAACCATTGAGATAGATGAAGGAAATGGAGTTAATTAGTCATCTCAAAATCTATGGCAGAGTCTAAACTCCACCCAATGCACCAAGGGAGATGGAATTAATCCATGCATGGGTGAATAACCCTCATGTGGACCCTGGAGCAATCATTGATTGGCCAGGGATAGGAGCATCTCCTATCAATGAGTATGTGACATGTAGGATTACTTGATATGGCATTCCCTACTCTGTTTCCTAATGGAAAATGTGATTTTTTAGAACCACGATTAAAACAGTACTAATCTCCATGAATTTCGTAAAGACATTTATTTCAATATAGGGATCACTCAATTTGGCCAAAGACATCCTAGGTTTAGGTATTATATGATGAACATGATCATGAGACATCGTGAAAATTAATTAATCTGCAGTGTTTGTGAAGAAAAACCTCCAAGATATGTTCACCATCAATGAGTTACGTGATTCATATGACAAATAAATTCCCCATTCCATATCTGGATTTTTGATTGTTTGATGTGGTAATGGAACATCCTTGAGGTTGCTACTACAAGGTCTTATTGGGCAAAATATCATGGTAAATTGTTGACATGTTATATTAAATAGGATCACCTATATATTTTTTTCACATTGGTGCCTCGAGATATGTATTTGGCATGATCTACATGCATTAATGCTTGGAACACCATTGGATAATCCATGAGAAACACAAAATTGGTGAAGGAAAACTATCATCGAATATCCACATATATTGGCACATTATATGCACCTGCGACATACACTTTTCCGAAAGGAGGTATTACAAAAAGGAATGAAAGTTAAAGATTATTGGTCTAGATATGAATGGCAGCATAGAGGTTCGCCACATGTGCATGGATTCATATGGTTAGAAGGGGCACCAAATATGGACAACCTTGATTGGAATGATGATTTTCAACATGGAAATGTTGAAAAATACTTCCATTCTATTGTCCATTTGTGGAATTCTTGGGATGACCCGCACCAACGAAACATACAAGTAATTTATCGATTCTCATTGAGTCTATGATTTATATAGAATTTTTTACGTTCTCAAAATATATTGTGTATTCTTATGTTCTATGTTACGGGTCTACCAAAATTTTATGCAGCATCCATGTCTTTGAAATACAAGACAACTGACACAATTTGTTATGCAACGTGACTATGAAGACATTCTCAATAGTGTAGAATGACATACAATGTGTAGAGAGGGTGCCTTTCTACATAAGAAAAGGGGAAAAATTGTTTGTAGGTAAGATGTTCAAAAAATTTTGAATAATTAAATTGAAATAAAAAACAAATACGTAGAAGAACTAATAATTGATTATTATATTTTTCAGGTATAATGCACCGTGGCCATAGAATCTCGATGGATCAAAGTTATATCAAGACTCAAAGACGGGAGATAAAAAGTTTGAACCTGCGAGAAATGATGATAAGGTAAATAAACATAATCACTACATATCACAATTGTGGAGAGAAAACGTAGATTGGCAACCTGTTCTTTCCAAATATGTCATAGTCAAGTGCAAAGTATGCAGTGAAAGCAGAGAAAAGATCTTAAACTTATCATCAAATGTTGATGCGCATGGAAAATATTGAAAACCCAAATGAAATGGCATCGACAACATACGGGAGACTTCTAACCAAAACAATTGTTGAAAGAGACATTGGCGCACAAGAAACATGTCACATGTTATTGGAGCTCCCTTTGGTAGAGAGCAGTAGAGTATTTTTCAATTTGAATGTTGCGCGTGAGGTGTTCAAAAGAGTAACAACACCTGATGGAGATGGATCATGAAAAACATGCGAAAAGTTTCATTGATGGGTACAAGAATAGGCCTTTTTCCATGGAAAGTGTGTCTCTTATTGATGCCACTAAATCTTGGACATATAATCCAAGGAGAAAATGGGATAACAAGTGGGAGGTCAGGAGTTTGGCAGCTATTGTGAGAGTGTTCCCGAGGTTTTCCTCTATCCCTTCGCGGGAATCTCATAAATGGGTTAATTTTTATTGGTCAGATTTGTTGCTTTACAAGTCGTTTCGAGATATAGACAGAGATATCGGACATGATTCTGATTCAATAAGTTCAAACTGGGATTCGTTTTGTTATAATCCATGGCATGTCGAAAGGAGGACTACAGTAGAAGATGTTGAAAGTAACAACAATTCTGAAGATGAAATTAATCAACATAATACAATAGAACATGAATGGGAAATCATGTGTAGGCTTCATCGTGGTCAAATTTTGCAAGCGATGGAAATAGATATGTTGGGAATGAGAGATATTGATAGAAAAACACCATGGAATGATGAATATCGAGGTGAAGAATACACAAGTAAAGCGATAAAATTCATAAGCAACATGAACGATAATGGGTTTGTTATAGACGATGAATTATCCCCGAATTTCAATTGCGACACCTTGGGTGCTAAACAAAAAAAAAGCACTTGATATAATAATGACACATTATAAACGACATCAAAATAACATTCCATTGCTCATGATAGTTCAAGGAACAGCGGGAACAGGAAAATCCTAATTGATTGGTGTGATTCGTCACGCACTTTTTGATGCATCATTCCCTAGACGTTCTCCTCTTCTATTGCTTACACCAACAAGAGTTACAGCTTTTAATATTGGCGCCTCGACAATACATTCACAACTTTGAATCCCTATTACAGATTTTGCAGAATTAGAGGGATCGACACTTGCAACATTCCAATAAGAGAATTTCCACACAAAATATGTATTGATTGATGAAATGAGCTTCGTCGGAAAAAGTTTGCTAGAAAACGTGGAATCCCGACTTCGTCCAGTATTCCCTGAAAGAGAAAACATGAGTTTTGGTGGTGTTTCTATTAGTTTGGTAGAAGATTTGGGGCAACTTCCTCCTGTTACCGATAAACCGCCATATGATAGTAATAGACATGCAAAGTTGTTATGGGAAGCATTCGGAATAGTTGTTACATTGAATAAGGTATTTAGGCAACTAGGACAAGATGAAGACCAAAAGCATTTTTGATAACTTCTGGCCAATCTCAGAGATGTGAATCCAACACTAGATGATTGGATGTTGTTAATGAGTAGAACAAGTTCTGCATTAGACAAAGATAGCAACGAATAATTCTATAATAATATTCACCTAATGGGGACAAAGATTAACGTGAATAACCAAAACAAAACAAAATTACATTCATTGAAAAGACCTGTCGCACGTAGCATTTCAACTAGAACAAGTATCGCCAACACACTGGTAGGAGGTCTGAATGACGAACTTGATTGAGAATTATTAATTTCTAATGATACAAGGGTTATGCTAACATCCAATCTTTGGATAGAAGTAGGTCTTGTAAAATGGAGCTCTGGTATATATTCGAAACATAGTATATGCACCTGGTAGTGGTCCACAACCCACCAACATATTAATGGTTGAATTTGATAGTTACTTTGAATACCATTCGAAGATAAAATTCTGCGTACCATCCCAATTACACCAATTGACACTCAATACCCTTACGGTTGGCATAGGAATAATACATAAATCACAAGGTAAGAACTTCGTGCATTATAGACCTTGATTTATTTTTCTCATACCTATTCTCCAAAGACAAATAGGTATTAAGTTATATAGTAATATAATTACATAATAAAATTACATATAAGTGACAATGTTTTGATGATAAATAATTATAATGTTAAATTATAAATTTTATTTTATTCATACACGAACTAAATTCCCCCTTATTTTTCATACTTTATTTTTGGTATTGTTTTATGTATAATGCAACTCCTGCGGTTGCTACTAGCATACCTATATTTTATAAATATATGTAATATATGCCGAGAGGTATATATTACATATATTTATATATTATATAAATATATAGGTGCCTCGTGAACTTCACCTCTCGGCATATTTTACATACATATAGAAACATAAATCAAAACATAATATGTAAAATATGCCGAGAGGTGAAATTCATGAAGCACCTATATAATATAATATATGTAATATATACCTCTCGGCATATATTACATATATTTATATAATATAGGTATGCTAGTTATATGTAATATAATATTTAATTTATATAACTACCATGTATTTTAATGATCTGTATTTCTTTCCATTTGTCTCTTTTTTTTCCCCATAAATCAGCACAATTGATTTCAAATGTATTTTCCCAACTTAATTACTCGATGTCAAAGTTTGTGATGTTTTATCATATTCACATCCTAGCATTTTTCAAAAGAGGGGCCCTCACAATTTCCTTTAAACAAAGATTGGGTAGAGATTTGTGCACAATTCTTTAACTATTTTAAAATGCGGAAGATGTGATTTAATACATAGTACATAATATATTAGTTAAGGTTGTGGGGATAGGAGGTATAGGTAAAAACTTTTGGTCCAGCGGTTATGGTTGTGGGAATAGAAGGTAAGGGTAAAATATTTTGGTGCATTTATATCTTGAATGAATATATTGAAGGCGTAAGAGGTATACTAAAAAAAAAAAGTCATATGGAATTGAATTACATAATTTTTAATATTAAATTTTGTTTCATGTTAATTTTTGAAGGTGTAAGAGACATTGGAAAAAAAAATAGTCATATAGAATCAAATTACATAATTTTTAATATTAAATTTTGTTCTACGTTAATTTTTGAAAATATCTTCATATATTTAAACAAAATATCTTATATTGTTGAGAATATCTTCATAGTGTTCCACTTTAATTTTTGTAAAATTTAAAGGAAATATCTTAATAATTTTTTGGCTTTTTGTATATATCTTGATTAAAATTAAATAATAAAAGTGAGATTTTTTTTTTTTCCAATAATACATTAAGTAAGAAGCATGGAAAAGCTAACATAAATAGAATGATTTTCCTTTTAAGAAGATGGAAAAATAAAAGTAAAATGAAAATATCTTCATAATTTTCCACTTTCATTTTTGTAAAATTTTTTAAAAAATTAACAATTTATAGATTTTAAAGGAAATATCTTAACAATTTATAGAAAGATTTTCTTTTAAAAGTATGAAAAAATAAAAGTGAGATGAAAATATATTTAGTGTTCTGCTTTAATTTTTGTAAAATTTAAAGGAAATATCTTAACCATTTTTGGTTTTTTTTGTATGTTTCAATTAAAATTAAATTATAAAAGTAAGATTTTATTTTTTCCTAATAATACATTAAGTAAGAAGCATTGAAAAACTAACATTAATGGAAGCTCAACCAGCAATTGATTTTACCTTAAGAAACATGGAAAAATAAAAATAAAATTTAGTAAGAAACATGCAAAAGCTAACATAAATAGAAGCCCAACCAGGAATTGATTTTAGTGAAGCATGCAAAAACTGGTGCCTTGTAAAAAATCCATAAGAAACTGTTGTACAGGCGCAACAAGAAGAATGCAGAGGCCATGAGGTGGCTTATTCGTGTAGAAGGTGTAGGGCGACTGAAGCATTCAATGTAGAAGGTGTAAGCATCCAAAAACTAGTGCCTTTTAAAAAGGCCACAAGAAACTGTTGCAGGCGCAACAAGAAGAACACAGAACTTTTAAGATATTTATGTGAGGTGTTAATTTGCATAGAAATCATATAGGAAAGTCAATTGTGAAGCATTTTTTAATTAAATCAGTTAATTCAAATAAAGATTACAAAATAAACATATAAAAGTAGAACATACAGTTTTATTGGGCAAAATTCATTTTGAGTTTGAAAAAAATTTATAAATTTTATTTTGTATCAACATATTTATTAGGTAGTGTATTCCCAATTTCCTTTCAATTCAAATAGAGATGACAAAATAAACATAGAAAAAGCAGAACATGCAGCTTTCTGCGAGTAAAATCCCTTTTAAAGTTTGAAAATAATTTATAATTATTTATCTTTCTTTCAACATTTTTATTTAGATTAAGTAGTGTATTTCCAATTTTGTTTTAATCACGCCATGGGCCTATTTATAGTTAATTTAGAGAGTATATTAATCTGCAGCATCAAATAAAAATGATATTATATCAATAAGAGTTTATAATCCAAATACATTCCTACTCCTTCGCTCAATGAAATTATCCGCTGCGAGCTGTATTGAGGTAATTCCAAACTATATTGTAGTTGAAGTTAATATATTTACAGTTGTGCATTGAAAAAAAGTGTTACTTACGTTTTTCTTCAATGCAATTATGTGGATTGGGTCTCATTTTTTCAATGTTAAAGACCACAAATTGATAAACTCGTGTGAATATAAATTGGTAATCTGTTCAGCACATAATTGTTTTGACCGGGATTTACACATTAACCTATTTTTGAGTATAGTGTAATTGTAATCAGTTATGTCACATATACAAACGAAGAGCTTAGTTAATATGGTAAAAACATCTTGTGGACAAGCGCCAACAGTAACATCACAGTTACCTGCCACTCTCTCAGCAAAACCACACTCAAACTCCAATTCTATTATTAACAGAACAGAAAAAGAGCGAAAGACAAGGATACACAGCTGGATCAAAAGGAGAACCCGGATCTTAAAATAGAAAGCATAATATTGAGTTTACATACAAAATTTTTATATCATTATTGTCAACATAGGTTTTAGTTTTGTTGTAAACTAGCAATCACACGAGGAATGTGTAATGGGGACGCCGAAAGGAATAAGGAGAGGAATTTATATTGATGTAGGGAACGAGGCATAGAAACCAGAGTCGCAAACATTAAACATCTTAGATTGTTCTAACCAAAATAATATTTTCTATCTGGTCTCAACTTTATCATCTCGACTTCATTCACGTTATTCGCGTGAGTTCCCTTTGCAGATAAAGAAGAGAAAATAAAAAGTGAGAAAATCCTATACACTCTAGGTTGGAAACCTAACTGCACTTCTTGCTTATTACAACTCTGTAGCCCAACAATGTTTTTAAGCTCGATTAATTACAAAAAATAGGTGACATGCAAATAATCATTGGTAGTTGAGCCCCTTGGTGGGTTTTATGAACGAAAGGTAGTTTTTTATCCATCAATCATTTTTTGGCATGAGAAACCATACGATTTTTTATATTGTTGACTACAAATAGCTCTTTGATTTACAAGGACATTTTTTTCCAAATTAAGACAAGTGGTAAGCTTCCCTATATAAAGACATAAATATTCATCATCACGTACTCCTCGGTAAGTAATGGAATGATTAACATTCACATTGGTTGACGCCACTGGTCAAACTAATTTATCTAAAAAAAAAATAGTCTTTTAAAAGTCTTGTTACCATTAGCGATGTAAAAAAGAGAATCCATGGACTTTTTATGCAAATATGGGCGGATATTACAAAAATTGAGTTGAAAACCACCTTCCAAACATGTAAAACCGCCTTCCTAATGTTATCTTTTGCTGCACATTTCATTTAAAATCGCCATCAAAAGAGAGATATGGTTTCCATTTGACAAAAAAAAGGTAGTTTTGAAAAGATTAAAGTATAACCTCCCTTAAACAAGAAAAATAAAAAGCTCGAAGCCATCATAGAAGGTACAGGTCTAACACATCATAAACCCCTCAATTCCCTCCAGAGAGAGACTTGAGCTTCCCTCTTTCATGTTGAGGCTCGAGAATAATCTTAACATCATTGGGTTAGACTAAAACAAGGAATGGGGCTTCGGTAGTTGCTTAAAAATTTAACACACGAAAAAGATATAATGTAATAAATATCTCACTTTTTGATGACTAATCTAACTTATGGATTGAAAGTAAATAATTGACATGTACAAAAAAATTATATTGTGTGTGTACTTTTGTGTGATTTGGATTATTCTAGTTTATATTTCCACTGCTGTAGATTTTGTGGGGAATTGTTTAGATCCTGTGTGCATGATTTTGTTTGTTATTAAATCATAACACTATTCCACAGTCTCGTATTCCCAACATCATTAACATTTACTTTTTACACACTTACTTATACTTATGTTACTTTAATTTTTCATATACAGAGACTTTGAATACTCTCTTTCTCTTCATTTGTAGGTCCATCATTACAAGAAACAAGAAGTGGCTCACATCAACAAGAATAAGCTCTAACAGCACATGCTATTAAACATAAGCTTCAACCCTTAGATTCTACCTCCTTTTCCTAGTTGGCATGCTTCACATTGTGATCACTTCACACTTTGCATGGCTACTTATCCACTCGACACGCTATCGACCACACTCCTCTTCTGGATTACAAGGTACATATCTTCTATCTACTTTATGCTATCGATTATTCACTCAATAGCATAAAGTGGGGGGGAATGTAGACACAAAATCTATGCACTTGGGTACATTTCTAGGTCCTAAAGCATACTAATGTATACATGATTCCTAAGTAAGAAAACTAGTGGTTGACAAACTCCTTTTGGCTCTTTGATTGCTTTATCTCTTACACTTTACTGGTCTTATAAATCTTACAGTTTGCTAGCACTTGACTGATTTATCTTTTGATAGCCTCGGACACTAGCGCCCAGATAGGACAAAATCGCCTAGCCGCTCTTGTCCCTTCTTGGGCACTCCTGCCCTTCTTTATCTTCTTCTTACTCTTTTGGGTCCTTTTCACCTTTTGGTCACCTTTTAAAACTTTGGGTCGGCCTTTCAGTTGTCAATTACGAAATTCAAACAAGGGAATCATATATATACTTAGTTATTGCTCTCAAATAAGGGGCCAAACATCATAAACATTATTTATCATCACCTAAGCTTGCACAAAGGCACAAGAGCACTACAAGGCATACATCTAGCACATCCATACAAGGGACAATGGATGCATTATTCTACATACACAACATAGGAGGGGAGTTCATTCTATTTCATCACACACATCTTGTGTACTTGAGTACAATCTAGATCCAACCCGCTATCATAGTACAACTTGCACAAGGGCAACCTAGGGCATCATTACACACACAGACACAGAGAACTACATGGAGTCTGAGATGTAGTGCAATGCTCGTTCGTAAGTTCACTCTTCCGGTGACCGTCAGGGTCAGTCTGACTCCACATTCTACATATTTTTTATTAGATTTGATGTGGTTTGTGGACATGTGCAGGTAGACATTTGTTTTGCAGGTTATAGGTGTGATAAGAACCCTAACAACGAACTCAAAGTGATAAAGAGTGATTAATAAGTGAAGATCCTCCAGCCCAGAAAATACCAGACTCCAATCATCTGAACGGACACATAGCGCTCAGATTAGTCACTAGCACCCTAGGAACTCCTGTCCTCCTGTGGGCACTTTTTTCCTATGACATTTCTAGGTTTTAGAACCCTCAATGAGTCTTGACAACACTGTTTCTAGTCTTGTTCTAGTAGTTACTCAATCCCGATCACTCTCATGATCACACATAATCAACCTAAGTCATCATTCCTCTCTCATTTGCTTAGGGTTTTGTATCATTGAATGTTTATTGCTTGCGTCTTACTCTACTTAATTACTTGAATATCATATATTATAGTAGTTACTCTGAAATAAAATTTAATACAAATTAAATT
Organism: Taxus chinensis; assembly: GCA_019776745.2. NCBI lineage: Eukaryota > Viridiplantae > Streptophyta > Pinopsida > Cupressales > Taxaceae > Taxus > Taxus chinensis. The sequence continues at coordinate 190,120,433 of CM034157.1, read as the reverse complement.
AAATCACACTGCAATCACAAGTTATTCAGATGCAGTGTTCTCAAGCTGGAAGTTGGTGCCTGCCACAAGGAGATGGTGAACAAACATGGATCCTTCCTAAACGAAGATCACATCGCCGGTCATTCTATGTTTTCATTGACTTTAATTTGCACACATGACACTTTAAAAATGCAATATAAGGCACTTAAATCATAAATTGATTAAGGTATTTTTAGCAATGTAATTCAAACAAGATTGGAGAATAGCCCGTAGATAACTACATTCCCTCCTCTTTTCCTAGGCAGAGGCTCATATTTATATTGTCATAATGAATTGGATTCTTTGGTGTGATTTGATTGCAAGATAGGTGCAAATTTGGAATCCCCATGGGCTAGGTTGCCCTTCTGTCTCTGTCCTTGTTCATTACTTTGTGTGATCCTTTTGTTCTTGGATCAAGGAATTCCATTGTACATAATGATTGAAACATTGTCTGGATATTGATGATTTTGTGTTCATGACTACTTCATGTCAAGAAAATCATTGCACTTTGATTGAATTAGGATGCTTGTTGAAGAAAATTAGGTGACAATTTCATTTGTGCACTTAAGCAGGTATGGGATCACTGTTGTAGTCATTGACATGTAAGCACAAAAAATGAGGTCTGTATCCTTCTATATGTGAAAGTGTTGTCAGTTTCCTCTACTTTCAGTCACGATGAGTGTAGTGAAAGAAGATACAACCAAGATGAAGAAATGGTTGTTCCTTGAGTGCATAAAGGTGCATTATCAAGAGAAAATTGAGCACATCACAAAGGGTACGACTAGGAATCAGAGAGTGCTTGCACACATAAACAAGACAACCCAAAAAGAAAAGAAAATTGAACACAAGGCTAATACCCTCTTCACAACAGTAGGACACCGGTAGGAAAAGGGACACATGGAATCAACCTAAGGGTGCAGAAACCACAACATCCTCATCGAAGCTTGTTAAACTGTATGTTTCCAAAGGATGTGGAAGAGATCCAAGTTTCAATGGTTAAATAATGCAGAACTCTCTTATTTATACTAGCATAGGAGGAACCGTGGTCCCCTGAATGTTGAAAACCTAGAGCCAACAGATGCACATGCGAAAACATCATCCAGCTCAACATATCACTATTTGATTAATTTGTGATTGGGGTTGAATGGATATAAGATGACATGGATGCTATTTGAAAATTGTGAAGAGCAAGGAATTATTTTTTCCTACTGCAATTAGAAATTAGGAATCCATCATGGAAATCAGGTAATACACTATTAATTGGTGATGATTTGAATAAGTTCCTTTAACCGGATACCTAAGCATTAGGACACATTTGTTTATATTCAGTCCATGCCAAATGGTCGAGATAGATGAAACCGAATGCGAAGTGTGAATATCCAACTCTATGCTGAAACCCTGGTAAAAAATGTCGATTTAGGCAAATCTATCAAAAGGGGAAGAATAGTTAAAGAATTATTTTCATGACTACATTTACCTAAACAAATAACTGTGGCCACCAAGTTCACTCCAAGAAAGCATTTTCATTCTCCTATGAGATGCATGTCTTATATTAGGATTCGATAATTGAGTATTGTGATACGACAGATTATACATTGGTACCGTTCTTACCATTTGAAAAGGAGATCAGTAGTTATAAATCTCGCTACAACTTATAATCAATTTGGCTCAGAAACTGCAGCGGTGTGACATGGTTATTGAGGTAATAATCATGATTGGGGAGGTATGTTCTTCCTTCACTAGGTGATACCTACATAACATCAATTGACATATGAGGATATGCACGGACCATATTGAAAAAATAGAGTTGTAGAGATCAAGGAAGAAAACAATAAGCTATGTGAGCTGTAACATAAGATATAAGAGCTCTCAAGGAATTGGGATGAGCGGTGTCGTGATTCCTAAGAAAAGTCATTGGAAAAATAGAGAGTTCATCGTAAGGAACCCAAGCTTATCCAATGAAAGAGTTTAATCCTAAGAAGATCGAGATGAGTTAACTCATTTAATCTAATAGGCCTATGTTCTTTTATCAGCACAATAACCTATTTTAAAAGGAGAAGGGAGAGGAGCAAGCAACCATTTGCAATGTTATATGGTTACAACACTATAAATGAGGGTGACCGTTGCTAAGTCCTAAGGAACAATAAAGGATTTTGCATGGCAAATGACATCATTTGGATTTCCGTGCAAGCTGATGAAGAATGCTTGGATGACTTTGAATTCATGCAACAAGTTGAGGTATTGGATAATACCAGTTTGAACATAAATGAGGACTTTTCCTCTTCAAAATTTATCATGCGTAATTCCCCCTTTACTGTAATGACGAATCCCTACGGATAAAGCTTACAATTTATTTTTCCAATTATTTATAGAGTTTCCTTTGAAAGAGGTCACAGACAAAGAAGTCATTGCAGATAAGGAAAGGTTTAATGGTGTATAGAGATGAGAGAGTTTTTGTCATTGACAATGGAATTGAGTTCAAGCTCGCCAACGAAGGTTTTGTGATAACAAATATTTAAAATATGCGTATTTCAAATTACACATACTAAAGTCCATGAGTTGACTATACACACAGTCAGTTTTAATAGGAATCAAAGGTGTCTAGTTTAACTTCATACTAGCAAATAGGCACACAGTTGCGATAACTTAGCGATGTAAATGCTAAAGGGACAGAGGAAAGAAACTAGGCCATGAATTTGAGGGACCAAAACATAAAAGGAGGAAGAGGCATGTAGAAGAGGGGTTTAGAGGGAAATTGTAGAATGCTCAACTTTGGTGTAGATGCATAAAGTATTAGGCCTTGTTTGAACGTTTTGATTTGTGAGCTAACTAGATCTTCAGTAGCACCAAAACATAATGTAACATAGTTTGCATATTTATCAAAAATGTAGTTGTGTGATGGAGTAATAATATGTGGATAAGGTAGTTGTGTGATGGGGTAATAATATGTGGAAAATGCAAATAACATGGATCACACTTCATAACTACGTAAATTCACATCTATGTTGGCTCATCCTTATATAGTCCTCTGGTAATATTGTCTCACCCGTATGGTAGATCGATCTTTATATAGTACTCCTGTAATATTGTTCACTCTAGTCAAAACAACCCTGTAGAAAAACATACATGGTTGAGAAACTAAGTTGAGAGAATGTTGTCATGTTGCTTAGAGAACCAACAACACAGTGGGTATGTGCATACAAAAGCTACACAGATACCCACCGTATACACAAAATGCATATACACCCAGGTACCTTGTACAAACAAAAAAAACAAACATACACAACACAAAATCCCTCTAGTAGACATGAAGATAAGTGCTAAAGAATACAATTGGTGAGTAGAACAAACACTTGCTTATTTGTATCATGTATCTGAAGACCAAGCCCCTAATAAATTTACTGTGGGTGATGACATAAGAGGGTCATATTGCATCAAACCCGTTAAAGAATATATTGTAGATTTTTAAATATGAGTATAGGCCAACAAAATTTTAGAAACTTGTATATAAAACACGGAAACATTTCTCCTAAATGAAAGAGGCCTCCGAAAAAACTCACAATCTACCTTGCCTACTGCCATGCATTGAATTGATAAAATTCGTAGCATATACACTTAATACATATAGCGTGCAGAACTTCCCCATTTCCACTGAATTACAAGTCACAACAATCTTGCAGATATAATATGAATTTTTAATGTTGGCATTACCTAAACAAAAAAAGTGAAAAAGCTTCAGGAGACTTGTAGTCCATTAGACTAAGCAGTGATCACGTAAGTCATTTGTAGATTACATAAAAGAATATAAGACCTGTCATTTTCCTTGCATAATAATACAAGCACTTTATTTGAGATCCAAAGATGTTAGCCACGCTGAAAATCTAGTAATCGTTGTAAATCTAGCAGTAATTAGATAGATGCAGCGAGTGCAAAATTTGTATCTTTGCTTTACTAGCAAAGTTCTATACTCTCATAAATTAATTAAAAAATGTGTTGGGGAACAGAGCTAGATGGAGCTCTTGTTAATAGTCGTCTTAAAAACAATACAATTATGGGTTAAATCAGTCTTGCACACGGAGATATATCTGTAACCTTAATATCTCCTCATTTTACTATATACAAAAAAAAAATCCTTATTTGTATGTGTATCTGAAGACCAAGCCCCTAATAATTTTTGGAGTTGTTTCCTCAGATAGAAGAAATTCAAACAACATAGGTAAAAACCTGTCATTAGCTAGCAGATTGATATCAATCCAGGTCAAATACCTCTGCATCGTGTCCAAGACATTGGCTGCTAGTTCTGGTCTCAAATCTCTATAAAATACCACCATATTGTCCCAGGAATTTACAATCTTGACCACACTTTGTTCTCTCATTGCATCCTTGATGCACCTCCGCACAATTGCTAGCACCAAATTTTGCTACTCAGAACAAAATTGCAATGTATTAAATGAGCATCAAATTTGTTGATGGAATGTGCAAAAGCCATTGTATAGAAAGAAACAACACGAATGCAACATCTTATGTGGATGCTAAACAACCTTTCCTAGAAATATTCCAGAAATGTGTCATACTTGGGTGTGGATTGCCCAGAACCCAGAAGTCGTGTTTTCGCCTTCAATGTTTTACCCGAACGAATGGCCTAACGAATGTGTAACTTCATTTGTTGTTATCGTGGATTGTATCAGTATATAGGGATGGGAGAGCAAGGGATCACTATTTGTATTCAAGCTCATGTTTTGGGTGTTTGTTAATAAGTTCACCTCGACAAGTTTAGTCAGAGATTAATTCGAGAACAGAGATTGCGCTTCAGACAATTGAATATTGTGAATGCTATTAAAAACTAGGGCTTAGACCTAGGGGAAGAAAAACCAATATGACTAGACATGACAGCCGAATGAAGTGCCCCTAATTCCTCAACCTTTTTCCTTTTCTTCTGCATTTAACAAACAAACCAAAAAAAATGGCAGGTTGTAATATCTGGAGATTTATCTCCGTGAGCAGGGTTTTTTTAACCAAAATGGCGTTGATTTTAGGACAGCTATTAGCAAGAGCTCCGTCCAACACAGCTCCCCAAAACATTCTGTTTATTGTATTGTCGCTGCAACTATCCTTTCACTGCTAAATTTATAAACTCACCCTGGGTATTATGTGGTCTACACCCTCTATATCTCAATAAAGTGCTCGTATCATTATGCAGGAAAATGGCAAGTTTGAAAGGCAGTATGGGCCGAGTCGCCATCCACGAATTGTTTAGAGTTTTGAAGAGCTTTAACCCGATTGGTGGGTTTGTTGAAACTTGACGTGATTTTCTCCACTCAACATTTATTTTGCTGACGTGAGTCTATTTTTCCCCACTTAACATTTATTGTTTTTGAACATAACCATAGAAAGCAAAGAAAAAAGAATATTCTTTAATAAAGGGAAACAGAATATTCTTACAAATATTTCATATAAACTTTACAAAACACAAGAAATATGACAGGTGACATATTGTTATTGATTTATAAGAAAACAATTAATAGCTATGGGGAAAGCAATATACATGCCTTCTGCAATATAATAAATGAATTCAATTAGCTAAGATAAACGCAATTAACAGAAAATAAATTCGTTCACGTTTCGGACAACCGTGGTCCGTCAGAATACGATGTTTCATGTTACGTTACAAACCTCCAATAATATTCTTTCGAGAGAGAATTCCACGTTTCTGTCAGTTGCATAGTTTTCCCATTCCGAGAAAAACCGCCCTCAAGTTTCCCGTCAATAGACATTCCCTACGTGACGGAAGAGAATGTCGTACTCTTCAAGCATCGCTGACGTCCGCGGAAATGACGGCAGCACACGTGTCGCGTGGCGGAGGAGTCGGAGGGGCAGATCCAACGCGGACCGTGGATGGGATCCTTGGGGCCTGGGGTTTGAGGGTTATTAGGCATTTGAATTATAGTTACGAGGCGATCGTTTCTGTTTGGGGTTAAAGGCAGAACGGCAGGACTGCGGCGGAACCCCCAACGGTCGTCCAACAGGTCGGTAAAATACTTATGTTTTCAGCTTTTTCTTTCCTTCTGTGTGAGCAGTACAGGGTAGGGCAGAGTGCTTTTAATTTTGAAGCTTTTTCTGTACTATATTTGGATAAGGATTTGTCCATAAACTCTCTGACTGAATCCAAAATGCAACAGCCTTTCGATATTTTCATTTCGGTTTTACCAAGGGGCTGCGTTTTTTTTTTTTATGTTTTTGAAGTTCCTAGGTTCGGAGATCGAGTTCCCTAGGGTAGCCTGGAAATTATGCCACTATTTGGTCGGTTAGTCGGTTGGTCGGTAAATAGTGTACGACCGCTAGCCCGGGTTCGATTTGCAGGGTAGCTCTGGGCCTGGAAATCACTAGATTGACACCATCATGGGGATGGTCTTGTGGTTTGGCGGTAAATTGTTGGGAGTTTACCACCGCTAGGCGACGTTCGATTCTCAGGGCCACGTTTACTGCCGTTAACCTAGTTTCAATTCTCAGGATTGATTGTGGTCTGGGAATTAACACGGTGTCCGGGGATTGACCATCGGCATACAAGGAAAAGAGGTTCAAGGAAAAGATCGGCCACCCTCATCCAACCAAAAGAGGTTCACCAATTTATAAAGGATTTGCATCCAAGATGCAACAATTTGGATGCAATTCATAAAGGATCTGCATACATGTTGTATGTACTGATTGGGATGCAATTAACAAAGAAATGCAACAATCTGGATGCAATTTATAAAGGGTCGGTATCTCTGTAGAACATGTGGTGTGTATTTAATCTGGGTGCAATCAACAAAGAAGTGCAACAATTTGGATATAATTGATAAAAGATTGGTGTCCATGTGGAATGCAAGGATTTGGATGCAATTTATAAGGTATGCCATTCGGTATCCCTGTGGACACTGGTTTAGAGCATTAGGTTTCTTGTAGAAGAATCTGTCCCCATGTTGAATGCAACAAATTGGATGCAATTTGCAAGGGATCGGCATCCCTGGCGGACCCTGGTTTAGACCATTAGGTTTCTCAGAGAAAAGTAACGCTGAAATTACAGCTCCTCTTCCCTTTTTCCATGGCATCAAGAATTTACCTTTTTTTTTTAATTTTGGTAATTATCAGGGGCTGGTGTGGGTTCCACTTACTTAGGGGGACTGTGCAGGAGCCTGTTCAACATGTAGATGGTAGGGCACATCTCATGAACGCCTCTGGCAGGCTCAAACCTGGTTCTTGCAGGAGACAGCAGATCCACTAACCTAGGGAGCTATCAGTTACAGACATGGTTTAACTTTTTTTTGGTGGGAAGCGAAAATTCAAAACGTGAGGAGTTGGAACTATGGTGTCAAAATTGCATTGTGGAGTTGGAAGACAAAATTTGAAAACCTGAAGGCTTAGAATTATGGCATAGAACTTTGTTTTAGGATTTCCCCAATATTGTTAGAATACTAGGAAGCAAAATGAAAAACCTTAAAGGTTGAAATTATGGCTTGTAATTTTGTTGCAAGTTTTAGAGCATATTCATTTTTGAGAAGCAAGAATTCATAACCCGAAGGGTTGGAATTATTCCCTCCTTTTACCCCTTGTGCAATCATAAAAATTTCACTATATCTACTGGGATGTTTTTTAATACAGGCTCCACAAGGGCCCGAGATGCATAAAGTGTTATTTTCACGATAGGAGTTAAGTACTTCTTTGACTAGCAAGGATTGAGGTTTGTCTCTAATAAAAAGTTGCACTATATATTTCTCAAACCTACCTGCCATACAGATAGCGCATGTTATTTCACAAGGCACGAAAGGGTTTGACTAATAGTGTTTTAACATTTGCCGTATGCCCTACATCTGTATCTGCCAAGTTGCCAACAAGATAAGTCTTTTGGAGCACAATTTAGAGCAACTGCATTGACAATGTCTCAATTGTGGGGCCTTGAAGGATTGTGCATGCCTCCCAAGGCTTGTTACAATACAGTATCCTACTAAATGCAGGTATGAGCTTTGAGCCTTACCAATGAAGAAACCCAAATCCATTTCTAAGGTCTTTTGTAGAAAAAAACATGTTGTTGCCAGGTTAACTCTTACCCGAAAGGAAGGAGGGTTAACCACTTTCCATAATCACCCCAAGATCTATGTTTCATATCAATTATTGCGCATAATTATAGGAGATTGAATTTTTGAAACTTTGTTTTGCATTTTTAATCCAATAGGGTATGCAGTTGATGTCGAGGTGTCACAAACTGACTTCATCATTCTGGTCATATTTAGAAGGCTCCTTGGGCATGGCTCAATTCTGTACAATAGATAAAATATTTGGAAGGACAAAGAGCCCCTAAAGTTAAGGTTAATTTGGATGTCACTATATTTGTAGGCAAGATTACTGCTGATGTTGTAGATAATTGGCTAAACTAATCGGAATCATATTCTTTCATGACTGATTTTTTGGGTTCAGAGAAAATATTGTTTACACTACTAAAATTTTCCTTAAAAAAGAATGAATATGTGGAAACTTGGCAGCAAATTTTTCACGCCTTGAAGAAGGATGAATTCTATCTTGTGGACACTTATGAAGATTGGCACATTCGATGGCAGAAATTACAGAAACAAAGTGATCAATCAATACAGGATTATACAAATACATTCCACAACCTTTATGTAAAACTGAGCATTTGTGAACTCGAGAATAACAAGGTTCTCAAGTACCACAACAACTTACATCCATATATCTAGGTAGAGATGAAATTTTTAAGTTTAAAATCATGGAGGAATCCTACATACATGTAGTAGCCATTGAAGAGAAGTTCAAGTAAAATTTGGAAGAAAGAAACAGATCCAATGTATAAAACGATTTCATCGACAAGAATCCACAGCTGCCAAAGACATGTAAATGGTGTTGAGCACCATCATATTAATAGTCATTCTTGAAGTAGGGCGTCGTTCCCAAAAAGCATTGCTCTTGGAGCAGGCACCAACCATGAAGCGTGATGGCATGCCACATGGTGAGAATGACCAAAAGTAAATCTTTGGGACTCAAAATTACACCTAATTACTATATAAAGTGCTAAAAGAGACAAGGATCAACGACTAACTTTAAAAAATGAGCAAGAACAAAAGCACTGAAAATATGGGCCATAGCGGGGAAGCCGAGGATAACCCCAGGGGAAGAACAATAACCCCAGGTGAGGATGGCACCCGACTCTATATGGAGAATGGGGGGGACCTCCCTGAACCCGCCTCTATCTATATAGATATGTGTACAGATACGACAAAAAAATTTGGCCCCGGATCTGACCATACAAAATATATATAAATATTTAAAAATATATAAATTCCAGCGTGATAAATAGGAGTTAACCACATATTATGTATATGAAAAGCAAAACAAGCTAAATAACCACAACAAACTACTCGTAACTTCATTGAACCTGAGCACAAACATCATCCCTACCACATCTAGTCATTTATCTCATACATGTTATTTTTGTCCTTGTTTTTAATGGCTTGTATTTGGTACCTTCCGTAGAATAATGCTGCTGCAAAAACAGTAATTTCTGCTGTAATGTTGTACTAAATTTAAAGTAATTTTGTTTTAATAATTAAAAAAAAACTATTTTACTCCTGCAAATGCCCTGGAAATGTTCAGGGTATGGCTGGGCAGGTCCGGGTATGGCCGGGTACATCTGCAGACGTACCCAGCCTTACCCGGACCTGCCCGGCCGTACTCTGGCCGTTTCCAGGCTGTACCAATACCGGGTGCCCTAGGGATGGCGTTTTGGTAACTTAGGTCAAAAGCAAAATAGAAATCACTATTTTATGTAGTTCTATTATCTTTGAATTATTTCAATTATAAAAAAAGTTTTTGGCTCCTCTTTGTAATTGTTTGTACCCAAGATAGTTCCTTATGATGATTTTTCATAGAAAATTTTGCAGACATACCCAACCTTACCCAGACCTACCCAACCGTACTCTAGCCGTTTCCAGGCTGTACCAATACCGGGTGCCCTAGGGATGGTGTTTTGGTAATTTAGGTCAAAAGTAAAATAGAAATCACTATTTTATGTAGTTCTATTATCTTTGAATTATTTCAATTATAAAAAAAGTTTTTGGCTCCTCTTTGTAATTGTTTGTACCCAAGATAGTTCCTTATGATGATTTTTCATAGAAAAATTTTCTTTGAATTTTTTGTACCCAAGATAGTTTCATATAAATGTTTAAGCTTGTAGTTGTGATCCTGATTACTGGAATGTATTTTTCATGCCCTTGTAAAAATCTTCTTGCCTTAACAGTTTCTTGCCTAAGATAATCCAAATCACCGATTTTACAACTTTTTGCCTTTGATTTTGAAAAACTTCTTGCCTTTGAATTTTTGTGCTTCTTGCCTTGGATTTTTCTTTAGCTTGAGATAGAATCCATGGATTTTGTAAAAAAAATTATGGCTTGGAATTGTTTGTTTTGCATTGTATTTTTTGTTTGTTCCCAAGACAGTTCCTTATGATTTTTTTATAGAGCGATGCCTTCAGAATCAACTGTTAGGGCATCTTTTTGATTATGTGGAAAGTCTTCCACAGCTATTGAGTAGGTGGATTTTGCAGCATTTTATTAATAAAATCTAATGAATGATGTTCCCCGTGTTATTTTATATATGCACATTGAGCATTTTTTTAACATATGAAAATCTGGAATTTAATTTATTTTTCTTGAAGGGTCATGGTAATTTAATTGTCTGGACCACTTTCAGGGCTTCTATAAATATGCTGTAGAAAAATGAAAGGCTTGACTCTTGAGACAGGAGAAAAACATATTGATTGGTTTGGCAGGAGGACTTGAGTGATATGGATTCATGACAGAATGTTATTTCAGAGTTAAAGCTTATTTGTTTTTAATGTATCAGTCATATTTGTATATCTGTAAATTAGAGAAGGTATTTGGCATAATCTTCAAATTGCCTATCGGCCAATCATGGCACTTGCTAAATGTGCCATTGCTAGCAGCTATGTATTCTCAACATACAAACAGCCAAAAACAAAGAGTTTACAATGATGAAGAAACAACTTGAAATGGTGGGATTAGATTAAATGTAGAAAATATGGAATACCCAGACCTGATCCATGTGCCACTCTTTCTGGTGGTTAACTGTCCACAAAGGAAAATGGTTTAAGACAGATCGTATCCTTGTTTCTATACTTTCTCTCAAGTATTGACACAGTGGGAACCATTGCTTTCCAAGGAGGGCTGACCGATAGATGTGGAAACAAATCTCCTATGGTTAGCATAACATTGGATAGAATTTCTAGGACTGAACCTTCTTTTGCATTTTTTGAGCTAATGATATCGGCACTCAGTGTTAAGAGGTGTTAAAGAGAGTAGTAGCATTGGGAATGTCATTTTTGTGTGGTTTAATAAAACAACAAAATCAAAAATCATTATTACAACCAATGAAACAACCAAAATCAGGAACTTTGATCTTCCATAATTGCTTTCAGACAACATATTCAATTCACTCAATACTGGCCTCCTAATAAGTGCTAGAATATAAACCATTCCATCTTCCATTGATGTTTGTTCATTTCCAATTGTACATAATTGTATAAAGATGCATTTCCTGGTTGTGAAATGTCATTTATTTCTCTCAAGAGAACGTCATGACACTGCAATCAAATTAATAGAAAAATGTTTCAGTTCTATATCATTTTCTTTTTCTTTTGGATAAATGTTATTTCAGTTTTTTTTCCTTTATTGTAGTTTTCTTGCTTATAATACATCTGAATACTGGCAAGTTGAGTATTGTTAACTGGATATCTGTCGGGAACCGTATTATGTGCTGAGCTGTGATCAAAGTGATTGTGTTTCGAAAGATGAGTACGTTGAGTCAATATTGAATCATCTGACACGATTCCTTGTTTTGTATAAAGTTTTGCTTACCAAGCACCTAGCTTTATATAATAGCATGTCCGAGTTAGAAATACATTTGTAGAGCTATCATTCAAGAAAGAAGTTTTTGACAGGAGAATTACCGAGCTAATTGTTTCAGAGCCCCTGTAATACGACAAAAGATAATTTCAGGGACGATTCCTTCTATTTTGGCTATACTTTGCTTGTATTTTCCTTTTAACCTTGGGACAGTGTTGTAGGCAGAGCTTATGCATGACTGAATCCACAGCTCTTCTTTTGTACTCATCATATATTTGGTCCTAGGCGTTGTAATATTTCAGAGGGGACTTTGATACAAGCATGTTTATTCCAGTTCAAGTCTCATTATGGTTAAACCTTTGTATTTATCAGCGATTGAAAGAAAAATGTTAAATGTCCATATTGTTGTTTGGAAAAAGGCTATGGTGGCGAATCTAGCTGAACTGCTTTCGCAGGGTTTTGATTGTCACTCGTCCAGCCCATCTCTGCTACCTAGCAACATTCACTGCTTGTATTTTCTCTCACATGTATACACTGTCAACCCTCTTACACTCTCAAGTCTTGTTCCATTTTGAGCAGTCACTGATTGCACTCCTTTATTCATCTATTCATTTCTTTTACATCTGGCTATGAGTGACTTGCGAGCCTCAATGGAAAATGCAACGATCAAACTTTAATGAGATAACAAATCATTTTCAATCTATCTTTCCTTGTACTTTTTGTAAATGTTGTGTATATTTCCAGATTATTTCATTGTTGTGAGTCCTATAAATATTGTCGAGCAGAAAATAAAAGAGGCAATCACCCTTTATAGTAGAATTATTGGTCAAGGTGGACCGACTGTCCCTTGACTGCCCTGTAAAAGCCAGGACTGGTTGGCTTTTAGGTTGTAAAATCTTGCAAGGCTCAATTTATAAGATAAAGACCAACACTTCTAATGAGATAACAAATCATTTGCAATACATCTTTCCTTGTACATTTTGTAAGTCTTGTGTATATTTACAATTTATTTCACTGTTTTGGCTTGTGAGTCCTGTAAATATTGTTGAGCAGTAAATAAAAGAGTCAAACACCACTTCTTAGAAGAATTCTTGGTTAAGGTGGAGGGATGTTTTCCCTTATCTGCCCCACAATATATTCGAATGATTGGCTCTAGGGTTTTACAATCTGTAGGGTTAAAACTGGATTTGAAGAAGTCCTAAAATTTTCTTTAATATGGAAAAATACGTACTGAAACGTGCTGTAAAAAACTTAAAACAAAAATATAAAAATCTGCAATTAAGATAACAAAACTTCAATTGGGTATATGAAGTGCGAAAAATATTCAATCGATTCCGAATACTAGATGTGGAAGGACGTGATTTTTTGCTGCAAAAATCTGGAACCCTGACAACTCTACCAGCTGCTGAAAAATTACAATCTGAATTGAAAAATTTGTAAAATGAGAAGTATTGATCTTGGAGATGAAGACCTGTCAAATATAGTGAGAGGCATTCCCGAAAACTGAACATTATTGCTATTACACTATCTATCAGCAGTACATAAGATAGAGAGGTATTTTGAAAATGTATGGTCACCAACTACGGCCCGACTTTGTTCTCCTTTCTTTTGTATTTTGTGTTTAATAGATTTTCATAACTAAGGTTTCTTTTATCCTAGTACTTATCTTTTGTAAGTGGTTGTTCTTTTGTGAGTTCCATTAACCCATTTTGATTAGTTCGTAGACATTAATGATTAATATAATTTTTCTCTCTATACCTCTTTCCACCTTGAGCCCTTCCAACTCTGAGCATAGAGATAAAATACAAGACACAACAGGAACTAAAGCATATGATAAAAAGGAAATGGGTGCTGAAGATCAAGTGAAAAACCCATATGTATCATTTAACATATATGGCGAAGCTCACAGAATTCCCATATGAAACTTGAGCATTACCTGCAATGATAGTGCAACTGATACTGCACTGAATCATGGCTGGGAATCACATCCACTTGATTTACTTGGATTTATCATAGCTCTGTAATGCACACATCCCTACATATTTGGAAGGGATAAAATATATCATCCACTACTGGTTTCCTGTACACAGCCATATCTGAGTTGCCTATCTTACAGACATAATTTTTTGTAAAGTGTGAGTGATACATCCAAATACAATCCCACATGCACATCTTTTCGTTCAATTATTTTCTGCATCATATTGTAATTTTTTCCACTAACATCTATCATGGAGCCTTAATCTCCTGGAACGACTCCATAGTCTGTGTCAGCAGTCACATTATCCAGAAGATCCGTCTCCTTTTGACATTTATTTCCCAATAGTCAGTTTCATCCTCTTATGAAAAGAGAACTAATGATCGTAGAGTTGGACTCAACCAGAGAATTTACTAATCCTTCATTATGGGCCCGAATCAGACCAAATCTTATTGCTTTCCCCTTAGCAATATTGTTTGAATGATTGCCCTCAGTTATGCGAATCTTACTCAACACTGCAAGAGTCTCCCAGCTTGGTTGAGACATCAAACTTGGGAGAGTAATTAGAACAAACTCAGAAAGTAAGAAAACGGAGATTTTTTTCATCTTTTCAGTTTTGAAGTAATCAGCAAAAAATTGGAAATTCAGAAAATTTGAAATAGAGAATTTTTTCAATTTTTTCAGTTTCCAAGTTTTCCTGAGTTTTTCAAGAACTCCCAAATGTTTGTTAATTTTTCATTTATTCACGAGTTTTGACCAATTTGGCCCAGGTTTGATCTTAGGAATGAAAAGAAATTCACATTCAAGTTAGTTGGGCTTGTTTCATGCCCAGGTTGGACAAACTCGCGAGTCCTAATACTATGGAATGCTAGTGTTTTGGCGAATAAAAACTTAACTCTGCAATTTTGATCACCACAAATCCTCGAGTCATTGCAACTCCAGGATTAGCTCGTGAGGCTCTAATGCAGTCATGGTTAGGGGTCCCAACGAAGGGATACCTTAGACCGCGCAGCCTTAACAAACAACATACATACACAATGGAATTACAACAACAACAACAAACTTCTTGATTTATCAGCAAGAGAGATTTACAAACACTACCAATCCGGCTTATTACAACAACACTTTACTCTATACACATAGGGTTACGACAACACTTTCCAATGTACACTATACACTCATGATTACGAGAAATTCAACACGGCAGTGTTACCTGAAGTGATTCAGCCCAATAGTCCCAACATAGACCTGTGCACAAATCTCTAATTACAGTACTCACAATTGCACTTTAGACTATTTCCTCGTGGGATTTTTAGAATGCCTTTAAATGCGTTGCAAATATTATATGAGGAATAAGGCCCAAAGGACCCATAGCACAACTCGATGCAAACACAAGTCGGCCCAACAATCCCACTTATGAACATAGGTAATTCATCGTTGGCTCTCATTTGTGATCTCAATGTTGTACAATACCATCAAATGATCCGCCATTCGCACTATCTAAGAACCTTGTGTGCTATTGCGCAAAGTCCATGCACACCATGTCTTCAAGTATTCTCTTGTGGAAGTCCAATGACCTCGTGGTTTTGTAGGTAGATGCACATCAAGATGAGTCTCTCCTTCTAATGCGAACCTTTGAAAATGCACATTATGCATTGTCGAACATTTTTTGAAACATTCCTTTGTGCATTTACACCCAATTTTAGTCATTGATCTTGATTCCCCTGAGGCTTACAAGCTTTACTCAACCCTTCAAAGTGCATATGCTTAACATAGAGGTGTTGTTATGCTTTCAAATTGTTCTTTGCCCATGCAAAACCTTTTGATTGTGAATTCACCATTTCTGCTTTGCGCAATATACATAGACATGCGCCAAATTTTGAAGACATATGTGATTAATTAAAACAATATGCAACCTTTCTAAAGCAATTTGTCCAATTTCGGCACACAAAATATGCTACAAACACAAAATCTACTCTAACTTTATTTTTTTGGTTGATGCAAGATTGTACGTGAACTCCGAATGCTCCTACATCATACACCCAGGTAAGAAAAATGTGTGAGCTAACAGTGCTCACACATGTGGGCTGAGTGGTAGAACCATCCTTTTCCGACTTTCTGATAAGGTCTTGGTTGCCTGCGCGCCAAAAGGGTTCTCTATCTTCCAACCGTAGGTGGCAGTTGGGTATGGGTTCCTGACCTCCTCCATCAAAGCCAACTTTGTACTCCACACCCCTATTCCTCTCCTCAAGTTGAACTCCTCTCCATCTCTTCTCCTTTTTCGTGCAGTCTTTATGGACCACCTTCTTTGTCTAGAATATTCACTCTCATCCTATTGCGCACTCATTTTTGTGCTACATTCCTCTCACATTCTTACTGCACTTTGCATACTTCACTTGCTCTTCTTTGCACATGCACTCCTTGCTCCTATTGCACATGCTCCACTCTCTTTCATACCACATGATCTATTCCCTTTTCATGCTTAACCAAATGACTTTGGTGTGCATTCTATCTTATTCCCTTAAAGGTTTCAGAATGAAACTCTCTCCATCCTTCCGCTCTCTCACTGTCTTAGCTTTCCCATCATATAACATCTCTTGGTCAAATTTCCATGGCCTCCCCAACAAAAACATGGTGTGCATTTATTAGTAAGATACCACACAAAACTTTGTCTGTGAACCGCCAATCTTCATTTCCACTTCGCATTGCTCTTGCACAATGCCTACTTTATCCTTCTATAAACCAAGTTACCCTTGTAAGGATTTGGATGCAATTTGTGCTCCAATCCCAACCTATCTCACACCAAATTGTTTGTGCTTCCACTATCAACCACCACTACACAACATTTACTTTTTGTCTTGCATCTTGTTTTGAAAATATGTCACCTATCTTGTTGCAACTACTCTTTTTTTCATGCAACCTTCAAGACTGTCCTTAACTTACGAGTAACATCTCTCCTTCCTCAGGTCAATTATTGATGCTCATTGGCATCCTTCTTCTTAGCTTGAACAACTTGTGTGCACATTCCACCCTTCCTCTTTCTCATCCACCTTGGTGCATGAGGACACTCAAAGTCGATGTCCTAACTTCTCCAATCTAAAGCATGTACCATTGAATCTTCCACCTCGACCTGTCCCTCATGCGGAAGTGGTTTTTCCTCTAGCTTGTCCTTGTGCATTCCTTGTGCCTTCATCACTCTTTTGCTCGAGTCACGCTTGTTCCTTACCATCTTCAAGCTTCCTTTGGCCTTCACACCATTTCATTTGCCACCAACTTCTCCTCTGCTCTCAAGGCATATTGGTACACCTCTTCCACTCGTCTACATTTTCACTATGTTGATCTCATCTTGGATCACCCACTACAGTCCATTGATATAATGCACTACATTTTCTTGATCCATTTTGCACTATGACCAACTTCAAATTGTGATCTTGTAAAACTCTTCTGCGTATTTTTTCGCAAATAACTCATTTTGTCAAATTTTGCAACCTCTTCAATAGATCCAATTGGTAATCACCACGCAAAAATTTCTTTCCACCTTCGCAACCATGTGCTCCCAATGGGTGATCTTGTCTTTACCCTTCCTATTCCACTCCAACTGAACTTCTTTCCACCACAATGCCACATGACCTTTCAACTTGCTCTGATCTTCACCTTGCGCTCGTTTGCAACCTCATCAAACTCGAAATATTCTTCCATCTTTGTGAGCCAATCAATTAGCTCTTCCACATTTAGTGTCCTTAAAAAACATAAGGAACCTCCATTCACACTCCTCTTCCAATCATTTGACATGGCTTTGAGAAGCCTTTCTTCTCTTATCATCCAAACGCTTACTGTTGGACCTGCAAATTCCACTCCACCTTCAATCACTTCTTGCATTTCCTCTTCTGCATCACTCACATCATCCCTCGGGACAAATCCTCTTCTTCTTCTTCTTCTACTACAGTCAATCTGATTTGTATTGTTTGCAACATTTCCACAATCTCATCAAGTTTTGGGCTTACATCAATGGTGCAATTAATGCCTCCTCACCCTACTCTTCTTGGCGGCATCTTGTCTTTTCACAAAATTGGGACCTATTGTTGCACTTTTTGCAAACCTATGAAAATTGCACCACTTTCTTGCTTCACCACATTCTCTACCCACCTTGTAAAGATAGAGAACTTCAGATCTTTACCTCTCTCAACCCAAAGTTGTGCCTCACTCTTTATACCAAATGATGCAGTCATGGTTAGGGGTCCAAATGAAGGGATGAATTTAGACATGTCCAACTTACAAACAACATTCACTTATAGCAACTTAATTATAACAACAAAACTTCTTTATTCATCAAACAAATGGATTAACACACAACCTCACACACTGCCAAATTTGGATGAACAAATAACACAAATACAATGGCCATAAGCTTACAATCAATTCAACACCTGCAGCGTTTCACCCCAAGTGATTCAGCGCTATAGTCCCACCCAAATTACACACAGATCTCTAATTGTAGTACTCCTTGCAAACCACTCTAGACTATTTCCTCTAGGGATTTCTGAATTGCCTTCTACAAATGTTGTGATGTGTTTATATGGATACACCATAAACTACTTACAATATTAGGCTCAACTACACCTACCCATATAGATATTAAATGTATTACAAATATTAATTGAGGAGTAAGACTTAAAGGACCCATAACTCAACACAATTTGATGCAAACACAAGTTGGCTTAAAAGATACAATATTTAGATAAATTATTCTCAGCTCTCACTTGTAAAATCCATGACGTTGCCGAAGCAAGTGATATTTCTAATCACACTACTTTGAGACCATGTGCATTGTTGTCCAAGTAGTCCTATGCATACAATGTCTCCAAGTTTCTCCTACACATGGAATTCTCAATGGCCTCACGATTTTGTAGTTAGATGCATGAGTTATCAAAATGATTCTATTCTTCTAACGCGAGCCTCTAAAAGTGAATTTTGCATTAGTGCAAACCCTTCGAAGGATTCTTGGTTATGTGCTTAGCTTCCGGTTGTATGTGAAATTCTTTGACCTCGTGCCAAGTATACAAGTGTAGCACCATGAACTACAAGTTCTATGTAAAATGTGATGGCCATTCCTAAAGTGCATGTTAGATATGCCCTGATGTATTCAACATTTCCCCTTCAGCTACACAAGACCTCCCAATTATAATATCACCATTTATGTTCTAAGCAATGAAATACATATATGTGCTAACTGTTGAGATGTTGCATGGAATCAAAATAATACTACAAACCTTTTTGGAGTAATTTTCCAATGTCCCACAAAAAATATTAACAAACACAAAAATCCAACATTTGTATTGGCTTCTTAACATCCTTTGTTTGAATCTTGACTGCTAGGGGGCTCCCTGCACTCATCCGCTTCCCTCCCAATGTGTGCTACCACCCATAGTTGCATCTGATTTGCATGCTATCCCAAAGGCTCGGGGAATTCCTCAACCACAAACATGAGAATAGGACCGCTGCTCAATATGTACCCCCCAGCCTGTGAACAGTAAAACCAGTGTTCTATGGGGACACGTGCCCCCAAAAAATTGATGTCCACGAGGACAAGGATGTTCCGGGGACTTGGGGACTTCTGGGAAACGTCCCCCTGCTGTCCCACCACTGCCACCAATATTCGCAGCCATCCCCTGCTGCAAAAACAGCAAAAAAAATGTTTCTTTAAATAAAAGACATATTTTTTAGATTTTTGTGCCCCCAACCCTAACACTAATAGTTTATGGGGGGCCACCAACACTTTAAGTAGTTAAAAAAACTATAAATAAATCTCACACCCTCACTCCAAACCACAAAACATTGAGCAAGGATGAAAGTGCAAGAGTGAGAGCAAGTGCAGTAGTGAGAGCAAGCAAGGCTGCAAGAGTGAGAGGTTGACAACATTAGCAAGAGGGAGAGCAACAACAAAAATTTGGCATGGACTTTGGGGATGATTAAAGGCATTGGGCCATTGCGCAATTGTATTTGAAATTTGGATGTAATCATCATTTTGAATATAAATATTAAAAAATTGATATTTAGCAGTTCATTGTTCAATGCAAATTTATTAGTATTTCAAAGTTTCATTTGTTATTCCTTATACATTTTTTTAAACTAATTTTTCAACAAGAGTAAAACCCAAATTGTGTCAACATTGCATACCTGGCAAGAGGGTTTTCCCTTCTTGAGTGGGTATTGACTCATGATGCTTTGTTCTAATTGCATTATCAGGTGGGAGGTGTGAGATTACTTGGAGTTTTAGTAGAGAATGCCTTTTTTAGTGTATATGATGCTATCGTGATTAGTATTGAGGGCATTTATGGATAATAAACCTTGTTTATTTGCGGCTAGAATAGTCATCTCTCATGCCGGGACTAGTTTAAGCTAGATGACGTAGAAGACATTGGGCTTCTTATGTTCTTAAGATATATGATGATTTCTTTTCTATCACCAAGTATTTTGGAGCCATATCATTGTAGCAATGGAGCATTGACTGTAAAGAATTCATGTATGTGGCTAAACAAGTTATGTTTTTAATGTATATTTGGCATGTTCATGTCAATCATTTCATTGGACTTTTCAAAATCATGTCTAGAGAAACCTTGTCCTCCTTTGAGTTAGAACAAATTTCCTTTCCAAAATACCTAGAAAATGGAAGGGATAATTCATTAAATCCATCAACTTCTTGTTATTGAAACCCTGGATTTAAGTTTCAACATGCTGCACCTTTAGCTTTCTTTATCATTTGTATCCATTCACATAGGTCCACACACTGTATTTCATGTTTGCAAAGCAATCTCTCTGGAAAAATCACATTGGCATAGAACACTCACCAGAGATATATTGCCACCCTTGCTAAGTACTGATTTTTGTTTGTCTGAAGTTATTCTTTTTCAAGATTTCTCTATTTTAAGTTTTAGCTTTTCAAAAATTGTGTTTTATTATTCTCAGTTTTGATCATGCACCTATTATGTTAAATTTATAGGCTTGCCTGTCACATTGATTAACATAATATTTGCTGGACTAAGGTGTCATATCATCTTCGTTTTGTGGTCATTGATAGAAGCATTGTTACATTCTAATTGGCTATTCTATTCATTCAAACTACTGGGTGTAAGATCATGAAGATGTCATAGTAGTCTAGAGAGAAAAGTATTAGTCCTTTGTCATAAAGCTGACATTATTTTACACAGGATGTAGCCCAAATTTGGGGCTGATTTCTTGTTGGTAGCAAATGAGCCGAATAAGCTGGCATTTGGAAAGCTATGAGGTTAGACTTCGTAAAGATGATGTTACATTTTCATATTAAAAATAGTAGTTTTGTTGGGAAAATGCTAGTAGCTTTAGATGTATTAGAGATGAAGATTTCTTGATCCATCATGTTAATTGAAATAAATCCACTAACATGATGGATCCAGAAATATTCATCTCTAATGCTCATCATCATGAAAACTTTAGCTTTAAATGTCTTTGCGGAAATCCTGCTAATATTGAATTGTCCTCTGTAGATGAAGTGAATAGTGATTTTATTTGCTTCAGTAGTTTAACATTTGTCTCAATAATATGGGTTACCTTGTGATTTTAAAAGTTTCTTCCCATGGACAATTTTGTGAACATCGAAGCCTTGTTGAATTTAGCATCTGGTTCAGATAAATGAAGTTCTATGTGAAATTAATTTACATAGAGCAAGCTGCGTAATGAAGGTTTGCAAAGTAGGAAAGGCTTCAGCAACAGTCCCTGGAGGCCAAGTATGCCCCATTTTAAACACGAGAAAAAGAGCTTGTCTTCAACGTGAAATCAATTCTGAAATGTCAGAATTAAGGACTTCTTCTGCAGCAAAACGCAGGCTTGGTGAGTAATTATGGTGTGATGTTTCAAAATTTCATTTCATGTAGATTAATTGTGTTTTCTTGTTTAAAACATTAACGAGATTTTAAAGGGGGGATTTTCATCTGAGTATTTTCAAGCAATCAATCTTCAATATAAGACAATAACTCAGTTTGCTTCAAGAATAACTGTATGTTTAAATGTATTGTTCAAACAAAAAAACCCTGTGTGAGGGTTGTTTGATCGAAGTTTCTGATCATCTTCTATGATCCATCATCTGATAAAAGAGTGATGGATCATGGATGGTGAACCGAAATGTTAATAAAAAACAATCACATGGTCTTTCCAGAAGCTTTGTTTGATTTTGATGGGCACAAATACTGTTAGTGTTAACATTATATTACTTTATGGTATTGGATTTTTGAAAATACAAGTGACTAGTATTCTATGTTATTTTCCAGTTTGCATTTCATCAAGCCACATACCGCATAGCCATGATCATGTTGGAGGAAAACGGACTAAGGATGTCAACTATAAAAGAGAATCAGCCGATGATGCCTGTCAAGATCTACGACTGGCATTTTCTATGATAAATGAACCTTCCATTGATCAAAAGGTTGTATAATGCTTGGTATAGTTGCATTGCCAGGAAGAACCACCTTCTTCCTGATTATTTGGTCCTTTTCTAAATGTCAATATTTTGAGGGTCACTCAGTTCTGTGTGGTTTCCTAACAGATTTTTCAGAACTAATATGTTTGTGCCTCAGTTGATAGGGTCAGGATTGTGAAAAGCATTTTCTTACTAAAGCTTTGAAATATCTCTATTGTAGAAGAGGCTAATGCTCATTTTCCTCTTGTTTTCCTGATTTAAAATGATACTAATTTTTGAAATTTCTGTAATGATTTTCTTTGATTTATAGGCAAAGCTTCTTGAAAATGCTTTTGAGCTTATAAATTTAAGTGAATATAAAGCATTTTAAGATTTGAATCTTTTCTAGCAGCCAATGCAATACAAGTTCTGCTATATGTGATCCCTGTCCTTGTGTTTATGCATTATTTGATAGTCAGATGGTGCGGCTTGATGCCAACCATTGAGAATATCAATGTCATCTTAGGTTAGACTTGTCTTTCCAAACATGTCTGCATTCAAAATGGAACTTTAGTTTTCTGCAAAAAATTGTGAATATTGATGAACTTTATTATTCATATTATTTTTACTGGTTTTCACAAATAAAAATAAATACAAGGGTCATCATTCTTGATCCATTTTGCATTTGTAAATAAAAGGACTGTTCTCTGCATTGTACAGGTATGCACAAATACAACACACCCATCTGTGGTTGAGAACCTATTTTCACCTATTCGTCATATTTCAAATGGTGAAAACTCAGTTAACTGTGCCATTATTGGTATGTTCAAACTTCAAACCTTTCCCCTTTGACAACCTTTCTTACCATCCCAGGACAGCTTTTGTTAAGTTCACAGCTTTTTTACAGTTGTGTTTTATATATATTTATACAATATACATATCATACTGTGACCAGATGACTTTCTGATCTACAAATATTTTGTAATGATTTATGGTAAAAATATAAAAAATAAAACTGTTCAGATGATACAACAAGGCTGAAAATTTAAGGAGCTACGTTTGCTAAAAATAATCCAACAGAATAGCAATATCATTACATGATGCAAGTGCAAAAATACAATGGGTAATACAGATGTAAAGACTGTTGCCTCAGTCTCAAGAGGTCTATAGTTCAATTTTGTGGACATGCACCTATACATATTATGAGCCCTAGATAAAAACCTGCTTTAACTGATGCAAACTTTGCAAAATCTGAAACTGAACAGAAAATCTGATACGACTGTAGAAATTTGAAATGAAAGATGCTATAATATCTGAAATATGAAAAATTTGTTATTAAACTGAAAGTTTGAAATTGCTGGAAGCTAAAATTTGAAACTTCTGCAAAACAGAAACATGTAGCTACTGGAAAAATATGAGGTAGGTGCTGAAAAATCTAAACTGAAGTCTTTCTTAACCCCGAAACTGGAAAAAAAAGCAGTACTTTGATATTACAAGAAAGCATATCAGACAGATTAGAGAAATTTTTTAAACTAAGAGAATGGTACAACCAACTCTTATAAAACCCCTTTAATTAACAAAATCATCTCGAGTGGATAGGATCAATGACATAGGTTGCTTGGGCCTCGAGTTTGATCCTTGGTTTACCCGCTGAGTGGGTAGTGGGGCATTTGTGTGCCACCTGGTGGTTATAGGCCCCCCCGTACTAAAAGCACACCAAAAAGGTTGCGCTGGGTTGCTGATTCCACCAGTTAAACAAAAAAAACATAAAAGTCAGCTATCGAACAAATTTCCAATGACCCCACCAACTAAAGTGCATTAATGTTTTGATATCACCCTTTGTTGAATTAATTTGCCTCTTGCGCAATTTTAGCCGTGGGTGTTGCAGTATTTCTGGGACTTCCCATGTTGTATCTTCAAATGGGAAACCCTTTCATTGGAGGACGTGCTTTGTTAGTATTTATTCCTCAATTTATACTCTATGGTGGGCAATTTTTTTATTTTTGGAACCATGCTAACATTCTTCCTTACTGCTTTCTTCAAGTGTGAGACATGCAAGGTATTGGGCAGTCGAGTTGTTGTTTGTAGGTCAAGGGTGTGTGCAACCTGCCCTAGTTGTGTCAATATCTTGTATGGCCCATGGTATCAAGGCTTAAGTTTATTTGAACCTTTTCCTTAAAGAGATAAGGGTATAACTTTAAAGTAACCCAATCGCCTACTTCATATTCTCACTAAAATACTGGTCTTGTCCGGATTTCATTCTATCTTGGGTCACTTTGAGGTTTTTCCTTTAATTGTTTCAAGATTTGCTGGCTCTATTTACGGAATTTATGCACTGCTGTCACTTTGGTTTCTTTAATGGACCAATTAATTAACAAGGGAGGATCGTAACCATAGTTACCATGTTCGAAAAGTTCGGGTTGTTCGGACAGGGAAAAAAGTTTGGAAGTTCGGGAATTTGCAAAAAAATCGGTTCAGTTTGGTTCGGCTAATTTTTTTTATAAATTTTAAAAAATAATAAATATGAATAATTATCGATAAATCACATAAAAATACTTGATATAAAATGCTAAAAGTTAAACCTAAAATAATCTAATTTATGTAACTAGTTACTAAACATTTTTTACAGTTAAAAACTTAAACCTAAAATAATAAATCTATGTAAACCTAACTCTTAAGTCTCTAAGTATTACTAATACGCTTCTAAGTATTAATGTCTCTAATATTACTATTAATGTCTCTAAATAATAAATATTAGTATTACGGATTACTATACTCTTAAGTCTCTAGGTATTATTAATAAATAATGGTACTCCCGAACAAGGTAAGATATGTTATACAACTTTAAAAATTATTATGAAAAATATTATGATTAATATTTAAATTGGATACGTATACGAGTCCTCCCCAATAAAGAAACAAAATTACAAGAACAATCACAGTTTTAACGATTTACGATTTAAAGCTGAGCTTGGAAGAAATTCAATGGCAAAGGCGGAGGTTGTATTTAGTGCAAATCACAACACGCAAATCATGTTTTTGGTCGCTGGTGTGTGGTGTCTTTGTTTTCCTCTATTTGCTTGGAATTTTAAGACTTTTCTGCGTCCATATGATGTTGCAATTAGGGTTCGCATGTTTTTTCCTTTAGCTTTTACTCTTTCAATGCTTTGGGTTTTCGTTTTTCGTTTTTTATTTATTTATTTTTCAAACGATTTTTTTTAAATTCAAAACCCTAAACGAACATACCGAACAAGTTCGGTTTTTCTTAAAAATACGTTCCGAACCAAATATGGACCGTGTTCGGATGAATATGGTAACTATGATCGTAACTATACAAGCTTAAATGGTGACATGCCATAAGTTGTGTACGTTGTATTATACTATTTCTTGACCAAATGCAACCTCTTGTTTTATTTGTTTTGAGACTTCAATCTTGACTTCTGCTTTTTATTTTGGCTGTTGCATGGAGGAATGATTTTGAAATATCCCTTGTGGGATACCACTCAAAAATGCACAAAATATTAAAAATTTGCAGCCAAATAAAATACTGATTTTTGCAGAAATTAACAGCTAGGGCAGCGAATTGATTTAAATCAATAACTCACAAAATACTTGTTCAAATCACTTGAAAATTTACGAACAACTTGCTAATATGATAACTAATGCAAGAAAATTATTTTTTGGAATTTTTGGAATAATATATTGCTGCCAAAAAATTATAGAGTGCCCTAGGCAGCTAGTAAACTTCAAAAATTCATATCTTCTCGCGTAGGCATGATAAAATTATGAAATTTTGAAAATAACATCTACTAAAAGTGAGAATGGAAACCCAACCTCCAGATCTGAAAATGGATAGTTGGAAGCCCTAAAAAACACTGCTGCAAATTTGGAACTAAGTAGATAAAACCCTAAAAAATAGATAAAAATCTGAATTTCTGGAAATAACATCTACCAATGATATAGAAGAGATCCCAACCTCCAAATCTGTAAACGACACACTAAAACCCTTCCAAAAATCACTGTAAAATGCCAAAGTGAGTCGTTCCCCTTGGGACGAGGCCAAAAACCCTAAAAAAAAGTCTCCAAATATGGCGCCAAAATCTGATCTAATCGCTGCCACAAATCAGATCTGAAAATCCTTGATTTTTCTCAATAAAATACCCCAAAAATCTTTCAAAACCCTTCTTTGAAAATTCTGAAAATCAGCCCCGAATCAACTCCAAAATGACAAGCTAGGGTGGATCTTTTACCACCGAAGAATGCCTTACTAGCTAGGAATGGATCTCTCAACACCGAAGCTAGGGATCTTACTCCACAAGCTAGATGATAGCAATCAGCAGTTGCTCAATGAAAATCATAAGTGTGCATGCAAAAATGAGCTCTATCATTCCCCCAAACCTCGTTTTATAACTTTTCATTACCATTTTCTAAGTTGGGAGCTCCATGTAGAACTAAAAGTGACTTAAGTGACCCCAACAAAAAAATAGAATAATAAAGTACTATGAGTCCCCCCCAATGACAAAATATAACAATAATTACCACGAAGTCGCCCGACTTAATGTCAACGACAAAATATAACAAAAAAACAATGTGGTAATAAGTCATCTATACCCAATAGCCTCTAGAGTATTTAGCCCCTTGGGTATGACCAAGGCTAAGACTAAAATTTGACCCTTAGGCTCTCGGCGAAGGAAAGGGGGCATTACAGATTTGAGCCATCTTCACATGCATCAATGATCAAAGTACTCAAGTTTTGGAATACATATAGGGTTTGAGTTTCCTTCTCATATGTCTATGGCATGTTCATGCTCTTTGTCAAATTCTTTATCTTTTGGGGTACTTATGGTCAATTCTTTATCTTTTCAAGGGACTTATTTTCAATTTATGCACAATCTTCTTTGTTGGCCTTGATTGGTTTATCGTGGTGTATAACGCCTTGTAAGGTCATTTTTTTGCACATACGAAAGCTGCTTGAACTTTTGTTACACCTCAAGATTTGCAATTCCCAAAATTTTTAGCCATGGTTGTCCAAAGAAAATATCAAACCCATCCTTCTAGTATGGAGTACCTGAAGAAGACCTAGCTAAGGAAGAGGAGAGTAGAAATCCTCCAAATGGACAGAAAATCCTCTAGAAATTGGGGATTGTGAGCATGAATTTGAGGGCATCTTGTAGGGTAGTCGTGAACTTCGAATTCAATGCCCATGAAGCCACTGAATCCCCTCTCCTCTGCATGAACGGAAACTCCTCTAGAAATTGCAGATTGTGAGCACGAATTTTGAGGGCGTCTTGTAGGATAGTCGTGAACTTTGAATTCAATGCCCATGAGGCCACTGGATCTTCTCTCCTTCAGGTAGCCTAATTTTAGTTACGAGGGGCAACTCTGCCTGCTTATTGTATCCAACCATGGATGAGACTGCTATAAGTATTCCATTTAATTCAGCATTCCCAGCTCTGTATGCCATTGTGCGCAGTGTGTTACGGTGGACAACTGAGGTGTTGAGGATGCAACTCTGCATGCTTATTGTTACCAGCAATGGATGAGACTGCAATAAGTATTCCATTTAATTCAGCATTCCCAGCTCTGTATGCCATTGTGCGCAGGGTGTTACTGTGGACAACCGAGGTGTTGAGTATGCATGGTCCTGGACATTATAAACCAAATCTCCTACTAGAAAAACAATGTAGACAAATCCACCATAGACAATGGTTAAGATACTAACTTGAAGGGTTTTAAAATAAATTATATTGTGTACTTATGTCCTTGATATAACTTCCTTTTCTTTCTTCCTGTATGAGGGACAGCAGTGAAGCCCCTAGCTTGTCTTACTTTTTACTGTCTTTGACAAGGAAGATCCATCAATGGTCCATTGAAGTTGATTGCTTTTTAATGACCCATTTGTTAGCTATTTCTTCTAGTCCATGGTTCAGTTGTTATTGAGATTACCATTAATTGTTGTGCTTTTAAAGAAATGCCTTAGCTCAATCTTTCATTTTCCAATGTTTGTATGCATTCTTCTTCAAGTTTCTTTTTTTTCTGTTTTTTAATACTTTCAGCTTGTTTCACCTTTTTCTTTGAGTTCCTGGGTTCCATGAGGGGCAGGCCATTAACTATTGAACTCATGGTCAGTTTTCTTTTTGCAGGTGATGACTATGAAGATGATGACCAGAATATTGATATAGTAGACAGCATACAAGGCAATAATAGCATCGAATCTGAAGAGAATTATAAGACTTCATCAGCTTTTTATCCATCTTCAGATGTATTTAGAGACACATCTGTGTTCAGAGTGTGTACTGATACAACTGCAACAGAGCAAGATTCTTTAACAAACACAGGAAGTTTGCCTGAAGACGAATTTATTGGATCCCAATCATTTGATGTCACTGAGAGTTGCATTGTATGGCCTCTGGTGGATGAAAATGGAACATCTGATGATACATACGATACTATATCTATTGAAGATGGTCTACTAAACTCAGATGGAGCATGCTTATTCCTTGCAATGCAACAAACAAAGTCCTTAGAATGTGGTGGTAAGGATGATAACAACTCAGGCAACTCTGGCGAACTTGATGATTTTGACCCATATTTATTCATCAAAAGTCTGCCAGATCTATCAGAAGTGGTTTCTCCATATCGGCCCATATTGTTACCCAAACAAGCAAGGCGAAGGCCACCTATCACTCTTGTATTAGACTTGGATGGTAAGTATGTATGTTTTTCCGTATGATTGTTGTTTATATAGCAGGAACAAAATATGATGGTATCAAAATACGAGCATTGTTAGACATTTTATTACATTTATCTCAGTTTGACAAGCTGTTACCTTATCATGCCATTATGCACAAAATTCACGGACTCTCACACATTTTATGCATAAGGTAACAGCTTTATGATACCATCTTCTTCATAAGGATGAGAAAATGTTATCCTGTTATCAGGAACAAATCCAATACTCATGATTGAACAGATTGATCAAGTCTGTTCTAATTTCTCTAGATATTATATAAATCTGAATCGGATTTGTCCACAAAGAAGGGAGCTACACATAATAAGTGGTGGAACTTTGAATTTCATTGAGAGTCCAATCCTATTGCAGGATGAATGCTGGCGGCATGCTTATCACATGCAAAGTTGGATGGAAAGTGGTCCTCCTAGTGGAAAACAGGTGACTATACATAAGAACCTGCCCTTGGGAGGGAACAAGGGTTGGAAACAGTTGCTAATACCCTATAGAGTTAGTACCTCATAGAGGTAGGCCGAGGAGTAGAAGGGAGGAATCTGCAGAAAGAGGGGCTCTGTCTGATAGCTAGTTGGTGAGGCAATGGCGTAGCAAGGCTCTAATCGGTAATTGGTCCAAGAAGATGGTCAACCACATTGGGGCTGAGCCATGGACCAGAATCCTATTGTAGGTAGCAGTGAAGAATTTTCAGCAACGGGTGAAAGCTTGAAAGAGCAATGTCACATGAAAGAAGAAGGATCACATGTTATAAATGTCATTTTTCAAAGAAGGATTGATGGTATCTAAGGAATAAGCATCAACTAACTTTGTGCTAGTAGCTGTGGTAAAAGTTAAAACAGAGGATGCAAGTGTTATCTAGAATTATTGGGCATAGAGTATTTGTAGGTGGCTTTTCAAGATTGTCATCAAATCCCAATGCTGAACCTTAGACAAGTAGAGGAAATTACCGAGCTAGAGTATGGTAGGGGTAGGGTGGGAATGTACAGTGGAGCAATGAAATGTGTTGAGATAATTAAGAACATTAAGATGCAAAATCACTTTGTTGGGCTGTCACTAACATTCAAAGACAATATCTATGGGAACGAATGGATTTAGATACCCCAATAGTCCTAACCGTTAATGATGGATACTTAGTGTTGTGTGTATCAACCCATATTGTGTTGCAGCGAACACGCTAACTATCTTGCCAAGAAAGTACATTCACAAGAACGAAACTCAAAGGAAATGATGAGGGTTCATACAAGTAGTGGAGCATGTGGTATAATTCGATGCAAAGTGAAGAACCTTATTAGTAATTGACATGTCGTGAATCGTTTTTGAAAGAGAGGAGTGCCTTCAGGAATGTAGACACAAGTGTTGCATGATTGTCGTCAGTTCATGCCACACGATGTTGGGCTAGTTCCCACAGCAAGCACAACCCTTGTGATTAGTTGTCATATGAATTTGGAACCATGAATAGACTATTGGTGTTAACCAAGAGGAAGGTGAGGATGATGGCAAGTCAGTATGCCCCTCACGCCCCGGGCAACATGTGCTACAATGGCAGGGAAAAAGGTTTATGCCCTTGCAAGGCCAAGCTAACTTCAAAAATCTGGCCTCAATTTGGATAGTAGGTTGTGGCTCGCCTACATGAGGTAGGAATCGCTAGTAATCCTTGGCTAACCATACAACAATAAATTAGTTCTTGGGCCTTTCACACACTTCCCGTCCCCCTACGGAAGTAAACCATGCTCGAAGGCATTACCCTAGCTGCAAGGAGGGGTGCCTAAGGCACAACTAGTGACTGGAATGAAGTTATAAGAAGGTAGCAGTTGGAACATGTCCTTTTGCAGAAGAGATAATACTTGTTGGGCTCATACATTGCTATCCTCACAAAAGAGGGAAAGTGACACAAAAATCTTGTCAATTGAGATGAGATGCATCTGCATCATCAGTGATGTGATGCAATAGATCGAGTCCTTTGTCATTTTTCAATAGTGAAGTTCGTTACTTGAGAGTGAAGTAAGAGTGAAGTTCATAAGTAAGCTTGCACCCTTAGATTTTAACAAATTGACGGGATCTTATTTTCATTGTTTGCCTTCATCTATGGTTTTATTATTTTTAACTTTTTAGTAATATAACTGTAAATATGGCATTAAATAATGCAATGACGATCACTTTCATTAAGTTTGTGTTTGTCTTAGTAATTAGTTAATAATGATTTTCTTAATATTGAAATTATTGAAATAATTTTTTAATTAAAACCAATTTAAGAGGTAGATACTGTATAATTGCTAAATTTATGCTTACCAAGATTGGGGAGCTTGCTTCCTCACACGTAAAATGCATCTGCACCCACACCCATGCTTTTGGTCTCTTTGTTCATAAGCCATCAAGAAAGATATTGATTTCAATCTCAATGTTGTATAATCCATGTCCTTCCCATGTTTCCCACCTCTAAGGCCCCTGGAGAAACAAATTGAAAAAGTTTTTATAGACTAAGATTGATATAAGAGCAAGAGGATTATATATGAAAAACTGTATAATTGCTAAATCTCAGCTCTCCAAGTTTGGGGAGCTTGCTTCCTCACACTTAACATGCATCTGCACCCACAATGCTTTTGGTAAGTTTATTCATAAGCCATCAAGAAATATATATACATACATACATACATGCATGCATGCATACATACATACATATATATTCCAGAAAGGCTATGCTTGCTAAATCTCTGCTTCCAAAGTTTGGGGAGTTTTCTTTCTCACACCTAAAATGCATCTGCACCCACACTGATGCTTTTAATATCTTTGTTCATAAGCCATCAAGAAAGATACTGGTTTCGATCTCAATTGTGTGAGAACCCATGTCCATCACATGTTTCCTCTACCTCTTGGAAAGGCCCCTGGAGAAACATATGGAAAAAGTCGTTATAAAATAAAATTGATACAAGAACAAGGAGAAATGTAAAAGCCCTATAAAAAACCAAAGAAAATTTAGATTTGTTCTTTTTACAGTGGTCACTAAAAGAATCACCTAGAATGGAATTAACGCTGCATGGTAATAGTGTTCTATACGCATGTGCTAAATAAGGGCCTAACTTACTAGGGCTTTTCTTATTTTGTAAAATGAGAAAGGAGCAACGCTGTTACCTTACAATGGCCTTTGAAAGGCAAACTGAAGTGATTGCCTATAATAAGAGTTATTACAGTTATCTAAAGGACTCTAGAAAAGATTATTAAAGTGGTTAATATAAAGAGGCGCAATTAGGCTCATAAAAAAGTTCTACTCAGTGGAGTGTAAATTAAGTTGCCAAACCCTCTCCATCTATAATTTTCATGGAAATTTCAAATAGTTTACCTTATTCCGGTGAAGTTTAGGCAAGTTTATAATGGCATATTTGTCTATTCTTATAGCATCACTTCTTAGTAAATTTGGTAAGTAGGAATTTAGTATCTTGAAGAACCTTGTTCTTTTTATAACTATTTAAAAGAGAAGTTTAATTTATGTACTTCCATGAGTAATAAAGAGCCCTATTGGTCCATTATTACCCCTTTAGTTTGGGTGACAATTGGTAAATAACTTGTCTCCAAATCAGATTGTTGATGCATCCTTTTCCTTACATGGGAACTTCTTGTTAATCATTTTTAATAGAAATCAACTGATCTGGAAGAAGAGATTCCAAAATGCTAATAACAAAGTAATTCATATCAAATGTAAGATATTTATCTTAATTCTAGGAATATTATTCCCTGAGAAGTTCGAAATGATGTTAGCATTTATCTTTAGTTATTCTGCTGGATATTACTTATAGGGCTTCAATGCATTGCACCCTCTTCTGATTTGATTGTGTATGGGTAGTTTGGTTGGCTATCATATAATGGCTACATTGGATTGTTTTTTGTATGAATCCTATAAATCCAGAATTCATATGGTTCTAACTTATAGAATGACGTCCTTCTCTATAAATAGTGCAAATCAGCAGCGTGTTACCTTGCCATAGAAGCTTGCATAGGTTCTGATGGTTAGGTAAGTCTGTAAAACATAGATGATGTAAAATTGGTCCTTGGATTTTGAATCTAACTATATGACTCGCAGATCTTCCATTTAATGCAACTTAGTGTTATGTTGGAGTTTGCATGTCGCACTCTTTGATGATATTAGGAATGATTTTCATTACCATACTAGTTTATAGGTATATATGTGTTGTTACTATTGATGTTCTATATATCAAGATATGGGATTGGACTGATACCTTTTGAAGTATGATGTGCAATAAATTCATTGAATGTGTGATTAAAGACATTCAACCCAAGAACCATATTTCTTGGATTGCGAATTCTACTCTTGATTTGGGGTTTTATTGCTGGATTCTGCAGCTGCATTTTTTGCATTTATGTTATGATTTATCATGTATAATTCTTTGTGGGCTGCATTTATCAGTTTTTGTGGGCTGATTTTTTTTCAAGATTCAACTGTGTGTATTTCTCAGAATACTTCACAAATTTAATTGGTTGAAATACAGAATCTCTGATCTAAATGTGGGAGCAGTTTTAATGTTCTTTTGCATCTGTTGGCTTGCAGCGATTCAATGTCAACAAATTGAAATAGCTATCAAATATGTAGCATGCCAAAAAGAAATGTCTTATATCATTTGCAAGTCCTTTGTTGGAATTTGTGAATGTTTCTGATTTTGTGTATGATGATAATATCATTGAATATTGATATTTTAATTTCTGCTTATTCATCTGAGCACACTCATTATAGGTGTAAATTAGGACTTGTTTTTCTTTTTGTTCTGACTAGATGTCTTTTGAATTTTTGATTGGGCTTGAACAGAGACACTCATCCATTCTACGCTAGAGCATTGTGATGATGCAGATTTCACTTTTCAAGTACATTTTGACATGAAGGAGCATACCGTGTATGTACGCCGTAGACCTTATCTTGAAGTGTTTATGGAGAGAGTTGCACAAATGTTTGAAGTAATAGTGTTTACAGCCAGTCAAAGCATTTATGCAGAGCAACTTTTAAATAAGCTGGATCCAAAACAAAAGCTTATTCGGCAGCGTGTTTACCGAGAGTCATGTGTGTTAGTAGATGGTAATTACACAAAAGATCTGACAGTCTTGGGACGTGATCTTGCAAAAATTTTCATTATTGACAACTCGCCACAGGTAGATTTTTTGTTCCCATAATTGACAACTCACCACAGGTGTATTTTTCTTTATGTTTTTCCAATGCAATGAAATTTTCTGTCCTGCATTTTATAGATGTCTCATAAATGCATCGTTTATGTTACATCCTTAGTAAGCAAAGATTCTACTCTTTGGGTTAAATATTTAGACTTCAACCCATGTCTCTGCAGGCTTTTGGGCTTCAAGTAGACAATGGCATACCTATAGAAAGCTGGTTTGATGACCGTTCGGACAGTGCTTTAGTTTCATTGCTTCCATTCTTGGAGACATTGGTACGTGTAGATGATGTTCGTCCAATCATTGCAAATAAATTTAATCTTCGCCAAAAAGCCAAAGGTATTGCTATGGAACCTCCATCGTTGGAACACAAAAGAGAACTTTGTCAAGGGCATCTTTAAGGAGAGTGGAAATGGTCTTCATCCTCCTTTTAATTTCATTGTAGCTTATTTGTCATTGATTTAATATTAATTCAGTTTTCCTTATTTGAGTTGTTTCCATTGATCTGTTCCAAAATTTTGTTTGGACTTAGATGACATTTAACAGTGGGTGCTCAGGAATATTATATATCTTGATGTCATCTGTATAGGTTGAGGTAAAGCACCACGGTAAGATTGCTTTTATATGGAGAAATAACTTTTTTGTACAAGAAACCTTTGGTTTCTTGTTCTTTGAATAAAGTGAAAAGGATACCTCACCACGGTAAGATTGCTTTGTATACGGAGAAATAACCTCTTTGTACAAGAAAACCTTTGGTTTCTTTTTCTTTGAATAAAGTGAAAAAGATCTATTGCTGTTTTGTTTTCCCCTTTAGAAAGCTCATTGCAAGCACACATATATTATATATGGGGTATATCTACTGTTTGTGCTTTTAGGGATATATACTGACTTTTACTTAGATACAAGGAATTGCTGTTTTCCCCTGATATTGCAGGGTCTTGAAGAAGATCCTATTATGAAGAACAAAGGTCTACATATAGAAAAAAGGTCATATATGACCCATTCTTGGGATAGAGGACCATTTTTCTTTTGTGATACTTCAAGGGATTCAGATTCGGACTTATTCGTGTTTCATTAATGAAAATTTCAAGGACTATTTATTAATGTTTTTTATTCCCATCATGCCGTCAATAATTAATCTGTTAGTTTCGTGTTCTGTATGAGCTGTGATGATTGCACTGGGCTTATTTCAACATTTTATACAGACGAAGAGGAAACCAAAATCTTTGCACTATTGTTTTGTTCTATCTTCCTTGATTCTCACATAATTCTTTGGAATCTATGGGAACATTGAAGCTCCATTTTTGTCATTCAAATGCCTGGAGTTAATAAAACCAGATAAAGGGTTTGCCTTCATCACATGATCAAATCCATCAATATTATTAAATCTTACTGCTTAATTTAATGGAGCTCTTCATTTAAACATCCAAAGATTTCAAAAAGTGAATATCTTATTGATCATTTACACCCTGCAACATGAACCATAAACATATTGCTAGGTCGTACAATGAATTAAAATATTTCCATTATCCATCGACAAGTTTCCAGGAATCCTCTCCAATTGACATGAACTGAAGTTCAAGCTTGCATGTGTCTCTCTAATAGAATTGTATGATTAATGTTGGCGCCTGAAATGAAATGAAATGAAATGTTGGTGCTTGAAATGAAATGTTCTACTAGTTGGAGAAATTGCCACATAGTCTATTTCAGAAGTGCTTCGTCTAAATGACCATTCTACGCTGATTTCTAGGTTAATGTCTAAGTTGGATTTGAATAGTTTTTATTTTGAAAATAAGATCAAAAATATTTTAAGATGAAAATGACGATAAAAATGGATGTTACAAGCAAAATTGACTTTAGAAAGATCCATTGGCCGGATATCATATAATTTGATGTTTCCATTTTTTCAAAATACATTTCTAAAACCTTACATAAACAACTTATAATTTTAGAATCAATTAAATAGACTTTATTCTTGTATTTGCAAATTATTGTTGGGCCTTTTTAAAGTCAATGTTTTTTTTTTTAACACCTCTAAGTTTGGTATTGATTTTGTGACAAGGAGAGGGTGTGGGCCCACAATATTTTCAAGTGCTATCTTCATTAATTAAAAAATAGTTTACAAAAATATAGAGTTAATATTATTTTTTTCGCTAGTAAATATAGATGTGATTTTCTAAGTATGATACATTTACTCGTTTTATTTATTCAATTAACTGTGTATTTTATGTTTATATTATGAAACACTTTAATTAATTTCAATTTTGGGCAGTGCATTGATCTATAATCAAAATCTTAAAAAACCATAGAAATAACAAAAATTACTCAACCGTACTGAGTGTCTATCCCAGAAGGCGGAAGTCATCAAAAATAGTGCTAAAATTAGAGCAAGTGCAAATGCCATAACTAGGTTTAAGGTAGTAGTGGAATTTTCATTTCTATAGTTATGTGGGTGGTATTCGCACACAATGGGCATGAGAAGAAAGGCCATAGAGAAGGACCAATGGTGGCCACCACCGAGAATGAAGACCCATATGACCCCGAAAACAAGAAGCACCATACGCTGGACAATATGGAGTTGTTGAGTGCCAGGCAACCCTTCATCAAACCCAACAACAAATCCCTTGTTCTCTAGAAAAATATTTACAATGCGTAATGGAGTAAGTGTTATATGCTTTCCCATCAATGTGAATGCATATGAACACAAACATTTCCCACATGGCAGGAGTGGTTAATCGTTGGGTAAAAAACAACCATATGACTGCATAGCCTATGGAATTTTGGGAGGCTCTGGGTAGTAGGACGGGCTATGGAGGGAAACTATCAGTATACATTCTTGAAATTATGCCCACAGACTCACTGATGTCTTCGAAAATAGAAATGGTGTTGAGCTATTGTTGGTCATTTGCGAAGCAGTTTTTGATGGTCATAGAGTAAATGTTGAAGTTGTAGAATGCACCTGCACACCATACTATCTAAATGCATGCTACCAAAATTGTCCATATATTCTTCAAAAAATCACAGAATGTCATTAAAGGCCTATTTTTTAACATTTGAAGAATTAAAGATTTATAGGGTTGTACAAAATGACTCTTCCAATCTCCTCTTATTCATATTATTTAAATGTGGAGATGGTTTGCAAAGCACACAAAGACAATTTGTAGTTTTTGAAATAACACATCAACCTAATAAGCCACTAGCGTTTCGAGTTTCTACGATGGGTAAAGCAAATTGAAAAGTTTTAGAATTGCAAAGTTTATATTATTTTGAAAATAAAATTAAGAGTATTGGAGGATGACAATGACGATGAAGATGGTGGGAGTTACAAATAAAATTGACTTTAGAAAGGCCTATCGGTCAATTAGCAATATGAAATTCTATGTAGCGATTACTGTTACACAAGTAAAAGGAGATGTGAGTGTAAGAACAAATGTGACTCATCTAAAGTTTGTACATACAAGTAGGCATCCTATAATAGATCTGGGCACATCCATATAATAGATGGATGGTAAACATTAATTAAATATTTTAAAATGGCCCAACTATCAATACTAATTATTTATGAGAACATGATTGTCTATGTGAATTTAAGAAAGAATTTGTTAGTAATGAATGGACTTTTTGTGGCCAATGCCTCATACAACTAGCAATCGCATGAAGGTTGTGCGATGGACACGCCGAAAGGGATGTATGGGGGAATCTACCATATGATGAATGAAGTTGGGGAGGGGGGGAAGAAATAAGGTGAAGCTGGAGAAACCAGTGACCTAGCATGTCCAGGCTATTATTAGCCAATATGTTGACATGTTGATGTTATGGTGGTCCAGAAGCTCATTTTTAGCAAATAAATTTGGAGAAAAATGAAAACAAACAATTTTTTATTTAGAAAATAGAGTGTTCTTGAGATGAAGAAATTGGCTAAGTTCACTA
Organism: Taxus chinensis; assembly: GCA_019776745.2. NCBI lineage: Eukaryota > Viridiplantae > Streptophyta > Pinopsida > Cupressales > Taxaceae > Taxus > Taxus chinensis. The sequence goes on along the minus strand of CM034157.1, from coordinate 190,082,250 downwards.
ATGAGAATGATGGATCTATTACCAAAAACGGATGTTTTTAAGTGTTGAAAAGCTTCGCACAGGCAACAATTGACCTTAGTAAGCACCTTGGAGCTAATGAATCTCGTCAACCTTGATGAGAATATACTCAACATGTTTGAGGGAATCTTGAAAAGATGATAGTGCCTTCCATTCAAGAAGTTTGATTTCCTAAATTGGTATGCGCAAACAAGCATGTATGGTAGATGAAGAAATGTTGAAGGCAACCACTCAAGTTGGTACAAGAAATAAGAAAGGTGACTTATTTAAAGACTCTACAGATAAGAGTACTGACCTAATAGTAGTTATGAGATATAACTTACTTGTGCCTCCAATACCTTAGAATTATCAATTTTAGCAGCGATAACTAGTTTATGTGCATGAAGTGACAAAAAATAGTATCAAAAGTTAGTTTTTTGTTATGAGTGAAAAAGAAAGAGAACATGGTAAGTGGAGTATGATGCATGATCTGAAAGGGATTTTGGTAGACATGGAGTTGGAATAGAAGCTCCTATTCGTTCAGAAGTACAAATGTCTTTTCCAACCCATTTATATCTACAAATTCCTTGTAGGAAAACAAGTTGGTTATTGTAGGCACTTGGATGGCATGCCAAGGTTGATAATTGTTCCCAATAAGCTCGCAATTATAATTTTTTTGCTTGTTTGGGCTTGCCATGTCTGAAGGAATGGTATTACAAACAAATGACAATCTATTATAGTTTTTTTGTAAATAAATTAAAATTATGATATAACATTTGTATTGAATTGAAAAGGTTGTGGCCTCATACGCATACCACTTACTACGGCAGCGTTCTCCACAATAATGGTGTCTCCAATATCTAGAACTGCAATAGCAAACAAGCCTCTGTCACAGCCCTATGAAGTTTTAGTCACCACAAGACCGATATAATTTCTTACCTCAAAAATATCTTATGACCTGCAACCCTTGAGAAAATAGGCAGAGAGATCAAAGTTACCATGCTTGTTCTGTTGATTGAGCTTCATGGGTTTCTGATAGTCATATGTGGTTAATTCAAATGTATTTAATAAAAAATATGTGGACAACATGTATTGCGTTGTATTGTCAATGTTTTCCCAAAATCCATCATAGCCATCCCAATCTCCTTCGATGTTAGACAAACTAACCCCTACTCCAACTCGGACACACCTTTCAGTGTAAAAATCCACACTAGTTGTTACTATGTAAGGCCCAAATTGTTATGGAGCATTTCAGGCATCAATCCTTTGTGCTTGGTCCCATTTCCAACTAATTCCCAACATAATAATGCACAACTACATTTCATAACAAAGCCAGTGAAATGTAACTTGATGTGGGATATACTTTTTGACATTGCATAGTCTTCATTAGTGCTTTGGGACAAGTATGTTCTCTAAAGATTGTGAATGTCAATGTTACTTGGTTCAACTCTTGAAAGTCAATGTCAAAAAATGACTTGATATCGCTTTATTTCATCGAGACTACTTGGTCTCGCTTGCGAAATATATTCTCTAGAGTTTGACATTGCATAGTAAGCTCGAGTAATTGTAGGAAAGCAAGAAATGTGCAAACATCCATTTTTTATTAAAACATACGAATCTTCTCCACAATGGATGAAGGTATGGGAAAACATGGTATTGGGTGGTCTTGAGCCTCCTTCATAATTTAACCACATAGTAAACAGAGCTCACAAAAAGTAAACTTCTAGACCTGATGGCCCCAAAATTGACGGCGTCGTCTTGAGTTTGAATGGACTCCACACATTTGAAGTCCAACAACCACCAAACTTTGACAGTTTTATCCCATGCAACCGAATACAACAAACACGGTTTCTTATTCATATACATGCAAGAAATAGTGCCCATATCTTGCATCCATGGGCACTATCTATACTCCGTTACGAAGGAAGGAAAACCGTTCTTGGCATGCAGTAGGGGCTATCCAGCGGCAACAATATGACGATTGGCGAAAAATGGGGTTTTCTATTTATTTTTTAAATTTTTTTAGCCTTATTTTTAAAATTTTGTTTTGGCATCAAGGTTATCAATTAGCCGACATTTTTTTTTATAAAATGCAGACATGAATGAAAAGTTGGAAATAAAATGGTGGGAATTAAAACCCAACATGTCCCACACCTATTCCACGAATAAGATTGTTCCCATCCAAGTAATATTTACTATTTATGCTTCACTTTATGGTCTCAATCTCGTTCGCATTATAATAATCATCTTTAATTGAGCCCCTCCAGTTTAAGCTCGAGTAATTGCAAGAAAACAAGCAATACACAATCATTGCTAACTGAGCCCCACTAATGGTGAGGCATGTCACTTGTAGTGTAGATATTATAGTGCTGGTCAAGCTTTGCTCACTATTCATTAGTCCCAACTCAAAGATTGCGAGTGCAAGGAATTCACCATTTGTCAACTTAGACTATTCCTTTTTAGAAATTTGGACTCTCCATTTGTCAAACTTAAATCCATGCAATTTTCCATTTCTTTTTATCTTTTTTGAAAATGAAACATCTAAATAATAAAAGCTTATTTGAAATCATTCCACTAATATACAGGCTCATTATCTCGCTCATATTGGATTAACGTGAGTACACCTTGGACCTCATCATATAAAGGACATAACTAAGAAAACCAGTGATAACCATACGAATTCCACAATAGAAACGCTCAAGACTAAATACCAATTGATATGAACATTTCCAGACTTGAAATTCATAACTACAGATACAAAAGCAATCTCTCAAAAGGAAACTAAACATCCATAAAATTTGATGAGTATTAGATTCGTCTATTCAAAATGCCCATATGTGCACTGAATTTTAGAATAATCCATATATCTAATAACATTGTTAGAAAAATCATTAACTCCTCGCCGTCATTAGTTCATCACCCCTCAGCAGGCTCCAAATCCAACCTTTTCATAATCCTAACTAATGGAGCCGCCAAGCATCCTCACGAGCCTCAGACAAATTCTCTTTCTTCCATACCCTCGACTGCATCATACGGGCAGTGGACGGTAGAGCACACTTGTAATGGCATACATGAGATCCTTGAGAAGCTTGCTGATCAATGCTGAGAGAACACCATTCAAATGCAACACTAGTAGAGTTTGAAATCATTTTTGCATAATAGCCCTTTGAACCTTAGCATAGATCCCCCCAGAGCAGACCATTTTAGTGGGGGACCTGATAACCTGAATACCGTACACTTGGACATAATTATAATTTATTAGATTGTTTGAATTCATTTCAATTGTTTTTTAACGTAAGTAAAATAAAATATCTTTAAAGTCGATTATAGATATAATTCTTAAAATCACAAAAAACCTTAAAAAACAAGGTTTGTGAAAAACAAATGTTGTACAATTTTTTGAATGTAAATTCCAATATTCTTAAAAATTAAAGTCCTTAAAGCAGGGTTTCTGAAATAATTAGTGTACTGAGGGATGAAACAGGATTTATAGAAATATCTATTCAACCATTTGTTTAGAATCTGTTCTATGAAATTTACATTTTGTTACATGATTACAAAAAAATGTGATTTCAAATAAATAAATTATGTTTTAGTTATGTTTTAAATTACTAAAGAGTTGAGGATTTTCCAAGATTTTTAAAAAAATTCTCAACATTGGGATCATTTTGGGGTCTGTACCTTCTTGTCAGGGCCAACAATATATAGGAATTTGGATGCCAATGGCTTTCCAATCTCATCTTTCTCATATGGGTCTAACATGTTCATCCGCACCATGATTTCTCTGTTAAGGCCAGCCAATATTGGGTACCTCGCCTTTCTTCAAAGGGAAAATGCTTCTATATCTAGAATCCATGTTGTATGTGATTCAACATCATCATAGGACAGCCCCAAGAGCTTCACTCCATGCTTCTCAAATTCATTCACATATCTGGTAATCCTTCACATATCTGGTAAAGATAAGTCCAAATATCCTTTTGGAGGACATAAATTTTGAATAAGTAAAGGAGAATTGAGTGTATTTTGGAAGGAAAAGAGATGAGAGGAGTGGAGAAGAAATACTTGTAAGTGTTTGTATTTGAGAGGATTTTTGGAGAAGAGGAGTAAGAGAGAGTTGAATAATAAATTAAGATGCTAAATATGCCTTTTAAGACACTAAATTTAATATCACACGAAGTAAGTGCCTTGAAACAAAGTGAATGTGATCAACTCTCAACATATATTGTATAAATTTGAGTAACCCAAACCGAAGTAAACCATATCACTATCTTGTACATTTTATCCGTGCTTTGTGAAATGGAACGGGTGAAGGTAAGATCTGCAATGGATGAGTTGGAGTTTAGAAGATGCATGGAAAGATTAGACGGCATACAATAGACATTGGATATACAAGAAAATTAGATTTACTAAATGATGTGAATGTCAAGATAAAGTAGATGGTGTTTGAAAGATAAATTTATTGCACTACTACAACCAAAAAATAGATTGCCAAACAAACATTCTTTTCCACATTGTCTGGCAAAAAAATGTTGAAGTGAGATTGTCTAACTTATAGCTTGCAAGATTGGAGTCTCGCTTGTATGAAAGATAAGTTTCTTGTAGGCTTCCAAGTTCTTTAAGAATTGTACTTCTACTTAATTGATGAAAAGCTTAATATAATTAGTCCTTACAATCACTATACAAGAAAAACATTCGGAGTGTTTTTGCTAACGGCTTCATTGAAAACACAAAATAGAATGGTGTGTTGACCATTCTTATTATATCAATGAAGACATCGTAGCAAGTGCAAATAATTACATATTAAAAGAAAAATCCACTTAGTGACAAAATTAATTGTCTGTGGACATGCTCACTCATAGGTGTTAACAACTCAATACCTAATTGAGATGATTAATTTCTAGTAATAAACTATAGAACTAGCGGCATATAAAATAGACAATGTGAAATGATTGAAATCAATTGTGCTATGTTGCCAACGTTTCCCTCTATTAAGTGTTCTTTCACGAAACCTACATCACCACACAAGTAACTAATATAAGTTTTATCCATGTTATTTAACGCTCATAATAACACATAGCAACTCAAACTAAATTTGAAACAAAAGTATTTCTGAGTTTCATGAAACCTCAAACACTTCACACTTAACCAAGAAGAGTTCAAGTGATACTATAAGAGCAGCCTTTTCCATCGTGCAAACGTCTTATGACGTAAATATTTGTGTCCCAAGATTGATTGTCCAAGTAATTTTATTTCTTTGCAAACGAGGTCTGACAAAAAACTCTTTGTCGACGATGTCATTGCTTTTGTGCATTGACATATAGTGTTATTAAATTAAAGGTAAAATGCATAATTGTTGTTTTTTAGTCATTGTCATTAAAGAGAAAAATAAAACGTTTTGAAAACAAGGTCCAATCTACTAATGTACAACATAAAAATAACAATTAAGTAGTATGTTTCATTTATTTTAAACGTGGGAAAAATTGAAGATCTAAACCAAATTTTGGAACTACTATATATAGGTCGTGCAACAAAATTTACACACCTATGTTTTCTACAAAGAGAGTAATTGTAGGTGAACCCTTTCTTTTATTCTGATAATGTTATAGGGATTTTGTTTCATCTTGGAGTAGCACTCAAAATAGAATGCATTCATATGTAGTCAAGGTCAAAAGTGTCGATAAATGTATTTTTTGTTAAATTACTTGTTAATGTGAGATAAATTTTCCAACCATTTTATTGGGAAAGCCTCTTTCCCAATGTACTAGCACCTCCACTAAAAGGAGGTGCAAGGGAATCACCAATATGAAAGACAAGAGAAGTTATAATGTCATTGTAATTTGTTTTGATTTAAAAAAATCAATTGAAAAGATGTTATCATTTTTTGGTATATTACTTAATTAGCAATAGGAAATTCTATGTAATAATTCTCGTTACACTAGTAAAAGGATATGCAAGTATAAGAACAATTACGAATGAACTAAAATTTATACATACACGTAGGCATCATATAATAAATATGGGCACATCCATATATGAGATGGATGTTGGTAAACATTAATTAAATACTAAAAAATGGCCCAACTACTTATTTATGTAAACATGATTTTCTATGAGAATGTAAGAAAAAATCTGGTAGTGAAGCATGAACTTTTTTTTTTGCCAATGCCTCGCACAAATATTTATGTCCCAAGATTGATTATCCAGGGAGTTTTATTTATTTGCAAATCGGGTCTAATGAAAAACTCTATGTCGAAGATGTCATTGCTTTTGTGTATTGACATACAATGTTATTAAATTAAAGGTAAATTGTATTAAATTAAAGGCAAACTCCGTAATTGTTGTTTTTTAGTCATTATAATCAAAGAGAAAAAAAAAATTAAAATTGAAAACAAGGTCAAATCGACTAATGTACAACATTAAAATAACAACTAGTTTATTTTAAAAGCAAGAAAAAATGAAAGATCTAAAAAAATGGAATTGTTATATATATGTTGTGCAAAAAAATTTGCATATTTGTGTTTTCTACAAAGAGAGTAAGTTTAGGTGAGCACTTTATTTCTTTTTGATAAGGGCATAGGGATTTTGTTTCATCTTGAAGTAGCGCTCAAAAGAGAATATAGTCATATGTAGTCAACACCAAAGTGTTGATAAATGTATTTTTTGCAAACTTTGAATGTTCACCCTTTAAAATAAAAATAAATGTTAATTGTGTGGTAGTTATAAATTAGAAATAGAGAGATGATGTCTACACATTGGGCATGGGAGTGGACATATGTTGGAAATTCGACACTGGAGTGGGTGATATAGTAAAAGACATGTAATTTATTTTCCTAACTTGACATTGGTGAGGGTATTGACAAGCATGATAAAGATAAAATGAGATAGTGAACTGAAACAAAAATTACTTGTTGAGGTGAGAAAAAATTTCTAGCCATTTTTTGGGAAAGTCTCTTTCCCACATGTACTAGCATCTCCACGGAAAGGAGGTTGAAGGGAATTGCCAATAGGAAATACAAGAGAAGTTGTAAGGTCATTGTAATTTGTTTTGAATAAAAAAATCAATTGAGAATGTGCTATCATTTTTTTGTTATATTGCTTATTTAACAATATGAAATTCTATGTAGTAATTCTTGTTACACAAGTAAAAGGAGATGTAAGTGTAAGAATAATTGTGAATGAATTAAAATTTGTGCATACAAGTAGGCATCATATAATAGATCTGGGCATATCCATATATTAGATGGATGTTGGTAAACATTAATTAAATACCGGAAAATGGACCAACTATTAATACTAATTATTTATGAGAACATGATTGTCTATGAGAATGTAAGAAAGATTTTTTTAGTGATGCATGAATATTTTTTTGGCTGATGTCTCATACAAATATTTGTGTCCCAAGATTGATTATCCTAACAATTTGTTTATTTGCAAACCGTGAAAAAATATTTGTAGAAAATGTCATTGCTTTTGTGCATTGAAATGCAATTTTATCAAATCAATGGTAGATTGCATAATTGTTGTTTTTTAGTCATTGTAATTACAGAGAAAAATGCAAAAATTTTAAAACAAGGTCAAATATACTAATGCACAACATAAAAATAGCAATTAAGTAGTTAAGCTTCGTTTATTTTAAAAGTGAGAAAAAATCAAAGATCTAAAATAAAACTTGGAATTTTTATATATATTCATGCAGTAAAACTTCATACCTATGTTTTCTACAAAAAGAGTAATTGTAGGTGAGCCCTTTGTTTCTTTATGATAATGTCGTAGGGATTTTGTTTCATCTTGGAGTAACGTTCAAAAGAGGATGCAATCATATCTAGTCAATATCAAAGTGTCGATAAATTTATTTTTTGCAAACTTTGAATATTCACCTTTTAAAATAAAAAAAGATTTTAATTGTGTGATAGTTAGAAATTAGAAATAGAGAGATGATGTCTACACACTAGGTGTGAGAGTGGACGTATGTTGGAAATTGGACACTGGAGTGGGTGATATAGTAAAAGTAATGTAATTTATTTTCCCAACCTGACACTGGTGAAGGTATTGATAAGTATGATAAAGATAATATGGGATAGTTAACATGAAACAAAAATTATTGTGTCTCTAGACTCTTGAGAGAGTCGAAGAGTCATGTCTTTGATAAATATAATTAATAAAATAGCTAGTTAAAATACATGGTAAAGATTGGCCCAACTATAGAATCTTCAACCCGTCATAAACCATTAATTTGAAATAGACAACGTGACAAAATTCCCCATGAGAGTATTTTAGCAAATGAAAGTATTAAAAAATCACAAAATATTTGTCAATATTGGTTTTCTCTCTATTTTTCTCGTTACTTTCCAGATTTTCACGTGTAATATTTTGTCAGATTATATATATACATATGAAACGGGGGACCCATCTAAAAATTAATCCTATATTGGCTGGTTAGCTTGGTCCGCAGTAACATATAAACCTCGATATACCATGATCCTTATGACAATAGGGGTGGTGCCAACATGGATGTGGCCCTCTTACTAACATAATGGTTGATTGATTTTTAAATGAGTGTGTTTGCTTGATTGTCACTCCACTCACCTCTTAAGGCTTCATGATCAAATATTCCTATGTAATTACCTCTAGATACATGTCTTACTACCCTAAGTTAGATATGCCTCTGCACTACATCTTAGAATTGCTTCTATGACTCTAAAATCCTCATTCAATCAAAAAACTCTCAAAGAATTTCAGATCTCATTGGAGGTTGAATGATTCACAATTACACAATGAATGTTTGTTAAATCAAAATTCTCGTGACCTTAAGCCATTATTGGGGACACTTCACACATCTTGGTTTTGGGTGTGAAGCATGCTCTTACTGTGCCTCCAGTGTTCTATCTCTGGTCACTTTGAGATTACTTGCCAGAGCAGGTCTGGTTTATGCTCCTCTGTTATGTTGTTTGAGACTACACATAATTGGGTAGGGTAAGCTTTTTTTTTGGTGTGTACGAACTATTGGGCTTTCATCCGTGGCAGGATTTTTGGCCTCCAGATCCCAGTGTGTACATCATCTCGTTTTATAAACATGGTAATTCTGAAGCATTTCAGAACTGGCTCGTTCAGCAACAAGGAAGTATATCTACCATGAAAAACATACGTTTCTGGCTAAGGTTTTCTGTTCTACACATGATGTCTATGCTGTGAATAATTGCTATGACTAAAGTGTTATAAATAATAATGCATTCGTATCCCAGTTCCAAAGTTCAATATTTTCAAGACTCGCCCTACTAAAAATGCACCAGAAGGGTTGTTATAATTTGTTACAATGCTGTTCTTCAGCTTCAACGCTTTCCAAGTATGATTTCATTTTACACTTCTCTTCTTTTCGTCTGTTTTTTTTGTCCAACTCTTTATTTTTTTGGGTGGGGATGATTAGCGTTATAATTTTATTATTATTAATATCAATGTGTTTTTTTAAGAATATGTGGCTATGAAATAAACAACAAAATAAAATAAGGGTAAACTAAAGATTTTACCACAACCAACACAATAAGCTAAATCAATTAGCTTGAATATTACTCATAAATTATAAGAACCTGAATATATTATTCTTTGAAATCTGCTAAAAAATAAACATACTCAGTGCAAAGACTCAAAAGGAAATATTTCATGTGTAATATAAGTAATGGTTAGATATATATTGATTATAATCATTCTAGAGAGTAACTAGATAGACCATCTAAACCAATAGTTAAATAGAACACTCTTAAACAAAAAAAATGGTTTCATGAACACTTTCAAGCAAACTAAAATAGCCTAATCAACATCAAAAATGGAATCGTGAGAGAACACTAATGATCTGTAATTGTACTCTTTTTTATCATTCCACACAATATCTAAGCTTCTTTACATTTTTCAAAGTGTCCTCCCCTTTTCAATAGGGCAATATGTGTGTGTGCGTGCACGTATGTGTATATATATGTATGTATATATTTCTAAAACAAACAACCCAAATAACATTTAATGGAAAGCAAATATTAAATGTTTCATATTATCCAAGTAATAACTGACAATCCCAAAGACAATATATAAGTGGGGTCTCTCCTTCGTGAAGAAAGTTCCTCTTATTGACATGGTGGGTCAAATGTTGAGGATTGGCCATGGAAACTTTGTTGGAGTTGTAGAGATAGTGCACATTGACCATAGTCCTTGTCAATCTTGGCCACACTAATTATAGGATTTTTGAGTAAAGCTTTTCTCTTCCCCAACACCTGAGACTAAATACCTAAGGAATTTTGCACCAAGTCTTTAAATGCACCAACCCTTTCAATCCTCTCTTTTGCATGACTGACAAGACTTACCGCTTTATCCTTTCCATCCTATTTGGCTAATTGAATCTTGGTCTTAAAGGACCCTATGAAGATGACCGGGTGGATATTGAAATTTTTGAGGGGTACAAGAGAATTGTGTGGCATAATCATATTGATACATCCAAGCTCAGACAACAAAAGTATGGCTTTGGCTCAGGCTTCCTGCAGCTCTTCCATACTAAACTGCAACTCATTTAGGCCTTGATTAATATCAACCCACATATGATCTATTACTTGAAATAAAACCTCATATCATATTTTATCAAGATTTTTAAATGAGGAAACAAGCCCTTCTTTAATATTTAAGTCATCTTTTGCAGTTTGGATTCAATTGCCACATATGTTGCTACATAACTAGATACAATCTATTGCATTTTTTGACCCTCTTGTTGGTTTTGGCATATAGATCCCAGATTGTTATACAATGTCCTCAACCCTTCTTTAACTTGTGCAGGTATAATGGCTTTAGTCATAGTCTTAAGCCTTTTTATCCTTTGTTTCATTCCTTGAGCTATAGATTATGAAGTTTGATTTGAGGCTTGTAGTAGGTAGACCAAATCCTCCTAGTATTTAGGGACTTCACCATGCCTTATTTTTATTCATTTTGGAGTTATTGGGAACAATGACTACTCTGGGATAAAAATAGTTGGGGCTTCCCTTCCTACCGGTTTACTTTTTCATTATTACCTTCAATCTCGTTGTGCCCTATTCAAACCAAAATCCAATTATAATTTTAGTCTGGTCTTCAATTATAATTTTAGCCCTACTTTTCCTACTCATCTAAAGAGTTTGTATCCATACTTGTCCTGAATAGTGCTATGATTTAATAACAAACAAAATCATGCACACAGGATCCAAACAATTTGCCCACAAAATCTACAGCAGTGGAAGTATAAACTAGAATAATCCAAATCACACAAAAGTACACACACATAACAAGCATGTACCATGGTTCACCCAATGTGGGCTACGTCCACCAAAGATAGAGATCTCATATATATATATATAACAAGAGATTACAAACTAACTCTTCTGCACAAGAGTACATGTATCTCTACAAGAGTATCTCCTCCTCCTCCTAGATCTCCAACCGGATCTGCCTGAGTACACTAAACCGTGCCTCTATACCACCACTTGTGTCTCCTCCAAATCTCTAACCAGATCTACCTGAGTGCACTACAACCTCTGTGCCTCTCAAACATAACCAGATCTCACATACCTGAAGCTACCCTGCATCTGCCACTGTGCAGCCAAGCTCTCACTGTATTGTGAATCTGTAAACAAGACCTCTACAATATCTAGATCTACATGGATCAACAATACAATATGATCTCATGGATCTACAATACAAGACTAGATCTACATAGATCTATAATACAAGATCTCACCAACATGTGGATCTACAAGAAGAAACCCTATGTGCTTTGCATACTATGCAAGCCTTTACAATGAGACAATAAATATACAAAGGAAATACAGTCAGATGTACCTGTTATTTCCTTCTATCCAACTCCTCTCCATGGAGTCTATGTCTTCATGTAACCTGTTCCTTTTTCCTCTTCTTCTTCTTCGTCTTCATCCTCTCAATCTCAGAGAATCAAGGATCTAATCCGATCCTTCTCTTTATTCTTCATCCTACTTCTAAACCCTAACTTTCATGCTTATATATAAATATATAAACTTAGGGCACCTTAGCTATGCAATTACATCCAATAGATTTGCTTTAAAACAAAATCTATATTTAAATCCCGTGACTTAAAAATAAAACACATCACACAGGTAATCGATGCCGGTTAGACCTAACCGCGGCCGGTTTCCACTTGCTCTGACCGATGTCTGTCATGTCTGACCGATGACGGGTCACGGTTCCCACTTGCTCTGACCGATGTCTGGGCCTGACCGTGTCTTCCCCCTTGACCGATGATGGGTTGCACTATTTTCCAGTCACTTTCCATTGCATGCTAACTGTGAAGCAATCTAGCTCCACAACCTAACAATCTCCCACTTGGAGATAAATTGTTGAACCTCTGTACCTGTACCTGTACATCACCATCCTCTACACACCATGAAGACCATCTATTCTTTCCTTCAACAATTCTCTCAAAAAAAATAAAACCAGGAAGATCAAACCATCTTCTCAAACCAAGAAGATAAAACCATGACTTACCAAACCTGCACGAAGCTACAACTGATCCATGACACCAAGCAAGCTCCCACTGAATCGTAACACCAAGCTCCCACTGAATCGTAACACCAAGCCTCTCATGCAGCCAAGCCATCATGACTAACACACCTGCAAGAGCTCCCACTCAAACTGAAGTTCTGAGCCTCAATCGCATCCGTAGCCATACCTGTAAAACCAACCATGTTCTCCATCCATCTATCCATGTCTCCATGCAACCACCAATGCAACTGACCAAGACAAGTCAAACTGGAATATGTGAAAGCAAAACAAGATCCTGGGTAAAGACAACCCAAATGAGTTCTACCTGCAACAGTGGGTGATCAATCCACAAACCTGCATAACTCAAAGAATCCAAACACTGCAATCTGCAAATCCAACCCTGCATAAACAACTAGCATGTCCAAGACAATCATCTGTAGATAACATCTCTCAAGGAGTAACATAGTAACAAGAGGAAATACAAACATCCCCTACTCATGCTCAAAGCATCCATGTGCAAATCAAACATCTGCATCATCATAGACTCACAAAACTGAATCTATCCAACATGTACAAACTCACCATGTACATCCATCCATATCACCAGCTCTCCAGAAGCTCCAAGTCTGCCACTGACTAACTCCAAAGCCGAATATGAATCCTTTGCTCATCAATGTCAATAACAAACATCCATGCTAAACGATGTAACTAATACCAAGTGCAAATATGAGCAAACATGTCATCAACATACTGCACAAACCAACCAAGATGAAAGTAAAAACAAGGGCACCATCTTAAAATGGTAAATAAACACTGTTGTCAAACCTGTGACCAAACCGACCACGGTTTCCTAACCGACCCCGGTCACTTCCTGACCGACCACGGTTACCAGATGACCGACCACGGTTAATCCTAACCAACACCGGTCTCTGTAACTAGTCAGATTTTCTCTTTTAACCCTTAAAACTCTGAAAAATTGCTCTATCATCTTCACCCAGCTGAATCTAACCATCAACTGTAATCCCATAGGGATATCCAGGCACCACAAAATAAACCAGAAGTGACATCACAAAGCAATAAACTCAATATACCTGCAAATCCGTGACTGTCCTCCAAAACCAACTAGTGCCTCTGCCACTCTGAATAGTAGCAATCTCCTCTCACTCTGCATGTGCATCATGTATCCAATCCTGCAATGCCAACAACCATGGCTTGCTCCCACTGAACACGAAATCCCCTGCACTGCCTCTAACACCAAGCTCAAAAGCTAATATGTCAGTGAGAAATAAAACCAGATGAAAGAGAATATAAAATGATTCCCTTCTTATCAAAGAATACTTCTACATCACATAAGTTTGGACTTCTTGTGAAGTGGGTGAATCAACTTCTTTTCATTCTATGTACTCAACATCTCTCGTTACCTGTAACTATGTCTAACCATGACTTTTCATTGAGGATCTCATCCTTAGACTAGAAACCCTTGTCCTCAAGATTCCACACAACCGGGGAATAAAAGTCAAACAACACCAAGAAACCATGGTGTAAATTTGTGCACACAATCCAAACATAATATCAGTTGCTCCAAACGAAAGAAATAAAACATGAACCATATAGAGATACCTGACTCAAAGTCTCAATGGACTAACCGAGCCAACTCCATCCTCTTTCTGATCCAAACATTGAAGTGATCAACACTGTTTCTACCTGTACACACTGTGCCAGAAACCAGATCCTCCAAAACAGGACACTGAACCATCTGCCCTCTCTTGCTGCAAAAAACCCTGTACAGATAAGTTGCCACAAAGACCAACCACGGTCATCCCCTAACCAACCATGGTTAGCTGACCAGTATCGGTTCCTCTGTGACCGACCTCGGTTCTCAGACCGATGTCAATGCTGCTGGAATGAACCCAATGCCACACAATTTGGCATAGCACACCACACCAGGTGCCTACTTCGACCGAAGCCGATAGTTGAGCTGAGCCAGTCATTTCAAGAAGCATCCAAATCTCATACAAAAAAATACAACAAATCCATGCAATAAATTGCATCAAGATGAAACACATCACCTTACCAGCACCAAGATACTCAACCGCATCTTCAACTGAAGTACATGCTTCTCTGATGGAAGCCCCATCTTCGTTCTGTGCTACTACCTCTCTACCAAAGCCCATGCATCTAACTGCACCAAAGGATGCATAACTGCTCCTTTATCTCATTCTCAGATCTAGATCTGCAGTCCCAAACATGCATGTGCAACCAAAATAATATAAGCACTGCAATACCAAGATAAAACCATACCTCAATAACCGGATCTGCAATCTGACCAACATGCTTGTGCCTCCAAGAACTGGGGACACCTCAGCAAACAAGATACATTCTATGCATCTTTCCATTTCTTCAGATCTGTGATTTTCTATTTATAACCAGGCTGCTCAGTAACCGACCACGGTCACCCTGTAACCGACCACGGTTACCCTGTAACCGACCACGGTTACCCTGCCGGTTTGCCACTTAACCGACCCGGTCACTGTAATTTCCAGCAACCTTACTCTTCCAGCTCCCACTTGAGATTAAATCTCTTCCTGTGATCTTCTCATCAGGAAAAACAAACGCTGCTATGATACCAGTTGTTGGGATTTTGGGGGACAGCGGAATAGTGCTATGATTTAATAACAAACAAAATCATGCACACAGGATCCAAACAATTTTCCCACAAAATCTACAGCAGTGGAAGTATAAACTAGAATAATCCAAATCACACAAAAGTACACACACATAACAAGCATGTACCGTGGTTCACCCAATGTGGGCTACGTCCACCAAAGATAGAGATCTCATATATATAATATAACAAGAGATTACAAACCAACTCTTCTGCACAAGAGTACATGTATCTCTACAAGAGTATCTCCTCCTCCCAGATCTCCAACCGATCTGCTGAGTACACTAAACCATGCCTCCATACCACCACTTGTGTCTCCTCCAGATCTCTAACTCAGATCTACCTGAGTGCACTACAACCATGCCTCTCAAACATAACCAGATCTCACATACCTAAGCTACCCTGCATCTGCCACTGTGCAACCAAGCTCTCACTGTATTGTGAATCTGCAATACAAGACCTCTACAATATCTAGATCTACATGGATCAACAATACAATATGATCTCATGGATCTACAATACAAGACTAGATCTACATAGATCTATAATACAAGATCTCACCAACATGTGGATCTACAAGAAGAAACCCTATGTGCTTTGCATACTATGCAAGCCTTTACAATGAGACTATAAATATACAAAGGAAATACTTCTCACCATTCAGATGTACCTGCTATTTCCTTCTGTCCATCTCCTCTCCATGGAGTCTCTGTCTTCATGTAACCTGTTCCTTTTTCCTCTTCTTCTTCTTCGTCTTCATCCTCTCAATCTCAGGAGAATCAAGGATCTAATCCGATCCTTCTCTTTATTCACCCTCTTCTAAACCCTAACTTTCATGCTTATATATAAATATATAAACTTAGGGCACCTTAGCTATGCAATTACATCCAATAGATTTGCTTTAAAACAAAATCTATATTTAAAGCCCGTGACTTAAAAATAAAACACATCGCACAGGTAACCGGCGCCGGTTAGACCTAACCGCGGCGGTTCCCACTTGCTCTGACCGATGTCTGTTCCCACTTGACGGGTTGTGGTTCCCACTTGCTCTAACCGATGTCAGGCATGTCTGACTGATGACGGTTCTAGGTGACCATGCCAGTTCCCCCTTGACTGATGACATTTGTTGTATTTTCCAGTCACTTTCCATTGCATGCTAACTGTGAAGTAATCTAGCTCCACAACCTTTACTTTGTGGCTTATGGATCATAGGGAGATAACAAAATTCTGTGTTGACTACATAAAAAAAAGTTCAAATCTAAGGTAATCTACACCCTTCCTTAACTAATACTTCGAGACGGGAAACCATTTCCCATACTAGGGGGACAATTATTAATATAATATATAACTGATTAAAATACATAGCAAATAAATTTAAAAAATAACTTAAACAAACGTTACATGACCTGGAAAGAATTAGGGACATTCCTACTCAATATGTCATGCAAAATTCTAGGGACAGTGCCCCTTTGTTTTGCTTTCTTGGTTACACTAGAGGGATGTTTCATCCCGTTTCATTGACATAAGAGAAAAATCAAGAAGCCATGAGAAATAAAACTTTTGTAAACCAATTGGAGCTATTTTGGTAATTTTCTAGGGTTAATGATGTATTTTGCTTGATAACTATAAAATTGAAACAAAGGATCAAATATTTTTGAACATAAATACTTTCCACCTTAGCATGTGAGATGATTTGGGCTTGAAACACATAGTTGGAAATTATACCCCATTTGAGACATTCTATTGTTTGGGCTCAAAGAAAGGGGGAATGTGTGACAACCAGTGTAGGTTGAGAGAACCAATTCATGCCTGTCTAGTGTAGGCTATATTACATTTTCAGAACTTGTATTTGTTTATTTACTTGGATTTATTTCTTACACTCATGGGATATGCTTGCTTAGGTGTAACTCATTATTTTGAGTTAGCTTTACCTCATTGTATTAAGTTAGCTTACTAGTTGTGTTGGAATCATGGAACATGACTCTACTTCTTGTTTAGATTAATGAGAGTTATTCACCATTGATAAGGAGGAGGTTACACATTCACCTCCTATATGTACATCACTTACATCAATCTATCCTATGGAGCATTGAGTTGATTTGGAATTTATTCTTGTCTTTTAGCATGTTTATTGATCATTGTTGCATCTTGCATATTTTATGTGTATTTTAGTATTCCTTTGTGCAATTCATGTAGTGCATTTGTTCACCGGCGCATCTTTTTGAGATCCTTGGCAAACTCTATACGGTATCAGAGTGAGTAGTATTCGTTGTCTGGTTACTATTCTTCAAGTTTATTTTCATACTCCGAGGGTGACTAACATTCATTTGCAAATAGATTTGATTGTAACATATATTTAGGTGATGTTGGATTAATATTTGGTTAGAATTTGTTGGCTTTTTTTGTGTTGAACTTGAAAACTATGGTGGCATCAAGTCTGGTTTACATGTAATATCATAAAAATTGAGGTGTTTTGCAGGCTTGTGGAAATTGAAAAACATGTATAAGAACTCATGTTTAGAAATTTTCCTTCCGATACAAACTTGTCCTGGTTCGTTTTCCACGACCTTTCCCAAGCTTGCTTTCATGCCTGACACATGGTATAAGTCTTTTACCTTCTGAGGTGTTTTATGCTAGCCCATATAGGTGTGTAGGCCCTTACAAGGTTGAAACATTTTCCTATACCTTTCTAATCTTCTCTTGCCAACCTTGCAACTCATTTATTGCTAATACGTGGGCATAGATTGTTCAGTATTAGGCCATGCCAAGTTTTTATTTTTTAAGACATCCTCATTTTTCCATGCTAAAGGTTGTATGCCTAAAATACCTTTCACCAATCAATGCTAAGTAAGAAAACTTGCATTTTTTTTTATTTAAGAAGGATTTATATTATATGTAGATTTCAATCATGATTACAAGATTTGGACATCGTTTAAAACTCTTGTTCACAGTTTGAGACACATAAGCTTTCACAATGCAACGTCAATATCCTAGGAATTTTACAAGCGGATAAATTTTGGGCACCAAACAATATTTTATTCAGCTCATGGTGAAAAAAACCTCCAAAAATTACATTGCTATGGGTTTACCATGCATAACACAAATAAGTTTAGCATGGTGCATTTTCAGTTTGGAAGATTTTCAACTGATTTTCAACAAAATTGTGAGTGGTGTCAAACTCACCAGTCCAGCTTACATGCTCCTACTTAGTGGGCACCACTGTCCAGTGTGAAACGTCCCTATTATGCCCTCTAATGAACATTATTTTCCATGGTCTTTTATGACTTTTAGATTCAAAGATGACTACAACTTTCAGGCCTTTTGAAAAGCCTTAAGTCATTTGGAAAATTTTGCATTGGAATGTGCGGGCATTAATGTGTTTAACCAAGCTTGTATCATTCGCCTGACAAAACAAATAGTGTTTCGAGTTGGCAGAAATAATTCAAGACCATCATGAATTAATTGCCAAGGTTACAATCAGTTTAAAATCTTTCTCCTAGTCTCCAACGATTATACAATGACCCCATTTTTCCGCTCGTCATCCAGCATTTTTGATATTGTCAATTTAGTTCACAAATTTTAATTAACATAAGTGTTGGGTGTCAAAATAGCACAGGAAATTGGTTTTTACTATAACTTTTGATCCATTATCATATTTGAGTGTCATACCAAAAGTGCATGTTTTTTCACAAATCCTTATATTTACCAGTAAGAAATATACAAAACTACCAGACATAAACATTTTGGGGGGGATCTTACATTGGTTCATTCAGTGTTGGGACTTAGTACGTCAGTTCTGACCAAGTAAAAAGTGCCAATCTATTATGAATTTTAAATACGCATTACAAGTGTAGTACAATGAAGTATGCCTTCAATTTGCCAAACCTAGAAAATTCATTTGTATGGAAGGTACTTTCTTTCACTCAATCATTTTTCATTCATCACCAAGAATGTCTCTCTAATTCACCAACTATTTCATTGTTCTTCTTGAATTCTTGCATTTATGAGCATCTACTAGATGTGGAAATGAGCTTTTATGTCAATGATGAGGTCCTAGGGCCTTCTTGCCTCAACACTCTTTCTACAATAAATATTGTATATTTTTGAGCACATTGAGTTCCCTATATCACTACTTGGACCATTCACGAGAGTGTAATTAAAACATTGTTTCAAATCCGAGAGTCGGTTCATCCTTGCATGACCACTCTAAGGGAAGGTTGATCGATTCTCCCCCTTCTGTTCCCTTTAATAGGTCTTTGTGACGGTTACTTGTTGCTACTTGAGTCCAACAAGTTTTACATTTCATTGCTTTCTGATTGTAATTGAGTCATTGTTGCCTCTACAACTCATTGTTGCATTAAGGGAGGAATTCAATTGGTTTTTAAACCTTGTATCTTCACCTAACGAAGACGAAGGGTGAGGCTAGGTTGGTAGGAGGCCAATTCCCCCTCACAAATGTAAACCATTGTGTTCTTCATTCCATTTTCTTGTTCTAACAAGTAACGTACAACCCCCTATCCTCTCATTTCTGGCATTTTTTAATTAGTTTGCAAAATTTTAATTAAATAAGCCATTATTTACAAGAAATTATATTTGTTATAACTTTTTATCGGTAGCTCATTTTGAGACATTTCTTCATTGGTCAAAAGTGAATGTTTTATCTACATGCTCTACATGATGGATTAATTTATTTTTGTAAACACTTATGTTACTTTATAAAGTGCCACATTCTGGGGGGTTCTTGCAAAACTCTATGGGGACTTGTACTTTTCACACTAAGTTATAAAGTGCCATATGGGATAATTTTGGGGGTCCACTATTTACATTATGGAGTTTCACCATTCTATTGTTATACTCGACTCTGGCCATTTTCTAGTCTTGGAAGGTATACATTATCAATCATTTCACTATGCACTGTTTTTTCCCTACCTCCATGGTCTTGTTCCTGCCAGCCTGATGAGCCTCTACAGAAGGATGAGTGGTTTAACCATAATTATGAGGTATTATGGCATCTTCTCAGTATTACTATTTCTAGGGATATATTTCATTTTATTTAGATCCATTGAGTCCCTTTCACTTCATGAACCATTATTTATCAACTCCATGGTGACCTTTAAATTCACCATCTGAGAGTGACACTTCCCTCAGAATCACTCTAATACCACCATAGATTCTCCCCTTAATCACATCCCTTTCATTTTATGAATTTTATTTTGCCCTTGTTACTAACTTATGATTCCCATACACCATTCACCACAAGATCTTGCTATTGACTAATCACACTCTCCCTATTGTTATATCCACATAGCTCATTCTTGTCCATGTTAGATGCTTCCATTTCAGACTCTCTCTTTAAAGTGTTCTATTGGAGAACCTTCCTCTTAGATAGATGTGATCATTTCCCTAGAGCTCCATTGAAATCCTGAATTCTTAATTCTACAACACTTCCACATACATATAATTGTTACCATTTGAGTGCAGCATTGCTTCATCTTGGACTTCTAATTCAACTGGCTTTGCATTAGTTTTCCCTCCTACTTCATATTGTGATGCTAATACATTCTTATCAGACATGAGCTCTCATTGAGAAATCCCATTGGGATGAGTATCTAGCCATTAAATCCTGATTTTTCCTATTTACATATTTCACTTATGTTTCATTAAAAGAATATGCTCTGAATGAGCCATCATACATTCTTATCAGGAATCATTCATCTCTCTCAGGGGGATGTTGTAAGTGACCTTGGAAGAACATTTTTCAACATTCCACTATTTCAAATATGTTTCAAGATCCACCTCTTCTTGTGGAAAGTTGAAGGGTTATTCTTTCCCCACCATCTTTCTTTCTCTTACACGTATAGATTAGATTGGCATCCCATTGCATTTTTTGGTTTCACTTTTTCTAATATTTTCCCTATGGTTCACCTTTTAGTTACATACTAGATGCAAAGATCGGAGTATTGTAGGTTCTTCTTCCTTTGTGGAGTGGGCCGAATTTCAGTGAGTCCCTTTTTTGTCCTTCCCAAGGGCATGAACATTGTTCAGTGTAGGCATATTCTCTTCAATGTCTTTATGCAGAGGACAACATCATCGACACTCTTCTTAGGGGACCTTCTTTTCCTCACTTATTTCTCTCTCTACTCTAGGGGATGATCATTGTATGCATGGGTACCTCATCAGGTTAAGTTACCAGGACCCACTTCTTATTCTTCTCCAGTTTTCTTGAATTGATTTTCTTGTCTCTCTTTTGGGGGGAGTTTTTTCCCATTGGGTTTTCTCCTTTTACTCTATCTTTGTGAAAGATGCATTATACATGGGTACCTCATTAGGCTTTGTTTCTAAAGGTACCCACTTTCCATTTTCACTACCCACCTAAGTTGTACTTATGGGGGGTGTTAGTGTAGGTATATTCATTTTCCTTGTTCGAATTTTATTTACTTGATGCATTTCCTACACTCATGGGATATGCTCTGTAATTAGGTGTATATTCAGAGCTTTCCTACACTCATGTTATGATTTCTTGTACTAGTTATTGAGTTAGCTTACCAATTGTGTTAGTTAGCTTACTAGTTGTGTGGAGTCAAATCTTTACTTCTATGTATTAGTTAATGAGAGTGATATTCACCATTGATCTAGGAGGAGGTTACACATTCACCTCCTATATGTACATCACTTGCATGAGTCTATCCTTGGAGCATTGAGTTGATTTGGATCCATTCTTGTATGTTTGCATTTTATCACATTGTTCTTTATAACTTGCATATTTGTATCTGTGTGCTTAGTCTTTCCTTTGTGAAATTTGCATATCTCACATTTCTCACCGACTAGAACTAGAGAGCATTAGTTGTAATCTTGTGCAACAAAATCACTTTAAAATCAGCTACCTTAACACTTTGGACCACAACAAATATCTCTCAAGGCATCAATCTTGCATATTTCACTTGTCTTCATTGTCTAGGACAAATTCAATTTTGCTCTATCGTTTCAAACACAAAGATATCCATCATTTTCATTGCTCGCTACAAAGAAAAATATCCAATTTTGATATCTTAATTTTCCCATCGCATGGGAGTAGTACTTTCACTCCATTCTAATCATGTAGTCTCTTTCTTACCCATATCATCATCATACTATCAATGCTTGTTGTTTTGGTTCACCTTATGATACTTTAGGTGTGTGGATAAATTTGCTTGCGTAGGGTAGTATACAGTCTTAAAATGACCATTTATGAGCTCTAAATGCATTAATTTCCTATTCATATTGTTGATGGACTTCGGACTAAAGGAAGGAAACTTATGATTGTACATGCAATGAACAATTGGCTTTGGAACTATTATAGGTTGAACACTTTGTCCATTATCAAGTCTAAACTTTTAACATAATAAACTCAACATTTGATTATATGGAATTAAGGTTTCATTTATAAGATACAAGATAATGTCCATGTCTTGTTTACAATGCATAGAATTAAGGTTTGTGATACACATTCTAAGGTTTATTGTAGTATTTTCCAAGATGCATTACTACCAATGTTCAGAGAATGAGTCCAGATAAAATAGGTTCAATAGTGATCCAAAGTAAAAGTAGAAAAATCAACCAAATTGGAGAACCTCAAGTCCCATGCCTTTAACATAATAGTATTTTTAGACTCACACAGCTACACCGTTATTTGAGTTCTATGGTTCATAGACAATACTAGATATTTGTACGAAACTTATGTTCATGGACACTAGAATTATCTATTCATTTAAAGTTGTTTGGAAACTTCACTGAGTTTTCTACCTCTCTTGACGACACTTGAAAACATTAGTCTCTATCATACTTGGAATCATCTCCAATGGAAGCTGCATCCCACAACACCTCAGTATGGGAATTGTATACCTGTCTTGCGAGGGGGTTAGTTCCTAGAACACTTGTAGAGGGGGCAGCTCCATTATAAATGATCACGTGCATGGAATTGTCCCATTTCCATCATGAGTCCATATGTAACTCACAGATCTAGGGTCCGAACCCTTATTTTTCAAATGTATTAATCAATGCATCAGTAAATGCTAGATGCTCAAAACTCCAAACTTGAATTCTAGGTTGTTTGGCATGACAAAACTTCTTGACACAAAGTCTATACAATTCTTTGTCTTTTCAAGGAACATGCACCATTTTGTATTCTATGCTTGTAAAAGATCATACTCAAGTTCTTAATATGTTGAATGGGAAGTTAAGCTAAGTTAGATGAATAAGAACTACCACCTAAATAGTTCTATAACAAAGCTAAGTCAAAATCTAAGCACCATCAAGATGAGAGCTAAACAAGATCAATACTAAGCATAATGCATTAACTTTGAACTAAGATCAAACAACCATGCTAAAGTATTCAAAACCTCTACTTCTCTAGATTACCAACAAAAAGTAAATGGACCTATGTAGACTCCATGGCAATCAAATTGATTGTTTTGATCTTCAAGAACCTAGGAATGGGAGCTCATCAAAGCTTGGCTACAAGACCCTTTGACTATTCCCATATGACCCAAGCACTTGGCTAGAAAATACAAGAAAGGAGGCTTAGCTCTTCAAATGGTGAATTTCTCAAGAATAACAAAGGAAAGCTTATAGTCTATTTGCTATATGCTTTGCTTTTGTCTTCTCAAGGAATTTAGGTGTCAGTGTAAAGGTAGGAGGAGGGCTCTTTATATAGCCTAATGGATAAAGGAATCACTACATCCCTTTGCATGTGGGATAATAGAGATGTTGAGTTAGTTGTGGATAAGGGGGGTTTAGATAGGGTTGAGTTAACTTTAGGAGAGTTTAGCTTGTCCTTTAGTGACTCATGTGGATAAAGGGGGTTTATTAATTAATCAAGATGATTAATTAATAGATGTGCAAGCTTATAAAAGCTTTTAGAGGAATATTAGCATGATTTAGACTATAGAAGGGGATTAAATCAATTAAATATTGATTTATTGGTTTAATGAAAGGGGAAGCTAATTAATTAATAATAATTAATTAGTCTAGATAGAAGGGGGATTAATTAACGGAAGGTCGTTAATTAGGGTATTTGTTGGATAGGTGACTTAATTAATTAGCGTAGTGTAATTAATTAATGATGATAGGAGAGAAGATGAGCATTTTGACGATATGTCACCAATTTGCAATAAAGGAGATAATTATCACAATTTAAGTATTTAAATTGCTCAGGCGTAATTATAGGTGTCTACATTTTCCCCTCTTTGGGGTGGCGTAAGTGACGCCACTTCAAAGATAGTAGACGAATGAAATTTTGAAGGGGTAGAAGAAAAATTAGTAGAAGTGAGAGATGCCCCCTCGAGTGTCGATGGGGTGATGAAGGAAGACGATCGACGATAGAAAAAGGTGAGAAATAGATAGAAGAATGGGAAGGGCAGAATGCCCCAATGAAATGGAAGAATAGGGGTGAGAGGAAAGTGATGTAGAAGAAATATGGAGAAGTGGAGAGAAGAACTTAGCCTCTAGCCTTTGTATTGGAACAACTTCAGTGTCATCATATTGCCAAAAGATCTACGTCATCGGTCCTTATGAAAAATATAAGCATACGAAAAAAGTAGAATGACATGAAAAGCCATACTACGAACAATTGTCATTGCTGAAAACACCAACTCCATGCAACATACAAAATGCAATGCAATACGAGAAAGTAAAAGATGCCTAACTCCATACAACATATAAAATGCAATGCAATACGAGAAAGTAAACAAGCTAACCTAACAGAGAAACATAATGTAATTTTTTTGTTATCAAGCTTCAGTTATGACCTGTGTGAATTAATGACAAGGGTTGATGATGGTGCCCCAAGCAAGGATACATGCAAGGGGAATAATGGAGGACACTTGGGTCCTATGAAAAAGCAATGTGCACTATGAAACAGTACCAGGAAACTCGTTGTGCCCCAGAGTACAGACAAAGTAAGCAACCTAGCTTTTGTTGATGGAGGTAGATCAAGATGATCCGGAAGTCACACACATGAACAGGTGAGAACCAAAGAGAAACATTTTGTAGGATGATTTTTCAATTTTTAGAAGTTTTCTGAAACATATTTGAATGTTTTTTATTTTTCTGACTTATTTGAATGTTTTTGATTTTTTTCCAACATATTTGAATGTTTTTGATGAAAGTTTTTTGAAACTATGTACAGGAAGACAAGGAAGCGTGGATGCCCCTAGCGATAGATGGGATGTACAAGGGCATAAGGCCACGTGCGTATGAGAAAGGTGAAGATGCAAAAATGCCCCAGTGATTAGGTGGGAGTATTCAAAGGAAAACTCTTCACAGGTAGAAGTGGGACCCAAGGCCATTATGGATAGGTTCAACATGATGATGAACGTAAACCAATGAAGTGCTGGGAAGAAGCAAGGATGCCCCCAGCATAAGTTGGCCTAAAAGCACATGATAGAAAGGAAGGAGAAGATTGTTTTTGTGAAAGGGGACAAAGGTGTCCGAAAACATGGAAAAAAAGTAATCTTATACACATGGATGTTCTGAATGAAGTAGAAGAATGATGTGAATGATATGAATGTAGCTTAGAAGCCTCGTGATGAAGAAGTGATTAGCCAAAGGCACAAATCGTGAGACAAGATATGGACTAAAGTAAGAGTCTGAACAAGGTCCAAAAAAGACACTTGGTAACATACTAATCCTACCTACTCATAGAGATCCAGTGTGTGCACATGGAATTTATTACCTCTTGAAGGGAAGATTTAATAGACAACAAGTGAAGACACCCTAGCCAATGTGTAGGAATGATTGATTTTGAAAGGTGATTTTGTGAATGGATGGTGGAAGGATAGCCGTACATTGCTCCGCTGCCAGCCAGGCATCCATAGCCCCGACGGAGATGCATTTGATTCTAATCACAACATTTCTCTACTACCAGTCAGGCATCCATAGCCCCGATAGAGATTATTGGAAATACCCCAAGAGAGAGTAATATATCAATTTGCTTTTTCTTTTAGCTTTTAGCTTTTGATTTTTTGATTGATTTTGATTCTTTTTCTTTCTGAAAACTTATTTCAGCTCTCTTGTTTGACAAGGGGTTAAGAACCACTGATGGCTTGATGGAAGGAGGTGGAAGTGAATGTGATGATGACATTGGCTAGTGTCAACAAATATGTCCAAAATTTCTTCGCAACAAGTTTATTAGATGTTGAATGTGATAGGATCTCTAAGAGGTCAGTCATTCTTTAATTTACCAAGGTGATAAAAGACCAGGGTCAAACAGATACCATAGAGATAAATGTCACAAAATGCATGTGAATAGGCTAACCAAAATATCACCGAAGGGATGAAAATGGTAGGAAGACTTGCAGAAGAATAGAAAGGAAGGGAAGAAAGAAACATCCATGTGTACAAATACTTGATTGCAATGTTTGATCCTTTTACCTTTGATTTCTGTTGTGTTTTCTCATGTTTTTTGTATTTTTGAATTGTTTTGATTTTTAGATTTTTAATAGTTTTTGGAAAGTTGGGACCAACAAAGTCACTCTGTGTGATAGGATCCAACAACGATGTGTGTGACTTCCTTAACAAGGGAGACTAAGCATGTTTGTTTATCAAGAGTGATATTATCCCCGATCTCGATGATCGTGGTGAGTTCACACTCAACAAATGACTGTGATTTGTTTTGAAACATGGGTTTCATATGTGGGAGTTTGAGTTCCCTATCCATAGGTTTTTTCACTTTGCACCATACTTGATGGGTACGTTGGTGTGCATTCTTGAATCACATTTGATTTTGGATTTTATGATCATTGGAGTTGTTGGTAGCTTTGAGCTCTTTGCATTTTGATCTTGGCTTGATAAAGAACTGTTTGGGTTTCTTATAAGCTAATGCGTTGACTTGTCTGATCTCGAGAAGTGAGAAGAAGAACGTGGACATTTAGAATTGATGAGAGAAATGACCATGGGCTTGCCACAATCTTTGGTAGAAGAATAATGTGATGGATGAAAAGGATACGGTCCAAAATTGAAGAAGATGGGCTACTGGGAGGTGAGCCATAGATAGAAGATGAAGGGCTACTAGGATGTGGCCCAAGAATAGAAGAAGAAGGGCTACTAGACATGACCATAGATAGAAGATGAAGGGCTACTAGGATGTGGCCCAAGAATAAAATAAGAAAGACTACTAGGGCATGACCCATAGATGTAAGATGATGGGCTACTAGGATGTGGCCCAAGAATAGAAGATGATGGATGCCCTAGGGATAATCCATACATCGAAGACAAGGGGCTAGTTGGATGTGCCCCAAGAATAGAAGATAGTGGACTACTCAAAATGTCCCACAAATAGTAGAGGGAGGGCTACTAGAAGGTGACCCACACCTAGATGAAGATGAAGGGCTACTTGGCGTTGACCCCATAAGAGATTGTGATTGAGGAATTATGATAGACAAAGAGTTATTGGGTGATGAGAAGATAGGCCATGGATCAATGCAAGACCAAGGAGTTTCATCACATAATGAAGAATGTGAAGATGGAAGAATAAGAGGAGGATCAAGTTGCATGATCTGAGGCTCTTCCTCCATTTCTTGATAAAAGGAATCAACCTTTTCCTCACAATACGCAGACACATCAAAGTCTAAAGAGAATCCTTTCTCATAATCTGCTAAAGGAATATCTTCATATGCCCCTATAAATGCCCTGATTGTTTCTTCATTCTGAAAGAGATCAATCAGTATGAGTTGTTGATCGACCACCAGGGGTTGATTGGAAGAAAGAGGTTCACTTGGTGTGGAAGACTTAGAAGATGTTTGATGATGATTGATAGAAGAAGATGATGTGGGGGATGAAGAAGATGTGTAGCTAGATGTCTCAGGAGTAGAAGAAGGTGGTGTGGACCTACCTATACGATGGTATATCATCTGTAAACTAGTAGGATTAAGTCCAAAGTCTATAGATTACGAAACATGGGTCGATTCAGATGTTTGACTCGAAGGACTTTGAGTCACATGAATCTTCAAAGAAGGAAGACTTATTGGGGGTGATTGATGAAGAAGGTCCTGCGAAGAAGGGGAGGACCATGATTCAAGAATCACATTGGATGAATAATAACAAGGGTCCTGCAAAGAAAGAGAGGACCATGATTCAAGAATTGTATTAGATGTTTGATTGGAGGGATTTGGAGTCACACGTATCTTCAAAGGAAGAAGACATCATTGAGGTGACTGATAAAAGGGGTCCTGCGAAGAAAGGGAGGACCGCGACGTAGGAGTCATATTAAATGTATGATGAAGAGGTTCCTGCGAAGATAGGGAGGACCATGACATAGGAGTCACATTAGATGACTTAGGAGTTGAATTAGATGAATCCGAATAGTAGTTTGGATCTGAATAGTAGTTTGGATCTGAATCATTAGAAGAATCAGAAGAAATGTTTGGATTGGAATCCTCAAAAGAAAAGGAAATGTTTGGATTAGAATTAGAAGAAGAGTGGGGGGAACTCGAATAATAATTTGGATCAGAAGCATCCAAATCATACCACCGACTATGAGATGAAGGTGGGGAACAAGCTACCCGTATGGGCTCTCTAGCACGAAGAACCAAATGAGGTTTAGTTGTAATGGGAATATTTTGATTTGAATTGAAACCTAGGTTCCTTATTTTTGTAAGTATGGGGAACCTTACAATAATCAGTCATTTTTGGTGTTGTTTTAAGCACAAATGTCTAGATCTAGATAGTGTGATGGAACTCCTTCAAAGGGAAGGAAGTGACATGTCGATTTAGGGAAGCATAATGACAACCAGCTAGACATTTCGTAAGTATTGATATGCGTGCATGATTTTCTGAAGAAGATGTAAGGAAAATAGACATCGTGATGATGCAATATTGATGAGATCAAAAGGGATTGTCCTAGAAAATAAGTTTTCTGAATGAATAATCACAAGGAACAATCATGCAAGTGTGAAACACAAAGCCAATCAACAAGGAAATACACCATATGAAAATGCGTGTGCAAAGTGATAGTTCGATGCAAAGGTGATCAACACAATGTCAATATTTACGTCAAGCTCAAAATGAACAAGGCGTAAATATTAACAAAGGGTAGATGTGACTCCCAATCAAAGGATACCATGACAAGTTCAACAACCAACAAGGCCTAAATGTTAAAGGGTGAGGTTTACAAATGTAAGCCACGTAACCACACCAATTGGACACGTCTATCAAGCTTCACGGAGAAGTGAGATATTAGTGTCAAAGTGGTATCAAAATGACACAAACAAAGTAAGCGACACCTTTCAAGATTTGGGACAATGTTTGAAATCAAACTAAGTCAAAGTATACTAAGGATGTGTTAAAACGTGGGCAGCGTAATGCCACAATGCGGACACTTAGATCATGTTTACGAGAAACATGACATAAGTATCTTAATTATGTCGAGACAATGCAAACAAGGTAACATGTCAAAGGGAGATAAAATGATGAATCAATCCTAACTATGATGATGATCCTGACATGGGTATCAAGATCACAAAGGCTACCAATGATATAAATACATCTCCACACACTTTAGATGTTTAACTAACCCAGCCGCAAACATGGATGGGTGTAAATGGACAAAAAAGTGGTGAAACAATCAATTGATAACACAAAGGTAGTCACTCCTCTTCTGATCAACAAAGTGTCAAAAGAAAGTGAAGGAAGTAGATCAAATGGGGGTAAAAAAAATGTTGGCCTCACTTCGGCAGAGTTTCACCTTACCTTAGGGTAAGTGAAAAACTAAGCGAAAGTAACGCATCACACATTTTGTGGTGAATAATGGCTCACAACATCAACACCATTTTGAACTGGTCAAAGTGGGCTCCTGGCCAAAGTATATTTTCCTAGGTGGTTCTCTCGTCCTAGGTGTTACAAAGTTGTCTTAAGCGAGCTCGATTTACCCAAAAAGTCACAATGACTATCTTGGGAGTATCTCGGCTTTACTTTACCCCCTTCAAGCACAGTAGGAAACTAGTGCATCCACATGTACTCTCACTGGGGTCACCATACAGACAACCGGTAATGCTATCTCACAAGGAATACTAGTCAAGTAGGTAGTGTGGAGCACTTCCCATTTCATCCAAAAGGTTCCCTCTTGCGTGGACTACTTTAGGGTTCCTGGTACCACCCCCATTGTTGTAGCTTAAGGCGTTATGCCAAAGGGGTTATGTTCCAGTTGAGCAGAGAGGGACGTACCCTTTTCTGAAACCTATGATACAGTGTTTTGAATATGGTGTTTTTTTATCTTTTTAACTTAAATGTGGTTTTAAGTGGCACACCATTTGGCAACCTGTAAGAAACACTGTATTAGAGGGTTTTGTGTTTTGTTTTTGATTCCACCATTCTTTGACAAGTGATTTTGGTCCTACATACCAAGGTTAGTAATTTTCCAAAACGTCAAAAAGGAGAAACATCATTTTTTGATTCTCAAGATCATCCTAAGATGCAAGAGAAAGAGCATACGCAACAAGTTATCTCACTCAAATCCAAGAATAAATGGAAAATTCACTTTAAATTGAAAATAAGTTAACCTTTTAACCAACTTTGAAATAATCTTAAAATTTTTGCAAGTATGAAGAAAGTAAGAATCATTTCTGATTCCCAAGATCACCTAAAAGGCGCGAGGGAAGAGCATACACATTTAAACCTTCACATAATAAAGCATGCAAATGTTTATCTAATCTAGTAAAAAAATGTAAAGGAAACTTGTAAAAATAGTATTAATTAGATAAAACCTGCAAAGAAGTTAGCACCAATTAACACTTTAATCTTAAGAAAACAAAAAGATTTGCATTTTTGGAGGTCCCTATTTTGGCAAAACCAGGTTAGGGCAGATACCAAAGGTATCTGTTTTTTCCCTGACTTACAGTGCACCTGCACCACCTAGAAAGGTGTGTGCACCAGTCAAAATTGTGCAAAACAAGGAGCACTAAAAAGTTGTAACCAAAACCAGATTAAAAATAGTGCTATATTTTTGATGAGTGTTGCCCCTATAGAGACACCTACAACCAAGTGGTGTGTGTGCCCTGGGAGGGTGGATGTGCCACTACTAGAAACTTACAGTGTGCCACCAGAAAGGCATGTGTGCCAACAACAGATAAAACAACAGTATTCTGACAGAACCTGCACCACCAGAGAAAGCACCACCATGGGCGTGTGTGCCACAACCAAATAAAAAATGTCAATTTCTGACAGAGCACCTGCACCAGAAAATGTGCCTGCGCCACCAGAGAGATGCCTAGCCTGGTTAGTGTGTATGCACTGGTCTGATAGGTTTTCACGTTGCAGTGAAGGTACAATACGAAATGGCATATGCACCCGAGTTAGTGCGCCTATGCCCTGGTTAGGGTATGTGCGCAGGGGTTAGTGCATGTGCGCCAGGGTCAAAAAATAGAGATTCAAGCTTTGACAGTGCACCTGTGCCACCCGAGAGGTGCCTGCCACCATAAATGTACCTGTGCTCCTGTTAGTGTGCCTGTGCCACTCCTGTAACCAAAACATGGCAAAAAACACAAAAAATCTCACAATACTTCAAATTTTAGCAAGTTAGTTTTGAAATTGGCAACAACCCATTAAAATGATAGGCTATGAACAAGAACCTACACATATAATATTAGCAAAAATCCCAAGAAATTGAACATTAATTACTACATGTGCATATCAAAGGTTAGCCAAAACAATAGAATTCAAGCTAAAATGCTAAGGGACTAGGTCCGTCCACCGGGCATGCCAAATGTGTGCATGTGTATTTGTGCTTAAGCTAAGTTAGATGAATAAGAACTACCACCTAAATAGTTCTATAACAAAGCTAAGACAAAATCTAAGCACCATCAAAGATGAGAGCTAAACAAGATTAATACTAAGCATAATGCATTAACTTCAAATTAACATGCTAAAGTATTCAAACCTCTACTCCTCTAGATTACCAACAAAAAGTAAATGGACCTATGTAGACTCCATGGCAATCAAATTGATTGTTTTGATCTCCAAGAACCTAGGAATGGGAGCTTATCAAAGCTTGGGCTACAAGACCCTTTGACTATTCCCATATGACCCAAGCACTTGGCTAGCAAGAAAGAGGCTTAGCTCTTCAAATGGTGAATTCTCAAGAATAACAAAATCTTATAATCTATTTGCTATGTGCTTTGCTTTTTTATTCTCAAAGAATTTAGGTGTAAGTGTAAAGGTAGGAGGAGGGCTCTTTATATAGCCTAATGGATAAAGGAATCACTACATCCCTTTGCATGTGGGATAATAGAGATGTTGAGTTAGTTGTGGATAAGGGGGGTTTAGATAGGGTTGAGTTAACTTTAGGAGGGTTTAGCTTGTCCTTTAGTGACTCATGTGGATAAAGGGGGTTTATTAATTAATCAAGATGATTAATTAATAGATGTGCAAGCTTATAGAAGCTTTTAGAGGAATATTAGCATGATTTAGACTATAGAAGGGGATTAAATCAATTAAATATTGATTTATTGGTTTAATGAAAGGGGAAGCTAATTAATTAATAATAATTAATTAGTCTAGATAGAAGGGGGGATTAATTAACGGAAGGTCGTTAATTAGGGTATTTGTTGGATAGGTGACTTAATTAATTAGCGTAGTGTAATTAATTAATTCATTCAATCCATGGTAGCCTCTTGGTTATAAATTATATTTGGTTCCGGAAAATGGTAGTATTTTTCAAACAAAAAACTAGAAATAAAGACAATCTAGTATTGGTTGTTCCAAGAGACAATGAGGTTGTCTGTACATGTAATAGAAAAAAACAAATAGTAGGTCTACACAAGGAAATACCTCTAGTTATATCATCGCCCAATATAATTTTGCTTGCTTGATGGCTACCAAATCCTCTGCAGACTCCTCCCTTAGCCTAATTGCACCTATATCTCATTATGGAGGCCTCACATTTTCCATGGTAGAATATAGTTGTGAAAAATAGGAAAATTCATTAGCTAATGTGGTAGAGACAAAGTGAGTATCCATGAATAATCTCCTAGCTCCAAAAGAATACATATAAACCTCAAAATTGTGTTGTGTTGAAGAAGAGGCTTTACCCTCTACAATTTTTCTTACAATTAAAGTTCAAATTACTAATTTTCCTACTTCTATGAAACTTACAGGAGATCATGGTGAAAAGTGTGATAAAAAATTAAAATTTTGGAAATATAACAATAATCTTTTAGTTCCACAGACTATGATGGCTATATTTTTACATTTATTAGGATTTTTTTCAAATTTATGAACCATTGTTATTCAAAGCTTGACAAGACAAGTTTGGCACCTTTTCTTTCCACATGTTGCCCTTTTTATGTCTCAAGAGTAGGTTATTGGATCACTCATTAATACTCTACCATTTGGTGGGATTATTCACATTCCACATCATTTTTCAACAATTGCATCATTCATCATTATTGATTCCTTGACATTTTGACCCATATTTAAAGGTTCAAAGTTCTATTACTAACATCCTAGCTTGTGACCACTGAAAGTGAATCTTGAAAAACATGTAGCCTAGTGAAAGGTGACATGTCACTCTAAAATCCCACCTTCCATTCTCATGTGTCCCCAAAACTCCAAATCCCAAAGTAAGGAATCTTCAGTACACTCATGGAACATCTTGTCAAGATTTGAAACATTCATATTTCAAAACTCTAAAGTATGGATCTCTTACTTTAGCATGTTCTTTAAATACCCAAAAACCTTGAAGTACAAAATTCTAGGTCCTAAAGAAGGTGTTGCATTGTGGAGCTATATTGCTTCATAATGAGCATGCATTACAAGTGGTTAGTTTACACAGTAACTGTCATCTGTCAGTAGATGAAATGCCATTGGTTAGCAAAGGAACCGCCATTTGTCAGGGAATCGGCATCGGTTACCTGTGCGTGAAAGTTTATATTTAACTTGCAGGAATTAGATCTAACTTTAGTTATAAAATGAATCTAAAGGTTATAATGCATAACTATGGTTCCCTAAGTTTGTATATGCATATATAAGCATGAAAGCTAGGGTTATAAGGTTAATTAAGAGAATGATTGAGTTAGATCCTTGATTCTCTTAGATTGAGAGGATGAGACAAAGAAGAAGAAGAGAAAGAAAGAACAAGTTACATGAAGACAGAGTCTCCATGGAGAGGAGCTGGAAACAAAAGCAAATATAAAGGTACATCTGAATGGTGAGAAGAGGGTAACATCTTCTACTGTATTTCCTTTGTATAGTTATTGTCTCATTGTAATGGCTTGCATAGTATGCAAAGCACATAGAGTTTCTTCTTGTAGATCCAAATGTTGGTGAGATCTTGTATTATAGATCTATGTAGATCTAGTCTTGTATTGTAGATCCATGAGATCGTATTGTATTATTGATCCATGTAGATCTAGATATTGTAGAGGAGGTTGTCTTCATGTTTGCACAGGTTATGCAGTGATGGAGAGATAGACTTACTTCTTGGTGCACAGTCATAGTTGCACATATGATAGACCCATGTGAGAGGTCTTATTGCAGATCCACAGAGAACTTGGTAGTAGTTTAGAGATGCAGTAGTTCCTGGTTATGTGAGATCTGTTGGTGGTGTTTGGAGGCACGGTTGTAGTGCACTCATGGAGATCCGTTTAGAGATCTGGAGGAGAGGAGATACTCTTGGAGAGATGCATTGTACTCTGGTGAGAAGAGTTGGTTTGTACTCTTGTTCATTATTATATATATGAGATCTCTATCTTTGGTGGATGTAGCCCACATTGGGTGAACCATGGTACATGATGTGTTATGTGTGTGTACATTTGTCTTGATTTGGATTATTCTAGTTTATACTTCCACTGCTGTAGATTTTGGGGAATTGTTTAGATCCTATGTGTGCATGATTTTGTTTGTTATCGAATCATAGCACTATTCCACAGTCCCGGAATTCCCAACAATTTCTAGCAAGTGTCATAATTCCAATGATCCTACATATTCAAGGGCTTTAATCTACTCTAAGTTAAATCTTCATTGGTTGCAAAGGTATTTTAAAATTCCTTAGAGGCCTTATTAACCTTGTAGACCACTTAAGCAAATATTCATGTAAGCATATCTCGTAGCAGATTTCCACTAAAATTACAGCTTATGATTGACTCTATTGCCTCATGAAGATATATGAAAGGTGTTGTAATCTAGAAACATTAAAACTCTTTGAACATTATTTTTTTGAGAGCATAGTCAACCATTACTAAACCCAATATTCTATTTTTTAAATTGGAAAGGAAGTTGGAAGTGTGGTTGAATGGCCTATTCCAAACTCAATCCAACAAGTTATCATAACAACATAACTATGCCAAGTCCCAATTTCTTGGTGAAACCTAAGTAGATAGGTTTTGTGCAAATAAAGAGTGTAGACACTTCAATTTTGTAACTATTCCACTATTTTAAATGTCACAGTTTGATCATGCTCCCGAGACAAGACCCACATTTAAAATCTATGTCAAGATAGACTCAAGCTTGCCAACATTACTTAAGCAACTTATCATTACACTTTATCTTTGTCAATGGACATTCTGGAACCCATTATCGGATAAAACGAAATTATGTGTAACAACACTTTTTCTTCATGTCCAAAGGATCACTTATACCTTGGATGTTCCTTGCTCACTTCAGTCTAGAAGCTTTATTCAACTTTTCTTTCCGTATATGTGAGGATCTAGTCATGGGAATGACTTGTACGGAATCTTAGCTCTTGAAGTTCAGTCGAACTCTGGTTCTCCAATTTAAATATCCTCTAGGTCTACTTCATCTTCCTAGGGTTGGCCTCATTTAATAGCTCATATGGAAGATTATATAAGCATACCTTCCTTTACATAAGGTCACCATTTATAGCACTCTGTAAAATAACCATATTGCAAATTTCATGGAAGGCATTCAGAAGGGTCAATAATTCTACCCATTAAGTCAGTTGCAAATCAATTAAAGAGTCCTTACTTGTAGTAAAATGTAGCATTCAACTAGGTCAAATCTTGAAAGTTTATGATTCCATCCAAGTGACCTTTCATTAAATTGGTCATTGACATATCTTAGAAAAATCAAGGTCAAATTCACAAAGCATTGTTCAAGTTTTACAAGCAATTAAGGATGTGGGTTGTGACCTGTTAAAGCTTACACTAAATCATTTTGTAATCATGCATTATGGCTCATTATACTCTATACGGTTAACCCGTCACTGTCCCTACCCATGGTGTCAAGAAATGACTTTTTCTAGGTAAACTATAGGGATTGGTTGTCCTAAATCACACTCTCATAGCATTTAGGATAACTAGAGACTAAGGCATTTATCCCTCAACGAATAAAGAGTAGTGAATGGTCACTTGGATTGGTTCAAAATCCAAGGAGTTTGACTAAAGGGTAGTCATGTGTTAACCAAACTATTAATTGTAAGAACAAATTATCAGAGGATCGATTTAATGCTATGATATACTTTCATATGGTTTTGTAGTGTCAATTCAATTACCCATTATTGCATTATGAAATAGGTCATAAAATTTGCTTATGATGTAAGGATAAGTATCATTCATATTCTCTCACAAAGCATTTTATATCAGCATGTAGAGCTGTTAAGTAATGGATTTTGGGTCAGCTTTTTAAAGTTCCCCATATGCAAAATGAAATAAACACTACCAGGTGGGTGGTGTGTACACTTCCATGACTGTACATTAGTTCACGATCTTTCCCCTAGAAAGGTTTTAAGCTATATAGGACTTCTGCACCGAAGCTTTTCACTAATTTTTGATCTTCATATTCCTTTCAACTTTTGCAAGTCAATCATTTTCACTATTCTACCATGATTTAAAGTTGCAAGATTTTTCTCACCTCTCATGTGTTTGAGAAAGTCACTTATAGAATCAAGATTACCTTATATGTATGGGCCTATGCTAAGGAATCAGGACATCAAGGAAGAAAAATCCCTCAAAATAAGGGTACAGGAGGAGGCATGGCCATGGAACAATGAGTGTCTATGGATTGTAGTGATTTGTGGTGAACTATAATGGTCAAATAGATAGCCAATAATAACATGTTATTCCTTTGTTAAATATACTTGCTTATGGGCAATAATAACCTGCCAAAAAAATCTTATGTGTAGCAGTGTTGCCTAAAGGATGTTCACTTCGTAACTTGTTGTGAAAGTTTATCCATGACATCTTGAGCTTCATATTTTGATACACACCTTAAATACATTCCTTCATGATTATTTTAATATAGTACACCTCTTTTCAATATATAATGAGTTGATTTCAACCTAAGGGTGTGTTATCATTCTTTGTTGAGATATGAAGGATAATTACCATAGAGAAAGAAATGGATGACATGTTTATACCATTCATCCTCCATCAATTTAGATTGGTTAACTTTCATCATTGTGATCCTAGGATCAACTATAGCCATATTTTTGTGAGGCATTAACCTCGAACTATCTTGGTAGGTTGAATTTATAAGTCAAAAACTTGAAGCTTGGCGAGCCACTTGCCTCTTCTCTTTCCTAACTTATTTTTCTCCAACATAACTTTAATTGTTTGATCAAGGACAATTGCATACACTTTGCTTCACAAGATGTAGTGTCTGAATTTCTTGACAACCTTTACCAAAGCTAAGACTTGTTCATATAAGATTGGGTACCTCAATTCTGCATCCTTCAAATTCATGCTCATAAAAAAAATCAAGCATTCCCCCATTTTTTTGAATTAAAAAAACTGGTAAAATGTGCTCTAATGCTAAGGAATAAAGATATAATTCTTTGTTAAAATATACATTGATTAATACGAGGGCTTGGAAAATGGTGTTCTTGATGTCCTGAAAAGTGAACTTAGCTTCTTTTTTCTATGCAATTCCAATATCTTGTTTAACATAACATTCATAGATTTAACTATTTTGACAAAATTAGAAATCAACTTGAAGACGAAATTAATCTTGTCAAAGAAAAATTTTAGTTCCTTTTTGTTATTAGGCCTAAGGATCTTATAAATTTCATTTATCTTATCAGGGTCGATAGATATACTTTCTTTCATGATCAAATGACCCAAAATCTTACCTTCAATTACCCTAAACACGCTCTTATTTTGGTTAAGCAACATACCTTACCTATGACACCTATATAAGAACTGATGTAAATCACATGTATGATAAGGCATGTTTTTAGAAAATGAAGTTGAATCATCCGTGTATATTATGATACATTTCTTAATCAATCAATGGAATGCAATGTCCACATCGTACTAGAAGGTGACCTCTACATTAATCAATTCAAAAGGCATACGTTTTTAAGTAAAAGTTACCCCCACATAGTGGTAAAAGTGGTTTTAAGCATATCTTGATGATCCACTAACACCTGATTGTATCCAAAAAATCCATCAACAAATGACATCCTTTGGTAACCATTTTTTGACCCTTTATTAAAATTTGGGTTAATTTAATTAGGTTATATGTTAGATTAGAGTTGATTATAAATCTTACAAAGATGCTACAACAAAAATAATAACTCAGATTTGGAACTCAAATCAGATAAAAAGAATATAACATATACCAATCAACCTAATATGCAATCAAAAGCTCAAAATGGATAAATAGAGTCACTTAGCTGATTACGAATGACTTCTAGGGAGACATGGGATTTTACACTACAAGAAATGGGTGATTTGAACCTAGATGAGATTTGAAACTATAACTATGACTATGAATCCATATGGGGTAGGGCCATACCAAACTATCAGGACCATACCGTATAATCCTAACCAAATTGTATAGTTTTGGACCTACTCTAATTCAACTTTTTTAGCTTTTGTGGTGTTTTCCTTCCTAGATTTGTCTTTCATAGTCAAACCCTAGTTTGTGTCGCACAAGAAACAAGGCTCTCTGAATGGATTGATTATCACTTCAAAACGTTATGCATGGATGAAGAGTTTTTTAAAACAAACATTAGAAGGTTTTTGGGTTCCCTCATTCACTGCTGAAATTGGCACTACTCTGAAGAGGCCTCAAACCACATGTTACCCATCTAACATGTGATATGTAGATAGATCAATCAGATTTGGAATTTATTTGAACATGTTTGATTTGATTTTTATCTTGTTAAAATACTCAGAGAGAGGGTGTTTGATTGTTTGTGGATAAGAGATATGACTACCTTGACATGGTTTGTAGCTTGAACTAATGTGGGTGTTTCCCTAATGACTTCATATGTGACTTGTGAGATTTAGGGAGCTTTATGTTGGAAGAATAATCAATAGGGGTGAATAAGTGTCTTTACAAACTTTTACTTCATTTATCTTTATCCATTCATCAAACTATCATCATATGAGCAATGTTAACTTAGTTAAGAAAATCATCAAGCAATGTAAGTACCATCCACCTAAGCAAGAAACACAAGAGAACACATTATTCATGTGGGAAACTATCAAGGGGAATAACACCCACTAAAATTTTCTTATATATGACAAAATTCAAGATTTAGTGAAGCACCAACTCCACAAGTAGCACCAACCCCTAAGATTTAGTGAAGCACCAAC
Source organism: Taxus chinensis (assembly GCA_019776745.2). Classification (NCBI taxonomy): domain Eukaryota; kingdom Viridiplantae; phylum Streptophyta; class Pinopsida; order Cupressales; family Taxaceae; genus Taxus; species Taxus chinensis. Next base: position 190,042,539 of record CM034157.1, on the reverse strand, counting down.
TCCACAAGGAAGCACCAACTCCCTAGGGTTTTAGCAGGCACCAACTTGCAAGTAAGACTCAACACCAACTCAAACACCTTGAATTTTTTTCACCTTGACTTTGTTGTTGATCAAATGATGATGACACTCTCTTAACTCTTCTTCTCTCCTCAAACTGTCATGATATGTTTCTTCTCTATCTTCTACTATTCTTCTTCTTTGTCTGATCTCTATCTTTGATGTATCGGTCACATCATCATCATCTCAATCCTCTTGCACATACTCTGATCCTAAAAAATCAACTGACATCCATACACATGCTCATCTACTCTTAAAGACTCCACAAAATGCTCACTTTTCTTACTCGCTCATCATGCTTCTTTACCGACTCATGAACATGGAAAAAATATCTTCTACAAGTTGATTATCTTCATATATTAAATGTAGATGCATTCTTCCTGGTATTTGGGGCCTCATACACCTCTCTTCAAGCCTTATAGATTGCTCATGCTCTCATTCTTCTATAATGCCTAAAATTTCCCTTACATATATTATATATACATCATTTGATCTTATTTCTTCTTATTTCGTCTCCACCTTTTCAAATTCATCTACCTTCATAACTAATTATGTGACTCTTCATGTCTTATGATTTTACCCTTCAAAGATCCGTCATTGACTAGTTTCCTTTGGTATTACATCTTAATTCGTTGCATACATGTTGCATATTAGCTTCTCTCGAGCTGCACTTTGGTTGGTTTTTGGTTGGGTTTTCCATTATGTGAACTTGATAAGACCAAAAATTTTATATCTTGTAAGATCCTTCAAACTAAACTCTAAACTTCATCAACATGCTTGAATTAACATTCCATACCTTTGTCCATTCTTCATCCATCTTCACCAAATAGCCATGACCATGTTTATACCTTCACTATGTTTCTTCATGTTATGATTGTACTTCTCAATATACTTGTCCTTATTTAGCAAGGAATCAATGACAACCTTTCAACACTTTGGATGCCTTTTACAAGTGTATGAAGTGAGTGCTCTAGTGAATTACCTTAGGAGTTCCAAGTTAGCAAATGAGGTAGAGTTTACTTGCTTGTATAGGAATTCATAGATGATTTATCTAAGAGGCCGAACCAAATGATGTATTAAACCCAAACAAAGATACTAATTTAGAAGCATAGTTAGAGTACATGTCGATCTAAAATTGTACATATGGGTCAAGACCAGATATAATTTCCTGACGAAACTATATGGCTCTGAATCGGAGTAGAAAATATGCAAAGTGAGGTTTGGGTCCTGTCAACTAATGTTTTTCTATTTATTTTATGCTTTGTATTCTCAGAATGTGTCGATGTTTTGGTGTGTAACAAGATAAATAATGGACCTTAGAAAGTGCTGAGTGGGAATGGAGAAGTTGTATTTATCATAGCAAGAGTGCATAGTCAAATCAAGGGTTTTCAAAGTGCAAATTACCAAATTTGAGTGGACATCTACATTTCCCCCTTTTAAGTATGAACTAAAAAAATGAATTCTTAAAGGAAATTGTATCTGAGTGTGTAAACATGTTTTTCTTTGATTGAATGTTTATTTTGTAGTTGTGTTGTTGTTCTTGGTGTTGGCATGCTCCACGATGAAACTTGCAACATAGAGTGTAGTCAATGTCCATGATAGATAATTGACCATAACTCAAATAAAACATGTAATAGAAAATATTTGCATTTGCATATATGTGAAGTGAAAAATATGTAAACAAGGAAAGAATACACTTGTTTTCTTATTATTTGTGTTTGCTTGGATATTTTTATTGTTTTAACTTCGTTGAAGGATTGGGGTTGATCGGTCTGCAATTTGTGTCGAGGATAAAACAGAGTGTTATGTGCATGCAACCTAACACAAAAATGTGCAAGAGAGAGAAGAATAAAGAGGTACAAATGCACCCATGCCAAGGAATAATATTGTGTACCAAAGTTATTTAGTAACTCATATATCTTTCCCTTTAAGTGTAATAGAGAGGAAAATATACCCATGAAGCCCTTAGTTGCTTCTCTACCTTCCATAACTCCATGGAATACACCATTGTTGACAGATCAAGACCCAATTTTGTAAATAAGGAACTATAGGACAAAAGAGAATATGTGCCCCCAAACTATCCCCATATGCCACAAAATTAAGTATAAGTTGAATAAGTGTTGAAATATGTTGAAAATGTGCTAACAATGTTGAACTAGGAAGGAGATCCATGCCCCCAAGATTCCTGAAACTAATATTAAAGTAAAGTGTTGATGTGAAGAACAAATGAACACTTTCATGCCCCATGTACTAATTTGAAATGAGTATTCTCGATGTGAAAATGTGCAAAAAACCTATGTATACATAGGTGAAAATCTGAAAATGCTAAAAAACTTGTTGAAATTGCCTCTGGTCAAAAATGTGTGGGGGTTAAGACCGTACCGTATGGTTTTGACCAAAGTATACAGTTTTGACCCTATGTTGATTTTTCCAAAATTTTGTGTATGACTACATTTATGGGTGCCTGTACCCTATTTGTACCTATCTATACCCCCATAATTTTGTTTGTATCTGTTAAAAATGTAGAATAAATACATATAAATGGCCCCTCTTTTGAGGCATATGCAAAAATCATGTTGATCATGTGGCTCAAAATAAATGGATGTGTACTGCTTAAGGAGGTTTCTGAGAATCTATGTAGAGTGTTAAAGAGGTGGCCACCTTGGAGAACCTATACCTACAAAAGGAAATGTGTTTGCATATGGTGGTAATTATGACATGTAACAAAAGAAATGATAGCAATACATTAAAACCACATAGCCAATAAAAATAGTATTTTAAATGCAAATACAATAATAGTGCAATTAGGTGTAAGAAGTATGAAAACAATGTCACGCAAAAGGAATAAAGAGTATAAACATGGGACACCCACTATGTCACAAGAAAATCAAGGCATGTATGCATGCAAACAAGAGAAATCATTTGTAAACAAGATAGGAATGATGCAGAAAACATGGGAAACCTTTGATGTCACAAGACAATCAAAGCACATATGTCACAAGCAAGCAATAAGACACACACAAAAATAAGTATGCATGAAACAAGAGTGTAAAAACATGATAATATGATGTAGTAGCCAACATAGGTGAAATATGTGAAACAAGAGATGTCGATGCTACACAATACACATGTGTTAGTCTCATTAGTATGAAAAAGAGAAATTACACAATGTATGTAATTGAGCATAAATGAGGAAGTGGAAAAGGTACTATAATAGAACAATCAGACTTATATGATATGGAGGTGATGCCCCCAAGATGAGAATGTAAGGAAGAAAAATTGTTCATATAAGCATGTATCGATTTGTGTGTCTTGCATCCAACTCAATATACCTAGTGAACGCATGTCTGTAAAGAAACAAAGCATGTTATCTATCAAACCAAGGTGACAAACAACACATATAGTGTAAAGTGATAACAACTCAAGTAAAATGCACAAGTCTTGATTTTATATATTTGCCAATATTTGAATGTTTTTGTATTATCACAATGAATAGTTATGTATAAAATATGGGATAAAAATATACTTATCCCATGAGAACCTATTCACAAGATAGATTAATTGATATAGAAGATGGAAAATCAAGCCTCAATGGTGAGGCAAATTTTGATGGTACTGTTGTAGTAACATATTTCAAATAAGGTTTAGTAGATGTAAAACTAACATGCATAGAATGGTGCTGATGTGGTGGACTAGAGAAATGAGTATGAAAACCACTAAGAGGGTAGAGAGAAGTTATGGTGGTATTATGTACACTAGAGGATCATTGTAGGACTCTAGGGGAGGGGGAACACTGGGAAAAATTACATGGGTTTGCAACCCTATGAGAAGACCTAGAATGGTGAGATAAAGTGTATGCAACTAAAAGCCTATCAAGAGACCTAGGAGGACTAGATTCAATAGGAATAGTGTGCAAGAGGACAGTCCTAGGGAGGGGCTTAGAAGTGTTACGGCCATGAGAAGCATTGTGCAAAACCAAATATCAATTTAATTAGGTTGTAGATTAGAATAAATTTGGTTACAGATCTTACAAAGATGTTACAATAGAAAGAATGAATCATATTTATAACTCATATTAGATAGAAAGAATATAACATATACCAATCAACCTAATATGTAATTAAATTCTAAAAATAGATACATGTAGAAGCAATTAGTTGATTACCGATGAATTCTAGAGAGATTGGGACTATACATTGTTGGATATGAGTGATCTGAAACTTAATGACCCTCGGAATTGGAATTGTGAATGTGAATCCACTTGAGGCAGGGTCATACCAAAGTTCCAAGACCGTACCATAGAGTCCTGACCAAAGTGTACGGTATTAGACCTGGTTTGATTCAACTTTTTTAGCTTTCTATGGTGTTTTTCTTCCTCGATGTTTCTTTCATTATCAAACCCTAGTTGTTGCACATGCAACAAGGCTCTTTGAATGGACTGATTATCACCTCAAAACCTTATCCATTGACGAAGATTCCTAAAAAACAAACAATAGAATGGTCATGGACACCCCCATGCACCACTGACGTCTACTCTGAAGAGGCCTCAGTGTCATTCTCCACCTATCATGTGATATCTAGATAGATCAATCAGTTTTGGCATTTTCTTTGACCATGTTTTTTTTACTTCGTTCTTGTTAAAATACTTGGAGAGATTATGTTTGAGTGCTTTTGGATGAAAGATATGGAAGCCTTGACATGGTTTTTATCTTCAGACCTGATGTGGGTGTTTCCCCAATGACTTCAAATATGATAGTGTGAGATTTAGGGAGCTTTAGACGCTTTTTGCAATTGTATGAAGTGAGTGATCTAGTACACTTCCTTAGGATTTCCAGGTTGGCAAATGAGGTAGTGTTTACTTGCTTATATAGGGTTTTGGAGATGATTTATCTATGAGAGGACAACGTAGATGATGTATAAGACCCAAAGAAAGATATTGATTTGAAAGCATAGTTGAAGGACATGTCATTCAAATACTGTATAGATGGACCAAGACTTGATATAAATTCTTGACCAAATTGTATGGCTCTCACTGAGAGTATAAAATATATAAAGTGAGGTTCGGGACCTATCAACTGATGTTTTCCTATTGATTTTGTGCATTGTATTATCAGAATGTGTTGACATGTTAGTGTACAAGGATAAACAATCTAAACAATGGACCTCGAAAAGTGCTAAGTAGGAATGGAGAAGTTGTATTTATCATAACAAGAGTGCATAGTCAAATCAAGGGTTGTTAAAGTGTAAATTACCAAATTTGAGTTTCTACATCCATTAACAATTTGTATCACCTCATCTATAAGTTAAAGGATGATTACCTTTGTTAGAGACCTTTTTGAGGTTCATAAATTCAATCCAATTTTTGATTTCCTATTATTTTTATGGGCCGAGACAAGATTGGCAACCCATGTAGAATGCCATGTTGGGAATATTATCTTAGCAGTGAAATTTTTTTTACCTATATCTAGATGAGGTGCTTGAGTATGGGGTAAACTTGTCTTTGTCTCTATCTAAATGGTCTTACTTTAGTGAGATGGTCTACATGATGATTCTAGGGTAAAAAATTATAAGCTTATCATACAACCATGTTAGGGATCCTTATATTGATGGAGTAACTCAGTTAGCTTCTATGTTCTTTCCCAAAACAGCTAACACTAATGTTCACATTTTGGGGGTGTTTGGATGTTCCTAGATTGACTATGGCTAAATCTTGTGTAGGGGTACATTTCTTCCTTTTCATCTCAGTGTGGGTGTCAAGATCAAACATCTTCTAAGTGCAATCATTAATTTAAGGACCTTATTGTCTTTAAACTTCATGACTCTTTCAATTTCATCATTTGAAATGTCCTTATCCATTTCATCAACAATTTGCATGAAAATACCCCCAATTTATTCAAAAAATGAATGATTTATTGATCACCATCAAATACTTGGAAAATCTCAACATTTTCAAGAACAAAAGGAAAAGGTACCAATTCTACTAAAAATATTTTGAGTTTAAACTTGTTGAGGGGTGAAAATTGGCGATTGAGGCAGCCAAGGCATCGTTAGTTTTTTTTTTAATCTTGGTATAAACTAGATATTGAAATCTTCTAGATATTCTTTAAGATCACATGCCATGTGTTTGCACTTCTTGAGATATGAAAATTTAAGATTTATAAGCCAAGTGGATATTCTACACTAGGCTTTGCTTACATGGATAATTCTAGATCCAACTCAACAAGTGATGAATAATAACTCAAATTTGCATAAAACAAGAGTTTTAACATACTACAAATGAATTTGTAACTTATTCACACATATAGAATAGATAATAACAACTACAAGCACACAAGAACATAAGATTTACCCTATAGAAACTTAGTAAGGTAAAAACTCCTACAATTGAAGTAATAAGACTCCCCTTTACTATGTAAATCATAATTTGTACATCATATTGTCGTATTCACCTTTATGGAATTAAATCTCTCCCTAAATCTTGTGCAATACTTATCACTTTATAGACATTCTTTATTACTACAACACTAGAACACATCATTGTTGGCTAGGAACGACTTGAGACTAAACAAATACCTTACAGCCCCCTTTAATGGATGGAATATTATCATTTTATAACTCCTCTAATCATTCTTGATTATAACCGACACCCAACATACCTGCAAATATTCCCCCCACCATGAAAAACTTCCAAGAAACCATTTTGGAAGCTGAAACATTCTCATCGATTATGTTCTAAGCATTTTATTTTATCACATGGTGAAATTAACACCTTAAGTAGACTAATGGTTATGAGAATATTGTAAAGGTTTCATAACCACCACTAAAGGCTGCAAAACTACCACTATGTAACCAAAAATGTCCTCAATCTTCTCTAGGCCATAACTTTTGCATACAAACTTGAAATCATGTGTTATTATTTTAAGTGTGTATTTTTTAAGAAGAATCCAAACATGTCATAAAAATATAGCTTCTATTTTAGAGTTTTACAATAAATGTCCTTTTTAAGTGTTTATAATGTGAATTGCATGAATTACGCATATCTAGATCCAAACCTAGATCATACCTCCCCAATTTGAGGATTTTAAGTCCTTAAAAGCTTCAAGAACTGATTGAGGAAATTTCCTCCCTACGTCTTTTTCCTCTCTTTGAGGTGTGTCTCGTAAACTCCAAAGTTCACCTCTTTGCTCCATCTTATGTGGCTAATTTCCTTCCATCAAATAAGTTTGAAGACTACAACCAGATAGAAAACACCTAGGTAGAAACTTTTACCCCTTGTTAGTAGATATGTCATGCAGCGGTTTACACCAATCAATCCCCCTAGCTTTCAAAAGGAGAAAATACATCTTTCCACTAGCATTCAACAACTTATTACCTTGAGTTGAACTTACCAAGGAGATATGAGATTTCCCTTCATAGGAATGGATAATGTAGCTCTTCCCATCCTTGACCAACAGATACTAATTCACCCTCCACATGAAGATTACATCATGCTCATACATGTAGAGGTTTCCAGATACTGTGCCAAAAACATCCATAGGTACTACATTCACAACAACATTTATAATTAAATGTTCATTTAGAGAAAACTTGACATTACATTTCTTGGAAACCTTAATCTTTGCTCCTTGTTTCACCCAACCTAATGTATAAGGATTAAGATGATTTTCCACTTCCAACCGAAGTCTATCTACCAACTCTCTACTAATTAAATTTGCTTGAGAACATGAATCAAAAAGAGCATCTACCTTTGTCTTCTTAATCTGAACTTTTATATGGAAAAGCTTAGAAAGATCACCTTTTTGTGGAGCAGCCTTGTCATTGGAAATGCCCAAACATACCTTCCCTTGAAGAGAAGTGAAGCTTTCTCTCTTCTCCATCTTGGTTGCACCCATCCTCTTTTTCTAGAACTAAGGTCATAACTTTCTTCTTCCTCTTGTTCCTAAAAGGATGCAATTATGGATGCAACTTCCAACAAGTCTCCTTTGTATGACCATTCACATCACAATGCCCACAATGCTTTACACATTCTTTGTTAGAAATAGAAGTAGCATTCAACTCACTTTCCTTATCATCATTTGAAGAGGATATGAACCCTTGTCTTCATCCATCTCAAGATAATGATCTTGAGAACAAGCCTCATCAAGATCCTTGGGCTTAGCTAACAACAGTGACCTCCTCAAGTGACTATGCAATCCCCCAACATACTTCATCAAGATGTCATGATCAAAGGTGTCTTGACCCATTTGCATTACCATATTCTGAAACAAGTTGGTATAATCTTGCAAATTGTGTCCTTTTTCCTGACTAAGATATTGTCAAACAATGAATCTTTCCTCTTCATAGAAAATAAGATAGAATTGTTTCTTAATCAAAACTTTAAATTCCTCCCACTTACTAAGGGGTGGTAGCTTCTTCATAACCAAAGAATGAACATAACTCTCAAACCAAGATAATGCATGTTTAGATAACTTCAACCTTGCAAATGAGATTTGCTAACATTCATTAATTTGATGTAAACCAAAGTATACCTCAAGCTGAGCTAGCCAATGGTCTAGCCTCTTTGCATTCACCTCTTTTTCACATGTCTAAATTTCAATATTTTCATTAGCCTTTAATAGAGGTAATGTTTGGTTTGCATGGTGTGGTTCTTAGCTCCTCTCATGTTTGGGATCATCCTCCTCATTTTATTCTAGATCCTCCATCGAAACACCACTATTCTCCATAAGAGTTTCCATGATTGACCCCAACCTATCCAACTTCTTCAATGAAAGAGAAATACTTGCAACATCCTCCTCCAACTTGCAGGAACCATTCTTCAGTTGTATAGGTTATCCTCATCATCAAAACAACCATGCTTCTCACTTATTTCTTCCACTTCTTGGAGTGAGATATCTTCTTGCAAGGAACCAAGTCACCCTTCCCACAAGCACTTGCTTCTTGGGCATAAAACTGAAACACAATTCACATAAGCTACAATGGAACAAAAATTAACACAAATTGTGTAGAAAGTGTTAGAAAACCTTTTATGGAAAAAGGAAAACTTGCTCTGATACCAATATGATCCATAAGCCAGGTGGATATTCCACACTAGGTTTCACCAACATGAATACTTATTATTCCAAATCAACAAGTGATGAATAAACAACTCAGCTTGGCATACAAATTAGAGTCTAAAAGTTTGGAAATGAAGTACAACACACACATAACATAGAAAAGAGATGAGAACAATTGCAAGCACACAAGAACACAATATTTACCATATATAAACCCAATAAGGTAAAAACTCCATCAAATGAGGCAATAACACTACCCTTCACTTTGTAATTTATAGTTTGTACATCATACTGCCATATTCATGGCCTTTATGGAAATAAATCTCTCTAAATATTGTACAATACTTAGCACTTTACAAACATTCTCTCTCTTACTACAACACTAGAACACATTATTTGTTGGTTAGGAACAACTTGAAACTAAAAAAAACCTTCCATTCCCATGTTGTGGATGGAAGAATCTCATTTTACAACTCCTTTTCCAATTCTTGATGATAACTAACACCCAACAAACTTTCAAATATGCCCCCTTCCATGAGAAATTGTCAAGAAAACATTTTGGAAGTCGAAACATTCTCATTTGTTACATTCCAAGTGTTTTACTTTGTCACGCGACAAAACTACCACCTTGTGCAAACCAATGGTTGTGAGACATCTATGGTGGTTGTGAGACCACCATCGAGACAGTTGCAAATCTATTACCCTATAACAAAAATGTCCTCAACCTTTTGGAGGACGTAAATTTTACATATGAACTCGAAACCAGGTATCATTTTTTTAAGTGTATATTTTTCAAAGGAATCTAAATATGTCATTAAAACATATAGGCTATATTGTGGTTTAATAATAAATTTCCTTTTGCAAGTTTTGACAATGTGAATTACATAAATTGGGCATATATCACATTCAAATTTTGATCAATCTATACTAAAATTTTCTTCTCACCTTGTTGACCAAAAGCTTAAGATCACCATGCATCATCAATTTATGAACACCATGGCTTAATTCGAATTACAATCCTAAAATTTTTGCTTCATATTCATCCACATTGCTAGTACATGGAAATTGTAATTTATACACAATGAGGAATTTCTTACCATTAGGATCCACCAAGGAGATTCTAACTCCACATCCTTGCTTAGATTGGGCCCCATCAAAGTGCAGGGTCCATAGGCCTAATACCTCAAAGTCACACATTGTGTCCTACTTGATAGCACATTTTTTGGTCAATGTGCAGACACCTATATTTACATATGCAAAATTCACCTTCTCATTCATGGAATTATACTATACGATCATATGTCTCATATGTTGTTCCCTTTCCATGTGAATCTAATTAGGCACTCCATTCCAAGGTAGTCATGTATGGGATAATTTTATAGCCATGTATCCATTCAAAGATATATACCAATCTATACTAAGGAGCATCCCATAAGCTTCAGGAACTTCCACCATTTGGATATTGATAAATTATTGTACTCTAGGCTCATAAGTTATCTGCATCTACATGTTTTTTAATTCTCTAAAAACCTTAACCTCTATCTTTACTAGTTGCATGATGACTCTTTCAAACTTGACACGTTCCAAACCTAAAATTTTACAAATCCCTACAAGCATGACTGTATATGAAGCACCAAAATCCACTAAACATTTATGCAAGTTTCTACCAAAATTCTAATGTTTAAGAGAAATGGAGGACCCTCACTTTTACCCTTGTGAATGGCTACATTGGATTGATTAACTTTTGGATTTTCTATGGTCGTCTTCTCAACTGTAAGTTTCTCAATGATATATTTGAATGTTCCATTGTCTAGGTAATTCATACAAGGTGATATTAGCTTAGGTTTTCTTCATGTCTTCCACTATGTTGTACCCAACATTTTTGGGTGAAACCTACCGAGATTCTACGGTTGATTGTTGTACCTTTCCTTTAGAGGGAACATATTATTATATGCTTGAGGATTAGGTGGTGCATTAATATTACTGGGTGGAGTAGAAAACATGAGTGAATTTGCTTATTCATATTCCTAAAAGCTTAATTATTGCAATGAAACTGGTGGAAGACATGGATCTGATATGTATTAGCATCCAGATCATTGTCTTCTTAATTTGGAAAATCATAATATTTTAAGACCATGGCTATGCTAGATGAATTTGAGGTCATGGATGCACTATATAATTTGGGTTGTTGGGTACCACGTCATATTCTTCCATTTATTTATGAAAGATATTAAAATTATTGTGAAACTTGATACAATCAAGCTCACCATGGTGAGTAGTGTTATGGACTCTACACCACTTCTTCATTTTCTAACTCATAAATGTTAATCGTATGGAGATTATTGGGTGATAGTTCAGGATTAGGTGGCATGTTATTTGTTCTATTGTATCATTGGTATAAATAATTCCTTCTTATATTTTATCTATTAGTATGACCTACTTGCCTTTACAAACCAAGGAAATGATTTCTTAAATTTTATACCATGTGTTATATGACATCAATTTCCCCTTTGGAGGACTTGGTTGAGGAAGCCTGAACACTACTAGTGGTAGTTAATATAATTTTTTTGTGATCATTGGGGGCTGGAAATGTAGGTTTTGGAAATATTTTTCTTAGAGATAAGGCAATCACAGGTTGATTATGATTTTAAAATGGGATATTATTATTAGAATTCATGATTAGATTAGTAGCGGGAATTTTTGGATAAATAACCGAGGAAACTTTTCCCAGTGGATATAATTGTTGGTCAATAGAAATGGATTCTTCATAATCCTTAGAGAGGGTGTTAACCTGAGAAACTCTATGGAATAATACAATAGTCATTTGATTAAGGGCATTCCTATACATTTCAATTGTAAGAGTGTCGTTAGGTAGGTGTAAAGGAGAAACCCGGGAATAAGTTTTTTCTAAATAAACATTAAAGGCTCTAATGGACTCATGGGGTTCTCTCCTAATACTAGAAAAATGTTCATATGACACACTAGGATGTTTTATTCTCCCAAATTGAGCAACAAAAGCATATTAAAAAAGAGGCAAACTAGTAATAGAATTATGAGCAAGATTCAAAAACCAAGCATATTTTGAATCTTGAAAAGAAAATGGAAATAATTTTTCAAGCTACATCTTCATGTTCTGCATTTAAAAAATTTAAAACAACTTTAAACGATGTAACATGTTCCTTTGCTATCTTTGGTCCATCAAGGATAAACCTTAGGAGGCATCTTTCAGGATTTTGGGAAGTTCATGAACAACACCTATAATTGTTATGGCATCCCCTCCTAACTAGGGTGCAATTAGTATGAATGCTATGTGAGTAGTTTTCATAGGAGAACTAGGTTGAGTATTTGAAACTCGAGATTTTCCTTTATATCTAAGCTTCATATGTGTATCTAATCATTTCAATAAAGATGCACTTGACTCATAGTTAGATCTAGTAAGCCTAATGAAAGGTTTCCTAGAGGGCCCTCCTTCCAGTGCCAGTTTTTGTTGATGCATGTTTTATTCACCCCTTGGAAATGAATGAGAGATTGAATCTCCACTCATTTTAGGTCTCAACTAGTACACAAGTTATGGGTATGTGGCCTTATACATGATGAAATGGTGGATGTTTGCATGCAACTATTACAACACCTCAAGGGAAGTGAAAAACTCACAAGGCTAACTAGATCAATTAGAGTCGACTCAAACTGTGTAGGTATATAAATAAGGTGAATTATATACACTATGTGGTTCTAGAATAAACAATAAAAGAAAGAAGGGAAAAAGAGAGAGATTTTACCACAACCAACCCAGTAAGCTAAATTAATATGATTGAATAAGTTAGTAAGAAATTAAAAGAAACCAAATATGTAAACTCTTTGAAATCTACTAAAAAAACATATTCAATGCAAGATCCTAAGGAAATATTTCTTATGTGATATAAATAATGCTTAGATAAATATATGTTATAATCTAAAGATAACAGTTGCACACCATTCTAGAGTGAAAATAGATAGAAAAGTCAAACCAAAAGTTTAATACAAAGTTGATTAACATGGAAACTGATATCATGAATACATTCATGCAAATTAAAATATCCTAATCAACAAAAAAATGGAATAATGAGATAAAACTTGTGATCTTCAATTTTACCCCATTTGATCATTCCACAAAATATCAGAGCTTCCCTACATTTCTCAAATTGACCCCCTTTTCAATAGGGAAAAAAAAAAAAAAACACACACACACACACACGCACACATGCACGCACACCCACACGCACGCACACACGCACGCGCACACACACACACACACGCACACACACGCACACGCACACACACACGCGTGCGCGCACGCGTACACACACACGTGCATGTGCACGCGTACAGTACACACATGCACGCGCGCACACGCGCATGCGCACACGCACACACGCGCGCATGCACGCACACGTGCACACACACGCACATGTGTACATACACACATGCACACATGCACATGGGCACACATGCACACATGCACATGGGCACACATGCACACATGCACATGGGCACACACGCACACACCCAAGCACGCACACACATGCACACACACATGCACCCAAGCACACGCGCACACGCGCATGCACACACACACACACACGTGCGCACATGCACGCACACTCGCACGCACACACGCACACACACCTTTCATTAAATGGTATTTAAGTCCTTTGTTCTTGAACAATCTATATATATTGTTCAAGAACAAATGACATAAATAACATTTAGGGAAAGGTGAATCTTAAAAGTTTCACATTAGCCAATTATTGAGCAATCCCAAAGACACCACAAAAAAACAATAGGCCCATAAGCTAGGCGGGTCCTTGCTTCTTGAAGGTCTCTCCTACTAACGTGGCGAATCAGAGGCTGGTGATTGGCCACAAACAGTCTGCTGCAGCTCTAGAGCCAGTGCCCATTGACTGTAATCCTTGTCAATCTTGGCCAGCTGATAATGGGCTTTCTGAATAAAGTTCTGCGTATAGCCAGCATCAGAGAATGATCAACTAAAAAGCCTTTGGTACCAAGTCTGTAAATGCACCAACTCTTTCAATCATCTCCTTTGCATGACTGGTCAGATTTACTACTTCATCCACTCCGGCCTGGTATGTTTATTGAACCTTGGTCTTGAAAGACCCTATGAAAATAAGTTGGATATTGAAATTTTGGATGAGCACAAGAGAATTGTTTGGTAGGATCATGTTGATTCACACAACCTCGAATAACAAATGCACAACTTTTGCCTTGGCTGCCTGTAATTCTTCCACACTGAATTGAAGCTCATAGAGTCCTTGATTAATATTGGCCTTCATCCCAGCAACTAAGAACAATGAAACCTCGATGTCATATTCTGTTAAGATGGTTAGATGAGGACACAAGCCCTTCTTTAATATTTGAGCCCTCTTCTGTAATTTGGCCTCAATCGCCCCATATGTTGTTAAATAAGCTGCAGCAGTTCGTAACATTTGTTGACCTTCCTATTTGCTGGACTGATGGACTCCAGATTGATATACGACGACCTTACCCTTCTTCAATTTGTGGTGCAATCTCTGCAGGTACAATGGTTTTGGCTATAGCCTCAAGCCTTTACATCCTTTGCTTCATTCCTCTAGCAATGGATTGAGATGCTTGATTTGAAGCTTCTAACAGGGAGACTAAATCCTTCTGATATTCAGGGGCTTTGCCATATCTTGTTTTTCTTCGTTTTGGACTTAACTGGAACAGTGGTTGCTCTGTGACAAGAACAGCCAGGGCCTCCCCTCCTATCAAATCTGTGTGTCCTGTTCAAATTGAAATTCAATTTCAGATTGGTCTTCGATTATCATCTGGGCCCTGCTTTGCCTGGCCATTTGAAGAGTCTGTATCCAGTCCTGTCCCGGAGATGAAGGAGGTGATGATGATGAAACAGAAGCAATAGGTGAGGGAGTGGACATATTATTGATTGACCGAGGCAGAAGAGAAGTTATTGGTGTGGTAGGGATGAGAATATTTATGGAAATGGGGGTGACAGAAGTAACAGAGACAGGAGTAGGAACTGTGAGTGCCAATGACTGAGGCAAAACAAAAGCCACCTGTGTAGGCACTGCAAGGGGAGAATGGATGGTTCGAAAGCTGCTCGGTGGAGTTACTTGCTAGGTAACATGTGACATAGTGGACTCTGAAAATCCAAGCCCATTAATGAGTGGGAAGTTGGGGCAGCAGCCAATTATCTATGGATAATACCTCTGTTGTAGAGGATTTGCTTTACTCAGGAACTGATAAGGTGTGCCAAAACTATGTTTTGGAGGAGCAAGCTGTGCAGTCCCTCATTGTGCAGATGTTGGAGGCTCTTCTTCTCTGTCAGGAGAAGAGGAAGGACTGCTGTAAGATAGCAAACCTTGTAGAGCTGATGGGATGTCCCCTTGTAATTAACTAGGTTTGTTTCCTTGATGTGTAGCCCTGTTTTCTTCCCTTTCTTCTGTAACTCCTGCCACCACCTATGCAGCCGAGGATTTCTTCTGAAATTAAGAAGCCCTCATATGAGGTGTCATCAAAGTGTGTGTGAGGGAAGGTATGACCTTCTTGGGGTCTCTTCATTATCTTGCTCATCAGGAAAACTGACCCTGAAGTGTCCTGATGAAGTGTTGCCCTTTACAACGAATTTTGCTTCTTCTTTCTCTTCACTTTGGTATGTGTATTCTTCTTTGGATCCCTCCTCTTCTTGCACATTTTGAACTTGTGAGGAGAATTCTCTTTAAGGGACAATTGAGGGTATGGGAGTTTGAACGATTGAAACCTGTGGAGCCGCCGGGAACGCCAATTGATGTTGTTGTGGCAGTGAGGAATTGGGACCTTCTCCTGAAGACATCAACTGACTTACTCTTCTGTTTGTAGGAGGAAGACTTTGAAGTACCTTTTTCATGGTTGCTTGAGGATCCTGTTGCGGGTTTTGTTGTGGAACTTCACTAAATAACTTCGGAGTTACAACACCAGACAACCGCTTCCTGGACTTTTTTCATTGTATCTTCTTCACTGTATGGATCCAGGAAATAGGCATGTAGAGGATTTGGCTGGTGGGAATAGCTTAAGTGATTCCTATTCCTCAAACGGGCTTTCACCCTATCTTTGGGGTCCCACTATGTCATATCATAGGGCTCCAAGTGGAATGAATACTTGTGGGCTGCTGCTGCTTTCAACATGATCACATTCTTAATCCTCGTCCTTCCAATTTGGCATGCTAGAGAGTGAAGGCAAGCTAATTTCTTGTCCCTCAACTTTCTATCTACCCCAATAAATATTTGGTAGGCAATTTCTTGTTCAGCCAGCTTCTCAGGTACAAACCTGGGAAGCTTCATCGGTGGTTCTAATGCTCCTTCAACTCGAAGGGCCGTGAAATCAGGAAAATACTAGTAAGAGTCAATTGTAGCCAATGTTTTGATGATTTGATCAGGGAGCCTCCGAATGGCACTCTCATGAATTGAAGCATGAATTGGAGGGTATATGTATTGAGCAATCTTGGCAATATTCTCCCCGAATCTGTGAGCATACAGTTGGGGAAAACACTGATGAATCATCCTTTCCGACTTAGGGGACCAAGGTGGGATATTTGAGAACTTGACAGTTGCATAGACTGTGTTCAATAAGTGATACATCATATGGTAATCTGTATTAGAAGTTGGCTTCATTTGTACCTTCAATTTATAGCAAATTAATTCCCCCAGGGAAGGAATTTTTCCCTCATTGATGATCATTGACAAAATAGGGACCCAGGCCTGATTAACATATTCATTCCTCGGTCCCCCATATATCTTTTCCATTAAGGCCATATCAATTTAGACCCTGTTTCTTAATCACCTTAAGGGAATGGTATTGATATCCCCTGTTATAACCCAATTCTCATGATTTTCTATCCATTTATATAATTTTTCTGGAATATTGGAGTCTTTCATCCAATCCACAGTAGCCTCTTAGTTATAAAATATATTTGGCTAAGAAAAATGGTAGTTATTTTCAAATGCCAAATTAGAAATAGGTCCAATTCAGTACTGGTTGTTCCAGGTGACAATGAGGTCATATTTACATGTTGTAGCAGTAAAACTAGTAATCACATGTGAGTGATGCAATGTGTACACCAATAGGGATGGAGCGAGGGAGAAAAATTCCAGGAGGAAGTGAGTCGATGAAGGAGATAGAGGGAGGAGAGTTATTGGGGAGAGGAAAATAATGGAGGAAAAATAGGTTATCCTCTTATTTGGTAAGGAAATTTACATATAGACCACATGTCACTTGGGAAAACTCCTTGAAGATGAAATGGGGTCCAAGGCACAAATCTTTGAGGTCAAATGAAAACCCATTTGGTTCAATACTCCCAATTCCTAAGTTATCTTTCCCACTTGTAGCACATTGTTATCAAAAGCACTTGATGGTTTAATAGTTTAAGCATCCCACATGTACTACTTGTACTAGTTGAGGACATTGAGGGATTAAAACATAAGTCATCACTCTGAAAAATGACTTATGGGTAAATGATTTGAATCATCTCTTCTTGATCCTGGAAACTAGCATCATTCTTATTTTTTATTTTTTTTTCTTAGTGGAACTCGAGGATTTGTTCGCCTTCCTTTTGGCTGAGATTTTTTCCTGGGAACAATAACTACCACTGATTGAATGTTTGATGAGTGAAACGAAATAATAAGAGGATTTATGAGAAATATTTATTTGATTCTTTGATTTCATATTGATGTTATTGGTTGCAATTATGTCATTGTGTTGAATAAAAGAGCGATAACCTTTCCAGCATTCAACAATAGATTGCAACAGATTCGCTAGTGAAATGCTTGATAATTTCTCCCTTGGCCTAAATTGTTATACAATACGAGTGGATTTGTAGAGGACACAAACCTTCAAGGAAAGGGAGAATGTTAGCTCAATTGAAATCTCCCTAACAACTCAAATCCATTCTTTTCCATTTATGATCCTCTTTTATCTTCTAGTAAGATACATATAAACTACATGACATTTGTGTGCATTACATGAAGGAGAAAAGGTGATTAGAGCACATGAAGGAAATATAAAAAAAAAAATTACATTGAGATCAACAGTCAATATCTAATATATTGTCATTCTTTCTTCCAACCATTAGTGACAACAATGAATTCATTCTTAATGTAGCTATTCACGATACCATATGTCAATGAAACATTGGATTTAAAATATTTTGAAGTGATTTTTGATAAGGTATTTGAAATTAAATGGAGTTTGCATTCTAATGTGGGACCTTAAATAATACTACGGATTTTTTGGCCAACTAGTGTCTACCCAAAAAATTGATAGCAAGAATGACTGATCAGTTTCATAGGTTACATGAGAACACAACTTTGAGGAGTTATCTCTACGCCTTCAAATATATTACCAACATACCCTATTACATGTGGTAAAAAAGTGAGCAAACACAATTGAATTCAAAGGGGATACTTGCATATGAATCTGTGGGAGATGACCAACCCAATTAAAATTTTTCCAATGATCTACATAGCATATTTGTAATAAAAAATGACACATTTAGCTATGATGAATGGCATACAAGCATCAATAATGGGGACTATAAATTAGAGTCTAAACATATGACAATATTTAGAAAGATGTCAAGTATTGTAAAGGTAAGTAACTATATAGGAGATAATGAACAAATGTAAACAAAGGATCTCAATTGTAATGGAGATGTTGATATCATATGTAAGGTATGCAATCAATAATGTTTGATTTAGATGTCTAATAATATTTGGTGACACATTGGTGAGGATCATTTTTTATTCTTAACATATTAGAATGCTACTCTTGCAAATAAAATTTAATTTTTTTCATGTCATTTTAGTATTTTTTTATAATATGCATATGTTGTTATAAATGCCAAAAGTAAAGGGATGCCAACACCATAATCAATAACTCTTCATTAACAAGATTCAAGACTACGTAATAACAGAAAATTAAGATTTTTAAATTTAATGTGTCTACCAAACCTTGATAACTCATCAACATCTAGAAATAGATATATCTAGCAAGGCCAAAATTGTGGCTCATCTATATATAAAGTGCAACATTTATTCTAAAATTGAAAACCCCAAAATGGGGGTTGAAAGTCGCAAATTGCATAATATCCCTTACGAAATCCCTCCACCTCCACATGCTTCATAGATATACATCGATTTTATATTTATTTGGTATTTACCTTATAATACAAAATTGTTCATTTATATATTTCGCTATGTACTCGCATGTGTGTGTGTGTGTGTGTGTGTGTGTGTGTGTGTGTGTGTGTGTGTGTGTGTGTGTGTGTGTGTGTGTGTGTGTGTGTGTGTGTGTGTGTGTGTGTGTGTGTGTGTGTGTGTGTGTGTGTGTGTGTGTGTGTGCATACACTTCTACTTATAAATAACCTCACCTTTTTTTGCCTTAAAATTGTTAAAATGGTTATATATATCCCAACATTTTGTAAATATTTTTAGTTAATTAGTGTTGGAAAAATGATTTGCTAATTTTTACTCATAACTATTCAATAAGGCAATAATAAATTAAAAATAAAGGAAAAAAATCTATGATGATTAAGAACTTTGACCTGATCAGATTGTGGCAATCCTTGGATTTGTGTGAGTGAGTTGTGATATAACATAGCATAGTGTTCATACCACCCCTGAGATGACGATGGAGAGCAAGCTATATTTTCCATCCTCTACCCTTGGGTAGGTTGTAGGGCATCCAGATTTTTCTCCCTTTTCTAATAGTAAGGAAGCTTCCTCCCAATAGATTGTTTTGCATTCTACCTATGAGGTGAACTTGAGTTTCGAGATTTCTCTAGAGACTAGTGTTGCGGTTTACAAGAAAAGGTAAATGATTGCCAAATTCTCGGGAAGATGGATTTTGACAAATGACATCCAATCTTGGTGTGAAAGACAATGGGGCAGTGGTTTGAGAATTAGTTATGTAGAAAAAGGTCTTTTTCCTGATTCTCTTCTAAAGTGAAGCACAAGCCTTGGAAACCCCATAACGTCAGGATGGGTACCTTATGGAATCAAGGTTATTTATGTGACCATGGGATCCAAATTTTTATCCATCTAATGCTATCATAAAATAAACTCTTATATGTATGCGCATGTACTCCCTCCAAGTGGAGTATTGTAGCCCTCATATTCTTTCCAAAATATATAGCTGCCTGGGAAGAGTTACTCAAATCAATCCCAAAACCCTCAATTGAACTTTAGAATCCTTTTCCAGAGTTTCTATTTCAGTGGATACCACTAAATCCCTACCCCATTTTATCAAAATATCTTCCCCCTATGGCTTATGGTTACAGCCTGTGGAATCCGAAAAACTAATTTTTCGATGTTTCAGATGCAAACAAATGGGGCATCTGCAAAGGGATTGTCAGTTTAAATAAAAACCTATCCTAATGAAAAAACCTTAAATAATAAATAGCAAGAACTTTGATGGTTGTGTGTGTGCTTGTGCATGCACACACGCACACACGCACACGCGCGCGCGCGCGCACACACACACACACACACAAGCACACACACGCAGATGCCCCATCAAAACCTTAATTAATAAATACAAGGGTAACAGTTCTCTGCATCATATTCTCACCACCAGTAATCTTCCCAAAGGCTCCCATATGTCAAATTTTATCTCCTCATGTTGCTCGCTCTTCTCCAACCTTGTCTCTTGGAAAATTGGAAATAGTGTCTCTGCCAATTTCTAGGAGGATTCCTGGAATGGAAACACCCCTCTCTTGTGAGATTTAGGAGCTCGCTCCCATATGCGATCTCATGCAAGTTTCTTGGGGTACTAGAGTTAGGGACTATAGGTTCCAAGTAGTTAATGGATCTCCCATTCTTTCTTGGAAAGACATTAGCAAATTGAATTTTCCTGAAGCCACTAAAGGTCTTTTCAAATTAGAACTAGGTAAGAGAGGGGTTTCTTGTCTTCCCTAGGAGGATAATATTTTGTCGATGGGTTCCAAATCTAGCCAATACTCGGATAAGTTTGGATATCAGGTGCTTTTTTGTCAGGAAGAAATTGGTTAGTCCTCCTAGATGGGTTGTTGGGATTCTTCCTGCCTTCCTAAGGTAGATGTCTTTTATTGGATTGTTTTTAAAGGAAAAATTCATACTCTAAACAAGGAAAAAATGGGGAGTTAATGGTCCTACACATTGTGTTCTTTATCTTAATGTGGAGGAGGATGGTAATCACTTTTTGTTACATTGCCCCTTCACTTTGCGTTTTTACATTGGCTATGCAGTTGGTTAAACCCTGTTTAGGTGCCTGGAGAATCCATCTCCAATACCATTTCTTCTTGGCTTAGGGTGGGTATAGGTACTGCTTAGAGCTCAATTTGGATCAGTGGTCCTATCCTCTTACTGTGACACCTATGGTGGGAGTGCAACCTGAGGATATTTCATGAGGAATCCTCTGATCTTCCCATCTTCCTTAATAAGTTGGAAGTCTCCATATCTAAAAGTTCTAGTTTGAATTGTAAATCTCTGTATAATTTTTCTAGCAGGGACGTTGAGATTCAGTAGGTCTAGCCTCTCATTCGTCTCCCTTCTCTTGGTTCTATTGTAAAGCACGGGCTGTCCAAGTTGGAAAAAAATTCTATCAAAAGATAAGAATGTGAAATGGCTTCCACCTCCCCTTGGTTTTGCAAACTTAACTTTGACGGGGCCTCTAAAGGTAATATAGGCATATCGGGGGGGCGAGGTGTATTATCAGAGATGCTAAAGGGATTGTTGATCAAAGTTGGCTCCTTTAGACTTCCAATTGGATCAAGTAACATGGCAGAGGCTAATGCTCTCCTCCTTGGCATCAAGATGGATGTTGATATCGGTTGTTCCAAGCTCGTCATTGAAGGGGACTCTCAGGTTATTATTCAGCCAGTTAGAAAAGGTAAAGAGGAATCCAGACATCTTCATTACTCAAATTCTTCATTGGCTCTCCTTGATTGATGAATGGTCTATTCATCATGTTTATCGTGAAACAAACTTATCAATGGATGCCCTTGCTAATCATGGTACTTTCCAAACCAATGATGCATTTGATTAATAGCAAGGGCTGAGTCTCCTTGGATGATTCTCTCATGACGTCATTCTTCTTCATGATGGCTTTCCAAACCAATGAGCTTTACTTCACACGAGGATTGGAATTTTTTCGACGCCATCCTTTTTGATGAATCATGTGGGCATTATTTTTATTGGGAAGATAAATAACGCCTTCTTCATTTTGTTTTCTCCTTCTTGCGTGCAGGATGGCTCTCCCTCCCTTCCCATTTTGCATTTGCATGGAGAGAAGTGAGAAATGGATTTCTTATCCTTTGTTTCTCTATGTCATCTACATAAGGTGTTTCGTGTGGGCTCTTCCCTTGTTTTGAATTCCATCAAGTGCATCATCGATTCTATCTATCTGCATCATTCGGGAAGGGCATAGATAAATTCAAAAATTATAGGTGTTTTTGTCTCTAATTTTCTCCTCATTAACTCAGACAAAGAAGTTTATGTGACTATTGCCAAACATTTCATTCTTCCTCGTCATAGAATTGGGTTGGAAGAAGCATTCGAAAAGGTGTTTTTGGCTTCAATATTCTTCTCAAAAGGGGTTTTTGTCTCTTCTCAGTGGGTTGATTGCAAGGCATGTGAAGAATTAGAAAGGAGGAATCTTCTCTTGCTAAAGTTAGCCAAGTCGGTGCACAAGATTTGTCTATCTAAAAGGATAATGCATTCTCTAGTGCCTCAGCTCAACCTAGTTGAGCTATTTACACCTAATGGGATTATTCCTGATTAGGTAGTGGAACTTTGAGTGTTAGTTAGATCGTCATATGCATTTATTACAAAGATTTCCAAGCTAGGAAACATTAGCAAGCTCGATGCCAGGAAGGATAGGGGAAAGGTGGCCCAACAACTAAACAATATTGAAATTTCTAATGGTTAGTTTTTGGTCTTCCATGTTTTTCTATAAGAAGCTCTTTTTTTGTCTCTAAGGCTAAATGGTATTCCATGTTTTTCTGTAAGAAGCTCTTTTTATTGTCTCTGAGGCTAAACATTTCATCTTGCCTTTTTTTGTATTTTTCTCATTTTTGTAGTGTATTTTTTGGTTTGTAGACCATAATTTTTGTTGGTTTGTATCATTTCTATCATTATACTTTGTAAGGGTTGGGGCCCATCAATCCCTGGTTCATAGCTTCGATCAAAAGCGTTTACCTATCTAAAAAAAATTGACTTGGCTAATTTTTTCACACCATACATATGTTTGTAATGAATATGTGTTGAAAGACAAAACACTTGTATGTAAATCTTGATTTTTTAAATACAAATCATTATTGTTTCATTTAAACATATTGCACTTAATAAAATACATACCCCACCCCTGATTAAACCCACATGTTTATCTCATCTAGCTACCTTCCATCGACATCACCATTACAAAAACCGCCACCACAACCTCATTTATAGCCACCACTTTGTCCCTCACCATAGCATGACCTACCAACTATTCCATACTACTCATTGTCACTTTTGCATCCATGTTTTCTATTGTAAGAACCTCTTGTGCAACACCACCACCACCATAACCACATGTAGATCTCTCACAACTATGGTGACCATCATTATCTCCACCTCCTTGACTCTTTTAGTCACCATTACTACCTCCACCAGGTCACTTCTATTAATACACGAATGAGATTGATTCACAATCATATTCTCCCCATCTATTTGTTTGTTTTTCATGGGCTCAATGACATCCATCAACTCCATATGTGAATACTGTAAGTGTGACATGCAATACCTCAAACCTTTATTATGTAGAGAGGGTCAATTGAAGAAGGTGTTCCACATTATTGATCTTCAACTATTGCAACCCTACATTTTAAAGAAATCATTTTCACATGACAAGTGTGTTCACTCCAATACAACCATCAAATTTTGAACACCTAAAATCATAAAATAAAACTAAAAAAAAATAAAACACCTCTCAAAATTTCAAATCTTTATCTACACCTTAAAACATTTGTTTTTTCTCACATATCCTTGTGGGAAAATTTTAGAGATACATCTAGTTTTTTTACACCATATGAAAACACAGTATGAGAAGAACAAAAGAATCCATAGAAGAGAAGAAGAAAACAAAGAGGATAATGAATTAGAAGACGTGTTTGCCATATTATGTATGGCCTCAACAAGGACTTGAAAATATAATGATGAACCAACACCCAACTTGTTTACAAATTAAAGTACACTATACTGAAAAAAATAGGGTGTGGTCTAGTTAAATATAAGTGTGAATGAAATATTCTATACATGTATAGGAAGATGTGTCAGGAACAAGTGCAAGTGAGAAGATCTTGTAGAGACAAATAAAATATCAAATAATTACCTTAATAGACTGACGGTGTAAAAACTTCTAGAAATCAACGCTTTCTAACAAATCAATGACCCTTACCTCATTAGTCATCGATCCCTTGGCCACTGTCAATAGTGGCAAGGTTATTCCATATAGAAAATGTCTATCGACATAAATATAAAACAATAGGTATGCACAAAGAAATACCTTTAGTTTCGTCATCACCCAATGTAATCTCACTCACTTGATGGCTACCAAATCCTCTGTACACTCTACCCTCAGCCTAGATGCACCTATATCTCCTTATAGAGGCCTTACATTTTCCACAGTAAAATATATTGTAAAAAATAGGAAAATTCATTAACTAATATGGCATGGAAAAAATGAGTATCCATGAATAATATCCCATCTCTAAAAGAATACATGTAAACCTCTAAACCTCGTTGAGTTGAAGAAAAAGCTTTAACTTCTACCATTTTTCTTATAATTGAAGCTCAAATTACCAATTTTCCTACTTCTCTAAAACTTACAAGATCTCTCAGAGAAAATTATGATAGCAAACAAATATTTTGATAATATAACAATAGTCTTTTAGTTTTAGAGACTTTGACGATTGTATTTGTGCATTTATTGGGATTGTCTTTGAATTTGCAAATTATTGATATTCAAAGCTCAACAAGACAAGATTAATGCCTTTCTTTCCACATGTATCCCTTTTATTGGCTCGAGAGTATGTTAGTGGATCACTCATCAATACTCCATCATTTGGTGGGGTTAATCACATTTCACATCATTTTTAAACAACTACATCATTCATCATTACTAATTCCTTGACATTTGAACCCATATTTGAAGTTTTGAAGTTATATTACCGATATCCTGGATTGTGATAAGTGGAATTAATTCTTTGAAAACCATCTAGCATGATGAAAGGTGCCACATCACTCTAAAATCCCAATTTCTATTCTTAAGAATCCAAAAACTCTAAAGTTTAAAATAAGGAATCTTCGGCACACTCTTGAAACGTGTTGTCGAAATCCAAAACATTGATATTCCATAGTGTCACATCCCATTTTGGGAGACCCAAATTTGGCATCTTCTAGGTCATTCATAAGCTTGTTTTAGTTAGTAAAGGTGATATCGAGTAATTAACCAATTAAATCTTGGTGTACTCTTAGCTTAATAAAGTTTGATTAACATCCAAGAGTCTTAACTCACATCAGCATCATTCCTTTATTTATCATGGCATTATGCTTTTGAACAATATGAAGGTGTGTATCTTCCTTATTGTCTTGCTTCTTAAGGTAACCGGTGGAGGTTAAGAATAGTCTTATAGTACAAAGTGCATGGAGCTTTCTAATTGGCTTGTTTGTGGCCATGGTGGTGACTGTGTAAGTTTGGTTCAAAAAAGTTGGAAAATCGTCAAAACTTATAAGGAGGTTGGAAAGGTGTTGTAAAATAAATCAGGTTGATTCATCTCGAAATAAAGGAGAAATTTGTGACAGATTTTTGTCTCAGTCAAGAAAGTCTGTGAGGAATAATTCAAAGTATGATGTTGGCTTGAGCTTCCAAGCTTATTTTATCTTCATGTGAAGTTGTAAGGTAAGTTCAAAGTATATCTCATGGAGAAGCTAAAAGATGACATATGCTAAGAAGACAACTTTCAACCTGAGAACTGTAAAGTTCTTGAAGAGAATTCTAGTAGGATAAATGAGTCATGTGTGAAGAGTCATTAAACATAAAACATCAAGTCAATGTTTAGGAATGGTAAGTTTATTTGGAGAGATAAATATATGAAATGTAAAGATTTTAACATAAATATGTTGTTGAAAGAGTGCATAATTGAGAGCATGTTTTGAGAAAATTAAGAAAGGTGTTAGGGTATTAAAGCTATGAAAAATTAAGAAGAGGAGAGAAGAAAGAAGATTGAGTTGAATATAGTTATCACATCAGTTATATGAAGACAACAAGAGGAGAAGTGATCAAAATCTTGAAAAGTCTTAGTTGCGGGTTAGCATGTGGGGAAGTTGCTTCCCTGTAAGTTGAAATCTTACTAAAAGTTAGTTGTTGTACCAAATTAGGGAGTTGAAGCTTCCTTGTAAGTAGTAGCTTATAGAAGATCATTTATTGCTTGGTTAAATTGGGAAGTTGGGAGTTGAAGCTTCCATGCAATTTGAATCTTGCTAAATTGAAGCTTCAAGTTTTTAGCATCTTGACTAAATTTTGGAGTTACATCTCCAAGTTGAGTTGATGCTCAACCATGAAATCATTGTAACTTTATAAGACAATTGTCTAAGCTAGTTCTTTGGTTTCAGTGGGTTTTTGTCCCTAGATGGGTTTCCCACATTAAATCTTGTCTCCTCATGTGTTCATGTGTGTTTAATCCCTCTCTCTCATGGCTGAATGGATATACTCATCATATTTAAATATTTTAATTGAGGAAATTGATGAAGATGTAAGCTGATTGTAAAAATTTTGATAAGAAACTGATTCACCTCCCCCCTCTCAGTGCCTAGATTTCTAACAATTGGTATCAGAGTCTAATACTCTTTAATTAAGCTTAACAACTTGGAGGTGTTCCTGAAGACACAAGCATGTGTTCATTAGCAGAATCAATGTTGAAAAATAAGTATGAGATTTCTCAAGCCCTTATAAATGAGTTAAAGACTGAAATCAAGATCATGGAAGCTAATCATGGCCAAGAATTGAATGAAGTGTCTTCATATGTTGAGAATGTGTCAAAGGCTCTGAAAGACAAAGAACAATCTTACTCCAAATATGAAGAAGAAGTGAAGACTCTAAGGAATGAGCTAGAAAAAGCCACAAGAAAACTAATGACATATCAAAGAAGTAAGGAAAGTGCAAGCAACCTTGAGAACCTACTAAGCAAAACAAATACATCTAAATGATAAATCAAGTCTGGTTTTAAAAGTGAATAACTTAGTGTGAATTGAATCATGGGTCTAGTCATGAATCATGTCAAGCTGTTATAAAATCCAAGGTTGAAGAATGTGAGAAACTAAGTGCAAAATTGAAGACCTTAAGGGAAGAAATAGAAAAAGTAAGGAAAAAGGAATTGAGGGCTGATTAAGGCCTTGTATCTTATTAAGGATGTTATGAGACCAAAAAGGAAAAAAAATAACATGATAAGACCATTAGGTAAGCCAAATGCAAAGAAACTCTTAGGTAAGTTTCATGGATATTTTTTTTCATGTCAATGTGTTTGGACATAGAGCTAGGGATTGTATGAAGAAAAGTTTAATGAAGAACATCCATGGAGAGATTATAGGACTGAATATGAGAAAGAATATAATGTGTTTTAACTTCAAGAAAAATGTACATATAGCCAAGATACTACCTTAAAGAAACTAATGAGTCAATTTGGAAATAAGAAGACTCAAGAGGCATGAATTATGTTGTGCTTCAAATTCATGGGCAAGGACATTTTGCAAGACATTGTAATGAATCCTAGATATAACACAAGTTGTATGCCTTAGTCAAAAGGAAAGAGAAAGGATATTCAAAGGAAAGGAAAAATCTAAGAATGAGACTAATCAGTCATGGTTGAGAGATCATACTAGAAAGAAGAAAGTAAAATGGATATACAATAAAGGTAAGGAAACCGTAGTTTGAGAGAAAACAATGATAAGTAGATAACATGGGCATATGTTGAAGAGACTAGTGTGATATCATAGAAGGAGAATTAATCACAAACAAAATCAAAAAGGGATGATAGGAAGGTGGAAGTCCTAATTGAGGAAAAATGACCTCAAGTGTTCTCAGAAGCATGGAATGCCTTCTCCGGTATTCTCAAAGGCAGGAGTCATCTTGAAGGAAGCCCAATGAGCTTGTGAAATCAATTAGTTATCTTGTAAGAAGTACAATCTCAAACAAAATCTTATCCCTAATGATGAGTGAACCATCCAAAGAATTTTATATAAGGTGTCATTAGTAGCTATTGATTGAAGTCTCCATCAAATTGCAAAGTATTCAGAGTCATCATGTTGCCTTTGATGATGTATCATTATTTTTGAAGTGTCTTGGTATCTTTCTCTAGGCTTTAATATAAGGAATAATGTAAACAAGTTTAAAGGCATGTGTTTTCCCTCTCTATGTTGTTGAGGTTGAGTATAAGAGAATGTCTTGAGACAATATTATAGAGCCAAACATGGTTCATTTATTCTCAATACTGCAAGACAATCATGTGTAAAGTAAAGTCTAAGGAACCTCCAAGGTCATTACAGGGTATGTTTGAGTCCAAGTTGTGCATTTAACCTAGACATTATGTCATTATAGTCCTTCAAAGATGAGTGACCCATCAGACTCTGCATAGAGGTTCTCAATAAGAATCAAAGATGTGAAATATGTGTTCAAGTGTGTCAAGAGTGTTCCTGATTGTTAGAATAATCAAAGTGTCGAGTATGCATAGTGTTTAGTCTCTGTCAAGATAACAATCCATCAAGGAACATGACCAAGAAAGTGATTTAAGGTTGAAGTCTTAGTGCAAGATTTGAAGACAAGGTTCATCAAGAAATATGATCAAGAAAATACAAAAGGTGAAGCAAAGTACTATGGGTGTCTCCAAGAACAAAGTTGTTAGATGGTTGAAGTTTTCATGAAGTGAAGACATCAAGTAACATTATAAAGGTACATAATGCTAGAAATGAGATCATAACTCTAAAGGTATGAATGAGATGCATAAATCTTGTCCCTTCCCATAAATATGGTGTGAAGTAGAAGTGTACTCAATTAAAGCCTTGAGGAAGTTAAGACAATCAATTAATGAGGTCATCACAAAGCAATATGGGGTGTATGGAAAATATTCAAGAAATGAGTTATGTATTGATAGTATCTAAACAAGTTAGGAATGAGGTGAATTGATGACCCCAGTAAAGGAAGTTTTAGTTGCAAGGTTTTCATCAAGCTCATACAAACAAGTAAGCTGACAAAGGTAAGAGTTGAGATCAAATGCAATAAAGGTGATGATGAATCATGTCCAAGAAGGTGATTTTAAGTTTCATAGAATCTTCTAAGAGCATGAAGGTGAGACATGAATGATAATAACAAAGAAGATTATGAACAATGTTGGAAAACACCATGTTAAGAGGTAGAACATGACAATTCTTGACCTTGAAGAAAGACAGTGAGGGAAGACAATGAATGAACTATGTCCTCCATTTCTGTATGGTACAGTCATGTATATATAAAGTTACAGTGGCATAGTGATGAGCAATCCTAGTGTTTGATAAAGCACTATGAGCCCTAAGAACCTCTGGAAGATGAGGAAGTTGATAGAAGGTTGTGCATATGAATACTAAATGGAATAAGTTGCAAAAAATTTTAACTAATCTTTTGATGAGATGATCATGTTCAGTGGCTAAAATGGTGTGTTCTCAAGAAGATAGAGGTATTCTACACCCAAGAGGAGCATTGAGAAAATGTAACAAGTTGATAGTTTTCTTATGGTGTAGTGGAAGGTAAAGATTGATGTCAAGGTGCCTTAGAAAAGGACAGATTAATCCTTTTGAGGGGGATTGTGAGCAATCAAGAAGTTGAATAAGGTAAGGTGGTGAGATAGGTCAATTGCCTTCAAAGGAAGATTGTTTGTGTCCAGGGGGAGCTTGGATTATTCAAGTAGAGATCACTCAAGGCTGGTATAGGAGCAAAACAATGAGACAACAGGGTATGAGGGCAAATTATGTTGGTTTGACATGTTTTCTTGGAAGACACAAGTTTGGAACATGATGAATGGCAAAAATGAGGACAAGTAAGAGGACTACAATGTTAGAGGGAGCCTGAAAATGTTTTCACCAGGTACATAGACCTCATATGTTGCTAATAGGAGCCAAGAAAAGAGAAAACATGGTTTGAGGGGGAGCTTGTGGACAAGGAGAGCTAGTTGCTAGTCCAAAGCAAAAGGTTTGAAGAAGGTTATGCAGCTAATTGTATCCTATCAATCAAGAGAGCAACATCATCAAAGGGCGAGTTCCTTGAGGTAAGTTTGTGATTGGTAAATGTTTATCTACATGTTGATCATATTGTTGAATATGTGGCGCCTTATCATAGACATCAAAGGGGGGAGAGTGCTGTCAGAAACTAAGCATAAAGTGTTTTGCCATCAAATTTGCTGTGTTTGTTGGCATCAATGACAAAGGGGGAGATTTTTGAACCCTATTCATTAGTGTTGTCATTGATGGAAAATGTGTGAATGGTGAAGTGAAGCTCAGTCAGAGGCATTAAGGTTGATTGGTAGTGCCTTCTTAGTGATAGTTGGAGCTCACAAAGAGGTTTCGGGATGGTTTCAGGAGGTATGTAGAGACAAGAAGGATTGGTAGTATAAGGAAAAATGAATCCAAATTATCCATAAAGGTGAAAGAGGTATGCAGATGTGTTTTTCATTAATGTAAGTGGTCTCATACTGGTTCTTTGAGCTTTCAGGTTGATTCCAGACTGGTTTCAAGATGCTACAAG
Organism: Taxus chinensis; assembly: GCA_019776745.2. Taxonomy (NCBI): domain Eukaryota; kingdom Viridiplantae; phylum Streptophyta; class Pinopsida; order Cupressales; family Taxaceae; genus Taxus; species Taxus chinensis. Next base: position 190,011,577 of record CM034157.1, on the reverse strand, counting down.
CTTGGTCTGTGAGGTTGACGTTCATTAAATGTATGGAAAAGGTTGGTATGCTCGACTTAGATGCTCTATAGGTTTGAAATGCTTATTCCATCACGTGCAAGAGATTTTGGAGGTCGTGGAGATATGAGTCTTTAATAACTCAAGGAGACCTTTCCAATGAGACTAACTTTGTAAATTTTGGTGTAAATTTTGGATCTCTCTGTAGGAAGTTATGGTCATTTGAAGTTTTGCAGTTCGAGATGAGCAAGATTCAATTATATTTTGGGTCCACGTGGTCATCATAAGTCAACATGCTTTATGCATCCCCACTCCTGAAACCTGATAGACATGTGGCATGGATTAAGTCAGATAAAATTTTGGGTCTACCCAACTGTTGCGAAGAAAAGAAGCAAGTTGCGAAAAAAGAAAGTCAATCTGACACTGTGAAATTTGAAGATGCATGGAGCCTTCTGATTGGCTCACTTTTGCACTCTGACATAGAGCTAGAAAATGTAAATACTGACATTACAAAATCTGCAAAGAAACATGGAGCTTCCCTATTAGATCATGTGTCACATTGGTCAGAGAAAAGTTATCAAAAGGCTGACACCACAAAGGTGTGTGGAGTTATCTGATTGGTTTGTGCTTCGTACTCAGAAAAGGTTGACACCAAAAAGGCATGGAGCTTTCTGATTGGTTTTTCCTTCGTAATCAGAAAATACCAACACCAAAAAGGTACATGGAGCTGTCTGATTGGTTTAGGCTTCACATTTTAACAAGGTCCTTGGAAATTAAAGTGAATTACGAAGTAAGCATGGAGCCTTCTCATCAGCTCACATTTTATGCCAATAAGTCAAGGTTATCAGTGGTCTGGTATGTGAAAGGTGGAAAGTCATGCAAAAGGCATGGATCTTCCTTGTTGGCTTGCTACTCACGGTAAATAGTGGAGGTTAAGAACAATCTAATAGTACGAAGTGCATGGAGATTTCTTATTGGCTCGTTTGTGGCCATGGTGGTGACTGTGCAAGTTTAGTTTGAAAAAGTTGGAAAATCATCGAAACTTAAATTTTAACCAATGAAAAATTCTAAAAAATTGTAGGTAATGTATGTAAGGAGGTTGGAAAGGTGTTGCAAAATAAATCAGGTTGATTCATCTTGAAACAAAGGAGAAATTTGTGACAGATTTTTGTCTTTGTCGGGAAAGTCTGTGATTAAGTGCATGACAGTGTTGACACATTCCAATTTTTTTTGTAAATAGTGTGATGTTGTTAAAGCTTATAAGTTATGTTTGATCTTCATGTGAAGTTGTAAGGTTTGGTTCGAAGTAAAGGAGTTCATGGAGAAGCTCAAAAGTCAGTCGCATTGAGTAGCTAAAGAAGTGCCACTTGTCAACCTGCAAACACCAAGTTTCTTTGAGAACTTTTGCATGTAAGAATAATGGTCATGTGAAGATTCATTAAACATGAAACGTCAAGGATCATGTTTAGGAATCTTGCTTGTTTATTTAAGCCCAATTTTTTAGCAAATAAATATTGTTGTCAAATGTAGAGTTGTTGTTGAAAGAGTGCAAAGATGAGGGCATGTTATGAGAAAATAAGAAGGGTGTTAGTGTATTAAAGCTATGAAAAATTAAGAAGATGAGAGAAGAAAGAAGATGAGTTGAAATAGTGATCACATCAGGTTTGTGCAAGTAACCAGGAGGAGAAGGCAATCAAAATCTTGAAAAAGTCTAAGTTGCATCTTAGCATGTGGGGAGTTGTTGCTTCCCTGTAAGTTGAAGCTTACTAAAGGTCAGTTGTTGATGTACCAAATTTGGGAGTTGAAGCTTCTAGACAAGTAACAGCTTGTCAAAGATTGAGTGGTTGTTTGGTTAAATTTTTGGGGAATTGTAGCTTCCATGTAAGTTGAAGCTTACTAAAGGTCAGTAGTTGTTGTACCAAATTTGGGAGTTGAATCTTCTAGACAAGTTGTAGCTTTTCAAATACTGAGTGGTTGTTTGGTTAAATTTTTGGAGTTGTAGCTCCAGGTTGAGTTGAAGCTCAACCATGAAATCATGTAACATTTGCAGGACATTTCTGTCCTAAGCCTAGTTCTTGGTTTCAGTGGATTTTTGTCCCTTACGTGTTTCCCACATTAAACTATGTGTCTTTGTGTATACTCTCTTATTATTTGTTTGTGTGTGGTTTATGTGTTCATCATAGAAATATTGAGGAAATGGAAATGTTTATAAAATTTTAATAAACACTTATTCACCCCCTTCTTAGTGCTTAGATTTCTAACATTATGCACTTGGGTACATTTATAGGTCTAGAGAATACTAATATATACATGATTCCTAAACAAGAAAACTAGTAATTGACAATGTCTTTTGGGCCTTTTGCTTTGTCTCTTATACTTTTATTAACCTTACACACCCTACAACCCTATCGGTATTTGACTGATTTATCTTTTATGGCCTCAGACACTAGCACGCATTTAGGAAGGAAGCACCCAGGTGCTCCTATCCCTTATGGGCACTCCTGACCGTCTCTAGCCCCTTTTCACTCTTTTGGGTCTCTTTTACTTCTTGGGCATCTTTTACACTTTTGGGTTAGCCTTTCAGTTGTCAATTATGAAATTCAAACAAGGGAATCATATATATACATAGTTATAGCTCTCAAATAAGGGGCCAAGCACTAGAATTTTCTACTATCACTTAATTTTGCATACAAAGGCACAAGAGCATTACAAAGCATCCATCTAGCACATCCATATAAGGGACAAGGGTTGCATCACTTTTCATACACAACATAGGAGGGGAAGTTCATTCTATTCCATCTCACACATTCTATACATTTGTTATATTCTAGATCTAATCCACTATCATTGTGCAACTTGCACAAGGGCATCCTAGGGCATCATTACACACACATTCACATAGAACTACATGGATTCTGAAATGTAGTGCAACACTCAGTACTAAGTTCACTCTTTGGGTGACCATCAGGGTCAGTCTGACTCCACATTTTGCATCTTTATTTTTAGGTTTGATGTGGTTTGTGGGTATGTGTAGCTAGGTATCTATTTTCAGGTTACAGGTGAAACAATGACATTGGAACAAATATAGAGTGACAAACAAAGATCAACAACAAAGCTCCTCCTACATAGAAAAGATCAGAAATTGAGCATCTGGGTGGACACTAGCACCCAGATTCAGTCACTAGCACCCAGGCGCTCCTGTCCTCCCATGGGTGCTTTTGTCCTACACATTTCTGGGTTCCAGAACTTTCAATGAGCCTTAACGACACTCTTCCTATTTTATTCCAGCAGTGACTCATTTCAGATCACTTAAAAATCAGCTAAGTCACCCTCTCTCTCTCTCTCTTGCTTAGGGTTTCATATTATTGCATGTTTGTTGTTTGTCCATTTACTGTATTTTATCACTCGTATATCATTCATTATTGTAGTTACTCTGAAATATAGATTTAATTCAATTTAGATTAAATCATTTGGTGAACCCGATCGATCAAACCCTACCTTCTAAACATGCATCAGATTCTCTCTCCTTTTGAATTCATGGACCAATCCTCTTATCCATCCTATGTATCAATTAAGGTTTCTAGCATGGCTGCCACCACTGTTGATTTTATGCAAGTTTACACCCAACATCCTCCTTGCTTCAATACTCCAATATTTGATCCAACTATTAATGTAGTTACCACTCGCTGCAATCAGAAGACCCCAACTCCACCTGTTTCTATTCCACCACCTATCACCTCTACAATTCCTCACACCACCTCCAAAGGTTATGATATCATTGATCAACTAAAGAATACACCCGCCAAAATATCTCTTTATGATCTCTTACGCAATGCACCAAATTTTCATCATACATTAGAAGCTTCCCTACATTCTATCCATATCGAAAGTGATAATTCTCATATTGCATTCACCTATCTTAGTCAATCACTCAAAAACCTACCACATGTAATATCCTTTAGTGATGAGGATATCCTTCCTACTACCACTGGCGATCTTCTTATGCCTTTGTTTATCACAACTATATTGTTTCTCATTATATCAAACACATACTAATTGACAATCGCTCCACTATAAATTTATGTTCACTCTCACTACTCATGCAATTGCAAATTCCTAATAGTTTGATCACTAAGTCCTCTACCCTTGTTCATGGCTATTATTCTACTACTCGAATATGCATAGGCACCATCACCTTACCTCTACAAGTTGGACCTAAAACCCTTCCCACTTTGTTCTATATCATTGATACATCATTTCAGTTCAATTGCTTACTTGCTAGACCACGAATTCAAGTTATGCACGTTATTCCTTCTATAGTTCATTGGTGTGTTAAATTCTTACATTACGGATATGAGCATGTACTATTTTTGTTGACCCTGACCCATTCAAGTTTTGTCGCATATATCCAATCACTACCATGCCCATACCTCGGTTGTATCCTATTCCATACCATAATATTAGTACATATGATGTAGGTCAATCTAGTGCTTCCACTTATTCTTCTACCTCCACATACCCCCCTTCCTACCCTACGCATACCACTAATCTTATATCACCCACATCATCTCTCTTTATCATTGCCACTACCCCACATGTCACTACTCCTCCCTACCCTACATCTAGATCTTCTCCTCTCAATATCCTTGATAAATCTATCCAATAAGATAATGTCAACACTGATAATTTAGATGATGAGGTTGATGTCGTTGGGCTTACCGATGAAAAATTGTGCAATCTCAACTTTACTCCTCTTGAAATAGATGAATCCTACTTCTAAGACACTTTTTTCGCTATTGGCCCAGGTGAGTATCAATTTAAGCAACCTCCTCCCTCTACTACAACCATGATACCTTTTTAGGAAACTATGCATACACTAGACCTCATGTCATCTCCTCCGGTGACATTTTCCTTGTATCTCAATCCCTTCACATGCACCTTATTCATACATGACTCTTATTGGCCTCACATTACATTCCATCCCACATACCCTACACATTGTTTGCACACATGAAGGCTTAACATAATTAGGATTCACACTTGATGATCTCCTCCCCCCATCTCACTCCCCCACCTGTATCATGGATATGTTCTCATTACTGCTGCTTATGGCCTCCGTGTCTTCCATTTTTTGGTTTTTCTTGCACATACACCCTGTTCCTCTCCACTCACACTCGGACAATCTTGGCTTGACTATATTGGTGGCACTCTTGACCCCAACCATACTGATATTACCTTTCCCATGCCTTTTGGCCACATCACCATTTGCAATGATTCTTTCCTTGGCTATACCCCAAACCTAACCTGCTGGTACATGTGTGATTGTCCACAACCTCCTTTTACCGATGAAGAAAATGTTATGGGCATGTATAATCTACACCACACTGGCTCTCTCTATGATTAACCTCATACTATCGCTTATTATGTCTCCAATCTAAATCCTATCAGTTACGACCTTGACACTGACGATCTCCTTGATGAGTTTACTCGACTTTTCACCCCTCATACAATTAGGGGGCATCGTACTCCCCCCGTTTTTCCACCACTATTAGTTATCTCCAGTGTCTACTACACTTCACATTTCGTGCTTCAAATCTAATATTTCTCAACACTCCTACACCTTTGGTACACACATTACATGATGACACACTCTAGTGCTACAGTTCACACTTGACTGTTGAGGGCACACTTCATCCATGAACCTCACATCCTCTACTCTCACTACACTTTGAGCTCAATACTTCACGATACATCTTTCATAACATCTACTACTTCCTCTCACTCCGCACTTCATGACTCTTTCCGAGCATCACCACATCGTTGGTTCACATACTTCCTCTTCATTACCTGATGACGCACTCTAGTTCCACAGTTCATACTCAATTGTTGAGGGTCCAATTCTTAAATGAACCTCACATCATCTAAACTTCACACTCAATGCTTCATGATACATCTTTTCTAGCATCTACTCTCACACAATACACTCATTTCCCGATGATGCACTCTTGTTTTATGGTTCATTCTTAACTTTTGAGGGGCAATTTATAAATGAAACTCATCTCGTACACATCCGCTAGGGTGCAACATGACTCCTTCACTCTTCACATCCCATACATCGCATCACAGTATCACACTCACACAACATTTGCATATCTTGGTTGCATTTACTCTTGTTAGCTTATTCTACTTACATGTTACACTTTGTTTCCTATGCTAGATAGATTCTTAGTATGTCATTATCTTTTTCTATACACACATGCACATTCACTTGGTATCTTGAGGTGAATGCAGGACATCTCACAAATTCATACACAATGCATGATGCTTGATACTGCTCTTTACCAGTCCCACCGAGGCTCCTAGGTGCATCTACCTTTGCTACTCTAATACTTCATATATCATAGGTTCTATTGTCACATTATTTACTACTTCTCATTACAGTCACTTTACTTTTCATTGATCTATACATGCTTTGACATACTATTTATCTCTCTAACATGCTAACAAGTGCTTCATGTGTAGTATTTGTCTTGCAGGATCAATACAACCATGGCTATCTGTCACTTTTTGTTTTCTATTGTTTGTGGGCTATGCCCTATGTCTTGTTTGATCATTATATGTTTTTGGCCACTTTGGCCTTGATTGTCTTGTGACATTGTGAGTGATGTCCAAACCCACTTTTCTTGGTCCATCTTGTCTTCCTAGTTGCTTGTTACATTGTCTTCTATTACATGCTAGCTATTGTTACAACTAACACTTGTTTGCTAGCCCATATTCGTTACATGTGCCTTGGTTTCTACCATGCACATCCCCTACCCCTTGTAGGTATCCACTTCAGATATGCATATCAATATCATGTCCTCTCCTTTGGACCGCATTCTCCTACAACCGTCACATGCACCCCAAACGAGGGGGGCATCTATTGGGTGAACAAATCACCCCTACAATAACTCATAGCTACAATATAACACAACACAAAATAGAATCAACACATGCATACAATTACAGATTGGCCCAGAAACAAACTTGGGTCCAAAACATAGAGGAGACACTAGCACCCAGACATGGAGTAGTGGTGGGAACTTGTGTCCGCCCCTTGTGCTAATGTCATGGGGAAAAAAATCATTTTCTTAGTTCAACATAGTTTACAACAGTCATAGATCAGTTCTCTAGTAGCAGGAACTTGCCTCCTATTACAGAATTCAGTTTATCAGTTACAATTGCAGAACAATCAGGAACAAATCAGGGATGTACCATTACAGTGGTGCTTATTCAGGAAGCATCATGGAAGGAGAAAAAACTAGACCTCTCTCCCCAACATTCTTCTCTTGGTGTGAGATCACCCAAAAAACTTGCCTTTGGCTTGAGATCACCCAAAAAACCCGTTCTTGGCGTGAGATCGACCAAAAAACTTGTTCTTGGCATGAGATCTCCCAAAAAACTTGCTCTTGGCGTGAGATCTCCCAAAAACCTCACCATCGACATTTAGATCCAATAACTCCAAGTAAACAAGACAATTTTCTATCTCATATTCTCTTACATATTATGTACACACTTTCCTTTTACACAATTTTACACTCTTTACTTATACATGCATTACTCTAATTTTTCATTCACTCAACAACATAAAGTGGGGGAAAATGTAGACTACTTTCTATGCACTTGGGTTTTGCAGGTCCTATCATACTAATATATACATGATTCCTAACAAGAAAACTAGTAATTGACAATCTTTTGGGCATTTTGCAACTTTTATTTACACTTAAACTCCCTACAACATGTTATTTGACTACTTTTATGGCCTACACTAGCACCCCTAGGGCGCTCTATCCCTCCTAGGGCACTCCTAACCCTCTCTAGCCCTTTTTCGCTCTTTTGGGTCTCTTTTACTTCCTGGGCATCTTTTACACTTTTGGGTCAATCTTCCAATTGTCAATTACAAAATTCAAACAAGGGAATCGTATATGTACATATTTATAGCTCTCAAACAAGGGGCCAAACACTAGCATTATCTATTATCACCTAAGCTTGCATCCAAAGCACAAGAGCATTATAAAGCATCCATCTATCACATCCATACAAGGGACAAGGGATGCATCACTCTGCATACACAACATAGGAAGGGGAATTTCATTCTATTACATCTCACACATTTTATACATTTGTTATATTCTAGATCTAGCCCATTATCATTGTGCAACTTACACAAGGGCATCCTAGGGTATCATTACACACACATTCACACAGAACTACATGGAGTCTTAAATGTAGTGCAATTCTTAATACTAAGTTCACTCTTTGGGTGACTGCAAGGGTTAATCCGACTCCCCATTTTGTATCTTATTTATTAGGTTTGATGTGGTTTGTGGGTATGTACAGCTAGGTATCTATTTTGTAGGTTATAAGTGTGAACAACGACATTAGAATAAATCCATAACGATAAACAAATATCAACAGTGAAGTTCCTAATGCATAGAAATGATTAGAACCCAAGAATTTGGGTTGACACTAGCACCAAAATTCAGTCACTAGTGCCCGGGCACTCCTGTCCTCCCATGGAGCTTCTGTCTTGCACATTTTTGGGTTCTAGAACTTCCAGTGAGCCTTGACGACACTCTTCCTATTCTTTTCCAGTAGTGCCTTAGTCCATATCACTTCCAGATCACTCAAAAATCAACTAAGTCACCCTCTCTCTCTCTCTCTTGTTTAGGGTTTCATATTATTGCATGTTTGTTGTTTGTCCATTTACTGTATTTTATTACTTGTGTATCATTCATTACAATAGTTACTCTGAAATATAGATTTAATTTAATTTATATTAAATCAATTATTACAACAGTATTGACCTTCTCTTTTAGGTCATTAGTCGTAGAAGGATTTTTTTAAGAAATACCAACGAATGGGGAAACTCCCTATTACAGTAATTAGGTGTTTTGCTTGCTTCAAGGAATTAACAAACCAAAAGGTAATTAAAGGGGGAAATAGGGATCATAATGTTTACAACCGATAAAATTCTTGAATTTGAAACTAAAAGATTTGAGTAAGATGGAACAAAGGAAAATAAATTACATTTGGTTCAAGTAACAAGATTTTATGGGATAATAAATGATAAGGGTTGATTGTAGATATAACTTGTTATTATCTTATCTATATTGTAGACATAAAATCACACACTTTGGGTTATTTTAATCTTAGTCTCATACTACTATTTGGAGGGTTTTTAAGAGAAGAAAGTACTAATTAACCCCCATCTTTTGTCATCTTATTTTATTTTATGTCATCATTCCCGACCTCTTACACTTACATGCTCAGTCACCTTTCGGCATTTCCTGTCATTTAGCCTTGACTAGGGCGCCCAGGGTAGTGTTGGGGCGCCCCGATCCTTTTCTCACTTTCCCACCACTTGTTGGGCACTTTATGACCATTTCAGTATTTGAATTTTCTTGTGGTCAGCCTTTTTGGGGTTAATTACGAAATTAGATCAAGAGAACCCTATAAATATAAAGTTATGAGACCATAATGAGGGACCAAGCACTATCACTACTATCACTCCACCTAGAGTTGCATCCATCTATTGCATTGGAGATCATTCCATCCACATAGCTCCATCACAAGGGACAAAGCTTGGGACATCTGCATCACACACAACATAGGGGAGGATTTATTCTATTCCATGCACCATTTATTACATTTTTTCTACACATAGTTAGCTCGCTACATCACAAAGTGCGAATGACACAAGAGCAACCTAGGGCATGATCACACACATAAAAAAAAACTACATTTGGGTCTGGAATGTAGTGCAACACTCAATTAGTAAGACCACCATTGTTACAGCTAAGGTCAGTCCAACCCTTTTATATGCATTTTTCTTTTTTAGGGATTGATGTTTGTTAGGATTTTGCAGGTCTTCTCATTCATCTTGGAATAACAACGACACTTGAAGTAAGGTAGTGAATCTGATGCAACACACAATGAGGGTTTCAGACCATCTACCGAACCTATAAAAACCAGTTTTTGAAGCTTTTGCGCAGACTAGGGAACCCATTCTACGAGCCAGAGCGCTCGTAGGTGCTCCAATCCTTCCCTAGGCGCCCCAGTCCAGAGAAGTAACCCAAATCCATCCTTTTTGAAGCTCTTGTATAGTCATTTTTACTTATTAATTTTCTAATCGCCTCTACGACACAGTCCCACAAGCATCTGTCATTCAGCTGAGTTCTTTCCTCTTCTCTCTTGCACATTAGGGTTTTACTTTTATCATATTAGTTGCTTAATTCAGTTATATGCTTCTTTATTACGTTTATATGTCCTCCTAGATTAGATTAACTAGCATTCCCATATCTCCATTTTTAGTTAATCATATATGAAGCCTTGAGGTAAAAAATGAATGACTTATAATGGTTAAGTCCATAAAATTGTATGCTACTTTTGGATCAGCTAAGAGAACATACTGGTTCAATATTTTAGATAATATCAATTTAATAGTTAATGAAATCAATAAGAAAATAAATAACATCGTGGGTAGTACCTTAACACATCATGAAAAGGTCTATCTCAATTAATAAAGAATGAAATGAAGCTTTTTGGGTTTTAATGAAATTGGAATGAAACTAGATATGTCTCGCTGACATGGTGAACACGCCTACCTTTTTATGAGGGTAGAAAAGAGACATGAACCTTGTAATAAGAATTAAATGATGTGTTGTTAACATGTAACCTTGAGTAATAAATTGAGATCGTATCTCTATGTATATGATGGTATTAGTAAGGGTTGTGAGTTAATGAGAATATGTATATGTGTTTATTATAAGTGTGCCTCATCCTTGATATGTTTTGAATGAGGATATTAACATTGTTTCCTTTGCCTTGGAACTTGTAATCTGTATTGCTACTGACCCTAGATATGACGTTTGAATGGGATAACCCTTGTTGAAGATTTTAAAGCTCAAATGTTGTTATGTAAGACGATATGAAATTGACTAGAGAAATACATGAAAAAATGAACTAACTAAATTTCTAATGTGATATATTGTTTGTGACTTTTATCCTCGTTGTTAAATTTTCCTTTGGTGGAAGTGCCTAATAAATATAATTAACTGTCTTTAATGTAAATAAGGACATGGTTAGTGTTATATACTTCTTGTTTTGGGCTATTGCAAGGTTCAAAATAGACCCTCACATTTTAAATCAATTTATTTTTAAAAATATTGTATCGTTATAATTTGGTATATGTGGGCTATCTTGCCTTCCAAGTGATTTTCAGGTGATGTTTTCAGGGATTTTGAGCTGGAACCACTATTTTAAAATTAAATTCAGGCAAGTTTTCAAATTATGTCATATGAAAGAAGGATTTTGTCAAACCCAAATGCTTTGAGGTCAGATTGGGACATTTCATGCTAGAATAAGTGTATTTTCAAATCCTTTTGTTTGTTAGATGGTATTCATAAAACTATTTTATTTTGAGCTTCACTTAGTACTTTCCACGCAATATTTGTTGTTTTTTATTTTCTTTCACCTAAGCACAGGACTCATCATTAATCATTTTCGAGTTAGTTGGTCTTGAGACTTGGAGATTTTTGAGAGCTTGATGATATGGATGTATGTACATGGTGACTTTTGTACATGTGGATAGATTAAGGTTGTGTGAGTCTATGATAGATGCTATGTTCTGATTTACACATCTATGTACCTATGAGCATGAGTTTAGATTCCTTGCGCATGAGTAGGGGATGTTTGTATTTCCATATTGTTAAATCTTTCTCCTTGATGATATGCTATCTACATATGGTATTTCTTGGACATGCTTAAGTATTTTTTACATAGGGTTGCCATTTGCATAAATTGCAACCTGTATTGGATTCTAATTGAGTTATGGCAACTGGTGTTTATGGATTGGTCAACCACTAGTTGCATGGAGAACTCATTTGGTGCTTTGATCACTACCCAAGATTTGTGAATTGCTTAAAGCTTAATTCCTCTGGTTAGTACTTATCTTTTGTTGGTTGTTTTGGTAGTAACATGAAGACATGGATAGATATGCCTTCTTTGAGAACTTGGTTCTCTTTGTGACAGGTCATGGCCACATTATACGATATGAGGCTCCTTAATCCCCGTTTCTTTTTGAGCGTGAAGCTCTTGCAGGTATGTTAGCCACAGTTATGTGTAGTTGACATGAATAACTTGTAATGTTTATGATGTATACTTTTAGCATTGATGTATGGTTAGCTTTCGGGTATCACCAGATTAGTAAAGAAATGCAAATACTGTGTCTATTTGGTAAGTTTTGATTTGTTTCTAGCCCTGTTGACAAGATTACTTTGATCTTGGGCTATTTTATTTTTTGAGAATAGTTTTGTGATCAGGAAAACATATATGTTCTCCACAGGCTATGTTTTTCAGAGGATGGTGATTATTGGTGAAAGGTCCATGAGGTTCATTAAAATTGTCATTCCAAGTGGGAAATTCACATATGGTATGTGAGAGCTAATTAGCTTCACTGGAGCATTCCCTCTAATGTGGTCTATTTTGAGGTTACATAGTGACCAACATTGGTCAAGCAGTATCGACATGGTTCATGTATGGAGTTTCATTATTGGTCACCTTCACACATCGGTCAGGTGAGAGAAATTTGGTCAAGACAACTCCTGCACATAAGGAAATTATGAAGGAAATGACTCAGACCCATGAGCTCACATTCCAGGATGACAAACAGGTTACAGGTGGGCTCAGAAATGAAGGAGCAGTGTCACAGAGAAGCCAGGAGCAAGAAGGAAAAGAAGTGGTGAAGTTTCAAGGTCTTCAGGCTCAAAACCATTCAGGAAAGAATCCATAATCGACTAAGTATGGAAGAGCCAGTAGAGAGAGCCACGTGTCCTAGTGGTGCTTCTCCAAAGATGAATCCATAAAGGGAGGCTCAAACAAGCCCCGCATCTCCACGTGTCCCAGGTCAAAGTGGGCCAAAAGGCGGAGCTTTGGGGGTTTTTCTGAGTTTTGCATTTCGCAAAAAGGGAAAAGATAAATTACAGACCCGCAAGTCTGATTTTTTCTCTAATCTGGCTGCCACATGTCCCATATAAAAAAAGGGGCAAGCCCAAAATAGCGTCAGGCTACCGCATTTTTTTGGCCCTGGTAGGTGAAAATGGAGAAAAGTCTTCTAGGCCATTAACGCAGAATCCAATCTCTTCAACTACCAGATCTGATTCGATTCAATCCGCTGGGGAACCAGAAGTGACATATTGTGGGTGGATTTGCAGAAGGCATTGATATTCAGTGGTTGAACTTTCAAAGTGGGATTCGATGCATATCTCATGGTGGTTGGAGCAGGATTCGACTTTTCCCTCTTCTCTCTCTTTCTTTCTATATATACTGTAACACTTCTCGTTTGAGAAGGAGAGACATTCTGGGCATAGAGAAACTCTGTCAAATTTGTTTCTCGATGCCATTTTTGAGCAGCGAACCTTCTCCCATGCCTGGAAAATGTATTTGTGCCTCTATTCCAGAAATGTAATGGTCTGTGCACCTTCTAGAGCAATAAAAAACATGTTTTTGTGGTGTTCTTCAACCCTTTGCATCGTTTTGTTGTTTCTCCGTGCCTCTCCCTTTCAGATCTTGGTTTTTTGTGCATGTATTTCACATTTGCAGGTGCAGGATGTTGTGTTTCATGGAGTTTAATGGATGATTTGAAGATCTGGGCCATGTCACTTCTGTCTGACCTCCCTCATCTCCATTTTTTCTGTTTCTTTCTCCCTCAACAGAATATCTCACTTCCTTTGCTGGTGTATCACCGCTTTAGTGTAGGCTCTATTTTTTCCCTCTTTCTCTCTCCTTGGTTCCTTGGAATGGTTAGATTAGGTTAGATTTAGTTTTCCTGCACTGGAGTAGCTCATGGCAGGTAGTTTAGGAAGAGGAACCAACCTTCTCTAGAGGATCATTCCCATTTGCAAGTCCCACAGCTTGGGGAATGATCCAATGTTATGCAAATCACACCAAATGACCCTGCCTTAGAAAAGTAGATCCATAACTCATTTGGGGGTGCTGTGATTTCACACTAACAGTTTTGGCATGCCCGGTGGGACAGGTCTGAAGCACCTTACCACTTCACTTCATCAGGTTCGATGTGCTCTTGGTGAAGATTTCAGCCTTTGGAGGCACTTTCAAGCACATCTGGCGACTCCATCTGGTCAACAACCCATCCTCTGAGTTGCAGACCTTCTTCCCATCCATTTCCACCCATTATTTCTTCCATCTCCTTCATCTTCTTCAATCCCATGAAGTTGTGCAATCATGACTTCTTTCCCACCATGGAATTCTCATTTGCAGCAACATAGAACTATTTCCCTCCATCCCCACAGTTTCAAAATCCTCCTCCAAATCAGTTTTATAAGCCCCATTATCCCGAAAATGCATACAACCCCCTTTTTTCTAACCAAAATGTTTATGAAGAACAGGTTTATGCAGATGATGGTGGAAACTCCTTGGCCGAAGCTGATTTTGAGAGGCAGATGCAAAAGATTGAGATGGACATGATGCAGCTCAGAGTCAAGTGCTCCATAATGGCAGCTGAAGTTGGCTACAAGGCCCCTTGTCCATGGGTCGGCCCTGTACCAGGCTGGTTTAGCACCCAACACAAGTTGCACCTCATCACTGAGATGTTGCCCTAGATTACAGAGTGGGCGGAAGGAATGGAGGCTCAAAAATCTAGCGCACCTTCCATCCCTTCTGCGTCCATCCTCCCATTTTCTTCCAAGTCCCCTCTGCCTAGTTGTACCATAAATGAACAGCCCCCTACCAACGCACCTTCCCCAGCCAACGTCATCATGTTCGATGACTGCAGGATAGTTGAAGAATGGCGTGACTCATACGACTCCGATTGGGAAGAGGAAATCATATGGGTGCCTGTTCTAGATGAAAATCAGTTAGCTCCAGAGGGCACGGTTCTGGAGGAGAACCATATGGTTTCAGAGGCAACAAGTGCAGAGCAAGCCACAGAAGAACCTTCAGTTCTTCCTCCCACTTCATCCCCTTCAAACTCTAATGTCGAAGAAGAGTTTGAGCTTTCAAACTTCATGTTTGAAGATGAGGGGAACCATGGTGAGAAAATTACAGATTCGAAGGACACCATGGAGGAGGTCAAACACACGCAACAGGACAACGAGGAGGTAGATTATCTGTCTGACTTGGAGGATTGTCTTGATGGAGAGGAGCCTGAGGAGATCACATCATTTTCTCCTCCATCATCCACCTTCCAAGAACATGAGTCTGCTGCCATGGAGGAGAACATCCAAGGACAACAACCTGCATCTCACAACGGCCCTCAGGAACCAAGGTTGGAGGATCTTAATCTTCCATGTTCTTCTCAGGAGGAGGAAGGAAACAACGAAGACCCCATCTCTCCCACACCATCCACTCAAGAAGGTCCACAAGAAGACTCCATTTTTGGAGTTGAATTTCAGAGAAATGGGCACATCCAAAGGATCAGACCATGCCCAATCAGGTACTTGGCTTCATTGGAGCCAAAGGAGAAACCAAAACCAGTCATGCCTACTCCAGGGCATGACGATGAGCATCAAAGTACCAAGGGTCACCATCAATACCTCTGGGAGTCCAATGCAGCTCATTTGAGGAGGTATTTTTTTGTTAATGTTGATACCTTGATGATTTGGGTGGAGGACAGGCTTATTGTTAGTTTTTCACTCATACTAACAGCCATGTTTAGTGTCAAATCATTTGCATGGCTGCCAATTTTGAGAAAAGGAAGCTATTTCTCCCTGCTAGTTGGAGGCTTTGTTTAGCATTCTTTCTCTCTAGTTAGTTTAGGAGTAGGTAGATTTGCTTTCAGCAGAAGAAGTGCTTATGCACACTCTGCATGTCTCATTTGAGGCATGTATGATTTGGTCTTTGTATATAAGTTTTGTCCATTTTTCTCCAAGGGTGCATAAGGCCAGGCTCTTCAATATTCATGGCAAGAAGACTCATAGCGGTCTATAATAGTTGCTAGCTCCAAAAGGGAACAAATCTAGAGCAACTTAAGCCATTTCAAAACAGTCCATTTCAGGGACAGGTGAAAGCCCGGGTCAATACAATTTTCTACTCTCAGAAACTCCATTTTAAGATTTTCTTATGAAAATTGAGAGTGCCGACGCGCGGGTGGATTCAGAGTCAGGAAGAGGTCAGCAAAGTGCAGAGAGTCGGGGAGTCCATTTTATAAGAAGGATCAGTGTCAGGCCATCATTCTTGACTCCATGCCCAATGGATGCTCCAAGGCCACTGGTCTCTTCATCTAGCAGGCAGATGTCCCCGTGAGTCACCAAATTGTTATCCCAAATTCACCCCCCCAGAAAATTTGGTCAAGACAACTCCTGCACATAAGGAAATTATGAAGGAAATGACTCAGACCCATGAGCTCACATTCCAGGATGACAAACAGGTTACAGGTGGGCTCAGAAATGAAGGAGCAGTGTCACAGAGAAGCCAGGAGCAAGAAGGAAAAGAAGCGGTGAAGTTTCAAGGTCTTCGGGCTCAAAACCATTCAGGAAAGAATCCAGAATCGACTAAGTATGGAAGAGCCAGCAGAGAGAGCCACATGTCCTAGTGGCACTTCTCCAAAGATGAATCCATAAAGGGAGGCTCAAACAAGCCCCACATCTCCATGTGTCCCAGGTCAAAGCGGGCCGTCGGGGGTTTTCTGAGTTTTGTGTTTCGCAAAAAGGGGGAATGGTAAATTACGGACCTGCAAGCCTAATTTTTTCTCTAATCTGGCTGCCACATGTCCCATATAAAAAAGGGAAGCCAGGGCAAACAAGTGCAGGTCTGCCGCTGGCCCTTTTTTCAAGGTAGGTGAAAATGGAGAAAAGTCTTCCAGGCCATTAACGCAGAATCCAATCTCTTCAACTACCAGATCTGATTCGATTCAATCCGCTGGGGAACCAGAAGTGACATATTGTGGGTGGATTTGCAGAAGGCATTGATATTCAGTGGTTGAACTTTCAAAGTGGGATTCGATGCATATCTCATGGTGGTTGGAGCAGGATTCAACTTTTCCCTCTTCTCTCTCTTTTCTTTCTATATATACTGTAACACTTCTCGTTTGAGAAGGAGAGACATTCTGGGCATAGAGAAACTCTGTCAAATTTGTTTCTCGATGCCATTTTTGAGCAGTGAACCTTCTCCCATGCCTGGAAAATGTATTTGTGCCTCTATTCCAGAAATGTAATGGTCTGTGCACCTTCTAGAGCAATAAAAAATGTGTTTTTGTGGTGTTCTTCAACCCTTTGCATCGTTTTGTTGTTTCTCCGTGCCTCTCCCTTTCAGTTTGTTTTTCTATGCATGTATTTCACATTTGCAGGTGTAGAATGTTGTGTTTCATGGATTTTAATGGATGATTTGTAGATCTGGGCCATGTCACTTCTGTCTGACCTCCCTCATCTCCATTTTTTCTGTTTCTTTCTCCCTCAACAGAATATCTCGCTTCCTTTGCTGGTGTATCACCACTTTAGTGTAGGCTCTATTTTTTCCCTCTTTCTCTCTCCTTGGTTCCTTGGAATGGTTAGATTAGGTTAGATTTAGTTTTCCTGCACTAGAGTAGCTCATGGCAGGTAGTTTAGGAAGAGGAACCAACCTTCTCTGGAGGATCATTCCCATTTGCAAGTCCCACAGCTTGGGGAATGATCCAATGTTATGCAAATCACACCAAATGACCCTGCCTTTCAGATAGAAATCACACCATGATGACTGACTTGCACAACTTTGAAGTTATCATCGCACCTCATCCAGTAAAATGGACCCTTGACATGAGCAACTAAAGATATATTAATCGATCAATTTATTTGATTGATACATTAACTCATGACTCATATAGTTGAACTAATCAATCAAACTCAATCACTAAGTAGATGTGACACACACTATCATTGACAATAACTCCAAGGTGATTTCATCCTTTTCGAAGTCATTAATTTAGTTTGAATAATTATAATTAGCTCCCTAACTGAAAGCTATCATTGATGACAACTCCAAGGTGATGTCATCCTTGACTTTGAAATTGAGGAGAGAGTGTAAGTGGCACCATAACTAGCCTATTAAGGGTGTTAATATCAAAGATGATGGCACATCATCCAAATGGTACCACAATTTCAACACATGGCCCATTACAAGTGTATATATTAGATTGTAAATAATCTTTAAGTTTGATTTGCCTTTATAAATGTGTTTTGACTCAAATACATCATTATCTTATTGCATAGACAATGACGCATAACCAAGAAGTAGAAAAACAAAAAAAACAAGAACGAGAATCAATTTGGAACAAATGAACAAAAAAATGTTTCATCAACCTTAGAACTCTTTAAAGATGAGTGAAATGCCATAAACAATTAAAAGTAATGTAGTATATTTAATTATGTTCGATACTTATTGGCTAATTGCTTGCTCTTTGTGTGATGTCATACATATCTTATATAAATTTTAACTTGGTTTTTAGTATTGTTTTTCTACTAGATCATAATTTTTCCGTTGTATGAACCAATGAAAATTTCATCTTGGCTTTGACCCGGGTGCACAACAGAACTCGACAGTCTACATATGTTGGATCACCAAGAATTCGACACCCATTACAATTGGACCAATCATAATGTTCCCTTTCAGTTACATGACATGGTCTTACTTTTATCGAAAGAATAACGCCGAATATTATCTTCCACACATGGTGAGCTCTACCGCACCCCCCATTACAATTGAGTAAAGACCAACAATTGGATTTCAACACTATTCTAGACCACTTTTCTTACAAAAACAACCTTCCACCACTTAAAGCTCAATTATTCACGGTACAACAGGGACAAGAAAGTCCTACCATATTCATTCCCTCAAGTCTGCTTCATTCTCAATATCAGTCCATGTTATATCACCCCTCCTTTTACTTGCCCCTACAAGGGTGGTCACTTTCAACATTTCCACATCCACAATTCTCTCCAGCCTCCGCATTCCCATTAGAGAACTGAAACCCCTAGAAGGCCAAGCTTTAGCCTCTTTTCAAGAATCCTTGAAACATATCAAATATATTCTAATTGATGAAATGAGTTTCATTGGCCCTAAGTTGCTCGCCAAAATTGACTACCGTCTTCATTAAGCTTTTCCACATTCCAAAACATTACAATTCTGTAACAGATTCATCATTCTTATTGGAGATCTCAAGCAACTACCACCTGTCATGGACGTTTCTCCTATGGCGCAAAACTTTGAAAATAATTTTGTAATTCAATCTCCTTGAGATTATTCTTCAGGTAACAAGGTTCCACTCCAATACAAAGTTTCATTTCGCTCATGCATCTCAACATTCGCAATGGAATTCCTAAATTTGAAGACTATGAAACTACTGATGTCCCACACTGATTCCTGCCTTTCTGAGCAACATATCCTTGATTTCCATAATACCACCCATTTGTTTGCAAAAAATAAACACGTCGACAACCACAACCTCCATTTTTTGAAGGAGATGAATTCTCTAGTTTCCATATCGATTGTTCAAAATAGAAGGAATAAGGAATCCATTGATGTTGATGATGATCAACTGTAGCATAAAATTCTTCTTTGCAAAAATCAAAAAGTGATGTTTTTCGCAAATTTATGGTTTGAAACAAGTCTAGTAAATGGTGCAACTGACAATATTGCGGAAATTATGTATGACACTTCCTCATCACCACCACTTTTTCCTTTAGTTTTCTAATCAAATTTGATAAATATACTGGCCCTTCTTGGGATCCCAACAATCCTTCCCATGTTCCAATCTCGCCAATTTCAAGAGGTAGTCGTAGATAGTTGCCGCTTAAAATGGCATGGGCCTAATCTATCCACAAGTCACAAGAAATGACTCTTCAGAAAGAAACTATTTACATTAGAAAGACCAAACGATAAGGGCTTACATTCACCGCAATATCTAGAGTCCCCTCCTTGACTGACATTAACATTTCACCACCTTTTTCATTTGAACGTATCTCTAAGATGTCGAAAATCCCTCTGCTATATTCTCGGAGAAATGAGAAATCACGCCTTCATTCACTTCCTCTCTTCCCTCCCTCTTAATCCCCTTCACATATCCCTTCCCCTCCCTTCCATCCTTCAGAACCCCTCTCCCTCTACAAGTTTCAAATATTTTGTATCTTGCCTCTCAGTCTTTGGTACTATTCTGTAATTTTCTATTCACTAATTATTTTTTAATACATTTCTTTTTTGTATATTTCAAAATTTGAACATTTCTTTCTCGTACGCTTTCTTTACATAGCTTTAGTTTGAACATTGATACTACTTTTGATCACTCTCCATCCCCTTTCAGCATTCACATCGCACTGCTTGTCGTGCGATTGCTAATTAATAATGAGTGATATCCAGATTCCAAACAAGTTTTTTTGAGAATGCATTCTAATGAAAAGCAAAATAGATGCTATTATCATTTCCAAGTGGCCACAGAATTGGGAAACCTGGGATTATGAAAATTCAATTAAATCAGGGACAAGGAAGCTTAATCACAACTGAATTAGAAGAGAATGCAGAGAGAACAAAAAACAACATACATTTTCTGAACTCGCTTTGGAGCTCAAAAACCATTTCCACCACTTTCGTTTTTGTTTCACTTCTGGACTGGTTCCTCCTTCTTTATTTCCTGTTCTTCTATCTCCTGCTTGTTGAGGCAAAATCTACTTTACTGCAATTAGTGTGATGATTAAACCTAGGCTAACAGTTAGCCCCCTTATTATAGATACCAAGTCCATAGAACACTTCAGTAAATGTTTTCAGTTTTTCACATGACTGAAGATTTCTAAATTTACATTGATGTAGACCATATGAGGACTACCTAAAAAAAAGTGTTTAAATATTACTTATGGTTAATGCCCTATGTATATTGAATTTAACTATCAAGATCTTGCAAAAGTAACATTGTACTTAAAAAAACTATTGATTAACGTATATGTAAATATCATTAGTAACAGAATAGTTATCATGATCGTTTTAAGTACCAAAACTCAAGCTGAATAATACAGTTTTCCCCCAATATGCCATCATGTTAATTGGCACGAAATTCATAAATCTTTTTATATAGGTTCCAAAATTTTAAAGCAAGGCTACTGGTCCACACATAACCCTTGTGTCATTGAATTTGAAGTTCGAAAAGTAGACGAGAACCTTTTACAGAGGGTTAATGAGGGGTTTTTATATTACCTTTTTCCTTCTTCTCCACTATGTGTCATGATACTGTAAGCATTTTGAGGGTTCTAGCCATGTATGTATGTTAAGATCTTTTCAAGCCTGTTAAGCAGATTAACAATAACGTTAAAAATGAAAAGAAAACAATGCCTACTTGCTCTACAAATGCGCCAGCATTTCCCACGCGCTGTCTAATATATCTTCTGCTACTTTCTGTTTGCCGACTAAAAGTTCGTCTATATGGTACTTAGTTTTCTTGGATCCTTCAATTCATCTTCTGTCTGATTTGTTATCTTTTGCATTTGGAAGATTTGATTAACCTTTAACCACCAGTAGTTTGGCATAAGGGGTTTAGAAAAAGTTCTGGAGAAAGAAGAGGATTATGATGTTCCTAATGGAAACTAGATCAAATTTGATGAGGACCAGACAGAGTTAGAACATACTCCCCAATTATCGATAATGTCAGCATCGTTTTGACTTCAAGTTTGTCAAGTGTAAAAGGATCATCTTTAGCATCTTCTTTTGTTTAGTACTTTGTTCTAGGGACATCATATCACAGGTCTTTGGAATGTTTATGGCGGACTTCCCTCTGCCCTTTTCTGTCAATTGTGGAATACCTACCCATAATACAAGCGACAAGTAAATTAATGCAATACCAGTTAGCTAAGTTGAAGATTTGGGATTCAAAACCTAAATTAAGCAGAAATTACTACTTAAAATTCAATATGTTTCTTGATGCAATGTTGACTCATTGACAGCTCTGTGGAATGTTTCATCAGGCATGTTCATCTAGAACCATTTTAAAGACTCAGGGGTTTCTAAAGGCATATCTGAAAATGGTTTCTTGGCATACATTTATAAAGTTTGGATGTGATACAGTCATTGGCAAGAGCAACTGAAAAAAGGGTTATGGTATGCATTTCATCAGTTAATCTCATAGGAAATCTTGTCACTACAATAAAACCATCTAGGGCTATTCTCATTCACTAGGTGAAATTGACGAAGAGTATTGATCTTTCAAAGCACTCTCAACAATCTTAGATGATAATATAGCAAGAATGAAGTATGCGTAGCTTTGAATTAGGTTTGGACAAGGGCAATCCACGCCCTTAAAGTCAAATACGTTTGATAGCAGGTTTCTAGTAAACAGAACATAAAGATACAACAGTTTTGTCCCATTTCAAAACCACCAATAGAACAGTGTAGGAGGTTTCACATGTCAAGCATGTAGTTTTGAAATATTTCATGGCGAAATTGTGGAACCGTTATTTTCTATGGTGGTTCCTGCTTCTCCACATGTATTTTCCTCTTATTCTCACTTTGTGTCATGAGTAATGGTTGCAGACAATTTCCCTGATTTCTTTGAATCCAACAGGATTTCCTTCTTGTTCTAGGCAGGAAACTTGAGCTTAATGCAACCCTCAGGGATCAGTGTAATTGCTTCTTTTGCATTCTAAGGACTTAGTGCCTTGTTACCTTGGTTCCATCAAATGAAAAAGTGATGCCTTAAAAGCCATGACCATCTGATATGATTTAGAACATCCTTGAAGGCCTGGAAGGGGTTTTCAGCAGTATATTTACCATGCAAATACAAGATTGGTAAGAGAAGGCAACTGGTACTGGTCCTCGCCTGGAATTTTCCCATGCATAAGGTTTCTCCTCAAACATGCTGTCTTTGAGATTTGTTACCACGAATTCCCGTAGATACTTGTTTTGCATCTCACTTCATGCATTCAACAATTCTACAAATTTATATGGACATAAGTTAAATTTGGACTCATTTCTAACACAGTTTTTTGTTCTTTAAAGCTTAAATTAGAAGAAGGAACAACCCTAATCAATCAATCAAATTGTTTTCATTCTGGAAAACGATTTGTGTTGGCGACCCAGATATGGAATATCTATGCTAATTACAGACCAGATTGGAATCGGTGCAGGTTGTGTTCCTCGTTTGGGTGGTTTTCCTTGGGGTGTGACAATTTTGCAGATTGATGCCCCTTACTAATACAAGTGCAAACAGCAAAGATAAATTAGTTCCTTTGTAACAAGAGATTTTCACAAATAACTGAAATAAAGGATTGAAAAACATAGCTCATGAAAAAGTAAGTGCTCCTCAAGATGATGAAACAAGTTGAAAGAGGATATTGCAAAAGCATTTTTCAATCTTCTTGAAAGCTTAATAGGTTGAAGAGGATTTTGGAGGCTCTCATAGGAAACCTAGGAGTTTCCATGGAGATTCCAAAGGCAGTTTTATGAGAAAAGACCAGCCCTGAGCCCAAGAAGACCAGCCCCAAGCCAACAGATTTCATCCTGAAATCTGCCTACCCTGTCTGAAAGTTTCGTACTTTTAAAATAATGGGTCGTTTTGTGTTTTAATTGCCTGAAAGTTCTTGTATTGCGTCAAGCCCATACTCCCAAAGAGCCATATTAGCCTTTTTCGCCAAATACCCAGATGCCCAAAATTGTTTATTCTGTCGTCGGGATTTGTCTGCGGGAAATTTGTATTTAATTATTTTGAGCCCTTGTATGAGGCTATTTGCGCCACCGTTTTTGACTCTTTATGATCGAATATGTCATTATTCTTATGTAAGAAGGGTTTTAACTTGGAATAAGTCCTTGGGCTTTATTTGTGACTTTTGGTCAATTTTTCGTGTTTTTGTGTAATGTCCCTGTTTCGTTTTCTGTGAAATTTCTCTAATAACAATTCCTTTCCATGGGTAAGCCCGATTTTTGGCCTGGAGCAGCTGGAAAACATATACGCACTTTATGTGCACGGAGGAAGTCGCCATCGGAGGTCTAGATTACTGGGAAAAAGCGAAGTCGTGCACAAAAGCCCCTGCGGGGATGACACATTTTTGGAAAACAAATGATTTAAGTTGCAATGGGAAAAATAGAAGCCGTAGGGCAGGCATGATGGGAGTTTTGTACCTGCTTAGCAGGGTACTTTTTCCCGTGCTATAAAATTCACTTAAGCTAAAAGCAGTGGGAAAATAGAGGCTGCAGACAAAACTCAATCTATTGTCAGCCTTGTAGTCTAGAGAATTTTATTCCCATGGTTTAAATAAATAGGAAAGTTCTTGAGTATAAATCATGGGATTTTAGTGCCTGCCTTGCAGGGTAAATAATCCCATCGTAAAGTCAAATCACTTAAGTGGATCATGGGATTTTAGTGCCTGCCTTGCAGGGTAAAGAATCCCATTGCAGAAATTCTTAAAAATAGAATTATATTTGCAAAAAAGTGCGACCCACCTTGGGTGAATAATAATGTATTAAATAAATATTTGTTAATATTTATTCACCCGGCAATTTTGGCACCTAGGCTTGTGGAAAAGTCAACAAAGGGAAGGGGACATAAGGAATTGAAAAAGAATTCCAAAATTAAATAAATTTAATTTATTTAATGCAGCCCCTTTTGAGAAGGAATTAATACTTTTTAAAGTATTAAATGATTATATTAAATTCCTATTTTCAGTGGCTATGGTCAAAGCACACTGTGAAGCTTAAGTGAAGTGATGTGTGGAGGATTAAATGGGATTAATTTAATTTATTGGATGGCTGTCCTTAAACATGCTATTTTTAAAAGAGAAGAGCATGATTTTTAATTAATTAATTGCCTTTAATTGTTAGGGCAATTATTAATTATAGAATTGTGAGAGTTATATAAGCATAGGCAGCCATATGGGTGAATTATTTAATTCACAAGTAAAGAATTGCAGCCAATAGGAAAAGTGTGCCCCCATTTGAAGAAGGATTTTGCTCAGGCAAGGTGGCAACAAGGCTAAAAGCTTTCAGATTTGGCGCATGCTTTGAAGGAGGTTGATCTTTGTCTGCATAATTGTTTGCATAGGTGTTACAGGAGCTCAGGTGTTGTTGAAAGGATTCATGCTCTCTTTATGTGCAAATTAAACACCATTTTTTGGGGCAGCAGGCTTGAAAAGTGCAGATTTTTACAATTAAAATTCACTATTCATGCTCCGGTGGCCATTTTTGTCTAAATAAATTGCAGGAATTCATTACAGGCAAAAAGCAAGAGGAGCTTTTATCAATGTCCAATACATTGCATATATCCTCCAAATCTGAAGAATTGTCCAGATCTGTACCAGTTAAATAAGAAGAAAAAGAATTATTCAGACAAAGCTAGACAAAGTTATGGCGAAGAAAGATGAAAAAGAAAGCCTTTTTAACGGAGTCATTGCATCACTTCTAAATTTGTCGATGTGGAGACAGGTGATCTAGGCTCAAAACCTCTTGCTGAATTGATAGACAGATCCAGAGCAAGATAGACAAACTCTGCGTGCAGGAAAAACTTCACTCATGCTGCAGATTAAAAGCAGTGGAATTATTCGAGCTGCAGCTTTTCCATCCATAACCCAATTGCCAAAGTTTGTTATGCAAGTGCAGATCCATGTCTAGGTGCAGATCTTCAGAATCCATATGCAGATCCAGATCTCTAGCTCTCATAGTTGCAAAAGCTTCTGGCACAAAGGCTTCATCCTCTTGTTTCGAATGCAGCCCGTGAAGAAGTCAGTGCGTGGAAAATTCCTTTCAAGATCTTGTGCATGTGCTCTCATCTTCCAGTTGAAGCCTTCATTGAATTTTCATTCATCCCTGAAGTGCTTTCCAGGATTTTTAATTGCTCATATGCAATTAAAAATAAAAGATGATGAGTTTTGTTTGATCTACGACAAACATTGCACTGATGCATGTACAGGAGAAGAACTGCAAAAGCTTCAAGGATAAAAGAGAAGACAATGCAAAGGCAAAATTCCAGCTTGCTTCCAATTCCAACTGAGAATCAAAGGCAAAGATTCCAACAACTTGGGAGAATCTAAGCTGCATCCAGATCCAGTTTGAATCAGCTGCATGCAGACATGAAAAAGGACAAAGTCAATGCATATTGGATCGGCATGCAGAGTATGGAGGAAGGACAAAACAGAGAATGTTGCAACTGGAATTCCTCTTCCTTCTTTTTTTCTCCGACGAAGTAATTGAGCGATCAATTAAATTATACAACTTAAGTGATTGGTTTAAAAGCCATTACTTGAAGAAGTCAATTACTTGGAGATAGGTGGCAGACATGCAAAATAGAAGGTTCTATTTTCAGTTGCAAATCATACTTGTCACGCAAAGAGGAATTCCAGGAGGAAGATTGCCAGTTGTTTCTTTCCGACTTCCACATGTGCCAGTTCAACTAAAGCTTCCAACTTGTAATTGCCCCTCTATACATTCTATAAGTAGAGGAAGAACCTTTACGGGTTAATCATCGATCAGAATTTGTAAGCAGCAATCTTGTGTTCTAGACTTTGTGCTGAACCCTTGAGAGCAACTTGTGAGCAAAAGAATACAAAGGAGCAGGTTTCCGGAGAACTTTGTGTCACAGTGTACTTTGTTTCTTGCTTTTAAATCTTAGATCTCTTAATAAACTTTGTGTTATTTTAGATCTGGATCTAGAGCTGCCTTTGTTTTATAATTCTGTGTGTTCATATCTATTAAGTTTCTTCTATGTGCATGCAATTAGCTCTGCTATCTACTAATTGGGATGCACATCTTCCCCATTTCTTCTCTGTATTTCCTTTACTTCCTTCTTCTATAAAATACTTCCTTTCTTAAACAGCTGCTTACTTGCTGCAGAACTTCTTAGTTATGGTTCATGAACTAAGTGGTTAAAGTAAAACCCCCTGATAGATAATAACACATTTATATTGACAAATCTGACACGGGAGCCTCACCGGTTAAATGAGGGAGATTTATCTCATGACTGCCTAGGTTTGATGCTATGCAGAAAATCTAGCCAACACAAAGTTGTTGGCTGCCACTCCAAGATGTCAATACTATTCATCTTGCTAGAATTATCCTTGTTTTAAAAGCTGCTTATGCCAAATGGAAAAATATATTCTTAGAGACTTCTTATGGGCTGATTCTGACGGGACAAAAAGGGGTTTCAATCTTTTGTGTGGGACATTTGTTTTAAATCGGCCTAGAGAAGCAGGAGGTTTGGATGCTTTTGGACATCAAGCTTCAAGGAATTGCCCTCAGTGTCAGACCCTGGATAATTCGAAGCCTTGAAGGATCTAATAAGAAATGGAAAATCTTGTTCAACCCTACACTGCATCAATTAGGGGACCCGCTAAATGTGACGATTGTCAAGCGTGGAATAGGCCTGGGATTCTAGAGTCTTCTTCTTTCTCCTACATGCCAATGAAAATATGCGGCACCTTTAGATCGGCTAAAATTTGCATATGGATTAGGTTGGGAATTGCTCAAAACCAATCTCATTTGGAGTGGGGGATAATTTCAGATTGGGACTTCAACGAGGACTGTAGCAAAGTTCTGTTATGAAAATTCTCACAATTCGAGGTTCGACTTATGGTGGGATCCCATTTTAATTTCCAAATGTCTTGTGTGCTATGGTGACAAATGGATTAAGAGCCTTCGATTTCTTAAAAAGGGAATTAAAGCCATTTAGCGACATGCTCAAGATAAGGCTTCCTGGGCTTGGATGCCATTACCTTTAGCAGAATATGTCACCAAGTTCCGACATATTCTAAACTTAAAAAGGATAGAATATGGTAAGATCAATATGGGGTTTGTAGCAATATGAAAAGGGGGGTAAACAATGATTCGGGAAACAGCTCCTACTGGCCCTTTTCTTAAGATGAACTCTTGTAATTGGGAGAAAACCATGACTATGCTTTCTAGAATGGTAACCAAAACCATATCTTAGATACCCTTTTAAGAGTTATAAGCTCCATACAAATTTTCTTGGTCTAATTCTTTGTGAGGGGGAGCACTCGCAAATGAACCACTGCTTACAAGTGTGAATTGTCTCAAAGCTTTTATCGTATTAGATCTTCTAAGCTATAATGTCCCCTCTTTCCAAATGAGCTTGGACGAAGACCTTTGGCCCTTTTTGTCTACTCGACGGCCAAAGGAGGTTTCTAGGGTGACTAAGTTTTTATTATTTTATTATATTGTGCTAATGTTTTTAAAATAACATTATAAGTTGCACATATAATAAATAATAAAGCTTATTAATAAATTAAAAATGTCAATATCAAAATACAATTAAAATTAATTGTATTAGAGGAGGAAAAGTGCGACTTGCTTATGGGAGTCATAAATAGGGAAATGTGTCATTAAGCCCATAGGGAAAAATGCGACCAGCATAGGGAAAAGAAAGAATGTGATTGGCTGGTTTAGAGGTGGTGGTTGGGCTGTTTTCCCTTTATATGGGCAAGTCGACTGGCTTAGACGCATCCAGATTTTTATTATCAGATTTTGCATTGTTAAGAGCTCTTGCTTTTATCAGAAATTCCAAGGACAAAAACTCTTGTGGATTTCATCTCTTGTGGACGAAAAACCCCAAGGGATTGAGAGGGGATTTCACTCAGAAATTTCCAGCGTTCCTAATCAGATTTTCAAGTTAATTTCAGCAGTGTTTGTGCAGTTTTTGTGAAGGTATTTTCAGTGGTTTATGACAGCAGTTGGGTCGATTTATTGTGGGATGGTTTTGGCAGCATTTCAGAGGTATTTCCTTCAAAAATATTTGTCAAATATTCTCCATAATATTGTAAACCAAATCGCTGTATTTTCATATTTTCTGAAGTGATATTTTGAGGGTTTTCAGGCAGATTTTAATCAGATTTCAGATCTGATTTCTGGGTTGTTTTGGCTGCAATAAATTCTGATTTTTGCATGATTTGAGCTCTAAAAATACCAATAATCATTTGAAATTGAAATATAAATTTTGAGTGTTATTTGCATTGAGATCCATCTCAAACCCTAGTCGCATTTTCTTAATTAAATTCAGATCTGCATTAGGGTAATTGCCATAACATCCATAAATCTGTATTTGTTTTTTTATTTGACCTTTAAAATTGTTGGAGTGTAAGGGAGACCCATTGGGGATCTTTCAGTGGTATCAGAGCAACGATCCTCCCACCTGGAGGGTTGTTTGATGCAGCCTAGAGAAGTTGGGCCACACAGGTATCATACAAGGAGGCAGGCTCGCATTCTAGCTGATTTGGATACAGAGAATAGTACTGAAATCATGGCCAGGAGAGAGGGATCACACACTCCTCCACGACAAGAGCGAGTTGACCCAGATCTTCTTTTCAGAGGTATGATCGACTCCCATCAGGAAATGATACAGACCATGAGACAGATGATGGAGAGTATGACTATGGATAGGACAAGAAATAGGCATGACAGAAGGGAAAGATCTGCATCCGTAGCCAGCAGCCACGGAAGGCACAACAGGGCACCTACAGAGGTGGGTAGCGTAAGAGGTTCCCCTCCACGTGATAGGAGACATACGGAGGAGAGGAGATCCACGAGGACTGCAGATAGACCTATGCAGCCTAGATTCCTACAGAGGGAGGAGCCACCATTAGTTGAGGACCCACTTGAGGACACAGTCTTTCAGGATAATGTGATGGTAGCTCATGATGAGTGGAGAGCATTACCGGAGGAGGTACGGAATGCCTTTCCCCTTCACCAGTATTGTATTCAAAAGAGAGAAAGCTTGAGAGCTAGACAAGCGCAGAGACCTAGGGCCCAACAGAACAGAGAATTGAAGCAGGTTACCAGCAAGGTGACCCTTTCCACTTTTGATGGCAGTGGAAAGATTAGTGCCAGGGCATGGATTCACAAGCTTGATACATACCTCACTCTCAAACCTATGCAGGAACAGGAGGCTATTCAGTTTGCTACTCTACACCTGGAGGGAGTGGCATACGATTGGTGGCACCATGGGCTTATCACACAGAGACATGACCTACTGCGGTCATATAGGGAGTTTAGTGAGAAGTTGATTGCCAGATTTGATCGCAAAGATGTGGAACTTTATTACAGGGATTTGGCACAACTACGACAGAGTGGGCACGTTGATTCTTACATCAACGAATTTCAGCAGATTGCAGTGATGGTGCCAGAGATGCCCGAGAGACGTGTGGTGATGCTTTTCATTGAGGGTCTGCATGACAGGTTAAGAGGATTGGTCAAGGCCCTTAGGCCTAGGACATTACACGATGCTATTCAGACAACATTAGATTTGGAGACATCTCCCACTTCTTACCAGCCTAGTAAGAAGCCTTTCACGAGCTCCAAACCGTTTCAACGTTCCACTAATCAGCAGAAGAGTGTTCCCCCTCCTAGGATGGATCAGGAGACTCGGAATGAGTTGAGGAGGAAGAAACTTTGTTTTCATTGCAAGGACCACTGGGAGCCTGGACACAACTGCCTTGGGAAAGGCAAGGTGCATCTTATTGAGGTCATTTCAGATGTGGAGGCAGAGTCTTCAACAGATGCAGATACAGAGGACAGTGATGATGATCACGGTGCACATGAGGAGCAGCCCCAGGTAGAGCTTGGAGAGGGAGATACATCAGGCTCAGGTACTATTGCTTCACTTTCTGGAGTCCCTAGGTACCACCCCTTTCGTTTGAAAGGAGTACTTAAGGGCCAACGAGTTGTTTGCTTGATTGATAGTGGCGCTACACACAATTTCCTTGATGAGGGGTTTGTGATGAAGCGGGGACTGCAGGTTGAAGAATTTGAGGGGTTCAGTGTACGAGTGGCAGATGGCTTTGCTCTGAGCTGCACTAGACGGGTTTCACAGCTTAGTATCCAGATAGGAGACTACACATTGACAGATGACTTCTACATAGTTGGACTTGGGGAGATAGATGCAGTTTTAGGTATTCAGTGGCTACAGTCTCTTGGGAGATATGTGCAGGATTTCAGACGGATGGAGTTGGAATTTATGGCAGATGGAAAGAAGATTGTGCTACGAGCCCTTTCAGATGGTGGTCCTAGAGTTGTTTCAGCACATCGGATGGAGTCTATCATCAGACATGGAGAGGTTGCATGGGCAGCCCAATGTTTCATTTCATCCAAATCTTCTTCAGATGATGGACAACAGTGGCATACAGATATTCAGACCATAGTGGATAAACATGGGCAGGTTTTTGGTGACATTCCTCCAGGTAGACCGCCAGACAGAGGGTTTGAGCATGTTATAGAGTTGGAGGAGGGTGCCAAGCCAGTGATCACTACACCCTATCGTCATCCTAAGAAATTTAAGGATGAGATAGAGAGGACCATCAGGGAGCTTCTTGATATGGGGCATATCCGTCCTAGTTCTAGCCCATTTGCTTCTTCGGTGGTGTTGGTGAAGAAGGACGGGACGATGAGGATGTGTATTGACTACCGGGCCCTCAACAAGAAGACAATCAAGAACAGGTATCCCATCCATCGTATTGATGAGCTTTTGGATGAATTGCATGGGGCCATTTACTGTTCGAAGATTGATCTTCGATCAGGGTACCATTAGATCCGTGTTCGGGAGGACATCCTCAAGACAACATTTAGATGTCACTACGGGCATTATGAGTTCTTGGTGATGCCATTTGGTCTCACTAATGCACCTGCCACTTTCCAGTCATGCATGAACCATCTCTTCAACAAGCAGTTGAGGAAGTTCGTGCTAGTTTTCTTTGATGATATCTTGATCTATAGCAGGACATGGGAGGATCACTTGAGGCATTTAGATGAGGTACTTGGCATTATGGAGGTTCAGTCTCTATTTGCTAAGATGTCCAAATGCGAGTTTGGACTTACTGAGATACTGTATCTTGGGCATGTCATTGGGGCCAATGGGGTCAAGGTCCATCAGGAAAAGATACAGGCTATGCAGGATTGGCCTTCACCTAGGAACATATCAGAGTTGCGGGGATTCCTAGGGCTATGCGGATATTACCGGAGATTTGTGAGAGGTTATTCAGATATTGCTGCGCCATTGACAGATCTCACACAGAAGGGGGCATTCAGCTGGACAGATGAGGCACAGGTGATATTTGATAAGCTCAAGGTGGTGATGAGCACATGTCCAGTCCTTGCTCTTCCGGATTTCTCTAAGCCGTTCATTTTAGAGTGTGATGCTTCGGCTCAGGTATTGGTGCAGTTTTGATGCAGGACCGTCATCCCATTGCCTACGAGAGTAGGAAGTTGAGGGAGAACGAGAGGTTGTATTCCACCTATGACAAAGAGATGCTCGCCATCATGCATGCATTGGCGAAGTTCAGGCAATATTTGGTGGGAGGGAAGTTCGTAGTGAGAACCGACCATAACAGCTTGAGGTACTTCTTGGAACAGAAGGAACTCAATGAGAGGCAACAGAAGTGGGTCAGCAGGATCCAGGCCTATGATTTTGACATCGAGTATGTCAAAGGGAAGAAGAATGTTGTGGCTGATGCACTTTCGAGGAGGCCCCATATTGCTGTCCTATATTCCGTGAGTGAGATTTCTGCAGATTGGAAGTCTCAATTGGTGGTCGAGTATTCAAAGAACACCTTGGCATGTGAGATCATGGATGGCAAAATTCAGGATGAGCGCTACCAGGTAATTTCTGATTTGATTTATTATAAGGGTAGAATTTATTTGGTACCTGAATCTAAGCCCAAGGGAAGGATTCTACATGCACTTCATGATGCACCATTAGCAAGACATCCAGGTTATTTCAAGATATACAGGCAGGTTAGAGAGAGATTCTCTTCGAAGGGTCTAAAGGAGGATGTTCTACAGTATATTCGAGAGTGTGTGACTTGTCAGCAAAACAAGTCCGAGCATACTTTCCCTGCAGGTTTATTACAGCCCTTACCTATTCCACAGCAGAGGTGGGAGAGTATATCTATGGATTTCATTACAGGACTAACAGTTGTGCAGGGCTATGATCGCATTTATGCGATAGTTGACAGGTTGACTAAGTATGGGTATTTCTTTGCCATTCCCATGAGTTTTAAGGCACCGCAGGTTGCATGGGCTCTCGAAGAATATTGTCAACGATCGGGACAGCAAGTTTATGAGCACATTTTGGCAGGAACTCTTTAGATTGGCAGGCACTGAGTTGATGCCTACACCCAAACCCATATGGGGAACTTTGTTGTTTTATGTTCCTAACTCATACTAGGAGCTTATCTTGTCTTATGTTCTGTTCTTTTTCTTTTCAATCAGCATGATAGAATTTCCTAGTGTCTTCTCATGTGAATGTGCCAAAAAAAAAGAGCAACATATGCAGTGTATAACATGAATTTATGCCTCAGAGAAACATTGATTTGAGATTGGAATTCGATTGTTTGTCTGCATTTAGCATTAGATGCACTAGAATACCTACAAATAGTCAAACTTCGTAGAGATTGCAATGAGTATGTTTGGGTTCATTTTAGGTAGATTATTTCTAAAGCCCATGAGGACAGAGCTAAAATAGCTGATTCATATATTCTTTGCAAGATTCAGCACTGCCAAAACTGGCGAGATCTGATAGTATTAGGAAACCATGTGGCATGATATCCACTATTTTAGAGAAAACTATTTCCTTTCTTGAAGGTGGTTGATAAAAGTTGGATAATTTTCATTGGGAAGAAATTACTTGAAGATGAAAGATCCCTAAATGGGTCTCTCTTGTTTTCCAACAACTCTAGGTCAATAAAAAACACCAAATACTGATCTATGATAATTATGGCAATTACCCTAACGCAGATCTGGATTTATTTGAGAAAATGCGACTAGGGTTTAAGATAGATCTTAATGCAAATGACACCCAATAGTTATATTTTTGATTGCAAATGATTACCCAAATATTTAGAAACTGAATCATGCAAAAGAACTGAATTTATTGCAGCCAAACAACCCAGAAATCAGATCTGAAGTCTGCTTAATATTCTGCCTGAAAACCCTCAAAATATACTTCAAAAAATGATGAAAATACAGCGATTTGGTTTACAATATTATGGAGAATATTTGACAAATATTTTTGAGGGAAATACCTTTGAAATTGCTGCCAAACTGCCTACAATAGATCGATCCAACTGCTGCTCAAAAACCACTGAAAATACCTTCAAAAACTCTTCACAAACACTGCTGAAATGAACTTAGAAATCTGATTAACAACGCTGGAAATTTCTGAGTGAAATCCCCTCTCAATCCCTTGGGGTTTTCGTCCACAAGAGATGGAATCCACAAGGGTTTTCGTCCTTGGAATCTCTGATAAAAGCAAGAGCTCTTAACAATGCAAAAGTTGATAATATGATAATAAAAATCTGGAATGCCTCCTAAGCAAGTCGACTTGCTCATATAAAGGGAAAACAGCCCACAAGCACCTCCAAACCCAACCAATCACGTCTTTCTTTCCCCTAGACTGGTCGCACTTTTCCCCATGGGCCTAATGACACATTTTCCTATTTAGGACCTCCAAAAGCAAGTCGTACTTTTCCCATTTTAATACAATTAATTTTTAATTGTGTTTTGACATTGACTTTTCACTTTATCAATAAGCTTTATTATTTATTATATGTGCACTTATAATATTATTTTTTTAAAAACAATAGCACAATATAATAAAATAATAAAAGCTTAGTCACCCTAGAAACCTCCCTTGGCTGTCGGGTAGACAAAAAGGGCCAAAGGTCTTCGTCCTAGCTCATTCGGAAAGAGGGGACATTACAGTAATCAGCCCTAAGCAATTAAAAATTAGAGAAAATATGAAGGCGAGAGTCTAAATGTGCAATGAAAGGCAAGTGTGCAAATGTGAGGTTAATGTGTTATTGTTGTTGATGTTCAAATAGTGTTTGTGAGCATGTATTAGGGTTTATAAGATTTATTTAATGTTAAAAGTTTTGGTTTGACCTTTATTGACCCAAAAAAATAAAAATAAAATGCAAAAACCACTGCTTCTACTGTGCGTATGCCAAGGTATGTCCCAGGATGTACTTGGGTATTGTCGGACGTACCCTGTGCGCACCCCTTGGCATACCACACCTGTATTACGTATTGGGTATGGTACATACCTAAGTCACAAGGTTCACCAAACTTTTTGGAAAAAGTTCAAAATCCGGCGAGTTTAATCCTGTCACCAAAAGTTCGTGGAAAATTGCGCCAGTTCGGTACGGTGTTTGCCATGGACGCTAAAGAAAAAAAACAGGAAAATAGGTTTAGCCCGGGTCTGTAAAATCGCAGGGCAAACACATTCAACACAAAACAACCAAGTTGCGCTGTGAGTTGCACCAGTCGAGCCGAGAGAGTACCTAACGGAGGGGAGGAGTTGCGAGTCCATGCAGGAGTGGAGGAAGGAGTTGCAACAGATTGGACATTGCAAATTAGAAATCCGCTTTAGAGAAGACTTGTTGCCTAGTGGCAACGACCTGTGGGAGGAGCATACTTGTCGTTGTAGTGGTTTGGGTTGAGTCATAGTGGAATTGCTGGAGTGGATTCACTACAACTGCCGTGCAGAGTAGGTTTTGCCTTGGAATCGATTCTCTCTCTTTGAAATTTATTTTGGATTAATAGTTTTTTAAATTTGTTTGTTTCGGTTTTTATTTATTTTGGATTAATAGTTTCTTACATTTGTTTGTTTCGGTTTTTATTTTGTTTGTTTTTATTTATGTTACTTTGTGTTTCATTTTTATCTAGCTTTGTGTTTTATTTTTACTTTTTTTGGGTTAAACGTGCTTTGAGCTATAGATTATATCATTTTAAAGTTTTGTTTTATTTTTTAATTTGTATTTTATGTTTATTTTAATTTTTTATTTAATTTTATACGTTCTAAATTATATTTATTTTTTGAAATCTTTATATTATTTATTTTATATTTATATATATTTGATATTTTTATAATTTATCATTCGAATTTAATGACGATTTTTTTTTTCAAACTTTATCCATTGGCGAACTTGAACCGAACTTTCTCCTCTTCGAACTCGAACTCGAACCTTGTGATTTATTTTTGTGTGATTATGACTGCATACACGTCTTTGAGGTGGGGGTTGACTAGGATAAGCTGGCGAGCATACTTGGCACTACACATTGATTGTGGGTCAATGAGTAAAAGTTTATCTTGGGTCATTGCAACATGTCCAAGAGATGTTTTATGTTTGATATTACCACATTGTTTGTGTTAGTAAAGTTTGCATCTGTAGCAAGCTTTGAAGTTTAAAATGCCCCGTTCTTTTGCAAAACTCTATGAGGGGTTGAAGTTTTTACAGCTGAATTCCTACTATGTTCCACTACTTTTTGCTTAAAAGTTGTTTTGATCTTTCATATACTTTCACATTTATGAATCCGAAGTATCTGACTTATTATACATGGAAATAGGAAACTTAATTATGACCTTGTCAAAAAGGTTCTTTGTAATCTGAAAGCAGAATGTATTTTTGTTACTTCATTTTCAATCTCTTTAAAAAAGCCTTGGAAACTCCATTTGCGTTACAGAAAGATACTACTTAGGAATATCCCTTTAGAGTTCTAGGTAGATGGGGCTTATTTGTTGGTGTGACCTTTGGGTTGGGATTTACTGTTCTCCAATGTTTTCAGGTATTTTGTTATCATAGTCATTTTTATAGAAAAATCCTTTTCATGACAAGTGGTTCACTACAAATTTTAAGGCGTAATTTGTATTAAAGTGATTGAATGTTCAAATGGGCTATGTGGCTGTGTCCCAAGCATCACTTGGATGTTGAAAGTCCCAAGGTAGTTGGTTCAAAACAAGTTGTGTTTGCAATATTTTTCGAAAAATAATCAAGCCATCATAAAGGCTAATGGGGTCTTTACTATTGATCTTGGTCACGAGGTTGAAACTAGAAGTAATCTACAATATATAAGGTAAATGGAAAAAGATTACATAAACGTCATGGGTTAGCTTTCATCGGGGTTGGGGGGGAGTTCTCATCAACCTAATCGGTATCTGGCTTGGCTGTGACCTAAAAGATTACCTTTAACTTTTATTACTTGTTGTATGTGAGGATGTAACAAGCTTGAGCTTCACTAGAGTTTACCACTGGTGGATTACTCTCCATAGCATTCATCATCCATTTTATTTCTAGTACCACCCCTTGTGCTATTAACACAAGGCTTCCTTTGATTTTGGGTAGGTGCATGCCTCCGAACATGCTACAAGTATTCCTCTCATGCAACCTCTTTTCCCCATAGGAAATGTTTTGACATCAAATCTAATTTGTTGAAATGAAACAGGAACAGGTCGCCATCTGGCATTTTTATAACGGCAAAATTACTAGAAAAGAAATGTGGGTTTTCTATAGATAAATATTAAATATTTAATTGAACAAGAATGTAGGTCCCTGTGTCAAGTTTGTTAGTTAGGGGACCAATAGGCCAATTTGCCATCATATTAAACATTCGTTTATACTTCTGTCATATGAGTGTTGAGGAGATTTAGTCTCTGCAATCAGAATAGACAAGTAGCTTCCAGTAGATGAATCTAATTTTCATCTTTTTATTATGACTATGAGGTTTCCTCCCAATCCTGTTCTTGTAGATGTTAGATTTTAGGTGCAATTACCTAGTGATCTCATTTTTTGTATTACAGGTATAGGTAGATTGCAAAGTTAAAATTTGCTGTTGAGATTACGAAATTTGAGCACAAAACTCAAGTACAAAATTTGAGCCTAAAACTCTAGAGTGCCAAATTTGAACAATATATAAGGTAAATGGAAAACAATCCCCTCCTTGGCTTCCACGAAGGGGATCTCATACACTAAACTGGTGTCTCACTTGGTCCTCAAAAACCACCTTTACTTTAGCCTTCTTATTCAGAAAACGTGTAAAATGTTTTGAAAGCAAATTTATTAGATGTCTAATTTTTTCATAATGTGTATGTTTAAATGGTACACATGTAGTGGACCTTCTTTATGTCTGCAGTTTGATAGCAGAGTTCTTTTCGTAATTCTTCGTTTAAAAAAATTCTGTAGGGAATTAGATGGGCTGTCATGCAAATATGTAAATATGTACTGTGATTCTTATCCTGTAACCAAGGATAACTTTTGTGGATGGAGTTAAATTATCATATTATGTTATGTTGGCATCGCTAGCCTATTGTAGCGCTCACATCAGATGAGCAATTTGTTATTTTCATGGCTTTCCTAGCTTGTGAAAGTGCTAAGAAAATATTTGATTCATGAAATGAGACTTTGGATATGTTCCAGATTTGAAAATATCTACATTTTTCATAGCTTTGAGAACTGCAAACTAGTGCCTTGGATGAGTTCAGATGATGTCGTAACCAAAAAATCCCTGCAAATACTTGTCATATATGGAGCTTTGCCTGGGAGATACTACTTTTGGGCTCCCAGTATTTGCCTCAAATAAGTTTCACTGACATGTCATAACCAGAAAATCCTTGTGAATACCAGCCATATTTGGGACTTTGCCTAGGAGCTGTTGCATCTAGCCTCTCATAAACTTTGTGCCTTGGATAAGTTTAGTCGACATGTCATAACTAGAATATCAGTGTGAATAATTGACATATTTGGGACATTGACTTGAGCTGCTGCTCCTAAGCTCCCAAGAACTTTGTGGGTCATATAGTGTATTGGCATTCTGTTCATGAATGCTTTTCAACATGTGTTTTGCTTTACAATTGTATTATTTTTAATTTCAGTGGATACAAAGCTGTTTGGACTCTGGAGGATAGTGGCTTTTTTTGTCGAGTTGCCATGGATATAAGAGAGCAATCAGATTTACTAACATTTTGATCAATTATGAATTGCCAAGCGCATACTGGGTCTTTTCCTTTGCTTTACTTTTGTTCCTTAGATATGAATTATTACCTACTGTCAGCACATACCAAACTCTTGTCAAATTCCTTGACAATGACAATGACAATGTGATAATGACCATTAACCTTGATCACAGATGAATGAGTTCTGACAAATCTTGTTAATGTGGATGACTAGTAATAATCGTATGATGAAGACAATAGATGTTGATGTCGACCATCATTATGAATACATGTATTTGTTTTTAGCTAATTGTTTTATTTTAATCTTTTGTTGGCATTAGGTAGTGATGTAATAACTTATGTTTGGATTTGTTTAGTCGACAATTATTGAATCTTGGCATTCAATATCATGTTACATGCCGGGATAAGGGTCTCCTTGTACTAGACATTTCGTATTGAGCGCTAAATATGAATAAAAGCATTGATTACTATTATATTCGTCTATGTTGTAATGTGGTAAGCATTTACTATTCTTTAGTTGCTATTCTTTTGTAGTGTAGTATCACAATCAACATTCTGGGGTTTAAGAACATCAGGGAAAGTTAAAATCAGTTCCAAAGTTAATGTTTATTGACGACGACACATATATGATGGGAATTTATGGGGCAACCAATTCAAGAAGCAATTGAAACCAATAAACAAAGAGAAGACAAATTCATGAGGGACTTAAAAGTATTTTTGTGATCTTTCTGTAAATTGAGCATTTCTTGGAAGAATTCGAAAGGACCAAAGTGCTGAAAGATTCTATCATAGGCAACTTGGCGATAACTAAAGACGTGGATTGACTGTTTGATCATTTACCTAGACCCTATGCTAGGCATCAAATTGTTTTTCAAGACATTCTTTTTTCATTTTGCCTTGTTTTCCCTCGAAGGTCTATGAGTTCTTTTCTACGTAGGCCTTGATTATCTTTATCATCCTGTTTTTTAAATTTATATTGTTTGGCTTAGCTGACTCGCTTTGTCTTCTTTTTACTATCTGTAGGTACATGTCCATATTCATGGCATCAATTGCATTGAAGACATATGCTAATAATCTTAGTTTCTGAATAAATTCCTGCTTCCAATATTATTGTAACCCCCTTAGGCTGTCTTTAATGAAGATCTGTCTCACTACCAAGCATTGCATAAGTTCATGCAACATCTGCGCTCAGTCTAGTCCTTAAAGTTTTCTCTTCGATTGTCCATTTCTATAGTTATTTCTTTGTTCCATAGGAGCAAATTGAAAATGGGAAGACACACCGAACTGGATTGTAAAGGGCATCTTTTTAGATGGATCAGTGGTCTGACCCTATCTGTTCAAGTACAATTCATTGGATCCAGAAAACAGGGATCATTCTTTAAAATAAAATTCTATCATTACTATTTGTGAAGCAGGAAATAAATACCCTTCAGCCACAGGCATAACAGCAGACATAGCCCTCTGCCCTCGAAGAGAGAGGTTATAAATTGTTTTTTCACATTGGTTTTTAAAAAGCTTTAGAAACAAATGAGGTGTATTTGTCAGTTTTTAATATTCCTTAAGTGGAGTCGTGATGTAACCATTTTGCATGTCTCATTTTGTATGTGCTTTCAGGTAATTTATAATTTGAGACAATTGATGTGTCAAGTTTTAAGATTTGAAGATATTCAATGCTAACTTCCATCTATTTATTTTTGGGTAGAGGTTATAAATTGTTTTTTCACATTGGTTTTCAAAAAGCTTTAGAAGCAAACAATGTATATTTGTCAGTTTTTAATATGCCTTCAGTGGAATCGTGATGTAACCATTTTGCATGTCTCATTTTGTATGTGCTTTCAGGTAATTCATAATTTGAGACTATTGATGTGTCAAGTTTTAAGATTTGAAGATATTCAATGCTAACTTACATCTATTTATTCTTTTCATGCCCTTTTATGTTAGGTTTGTTGACAGACGGAGATGAACTATTTTGTTTAATGTTTTTGTAAAGTATCCCAAAATTTGGCAAAAACCTTTTTAGGTTGGTTTCCAGTAATTTTCTTTAAAGAAAACACTAGATGCTGTCATGGAAGTTGAACGACCAAATATAAAAAGATGGATCGTGTTTTATCCTATATATATCAACTCCAAGAAGACATTGGCAGAGGGGCGACGCATTTGCACAAGTAAAGCCTGTGAAAACCCAACTTGTATTGAAATTGCAGATTCTTGCACCTATCTAAAGCTTCCATGTGTTATAGAGGTTTGTTTTCCTCTTTTGAAGTTTATATTCAAGGAAATATTTAATTATACTTACAGAAGTTTTTATCTTCAATATTAGTCTTCAATATGAGTAAGATATATATAACAAGGATTTTGTACTAATTTCTTGCAGGCAGATAAGGCATATCCTAGAGATTTTATGCAAAGGGGTAGGGTGAGAGTTCAATTAAAAAGGGAAGATGGAACAGCTATAAATCCATCAATACCTTCAAGTAAGCATATCAAATGCAACTTTTCCTGTAGTCCAATCAATGATTTGTGCAAGAAAAACACGCTATCCAGAATAGTGTCTTGTTAGTCAAGAATACTGTTCATGCAATGATATATACTATCCCTGTGTTTTTTTGTATTGCATCCTTGCATGTACATCCTTCTTGCTTTTATATTTTGCATCATTTATTCTTTTGTCTCTCACATTCATAGCGTCCAAATTTTATCTTTCTGAACTCTTCTTGTAACACACTTGCATACATCATGTATAGAGTTCATACTTATGGTGCTTGTACTCACAATTATATCTATACTCTTCTAAGTTTTCCCTACCTTAGGTCTACACGTTTTATATATATGTTAATCATGTATTTGATATGGCACTCCGTGTTCCATCGTTTATAAGCATCTCAAATAGGGTTGTCATTTGATATGCAATTTTTTTTGTTTCTGGTCACGAACCAAACTGATTTTATATGACATAAAGAAACAAATGCTCGAAGGGTTTCAAGCAAGAGATCTTTGAATTCAATTAAATAATCGGAGTTAGTATTTAAGTACCTTAGATTTTGATGTTCAATAAGTTTCTTATATTATATTATTTATTTTTGTGAGATTTTTGCTTGTGTGGTTTTGTAGTCATTACCCAAATGCCTTCTATCAGTGGTCATTACTCTGTTAGAAAAATAACTGTTGTATATATCTCCCCCCGGGTAGATATAGATAAACAGAAGAATATGGAAATCAAAGAAACTCAGACCCCGACATTTATTGCGTCACCCGCACAGTAAGAGGTGTCGACATGCAAAAAGTCGCGCCAAGGCGCAGGGAAGAGGCGCACGACATGAGGTGTGGACACGAAAATGGATGCGCCCAAGGCGCAGGTAAGAGGCGCACAGCAAGAGGTGTCGACATGTAAAAATTTGCGCCCAAGGCGCAGGTAAGAGGCGCACAACAAGAGGTGTTGACATGCAAAAAGTTATGCCCAAGGCGCAGGTAAGAGGCGCACAACAAGAGGTGTTGACACGAAGAAATTTACACCTTGGCACAGATAAGGGGATGTCGACACAAATATGGATGCGCTTATGGTGCACCTTCAGGAGGTGCAACATTCTGAGCGCTGACAGGAAGCAGACCCTGACCCAGATATTTAGACGGCCATAACTTTTCACAGGGAGCTCAGATTCACGCAAGGTTGGACTTTTCGGAAAGCTTATGAGGTCCTCTATCCAACTACAACTGGATATTGTTAATTGGGTGGGAACAAGTTCTTAAAAATGCAAAATACAATTCGCCACTTTTTGGGTTTGCTAGGGTTCTCACCTACTGCCATAATGAGATGAATTAAATGTAACTTAGAGGTGGTTGGGTTAGATTTGGAATTCCTCTCTTTTCTCTCTCATTCTTCCTATAAATTGTAAGGAGGGGCTTCTTTCTAAAGGTTGGACATTCTTGTTTTGCCCCTCCCTTCTTCTCTTTGGCAGACGAATTTGTGGAGATCAAACCTCTCATTTAAAACTGTAATGCAACTTTGCCTCTTGGCATTTTGTAGTGTATCGTATTAATCTTTGGAGCAAATAATACATGTTTGTGGATGATTCTCAACCTTCTCTGTGTTCATTTGCATCCTCCTGATCTTTCACTGCAATTCTGGTTATCTGTGCATGATCTTGCATTGCATTTTAATGGCTTGTGTTTATTGGCAAGACAGTTGTTCTTCATTTCTCAGTGCATCACCTCTGTTAGTTTAGGTTTTATTTTATGCATCTTCTACCCTGTCTCCTTGGCAAGTTAGATTAGGTTTTTGAGTAGACCTTCTGCATTTTTATGTGTGCATCTGAACAGAGGAATAGGAACCGGCCTTCATCCGGAGAGCTTTTCAAATTTCACAGGATCCCACACTTCGGAAAAACTCCATGTTATGCAATCGCACTGAGAGTATCAACCCATCGAGTTGCAGACATTCAGGGGTGCTGTGATTTGCCATCAACAATAACCAATGTAGAGAGAAACAATCATGGTGAAAGCAATAAGAAATAAACTAATATGGTATGTGAAGTTAGCATTGAGTGAGTAGGTAGCGACCAAGCTGGTAGGTTGACTTGAGCGTATGAACAACATGTTTTCGAGGAGTCTGTACAGTACGACACGTGGTTTGTACTACATGCGGTTTGTACTACGAGTTCTTTCTATAAAAGGAACCGATGGATTGTAAAGTTGTACGATTTTACAAGATTGGAATCATTAGAGCTAGTGCATGGTGACTGCCATTGATGTAACAACAGATTTATTCACGAGAAAAAAAATACTGAGAGACCTTTGCTCGTGGTTTTTTTCCTCGTAAATTACCAGTTTTTCCATGTAATATCTGTGTGTGTTTGTAATGTCCCCAAATGGACAGATTTAACCCCAAAACAGATTTTGGGCAGCCCCCAACCAAATGTAAGCTTATCACTTGTAAATCAGAATTTTATCATACAGATCTGTATTTTATCTAAAGGAAATGTGACTAGGGTTTATTGAGAAATTCACATAAACCAGTCCTCTTGCTTAACTCTTTGCATTCCCGACTGAAATAGATAATTTTTCAAGACCAAATCTGCAGATTTAAGACACAGTACAGATCTGAAATATTCTTTGGAAAAAGCGACTAGGGTTTATTACAAAACCCTCACAAAACAGCAATTAAAAATATGCTTTCCCACTCTATATTATTCTCCTGATTTTTAACAGTCCATACATGTAGTAGACTCAGATTTTTTAGAGGAACAAGGGCTGAATTATTACTCAGAAATCTGCGAATTAATATGGCTGAAAATGGCATTTATACCCTTCGAAATTTCTGAAATATATTTGCTTTGATGCACAAAAATCTGATATAGATAGGGCATTACAAAACAGATCTGGA
Source organism: Taxus chinensis (assembly GCA_019776745.2). NCBI lineage: Eukaryota > Viridiplantae > Streptophyta > Pinopsida > Cupressales > Taxaceae > Taxus > Taxus chinensis. The sequence continues at coordinate 189,967,472 of CM034157.1, read as the reverse complement.
GTACCTCTAGAACAACTCGGATTTGGCAAGGAGTGGGTCACTCCACCATGAAAATATTAGCACTTAACTGCTGCAACTAACATCCACAAACCCTCTGTCAATCTGCTCTATCCTCCGCTGCAAAACTTCATTAAAACACTGCTGGAATAACAAAAAACTGTGTAAGTACAATGGATGTCCCTAAATAGGAAATCCCCCAACAACTCTATGAGGGTTTTCGTCCTCTAGAGATAATTCCTGAGGGTTTTCGTCCTTGGAATAAATTATGCAAAAGCTCTAAGCTCCGGATGCAATTCAGAAAATATAAGAGGATCATAGAATGCCCAAACCAAAGTCGACTTGTCCTTTTTAAAGGAGGAAGTGACCCAAAAGCAACCTCCAAGGCCACCAATCAACAAACTTGAATATTTAATTGTTTTTCACCTCAAAAGGCCTTCCACAAGCAAGTTGCATTTTTCTAGCATGGATAACTCTTGCCCATATGCTTTTGCCTTTTCTAACCATTTTTTATTGCCCCTAAGGCAAGTTGCACTTTATCCCTAAATAAATACAATTTATAATAAATGCTTTATCATGTATTTGCTAATTTCTATATTTTATTTTAATTATTAAGTTCATTAAATTATTATAAGTGCTTTTTATAAGGTTTATTTTATTTTTTTAGGCACTTTATAATAAAGTAATATAACTTAAGTCCCCCTTGTGTTTGTTCCTTAGCCGTTAGGGAGACAAAATAGGCTAAGGGTCTTCGATTGGGAAGGGGATATTACAATCCTCCCTTCCCAAAATTGCTTGCCCTCAAGCAATTCCAAATTTGTTGTGCAAGTGCCATGCACAATAGACAAAACATGCTAAGTGTTCTACCAGCTTGGCCCCTGTCCTTGTCAAGTGGGCTAAAACTTGCCACCATATATTATCCACAAGATGCTCATATGCATGGTAACAAAGAATCACATTGGAATGATACCTCATGAATGAAATAAATTGGAATAAGCAGCAATAAATAAGACACATTATTATGCTCTTCATACCTTGGAGTATCCTTGTCAAACTTGGTCTCCAGAATGTCTTGACTTTGCTACAACAAATCCTGAGCATTCTTGTTTATAATGGGCTGGAATTCTTCACCAATCAGCTTATCATGAGCTGCTGGTTTGGAAATTGCAGCAGCATGCAATTCCACACAAGTGTCTATGTGAGGCTCCTCCTCATGTGGAAGTTGTTCTATAAAGTCTTCTTTTGTGTGTGTAGACTCCCTTGCATCATTTGCCCACATGTTTTCCTTGAACTCTTGTAGGTGTTGTCTCGCTTGAGCGGCTATCAATCTAACAACTCTAGCTCTGCTATTCCATTCTTCACACCTTTTTAGAGTTTCCATTACATCTTCCTTGCTTGCATATATGAATTTCCTCTCATGTTTATTATAAATTTCTCTAGCAAGGAAAGTTTCACTAACACCATTATTCTGCTTAATGGAAATCATACCTTTTGGAGCTTCTTCTTCTTGCATATTGGAATACACCATGGGCTGATTTCTCTCCAAGTGTAGATCTGATTTGGTAGACTCCATGATTTTGTTTCCTTGTTCAACTTGCACATCAAATCTCTCTAGAAATTTCTTCTGCAAGTGAATCAACGAATTCAACAACTGATGCCACCATTTATGTGCTACTCCATCCATGTATAGAGAGATGAGGTCGAGGGCATCATCTTGACACATAGGATTACAACACAAAAATGTTTTAAATTTTTTCAACCAAGATCTAGCAGATATCTCCTCAGTTCCATCAAAGAAGGGACTTGGGTCCAATTCATCTTTCCCTTCAACTTTATTCCAATATGATTTTTGTTTTTCTCACACAGGCTGGGAGGATTTCACTCTTTGATACCACTGTAATGTCCCCAAACAGACATATTTGACCCCTAAACGGATTTTGGGAGTACCCAACCAAATGCAACCTTAACACTTGTAAATCAGAATTTTATCATATAGATCTGTATTTTATCTAAAGGAAATGCGACTAGGGTTTATTGAGAAATCCACATAAACCAGTCCTCTTGCTTAACTCTTTGCATTCCCAACTGAAATAGATAATTTTTCAAGACCAAAGCGACTAGGGTTTATTACAAAACCCCCACAAAACAACAATTAAAAATATGCCTTCCCTCTCTATATTAATCTCCTGATTTTTAACCAACTAACACGAGAGAGGGGCAACAACAAAACCCCGGCAATACAAAAAACGGTAAACAAAAACCGCCTTCACGGCTCGAGAGACAGGAACAGAGCATTTTAACCAACCGAGTTCAGAAGAACATTCAGCTCCTTCGGTTTCCCTTGAGCATCTGGGTCCAGATCCGAGTCAGAGTCAATTGAGATCAGGTTGGAGCGCATCCACTCCCGAAGCAAATAGTCGAAAGCTCTAGTAGTCGATTCACTCATATGCTCCCACCAAGGTGGAATAGGGACTAGAGGCTGATACAAAGCTTTGAAGTTGGGGAGAACAAACTGGGCCTGGGCAGAGATTTTATCCCTGACAAAGGAAGCCATACTCTCCGCGAATGCAAGTAGTTCATGATATCGATTCTCCAACTCAATAAATGATCCCAAATGAAGATGTTGCGATTCCTCCTTGCCGAAACAAGCAGCCCAAGACAGAAAATTGAAATTAGAGACCTCCTCGACAAGATTTCCACAGAACGCGGGCTTAAGCCAGAACACAGCTAGCTTGAATAACTTGAGCTTTCACAGGATGGAGGACCAGGAGATTTTTGACGAAGACCGACGCCACACCACTGTTGACCTGGGGCCAACCCTCTGCAACCAAAAAATCTTCCCCCAACACCGCTTTGATGGCAACCAGATTCTCATCACAGGAAATTTTAAAGATTTTCCGCAGCCTACCATCGGTGATACCATTGCGGAAGGACATTTCGCGCATCTCACAGCTGAGAGCGATCCAGGGAGCACGAGGGGCAGCCATATTTGCAAACAAAAAGATGAGGAAGAGGGCTACCATCGACGGGAAATAAATAACAACTCTGGAGCGTGTGAGAGTTAATGAGGAATCCGAGAAGTGAGAGGGGAGATCTAAAGAAACCATCATATCCAAGGCATTCCAGGATTGCCCATTAAGTGAGATAATTTCACTTGTTGTTTGCTCCACACCATGATTAGCCAGCCAGTCAGCACACCGATTTCCTTCTCGGAATGTGTGACAAATATTCCAAGAGGAAAATTTGGATAATTGCCATAGGATCTTTTGAATGCCAATATCCAATTTCCACGAGAGGGCCTTTCTTTTAATGATTGCGTTAATAATAATTTGAGAATCTCCTTCAATCATAAGATTATCAATCCCCAACTTGAAAGCTAGATTGAGGCCGTTACTTAAGGCAGACAATTCAGCTTCATTACATGTCCCCCAAGGGAGATTGAAGGATGCAGCCTCCAAAACTTGACCCAAGCGATTTCTGAGAACACACCCAGCGCCAGAAGCCCCCGGGATTCCCACGCGAAGCTCCATCGAAGTTGAGCTTCGACCAGTTAAGAGGGGGAGGGATCCACCGAGTGGCTTTCCGGGCTTCTGCAGAGGAGGGGGGCTTCATTGCCCCATCGTATGGCTTGACAATTTTAGGCCAGTTCTTATTCAACATACTATCGACAGAGGAGAAAGGATGAGCTCTGGACCAAGAAGATGCCACCGCTTCCGAGATAGCAATTTCTAACCTGGTTGTAACAGATTCAACCGAATTATGCTCTCCTTTAAATATCCGCTTATTCCTTTCCCACCAAAGGTGCCAGAGCAGAAGAACGAGGCTGCAGAGCCAAATGGAAGAGAGAGCACCCTCATGAAGAGAGCAGGGCCAAGCCAAAATCACCTCCGGCAAAGAGGCCGGTTGAACCCAGGGCAAGTTTAATTTAGCACAAAGCCAGTTCCAACATCTAACTGCAAAGGGGCAACTCAGAAGAAGGTGATCCCTATCTTCACAAGCATTAAAACACAAGAAGCAGATGGTAGGACCAATGAAACCAAATTTTTTCCTTCTTTCCTGAGTTAGAATTTTTCCTTGAAAGGCCAACCAAGAAAAAAGACCCGCTTTAGGGGGACAGTGAGGGAGCCAACAACCTTTCCAGATCCGATCATCCGCGACACACTCAGAATGTAGAAGCTTGTAACCAAGATGAACCGCATAGGAACCAGAGGAGGATGCCATCCAAACGATCTCATCCGGAGCATTGGTGATAAGGATTTGTCTCTTGGAAATTTCAGACAGATACGCCTCTTTCCCCAAAGCAGGGAGATTATAGGGCTCCACAGATTTCCATTCAGCCAGAGAGGGATGATTGGCAACAGGAACGAAATAGTCAGAAACTGACGTACCCCAAGCAACAGACAAGCGATCCTTAATCTCTTTAAGCATCGGGGGGAGCCCGAGGACTTCGAAGTTATTCCAAGGATCATCCCAAAAAAGGGCCCGATTCCCATTACCAATTTTCCAACCAACATGATCCCGAATCAAAGACCTGCAAAGCAGAATGAAATTCCACGTATGAGAACCTTTAGGGGGGTTCTCGATACGCAGAAGGGAAGCAGGGAGAGGGGCTCCCAAATACTTCTTCTCCAACATTTGGCTAAGGAAGCAGGAGGGATTGGAAATAAGGTTCCAAACCAGCTTGGCCCCCAGTGCCACATTCTGCAATTCCAGATTCAGGATACCAGCTCCTCCCAGGTCACGCGGTTTAGAAAGAGAAGCCCAACGAACCAAGGGGATTTTTCAATCATCGGAGACCCCATTCCAGAGGAAATTCCTCATCAGAGAGGTAAGATTCCCTAGAACACTTTTAGGAATCTTAAGGACAGAAGCCATGAAAAGAGGGGAGGCACTAAGCACACACTTGACCAGGATCATTCTCCCAGCGAGAGAAAGCCAATTTCCTTTCCAAGATTGTAATTTCGAAGCAATAGAAGAAAGAAGATCCCTCCAGAGCGAGGCCTTTCCAGACCCTTTGAACAGTGGGATACCCAGATATTTCACCGGCAAGGAGCCCTTTTTGAAGTGGAAGATATTAAGAATGCGAAGCTCCAGAACCTGCGAAACATTAAAAAAGAAGATACAAGATTTGAGAAGACTTACATCCTGTCCAGCCGCGAGAGAGAAATCTTTAAGAGAGGAATTAAGAAACCTGGCTTCCCGAACACTCGCTTTACCAAAGAGAAAAATATCATCGGCAAATTATTGATGGGAGACAGGGGGAAAACCATTAGAAACTTTCAAACCCCGGAGAATGCCCAAATTCATCTTCTGTTTAAGAGAGCGACCCAAAACTTCGGCAGCCAAAATGTAAAGAAAAGAGGACAAAGGATCCCCTTGTCTAATTCCCCTGTTGCTTTTAAAAAAACCTTCTGCATTCCCATTAATTAACACTGAAAAAGAGGGACCCGAAATGCAGCTAAAAATCCATTTACACCACGCATGAGAAAAACCAAATTTCTTCAGGCATTGCATCAGAAATCTCCAATTCAATTTGTCATAGGCTTTACTGATGTCAAGCTTCAGCATCATACCGGGGGCTTTACTGATGGAGAGGGAGTGCACCAGCTCTTGAGCTAAAATAATTCCATCAAAAATGGAACGGCCCGCCATAAAACCAGTTTGCTCTTGAGAGATCAAAGGATCAAGAGAACCTTTAAGACGGGAGGCAATGGCTTTGGAAATTATTTTATAAGAAGAGTTACACAGAGAGACCGGATGAAAGTCCCCAAAAGAGCCAGGTTGGGCAGATTTAGGGAAGAGACAAAGGAAGGTATTATTAAGGGGTTTAAAAACCGACCTCGATCTTCTAGAATCCTCCGCAGCAGCCCAAACATCAGGCCCCACTATATTCCAAAACTTCTGATAGAAATCAATAGGAAAACCATCCGGACCAGGGGCTCTATTTTTTTCCATGGAGAAAACGATCTTCTTAATTTCCTCAAGGGAGAAAGGTTTAAGGAGGGCAGCATTTTGCTCGTCAGAGATTATGCTAGGAATGATCTCCAAAAGGGAATTCTGGGTGGAGGCAAAGGATGCGATATCTCCATTCAAAAGGGAGGAAAAGAACAGAACTCCTTCATTGACAATATCTTTCTGAGAGACCAAAAGCTCGCCATTCTCATTTTTAATCTCAGAAATGAAAGAGGAAGATCTTTTAGCCTTAACAGAGGCATGGAAAAAAGAAGAGTTTCTATCTCCATCCTTAAGCCATGATTCTCGAGATTTTTGTTTCCAAAAAATTTCCTCCCTGAGAAGAAGCTCTCCCAATTCACTGAGAAGAAATTTTTCAGATCTGTATTCCTCCTGACCCATTCCATGGGAGAGAATATGTTGATTAAGATCCGACAAAGCTTTTTCGACTCTGGATTTCTCAACAAAGATATTTTTGAAGACCTTCCTATTCCAAACCTGAAGATCCATCTTCAAAAGCTTCAGTTTGTAGAACAAAGCCGCCATCCTAGAGCCCCGTGAAGGATAAGAGTGCCACCAGTTCTCAATTAAACTACCAAGGGAAGGGTCACGAAACCACATTAGCTCAAATTTGAATGGGGATTTACGAGGAGCTTCGTCTCCAAGCACGGAAAGAGAAACAGGGAAGTGATCCGAACCAGACCAAGGCAGGATCAAACTTTCAAGGATGAAATTCTTAAGACCCCATGAGGGGCACGCCAGAAACCTGTCAAGTCTCTCCGCAATATTACTAAGGCCCTTTCTCCTGTTGCTCCAGGTGAACCAACCAGATTTAGGCTCAAGATCAATCAAGGCACTATCTTGAATGAAGGAGCAGAAATCCACCCTGGATTGCATGTTACGAATATTACCTCCTTTCTTATCCCTGCTAGAGGTAATGGCATTGAAATCACCCCTAGAAGGAACAGGTTATCCCCAAGATCTGAGATAGCCTTTTGGAGAGAAAGCCAGAGAATTTTTTTACCTTGAATACTAGAAGGAGCATAAACGTTGAACAAGAAGAAAGATAGATGAGAACGACAAAGAGAGACACTAACTAATTGCCAATGAAAGTTCTGAGCAACAAGATCTACCTTCACATCTCTTTCTTTCCAAAGAAGACCTAAACCACCAGAAGCCCCCAACGAACTTGCGAAGAAACCCTGCCAACCCTTGACACCACTGCCCCAAATACCAGCCGCCTCATCTGAAGATAATTTTGTTTCCTGAAGGAGAACCAAACTAGCCTCTGAAGAGAATAAATATCTCTTCAAAAGGCGTTGTTTGTCAGAGGTATTAATACCTCTGACATTCCAGGAGAGGAGCTTCATGGACGGGTGGGAAGGAGTTTCACCTTCCCAACTTCAGAGGTTTCAAATTTCAAAATACTTTGCTTGCCTGCATCGATTTCCATAAGAGCTTTATCATGCTTCGACTTCTTGCCTTTTTTAAGAGAAGAGCCACAATCAGCAGATCCCAACCCCTCCATAGACAAAGCTAAAGCAGAATCAACCCGAGGAGAAAGAAGACACTCCGAACCAATTTCCCCATCCTCCAACAACCCTTGCTGAAGAGCCAGCGAGCTGTCTGGAGTGCTATCCTTAACGGCGAGCCAGCTGTTGAGGGAAGCCAAAGAGGCAGCCTGCCCATTATCCATACCATCTTTGATCAAAGAAATCAAAATGCCAGAGTCCCTATGAACAGGTTCTGATTCCTTAAGCAAAGTACCAAGGGAAAGAGAAACTAGGGGAGGCACAACTTCCTCAGAAGAAAGTAGGATCTCACCCCCCGGCATCCCAAGAACAGAGCTCTTTTTAGATTTCTCCGAGCAAAGCTTACTTAAATGACCCATTTTACCACAATAAAAACAGTTGATATTTAAACCTTCAAAAGAAACCTGCTGTTTCCAGGGACCTTTAAGAGAGGGCAGCAAGATAAAGCTCGGGAGGGGGGAGGAGAGATCCATGTCAACACAAACCCGAGCCGATGAGTTTTTCCAAGACGACAGAGTAGGATTCGAGATCGGGACAAAGGAGCCCAGAGCATCAACAATCTCTTTAAGCACAACAGGAGTTCGAAACTCGATCGGAAGATGAGGAAGATTAATCCATAGGGGGGCCCTATTTATGATCTCCGTCGAAGGGCTGAAATCTTCTGACCAGGGGCGAACATAAAGACTGGAAGAATTTAAGAACCAGGGTCCTTCTTTAAAGACCCGATCAACCTCCTCCGTAGAAGGAAACAAGACTTGGAAGAAACCTTTGGCCAAAAAGAAGATTTTGGGCCGGGATCTCCAACTCCAGAAGCGGGAAATCCAATTTCAAATTTTAAACCTGGAGAATCTAGAACCGACAAACTTACAGCAAACTGCTCTACGAAGCCTAACTTCCACAAAATTCTTTTTCCAGTTATGAGAAAGATTAATCTTGACAGGATCGTTAGAGATTTGAAAACCAATCCCTCCTACCTTAATTAGATCCTGAGAAGAAACTCCAGGCACCACGGGCAAAGAAGACGACGAACCAACAAAGCCCTCAACAGAGGGAGAAGGGGGAACGAGAGACGACGGAGCCTGCAACGGAAGAACCAGACCAGCCACCAAGTTTTTCAAGGCCGAGGCCCCTAAGATTTCAGAAAGGGACTGAACCACGGGGCCCGCTCCAGCCTGATGAATCAGGGCTCTGAGATCCTGAGAAATGTGGGGTTTGCTTTTTAGATTTTCAACCCAAAGGGACCCAGAACCCCTCCCAAGCGGGACCCGATTCGCACCTGAAGCCAGCCTAGAAGAACCAGGAAATACATGCTGAACCTGCAGATCCTCCTTGGGATTGCTCCACCATGAAAATATTAGCACTCTAACTGCTGCAACTAACATCCACAAACCCTCTGTCAATCTGCTCTATCCTCAGCTGCAAAACTTCATTAAAACACTGCTGGAATAACAAATATCTGTGTAAGTACAATGAATGTCCTTGAATAGGAACCCCCCAACAACTCTAAGAGGGTTTTCGTCCCCTAGAGATAATTCCTAAAGGTTTTTCGTCCTTGGAATAAATTATGCAAAAGCTCTAAGCTTCGGATGCAATTCAGAAAATATAAGATGATTATAGAATGCCCAAACCAAAGTCGACTTGTCCTTTTTGAAGGAAGAAGTGCCCCAAAAGCAACCTCCAAGGCCACCAATCGGCAAACTTGAATATTCAATTCTTTTTCACCCCAAAACGCCTTCCACAAGCAAGTCACATTTTTCTAGTGTGGATAACTCTTGCCCATATGCTTTTGCCTTTTCTAACCATTTTTTTTGCCCCTAAGGCAAGTCGCACTTCTCCTAAATAAATACAATTTATACTAAGTGCTTTATCATGTATTTGTTTGTTCTATATTTTATTCTATTATTAAGTTCATTAAATTATTATAAGTGCTTTTTATAATGTTTATTTTATTTTTTAAAGCACTTTATAATAAAGTAATAGAACTTAAGTCCCCCATGTGTTCTTTCCTTAGCCGTCGGGGAGACATATTAGGTTAACGGTCTTCGATTGGGAAGGGGATGTTAAAGTGTTTTAGATCTATTTATTTCTTATTGCTTTCACTATGATTGTTTCTCTCTACACTGGTTATTTTTCTAGTAGTTGGTATTAGAGCAAGGTTATCGCAGAAGGCGTTTGTTCTTGCAAGAAGTGAAGAATGTCAGGAGTTAAAATTACCAGATATGAGGTCCAAAAATTTGATGGTTCTAATTTCGCTTTGTGGAAGCTAAAGGTTCAAGTCTTGTAGGTGAAGGATGGATGCACCCTAGCTTTCAAAGGGGCAATGTCGAAACCTACAACCATGAATTAGGCGGTTTGGGACAAGAAGGATGCTCTAGCCAGGGCCACAATTCAGGTATCACTGACATATTTAGTTTCAGAGGAGACAACATAAGGCTTGTGGAATAAGCTCAAAAAGTTGTATGAGACCAAGTCTTTGGCAAACAAGATTCTCTTACTATGGCATCTATATAATCTGAGGATGTAGGACAGTTCATCAGTCACGGATCATCTTAATGATTTCAACACACTGATTAGCAAGTTGGCTTTAGTGGAGGTGAAAATCAATGAAGACAACAAGGTGGTTATTTTACTATGCTCTTTGCCTGAATCTTGGGATCAACTCGTTGTGGCATTTAGTAACTCAACACCGCAGGGGAAATTAGTATTTGAAGATGTGGTGGCCGCAATGATTTCAGAAGAATCAAGGCGGAAGACATCTCAAGGGACTTCTTCCAATGAAGCCCTAATAACAAGGGGCAAATTTGCAGAAAAAGGGAAAGTTGAGCGTGGATGGACTAGGTCGAAATCCAAGGGGTGGAAAAGAGTTAAGTGTTGGAATTGTGGAAAAACAAGACATCAAAAAGGATTTGCCAGTTGAAGGCAAATGAGGAGACTTCCAGCCCACAACCATCCAAGGTAAATACGACAGAAGTTGAAGCACTGTTGGAAGATGGAGAGGTATTGTCTGCTAATATGAGAAGTCAATTACATGATATTTGGCTTATTGATTCAGGAGCCTCTTTTCACATGACTCCTCATAGGGATGGGTTTTCTTCTTATCGGTCATGTGAGGGAGGTGTGGTATATATATGGGAAATGGTAATCCATGCAAGGCTATTAGAGAAGGAGAGGTTGAAATCAGAATGTTTGATGGGGTAGTGAGGATTGTTCAACATGTAAGACATGTATTGAGCTTGAAGAAGAACCTTCTGTCACTTGAAGTATTTGATAAACATGGTTACCGGTGCTGTGGAGAGAAGGGTTGTCTCAAGGTAACAAAGGGAGTGCTGGTAGTGCTAAAGGGAGAAAAGGTGGGCAATCTCTATAGATTGGTTGGAGAAACTTGTATTGGAGAGGTTGCAGTGGCATCGGATGCGTAATTGGGGTCAATGACAACTTGGCATCAACGGCTAGGCCATATGAACGAGTGTGGTCTCAAGGTACTACTAGATAGAAACCTTCTCCCAGGTGCAAAATCTTTAGATCAGAATTTTTGTGAGCATTGTTTGTATGGTAAACAACATAGGTTGCGTTTTTCCATAAGTTTTTTTATCAATAGGTCACCTACTATAGCTTTAGATCTTAAAACTCCCGAAGAAGTGTGGACAGAGAAACCTGTTGATTATTACTTTCTTTGTGTTTTTGGTTCTGATGCTTATGTTTGCATTCCTAAAGAAAGGAGGAATAAGCTGGATGTAATGTCCGTAAAATGTATTTTTCTTGGCTATGCAGATGGTACAAAGGTGTACAAGTTGTGGGATGCTGCTGCCTGCAAGCTAGTGATTAGCCGAGTTATCAAATTTAATGAAATATCAGTGCAAAGAAGTAAAGAACAACAAAGTTCAAAATCTGTTTCAGTAGAGGTGGAAACATATGATGTTGATATGGAGGTGCAAAATGAAAATCAGCCACCTATTCATAAAAATCAGCAAGATTACAATCAAGATCAGGTATATGATGAGGATGAACAACATTCAGCTTATGGATTAGTTATTGATGTTGGTGAGCCTAGCTCATATCAGAAGGCTTGCAAAGCTGAAGATACAAACAAATGGAGAGTTGCCATAGAGGAAGAGATGGAAGCTCTACATAGAAATAAGACGTGGGAGCTTTTGGCATTGCCTAAGGGGCGAAAAGCTATAGGGAAGAAGTGGGTTTTCAAACCGAAAAAAAGACAAATGATAACGTGGAGCAGTATAAAGCTTGGTTGGTGGGCAAGGGGTATGCGCAGAAATATGGTATTGATTTTGATGACCTTTTTTCACGTATTGTACGACTTAGTACAATTAGAGTTGTTTTGGCTCTTGTTGCTAGTCTCGATTTAGAGTTAGAACAGCTAGATGCTAAAACAACCTTCTTGCACGGTGATCTTTTCGAGGAAATTTATATGCAACAACCGAAAGGTTTTGAGGAAAGAGACAGAGAATCTTGTTTGCAGGTTGAACAAATCGCTGTATGGTTTGAAACAGGTGCCAAGGTGTCGGTATAAACAATTTGATTTCCTCATGATGAGCTTTGGTTTTAGTAGATGTGAGGCTGACCATTGTGTCTACTTTCAGAGGTATGAAGATGATAGTTTCACTATTTTGCTTTTGTATGTTGATGATATGTTGGTAAGAGGTCCCAACATGCACAAATTTAAGTGAAGGGCTTAGGAGGTGCAAAATCAAATTCTTGGGATGAGGATACGTAGAGACAGAAAGAATAGGAAGCTTTGGCTGTCACAAAAGTGTGGGAAAGGTTTTGCAGCGCTTCAATATGCAGAATGCCCAACCAGTTAGTACCCCATTGCTTGTTCATATTAAATTGTCTTTGGAGCAGTGCCCTAGCATTGAAGCAAAGAAGACTCAGATGTCCCGTGTACCGTACTCATCAGTGTAGGAAGTCTTATGTTCGCCACAATGTGCACAAGACCTCACATTGCACAAGCAGTTGGAGTAGTCAGTTGTTACATGGCGAATCTTGGATATGATCATTGGACGATTGTGAAGTGGATTCTTAGATATTTGAGAGGCACTTCTGATGCTGCTATTTACCCTAGTGGGAGTAGTCTTCAGGTAAATTTTTGTGGATGCTGATTTTGGCGGAGACAGACATAGGAGAAAGTCTACTACAAGTTTTGTTTTCTCCTTAGCACGAAATCCAACATACTGTGCCAAAACGAAGCATATAGATGTGAAATATCACTTTGTACGTGATGTGGTGGAAGGAAAAATCTCTTTAGCCAAGATACATAGATATAAATCTAGCAGATATGTTGTCAAAATCCATTGGAAGAGAGAAGTTCATTTGGTGCAGAACTTCTCTTGGCTTGCTTATTAATTGATTGGCAACATGGGGCATTGGTTTTTTCAGGAGGAATAATTTAGAGGGAAGAAATCTGAATTCAAGTGGGAAATTGTTGGTATGTGAAGTCTGCATTGAGTGAGCAGGTAGCGACCAAGCTAGGTGGTTGGCAGGTTGACCCGAGTATATGAACAACACGTGTTCAAGGAGTCCGTATAGTACGACACACAGTTTGTACTACATGCGGTTTGTACTACGAGTTATTTCTATTAAAGGAACCCATGGATTGTAAAGCTAAGTAGTCGATATGTTTTGGATACGGGTATGAGTACGGAGTATCCGATACACGGATGTGGCAAAATTTTGTTTGACCCCGGATACGGCAAAAAGTTTTTTGACCCCGAATACGGCAGTATAAAAAATATATAATTTTAGCCTTCTAAATAAGAATTAAGTTATTAACCACATATTATGCATATGAAAGACAAGATACTAAGTTACCAACATTATATGATTATTAATAATATCCGATTTTGGACAATATAGTACATAATAAATAATAAAATATTAAAATGACATCATAAGAATATTAATTATAATATTATCGTAACACTATTATATTACGTAAGAGTGCAAAATATTATATTATTATTTATATATAGTACAAAATATTATTAAGCAATTTAATAACCTTTTATTTATTTATATATATATAATTGTATATAATTGGAAATTTTATAAACTATAGTCTAGATACTATTTTAAAATATATAATAAATTAATAATATATAAAATCATTTACTATAGTCTATAATAAGTATTAAATTCTGAAATATTTCCACGTATTCATACAGGGTTCCACGTATTTCATGGAGTAATAAGATTCTGGTTGAAATGATATACCTAGTTACTTATAGCTTCAAAAATACCCTATCCGCTGTATGTTTCTTTGTGGATTGGCAGGAAAAATCCGAGCTGTATGTTTCCGCCGTATCTTCCCCGCTCCCACCCCCATATCCGAGCCGTACCCGTACCCGATACGTTTCGTACCGGTTTCAGGCCCCCTCCCATGGCCGTATCGGTAATGTAGTTGTAAAGTTGTACGATTGTATAGGATTGTAATCATTAGAGCTAGTGCGCGGCAACTGTCATTGATGTAACAATGGATTTATCCCTGAGTAATAAAATACTGAGAGACCTTCGCCCGTGGTTTTTTTCCTGGTACATTACCAGATTTTCCACGTAATATCTGTGTGTGTGTTTCAGATCTGTTTATTTCTTATTGCTTTCATTGTGATTGTTTTTCTCTATAGTGGTTTTTCTTCTAACATAGACAACGGTTACCAGTGATACAATGTGACCCTGGAATGGAACAAAATATGCAATAGCCAGGGGAGACAAAGATGGGGAATTGCTCCAAGGTCTGAAAGGGGAGCTTTTTTCCAAGATTTCAGCATGGGACACTTGATATAAGTTTAGCTACTTTGTGGATTTTTTTTTGCAAATGTGCTTTCCTAAAATTCTCATATGTATAAAATAACCTTGAAAATTTTCTTTGGATGACTTATACATGGACATGCATGTTAGTGGGGAAGGGATTAATATTTCATCATCCTTCAACAGATCAAACGGGCATTGCTGATTGTTCAGTAGTGTCTTGTAACCATTCCTGGAAGAAAATTCTAGTCTTCCTGTATCTTCTATACGGGACCATTAGCCTAATGTTATAACTAAATTCTAACATTCTCCTGTAAGATGTAATCCTTGCTGGATTGCGTCTTTGAATCGTCTGCATTAGTACTAATTAATTCATTAAAAGTATATCTCGCATGTTCTATGCCACTTTTTCAGATTCCTTTGTCAAATGATATGTTAATTTTCACTTTATGCCATTGTATTGCTTTTTCATCATGGGTTCAACTATCAAACCATTTGATTGTAATGGTCTTGTAACACTTCCTGGACCAAAGATTCTAGTCTTCCGTATCTTTGTGATAATACCATTTAGCCTTCCAGTGAATATCCTAAAATTAGAGCATCTGCTGAAATTTTGCGTGATGCTCTTGGAACATTTTTACAACAGTCAAATTTTCACGAAGCTGGTCTGGAATGTCAAAGCCAGGTTTCATACTACATTTCTCTTCAAAAACTTACTTAACAAGAACTGTTGAGTATTACTTTCAGCTATATGTTTCTATACATTTTGGGTTTTGTGGATGGATACATCTAGGTTTACAGTGAACATACAGTTCCTAAGCTTCGTTAGGTATAGAAAACCATATCTGATATCCTTCTTGAAATGTCAACTGTATAGTATGCTTCCTCCAATTCTTGGTTCAAACTTGTGATTCTTCTATTGTTCGACAATTCTAGGTGCTTTGTTTTCTTTTGATGTTTGCCAAAATTGTAGACCTTATTTTGAAATACAGGAATTTGACTGATCTCTACATATTGGGTGAATGCTTTTTTATCCGTAGCTTTATATGTTACAGATCTCCTTATGTTAAGTTACCTTCTGCAAATTGGTATTGCAATTGCATCTTTGGTGTATTTTGTCCCTTCCTTGACACTTGTAGCTGCTTGGTTTGACAAACAGTCACGACTTTCCTCATTGTCTGTGTTTGTCTTTTGGTTCTATGCTCAAATTTAAACTGTTGCAGGGAAGGAATTGATGCTGCATGTAGCTGAGCTTGGTTGTAATCGTAGGCAGTCAATATTAGTGACTAAGAAGCATGAGTATTGCATAGCACCTGGCTTTATGAGCTAATTAACATAATTGAACAGGCTCTGCAAAGTCAGGGATTATGTTTCAATAAAGAAAAAGATTAAACATGCAGGAATATCTGACTCTAAGGCCTTTGATGATGCACCTTCCATTTTGTGTGGAACATAGCCATATGCTTAATGTGAGGTACTAAAATGTTGTCTTTTAATGATAGTTTAATCATTGATCAGGTAACTTGATCAATTGAATTGATCTGCTCAAGCATCTACTATGCTACTTACACTTTATGTTCTCCTTTGCCGATTTCGTGTTCAGTGTAAGACATCAAGGCCATGCAGGTCTAATGGGAAGTTGGATGCTCAGTCGAGATCATTCAATAAATGGTGCTCAAGCATACTTAAATGTACATGAGTATTTACTGATCGTTTAGGTTGTCGATGCAAAACCTTGCAGTGCATTGGAAAGAGAGTAACGAATGATCAGTATGGTGACAATTCCTTGTAGATTGGCTGATAAGACTGAACATTGTTGCTTCTGTTCCCATATCAAATGTATTTCGGTGCAGTTCTTGTCACCCCTATCAAAGAACATGCTGATAATCATGTAGAAAGCAAATAATTGTCAACAACTTCCAAGGTTTTTATGCAGATAATTGTTGAAAAAACTTCTTAGTGGAGATGCTTTAGTTATTTTTGACTTGTATGGAAGGGAATTCTCCATTCCATCCAGTCAACTAAAATTAGATCAATTGTTCCTTCCCTATCTGTAGGGTGACTGTGACCTTGAAAATGTCTCCCACATAGTCATTGATGAAGTACATGAACGCTCAGTTTTGGTATGCCTAAATACTGCTGCTGCTACCTGATATTTTGTTGTTAGCTAAGTGCTGGATTTAACCATGCTAGAAGTAGTTACCTAAATTACTTCGAAACATTATGGCATGTTATTGACATGTTTTACAGATGCCATGATATACTCAAAAATATGTCAAGCTTATGCTAGAGATACGATTGTTTATTGTGCATCTGTAACACGATTATATTTGAATTAATAGACGGAGCTTCAAACATTGGCATCTTTAAAGTTGAGCATCAGTTAACTGACATCTTTTAAAGCTAGATATTTGTTAAATTAGCAACTGAAACCATCTTTATCTTCTGGAAAACATTGAGTGCATTAAATCCCGTTTGTCAAAACTTGCAATTTTGGTTTCAAATAAACTAAAATAATGGTAAACGAATTTCATATATCGAAGACTGTGCTTTATGAGTGTAAACAACAATGAACACCAGTTTAAAATTTTCTTCTTTAGGGTTAAGAGATTAAGATTACACCACAGGATGCGAAATCTATCAGTGTTGCATTGGTATAACAAATGATCAACCATGGAGCTGTTTCTCTGATGTATAAGAGTACCCTGGTAGTGATACTCCATGGGTCTACTACAGCTGCCACTCACTTTAGGGGTAAAATATGTGACAAACGTTCAGAAGTACATAAACGGGCCCCTACCCTAGAGCCGAATAGAGAGTTTATGTTTATCAGATCCATAGGAATCCGAATGACAGGTAGGTTTGAGAGGAAACCTAACTAAATCCATGATCTAGATAGATATAACTTATGGAGCTAGATTGGAAGTGCACACGCACACGTGCACCATCAATAATGCACGTGTTAAAACTAGTGCACATTTTTTAGAAAGAGCTATGAGTGCGAAAATGCCGATAGCATTTTACACATGCATGCGTTTTTTATTTAGCGATTTTGCACACACAAAAAAACAAAAAAATTTCATTACCTTCTCTAAAAGTTATTAATTGATTAGTGAAAAATGACATCAACATGGCTCCACATTTGTGTCGGATGTCGAAAAATTATCCTTTTTTACATATATTTAGTGAGTACTCGTTTATTATTTGTTTTACACGTATATGAGTAAGGACTCTTTTTGCCATTGTAGATTGGAGTTTTATTTACATTTATTTGAGTAAAGAACTTTTTTGTTGTTGTGGATTGTTACAAGTTTTTTTTAATCATATATTTGAGCAAGAACTCTTGCTATTGTTGATTGCTAGTCTTTTTAACATATATTTAAACTTTTTTCAATCGTGGTCTATTGTTACATAAGTCTGACATTTATTTGAGTAAAAAGACTTGGTTAAAAATAAAGAGGGGTGAAGCTTTGTAATGGTATGGTCAAGTGAATTTATGTTTTTATTTGAGCCCATTTAATGATAAATGATTGTGCTTTAGGAAGCCACTAAAAACATAATTTTCAATTCTTTTTAGAATATATATATATATATATATATATATATATATATATAATATATATATATATATATATATATATTTGATATTTAAACGCTTTTGACTGGAGCTATGAATAAGAGGGTTAGGGAGCCCACCCTTACAATAGAAAGAAGAAAGAGAAAGAGGAGTAGGAGGACTAGAAGTAGAAGAAAGGAACAACAAAGAGGAAGTGAGATGAAGCAGAACGAAGACCAACAGGTCGAAAGAAAACAGGATAAAGACCAAAACGGAGCCGAAATGAAACGCATGAAGCCATTGACCCGGAAAGGGGAAGGACCAATGAACACTATCTAAAACAAAGCACCAATCTAAGCTCGAATGTTGCCACCACCAAAGACTCCGACGCGTGAATTAGCTTTCCGGAGCAAGAGACGAAAGTCGGCCCTGACGTGATCACAGAGCTCATTTAAATTATCAATAGCAGAGTGGACAGGAAAGCGAGCCGCGTCAATGTCAACGGGAGGAAGGAGCTTGGGGTCGGGGCATCCATAAACAAAAATGGAGTCCACATTTTCGGCATAGTGTAACAGGTCCCTGTACTGACCGCTAAGCCATTGAATCCCGCAGCCAGACCCCAAAGCTAATTCGTCGACTTCTTCGATCCACAGAAGGGGATCGGGGAGATGGAAATCCACCAGTTCATCATGGAGGCCCCCACGGTGAACTGGATAGATTAAATCAACTGCCACAAACTCAACTTCTGACGGAGATGGATGAATCAGAAGACATAAAGAAACGAAAGTTGCCGCAATATCTGAGTTCGCCCGAGCCCTGCGAGAATTGAACCGAAACGAGTCTCCCAAAATATTTTCAATTGCTTCTGCTTCTCGAGTGGACAAATACCTGAAGACCTCTGAGAGGCGGTAATGGTCAATTTCAGCCGTAAGAGCCAACTCCGGTTGAGCACCGCGCAGGGAAATGAAGGGGAATCCTAGGAAAGCCATGGAGGAACTGCCCAAGTTACCAAAAAAGGAAGATGGACAGATAAGGCCAACGGCGACATTTAAACTCGGAATGCACGGAGGACCATCAATTGAACTGCTGCAAGCCAGTCTTCCCTTCGTGTGAAATGATCTTAGAGAATCCAATCCAATCTCTCGAATTGCTAGAAGTTTTGATGGCGGGCAGGTTATCAATGACATAGTTGGCGAGAAAATCGGCGACGGAGTTGGCTTCTCGAAGCGTGTGTATGATGTTCCACTTACTAATTTTGCCGAGCCAAAAGAGGATGTTAGAGATGTAGAAGTTTAAGTGCCACGAAAGGGCCGACCCTTTGGCGATGGCATGAACAATAATTTGTGAGTCCCCTTTGATTTGAAGAGAATCACACCCTAAGTGGACCACTAATTTTACACCTTCAAGGAATGCTTGAGCTTCGGCTAGATTACAAGTGCAATCCTTAAGCGGGAAGGACCCAGCTAAAAGGAGAGAACCACTATCACTTCTCACCAAACAACCTGCTCCGGACTTACCTGGGTTACCTCTAGAGGCCCCGTCAAAATTCAATTTCAAAAAACCAGGGGAGGGAGGCCTCCATCTAGTATTTTTCCTTTTCATGATTTTTTCCAGTTGAGACAGACCTCGACGAACAATTGACCCTGGATTCGGAATTTTGATAAGCGGCCATGCTTTCCTAATTTCAGCATCGTGAGAAGTGAAATTTGGATTGTTAATGTTGTGCTTACTGACATTTTCTGAAATTGCAATTTCCAATTTATTTAAAAAGGCCGGGAAAACCGAAGCTTGATCTCTAAAAATACGAAGATTACGTTCCCACCAAATGTGCCAAATCAGGAAAAAGGGAGCAATGGACCATATGGAACTGAGGGAGCTCTGATTTCCCATCTTTGGCCAAGCAAGAAGAGAGTCTTTATATTGTTGCAAGGAACCCATGCTAAATTCAACTTACCTAAAAGCCAATTCCACCCCTGAATTGCAAAGGAGCAAAAGAGGAGGAGATGATCGATGTCTTCTTCTTCATTACCACAGAGGACACACTTAGAAGGACCGACATAGCCCCAAGTTCTCTTGCAAAGTTGCGTAAGAATTTTTCTTTTAGAGACCAACCAACCAAATATAGCCACTTTAGGAAGGAGCTTAGAATTCCAGCAACCAGTCCAACTGGGAGCCCCTTTACCAGACAAAGAGATGAGTTTAGAGTAACCTGCTTTAACATTGTAGATGCCTGTAGGAGAGCCTAACCAAATAAGATGATCCTCAATATCCTTGAATATGACTTTGCGAGAGGAGAGGGCCTCTGAATAAATGGAGACTTCAGAAGAAGTTGCACCAATAGGAGCGATATCCTTCCATAACAAAGAAGGAGAACCGTCAGGATCGGGAGTACCAAAGTCCGCAACTTTACTACCCCAAACAACCTTGGAAATATTCATGACCCAGTTAAGATTAGGATTGAGAATGAGAGGCGCAAGTCCATTCCAACTATCCTCCCAAAAATCAGCACTAGTGCCATTGTTAATATGCCAAGAAACAAAATCAGCAATAAGGTGTCTGCATTTACATAGGAAGTTCCAAATATGTGAACCTTTGGGAAGGTCTTCGTTGGAGAGCATAAGAACAGGATGGCCTGCTTCTAGGTATTTGTGTGAGAGAACTTGAAAGACTAACCTTTTGGGGTCAGAGATAAAGTTCTAGACAAGTTTAGCGCCAAGGGCTATATTCTGTAAAGCCATATCGACAATCCCTAATCCGCCCAAGGATTTTGGAGTTTGACATCATCCCATTTAACCAAATGGAATTTTCTCTCTTCATTGTTCCCCTGCCATAGGAAGGATCTGACAATTTTTTCGAACTTGCTTAAGACAACTTTGGGAAAAGACAAAACCGAGAGCATATAAATGGGAAGTGCACAAAGCACAGTTTTGATAAGAAGAGCTCATCCAGCAAGAGAGAGCCACTTCCCTTTCCAAGATTGCAAGCGCTGAGAGAGAGAATGGAGGAGGTCATCCCAGAGGGAGACTTTACCATTACCGAAAAATAAGGGGATTCCAAGATACTTATGAGGAAGAGTTCCGACAGCGAAACCCAGAACCTCCCTGATTCTTCCTGATTCTGTGAAGATGAAGAGAATGTTAAAAAGAAAATAACAGATTTATGGAAGTTGATTACCTGGCCTACAACATTAGAGTAGGAAGCAAGAATATTGTCAATAGCACGAGCTTCCGAAACAGTGGTTGAGCCAAAGAGAAAGGTATCATCTGCAAACTGCTGGTGAGTGAGAGGAGGTAGATGAGCTGTTAAGATTATACCAGATAAGGATCCTTGCGCAATAGCAGATTTGATGCCTCTGCTCAGAGCCTCTGCAACAAGAATGAAGAGGAAGGAAGACAGGGGGTCACCTTGCCTTAAACCCCAACTGCTGGAGAAGAAGCCTTCCGTCAAGCCATTAACAAGGATGGAGAAACTGGAGGAGGAGATGCAATTAAAGATCCAATTACATAAGTGATTACAAAATCCCATATGCTGGAGGGATTTGAGTAAGAATCTCTAGTTGATCCTATCGTAGGCTTTGCTGAAATCCAATTTGATCATCATACCAGGACGGGAAGATGAATGCAGGGAATGAATAATCTCATGGGAAATGATTATACCGTCAACAATAGATCTGCCTGGAATGAAACCGCTTTGCTCTTGTGCTATCAACTTATTCAATATAGGGCTCAACCTTGAAGCAATAGCTTTTGAGATGATTTTATAAGTATTACAGAGAGAGATTGGACGATATTCATCAAGCTTTTCAGCAGGGTTTTTTTAGGAAACATACAAATGAAGGTGTGATTCAATGCACCTAAGATCTTCCCAGATCTTCTTGATTCTTCAACTGCTAGCCAAACATCATTCCCAATGACGCTCCAAAAGTCTTGAAAGAAAGCGGTCGGGAATCCATCAGGGCCAGGGGCTTTATCTCTTTCCATGGAAAATGTAATGGAACGAATTTCTTCTTTGGAAAAGGGTGAGAGAAGTTTGGCATTATCAGCATCATACACGATTTTGTTAATTTGGTCCAATAAAGGTTGCTGAGAGGCAAGAGAGGAACTGAGATCATCGTTCAACAACTTGTGGAAAAAAGACAACTTCGATGAGAACTTGAGAGGAGATCTGCGAATCATCATCCAATTTAAGAGAAATATAATTTTGATTTCTTCTTGCCTTGACCGAAGCGTGGAAGAACTTTGTATTCATATCTCCGTCTTTCAGCCAGGTTTCTCTGGATTTCTGTCTCCAGAAAGTTTCTTCTTTCATGAGGAGATCTCCTAATTCACTGAGGAGAGCTTTTTCTTTCCTGAATTCTGCTTGGCTCATGCCTTCTCTAAAGACAAATTCATTTAGATCACTAATCTCTTTTTCTACTCTTAATTTCTCCTGAAAAATATTCTTGAAGGAAGAAGCATTCCAAGCAAGCAGTTGTTCCTTAAGCAAAGAGAGTTTTTTTGAGAGAATAAACATTCTGGTTCCAGACACAGAGAAGGAAGCCCACCAGTTTTTTACTAGATCAGGAAGATCAGGGTCCTGCATCCACATCAATTCAAATTTGAAAGGGGATCTACGAGGGGGAATGTCAAACTGAATGTTAAGGGAGATGGGGAAGTGGTCTGAGCCGGACAGAGGGATGACAAAGCAATCTAAGAGAAAATTTTGCTGCAACCAATCTTCAGAAACCAAAAAGCGATCTAATCTGACCGCCATGTATCCAAACCCTGGACGTCTGTTATTCCAAGAGAACCAACCACTACTCGGCTCAACATCCATTAGTCTAGAGTCTTCAACAAAAGAAATGAAGTCCAATTGAGAACGCGGTTGCCAACGAATCCCTCTGCGCTTGTCTTTATCAAAGAGGGTAGCGTTAAAATCCCCAGCAATGATGATTTTAGAATCAACAAAAGAACGAAGAACATTTGTCAACTTGGACCAGGTTTCCCTCTTTTTGATAGGATTATTCGGACCATAAACATTACAGAGGAGGAACGAAGCATCAGAGTGTTTCACCTAAACCTTTCACCATTGATAGCTAGAACAATCCGAAATGGGGTTGACAAAAAATTTACTAGCCTTCCAAATAATGCGCAAGCCTCCAGAGGCTCCATCCAAATCAACAAAAAGATCGCTCCATCCTTTCCAGCTACGAAACCAACCAGAGAGGCAATCAACTCTGGACATCTTGGTCTCTTGAATTAAACAGAGATCCACATCTAAATTAGAGACATAGCGCCTGAGTAGACGCTATTTGTTAGGGGCGTTTAGGCCCTTAACATTCCAAGAAAATATTTTCATCCTTTCTTCAGAGAGGACTCGCCTCTCCTACTTGATGATGGAAAGAAGGAACCTAGTTGGAGTTGTTTACCTGCTGCAATCTCCTTAAAAGAGAGACATTCTTTGGAAGGCCTTCCTGGAGGATACTTTGGTCCCAAATCTGAACGAAGAATGGCAGGAGTGGGGAGAATAGAGCCTTGAAGGCTGATTTGGTCGCTCTTGGGTTCATGAACCGACTCGAACTCGCTATAATCATCTGCCATGCCTTCGAGCCAGAGAGTGGCCTCAGCTTCTTTGTCACAAACCCATTGCTCCAAGGAGGCAACATTGGAACCATGCCCTAAGGCAAGGCCTTCTTGAAAGAGGGTTAAGATGCGGGTTGAATCTTGAACCATAGACACAGTTTCCTTAACCAGAGAAATAGTAGCCGGATCAAGAGACAAAGGTTCGGAAGCCAAAGCATTGCATGGCTTGTCTAGCTGAACCCCGAGGACTAGAGGGGGAGAGGAAGGAGCCACAATCTCATTAACGAGCTGAGATTTGTCTTTTTTTCTCCAGATAGCATTACTTGGCACAGGACCGTTCTTACAAGCCTTTTGGAAGTGTCCCTTCTGTTTGCACTGGAAGCAACTTTCTGAGATCTTTTCATTTTGGACCTTTTGAACCCATTTTCCGCAAGAAGAGGAAATCACTATGTAATCCTGCAATTATTTTGACATGTCAATGGCGACATAGATTCGAGCGAAAGAAGAGAGAGAACCTTCGAGAGTGACAGGGTCGATGCGAACAACTCTTCCCAGGATGGAGCAAATTTTAGTGAGGATGTTGGGATTCCAATACTCACAAGGAAGAGAGTAAAGTCGAACCCAAACCTGAAGATCTTCCATCTCCACCTGCTCGGGATCAAAATTAGCACTCCACATACGAATATGAACTCCTGAATCGAAAAACAAGAAGTCTTTCCTAGCTAAAGAGTCGTCGCGCTGGGCTTCACTTCTGAAAATAACCAAAAAGAAGCCTTTGGCCAGGAAACGAATTCTAAGACCACTTCCCCATTGTGAATTGCACCAGCTTTGAATCCCATCCGTAGACAGATGGCGACCCACGAATTTAGCGAAAATCGCTCTCGACCCGAGAAGATGGAGCTGGGAGGAGAGACTGTCTTTGTCAGCTAGAGAGATCGACACATACTCAGTAGGAAGAATATCTTTTTGGTCTTGAACGTACCCGTTAGCACTGACAGGGGGGAAACTGACGTGCTTGCCCTGGGGCCTAGATCCCTGAGTAAATCAGGTGGGATACTGTGCCCTGCATGCCATTCCCTGAGCACCAACTGAGTGATCCTGGAAGAGGATAGCCATTACAACTATTGGAATTTGAAAATTTTTCCCGTTCCATCATATCCTCTAACTCTTAGGAAGGAGTTCCTGACTTGACCAATCAATTTTTTCAGTCCTAGTGCTTATTGCTTCTAAATTGTTGAAGTGATTTATTGAACGTCTTGTCAAAAAGGATTCTAGAAAAAGAAAAATTAATCAACCTTTGGGTGAAGAATTTTTTTTAGTGATGGAGCATTGCATGTGGCAAAGTTTGCTACATGTATCACTCTTGGCAAGTCTATAGGATCCGGGAGGTGCTCACATACTTTTCTTGTAGTGCTCAAAGCCTTCCATAAAGTTGTCAAATATTTTACATCTTTGTCTTCTATGCTCCCTTCTTTATCTTTGTGAGATCCTTGGTGGTTGTTTCCTCGTGTGCTAGTTTTGGTACGAAAGATATCACCATGGCCTTAACCACGACATACAATATATTTTGGGGCACCATTTTTTTCAACTCCTCTTGAGCTACTACATCGGTTCTCACATTCTTCATTATACGAAGGCATTCGATAATGACTGATATCAATGTTTCTACATCCTTAGCCTTAGTTTTGTTCTCATTGGTTAGGGCCACTCAATCATTGTATTTACCATCACAATGTGATATCTCAATTCAGGTGTTGCACTTGGCTACACTTTTTAGAATCATCACAATAAATTGCTCATTCTTTACTTTGGCTGAGGTGTATCACCTTTTAATTATCATTACCTTATAATTTCTTGCCGGCTTTTACATTTTGAAGAGACTACGGTTTAGAATTTACCCTTATTGTTTAGCATTTATGGTTTTCAGCCCCCTTTGATCATTTGGGACATAGACTATGGGCAAGACTTTTGAAAGTCAATATGAAATGATTTTTGTTTTGAACGTGGGGTTGGCCCCCTCTCCATGACTACTCACCCCTTCATGCATTTTTTCGGTGGCATTTTAACTCAGGTTGAGTTTACTTTGAAATTTAGTGATGATCTTGGGCCATTGATTTTTGTGTTGTTTGATCACAAACCATCAATCTCTGAACTATGGTTAGGGTTTCTATTTTACATTGAATGTGGTCGGTGGCATATGGAACCCATGTAGTTTGCTTCAATTATGGAGATTGATCTAGAGATGTTGATCCTTGACCCATGGAATGTTGATCATTGATGCTTTAATCATCGTTGAGTTTGAACTAACCCAATGCTTGAGTTTGACGGTAAAGGTCATTCGATCTCAATGATCACTCCATTCTATATTTTTGGTTTGCGGGTGAAGCCCTAGAAATTTTTTCTCTTGACGCCATTGTTTAGCTTTGTGAGCTTGACTCTTGAACTCTCTTAACAGTTTTATGGCCACCATTTTGATTATTTCGAGCTCTGAGTTGTTATGCCTCTATATTTTCATTGCTTCTTTATCTGTTTAGAGCTTCTAAGTGATATTTGGTCAATGTTTACCACCATTATTATAGCCTTTGAGCTCAGTTTGTTTGTGAAGAAATAATTTGTCTGTTCAAGGGCACTACGCATGTATCTTGTCGCTCTATGAGGCTTTATGAGCTCGAAACTTGCATGTTCTTTCGTCTTTGTCCCTTTTGAGCTCTGCACAAAATCTTTGGTGGTGGTCAAAGTCACTAAGCTTTTCCAAACTCTAGTATTTTCAGCTAGATCATCACTTTAGAGGTTTTGGAGGTACGGCTGTGTTATTTTAGTCAAGCAATAATTTTGAGCAATATTTTCTTAAGAGTATATTATGAGAAATGGTCTATTTGAAAAAAATAGGAACATTACTATTGAATCGTTCACAATATATTTGTATTTTGTCATTATTTCTTCCTTTCTTTCTTCTACTTAACACTATTCTAAAAATCGTTTGAACTTCTGTGTTTGTTGAGTGATTCTTGGGCCTACAAACTTTCTAAGAGCATTTTTTAACAAAAAACACTTATGGGTATATGAGATTTACTTGCTATTTCGTCAAATTTCCAAGGTTTTCAGTGTATTTGATTAAAACAAGTAAGTCTTATGCTCTTCCTTCCTGTAAAAAATGATTATCTTCAAATGGCCTTGTAATTTGAGCCATTTTCTCAATCTGTGCTTGGTATCTCAAGCTCTATTAGTAACCTTAGATTTGCTTCACATGGGTAATATTGAAATCCCCTAGTATTTTATTTTGTTCTGATTCAAACTCAGTCTATTCTATTCTCCATTCGATCTTTGTTGGGTTGATTCCATTCTTCAGTAAGCTTATATTCCTAAAGCTATAGCTTATCTAATTACTGGTGTTTGTATAGCTATATTTAAAACTTTACTTAATGTACCTTTCAAGCCTTACTGTTGTGAATTGTTTGCTTTATTATTTTGCATTGGTCAATGTTTATGCTTTTAATCTGGGTTGAGCTACTTTCTCAATCTGATAATCATTATCTACTCTTGTACATGAATCATTAATAAGCTTTGAGAGCTCTGAGTTCCTGTTTTTAATGACATAGTGGTGTCTAATGCTCGGAGTCCCAATAGCTAATTGCTATTACATTTCGATGTATTTCTGCTTCCTGTGTGTATTTATAGACAAACATATATTGTACTTTGAAAAATGAAAAATCCCTTCTGTCTTGAATATTCAAACTCAAAGTAATTAATGATGTTCATAGCAAGATAGAGGTGTGGATATTTGTTGTATCAGGCTTAAGTAAAAGTTGAGACTGTTATCATGAAACTTTATGTTGGATATTCTTGGAGACTCAAGCTCCTCTATAGATAATATTTATTGATTGGATTTTATCCACAATCTTTCTTCTGCATTTTGAACTCCATTATTCTCTATTTTGGAGCCTTCTATTCAGCTTGTAGACACTGTTGTTGAGGGTTGTTTGAGATTTGATTCACTTCTCATTATATTCCGGTTGATATCTTAATGTGATAACTTTCCTACTCACATTAATATATCAGTACCAGATTCATTTATAAGCAATATACTTGAATTCCATAAGAATGGTATGACTGTACCTGTTATCTTCCTCTGAAACATACTGACCTTATTTGATAATGAATGTTAATAAGTGACTGACTTCCGTTGTTCGCATAACCCATATTCAATTGATGGTTACAGTGTGAACCTTGTGATGTTTCTCTTTCCAGCTGTAGTATGTAGTAGTCAACTTGAAGTAGTGCCCACATTTTACACACCCAAATACAACAGTAAAATACCAGGATAATTTTTTTTTGACTTACAATACACGCTACACACAACACAGCAAGGGCTCCAAGTACAGAACTCGACTCACATGCGACAATCACATAAGTCATCGACTCACATAGACACATGCAGATGACATCGGCATGTCGATGCCACACTTTTCCCAACGAACGAATACTAGCAATAACATGACCACAATAAAAAAAAGACTTAAGGATTGACAACCCACAACACAACATTACCATGGTTACATCTAGAGTTACGGCTAACATTCCAAGAACATTATTATGTAAGCAAAATTTTCTCCCTTTTTCCACCTACATGTTCTGAAAATTCGTTTCACATTTCACTTATTGTTCAACCATTTAATTTTGCTCTTTACCCTTATGACAAATTTCATAACTTACATAAGTATTTTCCATATTCCAAATTTCAT
The DNA here is from genome assembly GCA_019776745.2 of Taxus chinensis. NCBI lineage: Eukaryota > Viridiplantae > Streptophyta > Pinopsida > Cupressales > Taxaceae > Taxus > Taxus chinensis. Next base: position 189,939,370 of record CM034157.1, on the reverse strand, counting down.
ACAAAATTCTAACTCTCTCATTCTTATGTTAAGATTATGCTTCCCAAAATGCTTATTCAATGTTTAGAATTTAACCTTGCTACACAAGTGAACCTAACGTGATGTCAAGATGAAATCTTGGGATTAAGGAAGACATAGATTTGAGATAGCTTTTTCCCCAAGAACATCCATCGATCACAGAATAGTTATTTCGCTATTATTATTATTATAGTTCAATAACTTGTTGAATTCCAAATTTGATTTTTATATGTATATCTTTTGTTTTCTCGACGTTTGGTCACACCAAGGCAATTTATATTCTTGTAACACATGAAGATGTTTAAATTAAGTCTTAAGGACTCCCAGTGACATTATTCCTAACCTCAAATTTAGGTTTTACTCTCATATGATTTACTTTTACGTCGCACTAGGGTCTCATTATTACTATCGTTTTAAACATAAGAGTTACAAAAGTACTTGTCTGACATATTAAAGAAGCACATGGTTAAGCTTAATTCCAGTTTCACCCAGGGCTTTAATCTCTATTATAGGTGTGATTAAGGTTAAAAATATTTACCCTATAATCCTTTGGTGAAAGATCAAGGCACTAAATTTTCACAAGCCCAAGACAAGACATTTATCTACGAGGGACAAAAAGGGTTCACTAACGAGAATGCAAGACATAGAACAACTATATCAATCTTCATATAGGTCGTTTGGGTCCAACAGGGATTTCATTCACTGATGAAGTTAATCTCTAGATCTAATTTCGTAAGGCCCAGAAATCCAATAGGATACAAGGGAGTAATATCTCTACCTACTCCACAGATGGGAAGGTTACACCGCTTAGTCATTCCTTCTAACAAGGACTCATAAGGTGACTTCCAAGGCGGTCTTCACCACTCAGCCTGGTGTCGGACCTGAAGAGAGGACATTCTTCTCATGATTACCAAAACTAGAAGGAAACTGCATACTTTGGATAGGTTGGACCATGTCATTCCTAAAATATGGGTTCACGACAATGTCGCTAAACCTAATGACTATGACGGTAAACTCCAACTAGGGGTTTTATTTACCTAACCTAGAGGTCTCATTGAGTGCAAAGCTTAAGTTCGTTCTACGGTCTTAAAATTTCTTATATGGTAAAAAGGATCACACATGCAGGCAAGTTATGCACGAATATTTTATTAAGGTTGAGTGTTCCCATTAAAACTCTTTATTGTGTTTGCAAGGTAAGAAGGTAACCCAGTAATTAATTTAATCGTTTATTGAATACTGAGAAAGTACTACAATATATTAACTTCAATTTCAATTTACTATATATAAATCAAACCCTTTTTTTTTTTCCATACACAACTAAGAATCAAATTGAACCGGTGATTAGATGCACATTTCCTAAGTTATCCCTAAAACTAGCATATCATGCATATTAACAAATTTCAATTATAACTTTTCGGTAACAAGAGACTACATTAGACAGTTATTCATTTTACAATGACCTATAAAAATTACAATAATAATAATTAAATTACACATCACCTTTTTCGTCGTCATTCTTCCATCCTGCAAAACCCACGTGAGCATGATATCAGCGATAAATCGCTGGCATGGCATCCACCCTAATCAATCATAATTATCATTTTTCAGTTTCCCATTTACATCTGACAATAATTACAATTTGCAATCGAAATAAAAAGGTCTAGAAACATGTATTCATTGCATTTCATTTTTCTTCATTTTATAAACCCAGGAGAGAGAAAGAGAAAGGAAGAGAGAGAAAACATCATTTTGCCAAAAGTTCTAATACACACAACAAGTTTCATTATAGTGTTTTAAACAGTTATTTACGTGTGTTAAAGTTTCCAGGGTGGTTTGGCAACCCTACGAGGGTCCAGTTTTTCTATTTTACATTTTCTCACTAGCTACAAAACGTACAAAATGGGCTCGGAGGCTAAGAAACTGCTTCCAAAGGTTATCTTCCAATGAACACGCACACCACGATAACTTTCTACGTGTCCCCAGATATACCAAGAGTTCATAGCAACTGATGGAATTGAAAAAAAACGAACTGTTTGCGTTTGGCGGCTAGTTCTCCGGGGCCACTGGTCGTAGTTCACCCAGTTGTAAAATGACAAAAGTTAGCTCGAGGGCCCAGAAAACCGCATCCATAACTGATGTTCGATGGAGAAGCACGCAATGAGACATCTCCTACTAGTTCCCCTATATAAGGAGAATTCATCAGAGTCGACGGGACTGAGAACTAGTAAACCATTTTCAAATGGCGACAAGTTTTCTGGAGCGACAAGAAGAAATTGGTCCAGTTTGACCTCGTCAAACTGTGACCGGAGGCCTACAAAATGGCTTCACCAAACTATCCCAAAAAGTGCTCTTTCCTATGCTGAATGTTCCATGCATTTGTCTAGTATAAACGCTAGAGGTTTGCGAAGACAAAACGTGATTTCTCTTTCCAGGTTTCAAATGGTGGTCCCAAACGAAAGCCAACTTTCTAGTTTTACCAACTCTCTACTGTTTATAAACCAGTGTAACAGGGCTCCTATAAGAGCGTCAAAAGGATGTCATATGATCGTTTCGGGTCAAACCAAAAATCAAGGTGACTCCTCGTATACCAAGGTACATGAATGAAACTTCACATCTCGTTTCCAGAGTTGCGAAGGGTACTTAGTGAGTCTCTAAAAAAATGTAAAATTTAACTATTTTAAGCAGGAAGAAGGTCAACTTAATCAATGGAGAGTCAAATTTGTCTAGTCGATAAAACGATATTGGAGCGATAAAAAGGGTAAGAGTTTTCTAGATCATCTCGAAGCGAGGGTGATAGTTCATGGTTTAAAGTAGGCGAGTTATAATGGCTTCAAGAGTTGCGACACGACACTTTATTGTTTTGCAATGAGTTGAAGGAACATTTAACTGTATTAAAAAATCCCATAATTTTAAAATTCTATTTAGTTGCAAAAGAGAACTAAAACACGAGAATTATGAGAGGTAAGGGAAGAAGAACCATGCCTGGAGAATGAAGTCGGTCGAAGCCGCAGGCTTGGGTTCAGTCTCTTGCTTGGGCACTTCGTCAACCAGTCCACGAGCGTCCTCAGCTCCACCATTTTGCATACACGTCATCAAGCTTATCTTTGCCTGAAAGAGCCTCATCCATAACTGGTAATGAAACAAGCAAATTGGTTGAAAGATTTCTGAGGATTGTTGTGTAAGGAGTGCCTATTCCACTGCTCCGACCAGCACACCAGTCATTCCAACTTCCCATCACCGTTGATGACCATATCCTTGGTAGCTCTTAGAGCAACATGGAGCATAACAAGGTTCTCTGTACTAATTAAATGCTCTCCATTGTACATTCTGTAAATCATGGCACTCCAAGAGACCGCATTTCTTTGAGGTATTCAATCAAACAGTTCACATGCCTTGAATACACTTCCACATTTTCACGCATATCCACTATGCCGCTTGCAAGAACAAAATCCTACAAATGAAAACCAGATTCTATTTCTCATACCCTGCTCCCAAGCTTCCATCTTGGCACACGCTGGAAGCATGCTGGCATACGCAACTGATTTGGTTGGTGCCCTGCTACAAATGAAGAAACATCGTGACTACCTCACGAGGAGGTCCATGTCTTCTGTACGCTGCAATAATACTATACCATTAGAAGCTGTCTCATTCTTTCATTGGACAAATACAAAAACCAGCACCCAAGGCACATTGAAACTACCACATCTGACAAAAATTTTCTCTCTTTTCTGCCTGATGGAAGTCCATGCGCTGTTCTAAAGCTCCCATTTTGACACAGGCTGGGAAGATATCAGCAAAGGTTGTGGATTCTGGCTTTACACATACCAAATGCATTTGCTTGAAAGTTTCCAAGGCCTTTTCAACAACCTCATTTTTTTTACACATCCTGCCATCATTACAGTCTGTAAAACACATTTTTTTAGGCATTTTTGAACAGTTCACATGCTTCCACGTTTTGCATATGAAAATCTACTAGGGAGTGTGCAACAACAACATATGACATAGTTCCTCTATGTTTTTGACTTTCTGGGAGCCCACGCTGGTCTGGGCATGGCTGGGAGGAAGCTGGCAAGGTTACAAATCAAACAGACACCAAACCTCTTCATTTTTTCATTATTTTCCACGCGGGTGTGAGTGGCGTGGCCTGGGCGCATGCTGACGTGGCTAGGAGGTTGGGAGAAGGCCCAACAGTGATGGCGCCCCAAGAGATGACATTTGGCAAAGCATTTTTGACAAAAACAAAGAAATAAAACGCCCAAATCAAACCTGCGACCCAGCATCACACAGAACCACGTTTCCTCTGCCATGTGTGCCCACGTTTGAACAATTTGGCGCGACTGGAAGGATGTTGAACCAGGTTGGAGTCTGCCATGCTTCCGCCCTCCCCAAACTCGCCCCTTCCAAGAGCCAAAAGGATAAAACCCTAACGCCCCCACAAACACGGGTATAATAAATTTTTAGTTCTTTTATTTTGTTTTTTATTACTATTATTTTATTTATTTATTTAAAAAAAAAACCGGAGGCATTACATTGATATTATAGTATGTGAATGAATATTGAAAATTGTTTGACAATTATTACAACTTCCATTTGACCCAAAAAAACTATATGTTACTATCAAATGTATCATGTGGGTGCAATCGTTGCCAACCCATTGTAAGTGTAGAAAATGAACTAGGGACGAGAGAAGTTCGAATAGAGGATCAAGAGATGGAAGAGGGGGCACTTGTGAGTAAAGAGTGCCATATATGGACTAGATAAAATTGAGTCGATGGCATGAGTTGATGATGTAAATAACCACAAAACTATATATTCATTATCATGTTTGAGTAAATATACGGGAAAATGCACGTTTGAAATTTTATTTCACTATACTAAATTTGATAAGTATAATTCATGCATTCTATTATGAATACTAAGTATACATTTAAACAATCACATGATTCACATCAACATGATCTCTACATTTATTTAATATTCAGTTATGTGTGCAACATGTCTTGTTTATTTAGGTTATTTAAAATGTTGGACAAGTTTCATGTGAGATACATCAGGTTCACCTAGTGAGTCAATATTGCTCCATGAAATTATCAAAATAAGCTACAAAAACTTATCAAAATCCATGTAGAATATTTATAAGGGAAATCCTCTAAATTTCTATATTCGTTAAATCCATTCATAGTTAGAAGAAAATGTAGATGGTCTCATGGATGACATGTACAACTTACTTTATTACATAATGCAACAACATACTCAATTTTGAAGCCAATGCCATTGATTTTTAGAGAAACACAACTAATGGGGGAAGTCATGTTGAAAAAGGAAATAAGATGGATGAACATGAGTTTGATGACAAGGCATGCGAGGCTTTTAAAATCTATACCAAAACTCAAATTGTTTCGGCTAGGACCATGTGTCATCTTTATTGTATACTACTTTAACCCCAATAGACATGAAAGTAAAGTATAGATGGATAGAGACAAGTGTTACCACATTGTTGAGGTATAATTTCACAAATTTATTGTGTTTTTAATTATAACAAATTGTGTAGTTGTCATAGACAAATACAAGCATTTTATTTATGTGCTTCCATCTATTGGTAAAAAAATTACACTTTAAATTTGTTATTGAACTTTGAGAAGTTATTAAAACATACACGAATTTTAAAAAAGAAAGTGATTCTACATATACAGATGCACAAAAAATCTAACCTTCAAACTAAGGGAATTTTTTTTTATTAAACCATTTAATCAACTTGATGCCTTCAATGATTATCAACACACAACAAAATTAAACCAACATACTAATTAAGTTTATAAATCCCTTAATTCATTTCATGTTGAAATGATTTAACATCATTACAGCCAACTTGCTAAATAATTCCAACATTATTAATATTCTAAAATCCATCTTGACAACCTATGATAACCATGTGCAACTGCAAGGGTTTAAAGATCCTACTCGATCCCCCTTTCAATGCTCTATACGAGCCAATATACCTAGTATATGATTTGGTTAAACCTTTTTATAGGTACAAAGAATCATGTGCATCTTCTTAGTGTCAGCCAAGAAAGTATACAACTACTTCACTCCCACTCATGACACAGTTAAAAGAAGAAATGGTGACATACAATGCAATCAGTCATTTTTAATACTATGGCACATAGTTTTCTAGCATTGCGCTAGCAAGACTAGTTTCTGACTAATACATAAGCCACTTGAAACTTGTCTTCTTATTCACCGCACAACCGTCTCAACATAGTATCAAGATTTAATTTTCCATTGATTAAGTATTAAGTTTATAATTAACCATTTTTTTTATTATTTATACAATATGTAAGTATTCATTTCATCCGATATGGATAGGTTAACCTAAGTTTCATGAATGATATCCACTTTCCAATAGAGATAAGGTACAATGTTCTCCATGATTCATTACATAAGAATGTACCTATTCAAGTTTATACGTGATCATCAACTATACCAATTGATCTATATCGTAATTGATTAGGTTTACACAAGTATAAGTATTTTAAACCATTTCAAGCATTAAGTAACCGGTCATTAATTTACTTAGCATTTATCTACAATCATATAAGGTTTAGTTTAATATCTTGTAACATTATGACCCAAAAAACCATACATGAACATTGAATGATCCATCTTGGAATCCCTATGGAAAGGTTGCGGATACGTAATGACTTGTGTCATTACGTACCATCACCCTTAAACATAGCCATTCCAAGTTGGCTCGGATAGGTTACTATCTCATTTCCTTGCGACTCATAATTCCCCTTCTATAATTCATAGTTATATATTCATGTTAAGAAAGGTACACTTAATTTATTACACATCATTTGTTAATGATTAGAAATCATAACATAGCAGTGAGATATCATTTATTATGATTATCTCTTATCGCGTTATCACAACATTAGATTGTTGATATCATTTATATGATTAATCATTGAACATATGATTAATCAGTGTACATTTTATCATTTAATGCATAGTTAAATGTGTCGTCATATTAAATAAATTGCAAATGTGACTTAATTGTTTGTATATTATTGTTATTTTTCATATATTCGTCTCATCTTAACATGCATCCATAATCAAATCATAATGAAATAAACTCATCATAATGCTGTAAATAATTACAATATTGCATTAATCCATAATTTCAGCATTATAACATATAAAACACAAGTATATGTAAAAACAACAACATATATTCATATAATGGAGGTTAAAACCTCATTACATTAAAGTACATAAATGATTATTGAATCAATTTAATATATTGAACAGGCCTTGAAATTGCCTTATTCATTTGCGAAGTAGTACTTTCACCTTTAATCAAATACAAGTACATTTATTACAATTCGTATAAAATAGTACAATATCAATCAAGTAATTCGATGAATCCAATTCTTTACCCTTTTCTAATACTTATAAACCTACAATGATGAAAAATAATAATTTATACATGGTCAGCTCAATAAAACTAGCATGGAACATACTACACTCCTTAATCTTATTGCCTTTTTATGAAATACAAAATAAATTGATCTACATGGTTGTAATGACTTAATTGAAATATCTAATAAGTATCATCAAGCAACATAGGTAAGTAATATGATTACAATAATCTAAAGAAATTTCTAATTTTCTTGCATACAACTTTAAACATATTATAATGAATTTGATTCTCAACAACATATCTATAATAAGGATTCATAACCAAACTCCTTTTTCAAAGATTTTCCTTCATTCAATGAACATAATACTAATGCCAAATTAATATTATATAATCCAACAATCCTCATTAATGATCAATAAGAAGAAATTCGTAAATCACACTTCAATCTTTACCTAGAAGTTACCTTCAAGCAACCATCAAGCATTAGAACATAACAAAATTAGAAACATTACCCACTCAGCTAATTTTTATTATCAAGATTCACAAACTTAACAATCAAGAGTAAAGTAACTTGGTGAATGATCCCCATTTTTAACCCTTTTATGCAGTTTTTTCATTCAACTAAATTATTTAATCAACCTATAACTTATCAAAACATATCCTTAAACTCCAGCCATGATTCCAAACTCATTTTAAGAATGAGTAACCCAATTCACTCTACTCACATTTTCCTCAAGAGACGTTATAACCTTTGTATCATTCATTCAAACAGTGAGGAAAAAATCATATTCTTCTGAGTTCATAAATAGCCTCGGGTAATCACAACAATCTAAGCTACTTACATCATAAGACTGAATCATACAACTTTTACTTTAAGGTAATAAACTATTACTCGGCATACTCTTCAGTTACAGAACTTTTAGATTTAACAACTTGCGACTTTTGCTTATAAAACAATATACTAAAATGGTGTAATCCAGCTTAGTCACAAAATGTCAAAGGAATTATACCTTATGAACTAGTTCCAAGATTCGAACATAGTAAATTACAACAATGTTTCCCTGAAATATTTATGCACACCATTTAAGCATTCCAATTGTAATCAACAAGACAACTCAACAAATTAACATCCAATTTATGTTCAAAAGATTTGTATATTCTTCAATGACCAGGTTCAAATGAACATCATATCTAAATAACTAACAAGTTCTGGTCATTACCCTTTCCACTACAAGGGATTGAAACTAACTTTTTTACATGAAATTCATGATATGAAAACCCAAAATCCATTAAAATTCAATTCATTGTAACGAAAACAACTCATTGGGTCAAGCAATATACTACCAATAACCCAAAGTCTTTGAATTAATCTAGAACTTTACGTAAAGCTCTATTAATACAAATAGGAAAATCAACCCTATAGGGAGTCCAATATAACTTCACAGTCAAGTTAAATTGGTATTAAACAATCTATTAACTAAGTCATCAAACAGGTAATAACAAACTAATAATTCATATCTGATTTGATGGTAATAATATTGAACTCACAGGCCTAAGAATGACATGTAACAATTTATCAAATCAATATCAATAATACCTTCTACTGAATATTTGAAGGAGATCACCCAAGAAATTATAACTTTTTCATACAATATGATATCAAATCATTCCAAAAACTTCAAACACGCAATCACAAGATTCTAAAATTAACCAAATAAACCCCAAATTTGCATGCTTTTTATGAAATAGAACCAAAAACAAGGTAGGATAATCCATGCCTGAGATGATTAAGAAATCCTTGCAATCCTTCCAAATTCTTTTTTTGAAATTCCAAGCGGGTAGAATTGACAACCATTACCTAATATTGAAAACAATCCCAAAACAATTCAAATTGATTCTTGATAACATCACAATATTCTTTGCCGAGTTTATTTCTTAAAAGTTTTCTATTGAAATAAATAAATGCAAAATAACGAACTCCACTAAAACCCTCATGCATGAGCTCACTAGTAGAAAGAACTCAAACCCAAAACAATGCAAATATCAAAATGAAGCCCCAGTTGCATGCGATTTAGCTTCCTTAGAAGCTTCACAAATTTCCAAGACTGAATTTAATGCTCATTAATTTCTACTGTGCCACGTAGGTGGCCTAAAACTCAATTAATTCCCTCCAACTTAGTGGCACTTAAGGCTTGATTTAATATCAAAAAACTTAATTCCATCCAATGTTTACATTTGCATGGTGGTCTTCAAACAATCAACCATAATAATATTTAAACAAACTCTTGACATTAAACAAAACTAGTTAATATTTGCATGGTTGTGGTATAATTTGACCAAATTATATATTTAAAAAGCCTAGCTAAACAATTGTAATAGCCATTTGGTATGGGTCAGTTAATTTGACCCAATTAACAATCAATTATCCATGCATTATGGTCGAAGGAGAGACCTGTTCCTATCAAAAAATGCCAATTTGATATTTACCCATTCAACTAATCAAATCCAAAGCCTATGGTCTAAGACCATTAACTCATTTTGAACAATAAACCTGTAAATCATGTGCATTACCCAATTAACATCAGACAATCAAATGCAATAACCATTTTCCAAGCTTAATACCAAATTGAACTTCCAAGCCTTACCATCTAGTAACAAGAGTAATTTTAATTGCCATCTTGAATGCATGAATAATAATTCAATCAACTAATCCCATGAACATTATATGGTCTATACCGACAAATCCATAAAACAATCACCAGGTAGAAATCCAAGATCAATGCACGATTTACAAAATTGTAATCATTTTTTAAATAAATAATGATGAATTGCATCATTACCTTCACTGATAAAAATATCATGATTAAACTATTTACCTTGTAATCCGAAACCATCTTTACCTGCTTCCATTATAAGGACCATCATTATCATTTACGATTAATGACCGTCATAATATCAAAAGAAGTTAGTACATTTTAAACATTCAAACCATTATTTCCAATATCAAAATAATGCATTGCAACTATGTATATTTAGATCATATTTGCAAATCATTAATTTCAAGCAAGAAATAGTAAACTACTAATCATAAATACTGTAATCAATGCAAGTAATGCATTGCCTCAAGTATAAATTTACCATTACAGTAACAAACCTTGTAAGTATCATAACAACATAAGTTAGATGGTGCACAACCATATTTATTATAGGTACAACAACTTTTTGGCAATATACCAACAATCATCAAAATCATCATACTCAACATGGTAAAGTAATCTCATACAACAAAGCAAAACAAGAATAGTTATGCATGTTAAGTACTTTACGAAGGCTTGGCGACAAACGTTGTTGCGCAATTGCACATGCAACTACGTGTAAGTGTGTAAATCCTTTTCAGGATATACATACACACGTGTAGCTGCATACTCAACTATGCAACTGAAATTGCATCATTATGACAATCAGTATGTTTATATGCTGAACTAGTGTTGTACATGGTATTTAGGGTAGACTATTCTGATGAAGACTATTTTTTGCATATTTGTGGTGAATTCACATGTTATCTTTCTTTTGATCATTTTTGAATGTGACCTTAATTGTCATAAATATGGCTTTTTGATCCTACATTGTTCAGGGGTATTAGTCGACACATTTCAAAAAACTATTTATCCAATAAGTAAAAAAATACTCCCTGTAGTGCGTGTATTGAGTTATGCATCATAATAACTCTGTGTTAAGAAACACAGGTCTAGCATGCGACTTCTAAGAACTCATAATATTAAGCTATACATGAGACCTAATTGAGAGAGTGACATTAACCAAAATTTCATTGCAGAAATCAAAAAAATGTTAAGCTCATGTATGACTCATGGACGGACGTAAGCTCCAATTGGTAACCAAAAGATTTGGTACAAGTTAACACTCTTCACATTCATTAGTGAGCTTACTCTTTAGAATATTTTCCCACTTTGATAGATATATAACGCTTATTAAGTCTCCCACAGAGCCACGTAGTGGCTTTGAAAACTTATCAAATTCACCACCCACTACAGTTCCTACAATCTCTTAACTTAGATCAGAGTTTATCGTGATTTACTTGAAATAACTCAAATACAATTAGTTAAACACTTTATCTTATTAACTAGTGGTTGACTCAATCAAACAATATGAATTATCCATTATTTCCTGGTCGATTGTACCTATATAGGGAAAGGAAACACATTCCATGAATTATGCCTTAGAAATGTATGTAAATTACATAAACAAGTTATGCAACCATGGCCACTCATGACATATGTTGCTTGAGATTACCATATCACCAATATGAGCAATCAAATGTTCATACTATTCACTTTCAATGCCATGTTAATGTATTTCTCACTAGAACATTTACTACAACCATTCCAATGACTAACCTACATATGCAATATTGCACACCTGATACTTGACCAAATTCATGTTCTAATAGAATGCTATAACTCTTACTCAATACAATCACTTAGATACCACTCAACTATTTTTTGGGACATATTGTTAGATCCAGAACTCTAGATATTAAGTTTGTTTACAAAAGAAATGACTATACATAATGTCATTAAAGTATAAAAACTCCAATGGACCGTATTCACTATGGACTCGTTTGAGGTCTACTGTACCTTAGTTTTTTCAAGTAAACTGATGAATAACCTAACTAATTACCATTGGTTTCTATAGACACCGTAAAATAGTGCTTACACTTAGCATTTGGAGAAGATCTAATGCCAGAATAATGTTGATGCAACACTTTTTTTATCAGTGAACTTGAAGTTGGTGATAGGCCTCCTGCATTCATTTCATTTTACCTCCATTAGAACGTTGCACACTTAGCTTGGTCGTATTCCTCCTATAATCAGTTTATTTGGCTAATATTTCTCTTATTAGCTAAACATATATCCTCCTTTCGACCATTTAGAACCTTCCTAGTTTTCTCTTCGGGTTCACTTAATATTGTGCTTTGTAGGCTATCTATAAGTCAAAATTGATTATACTAGTCTGTAATCCACTATGCTAATCTAAGTTTAACTTGGACTAGAGACCCTAGTTAACTAGCCTAAACAAAAACCTAAATGTCTAATAGATTTAACTATCTATAGACATTTTATATTGATGATAAATACTATTTGATGACTATTACAAAAAAAAATCTACAATATTTAATTAAGAAAAACTAACACTAAATAACTTATACTCTAAGACTATTGAAATAAGACTATTTAACAAACTTGAAACTAAATAAACAATATCTACCTAAAATAGTTTTTTTTCAACATTTTGGATCTAACTATTGGATCCATCTTCAGGGAAGAAGATTGAAGCCAATGCTTAAAATTGGAGGAATATACTTCATTTCTTAAATAGTAGTATAATGATGCAAAATAGTTTGTTGAGTATTATCATTGATGTCAAGTTGATGATGTGTTTTGTTGATGTTAAAAGGTTGATGAGTCAAGAATTTGATGTCAAAAGGTTGATGTCATAGGTCATTGATGTCAAAAGATGATGTGGGGGATTGTTGAAGTACTCAGCATGGTGCTTGAGAGAGTGATGTCACAAGTTGGTGATGTCATCTTGAGGAGAAAGAGAGAGAATTTGAAGACAAAAAGAGAGAATTTGAAGACAACATGAAGGTTGTCAAGGTCAGCTTGCAAAGTGCAGTTCATTGCTGAAGAGGTGTTGTCAAGAACAAGAGCACATGAAGCCTAGTCATGAGGCATGAAGAGAGATGAAGAACCATGGATGGTCACAGGCATGTGAAGACTGTTTAGGCGCTGTGTGGGCATGGTAGTGAGGTGGAAAGACACTCATGAGTTCATCAGAGTCCACCTTGAGGGGTAAAAGCTTTATTCTAGGTCTGCACCTAGACCCCTTCTTAAACCCTGCCTATCCTAATGAGTCATGATGATCAATTTTTAGAGCAAGAATGCAAAGGGGAGCTTGGACAGAGGTAAGACATGTTGTTTAAGGTATGTTGATGCAATTTGGAGTCATGGTTTGAAGTGTTTTGCATGAAAGTGCATTTTTGGCCTTCTTGAGCTCACAAAATGAAGATTCCAAACCCGAGAAGCACTTTCAGGTGTTCATTGGCACGTTAATCCTCTGCATGGGAGCCTGAGTTGTTGAGGAGAGATGGGGAAGGGTCATAACTAAGAATTCCAGGCATTAGTTTTGGATTTGATGTCCTATCCTTTATGAACAATCGTTAACACCAAAACTGGTCCAAAACCCTCCTAAAAACCTAGTAAGGACCCGATAGGAAAGATTTTGTTCAAATCAGCTCACAATGGATTCAAACTTCCAAATAAACTAATGGAGCATGTAGTCAACTCTCCCGAGTCCCAAGTACCTCCAGGTGGTGGTGGTTACTCAGATGAGAGAGAAAATGTGCAGGTACAAGTCTGTTTTGTCAAGAAATTGTTGTAACTCTCAAAAAGTGCATTGACCAAGATGAATAAAGGGATGTCAGATGGTGTTAGAGACCCATACTTCATGTCCATGATGGTTTTTTGGACAGATTTCAGTCTCTAAGTGGTCCCATGAGGTCAATTTCTCATGATTGGTTTTTGAGGTGATTTGATAGTGTGTTCTTAAGGAGATTTCATGGCATAAATGCAAGGTACAAAGCTAATCAAGCATGAAGGAGGTTAGTAGAGTTCCAAGACAGTTTTTGAAAGGGTTTTGAGTTTTGGAGATGACCATGTGAGCCCAAGAAAGTCATGGTGTGTCCTTAAGCAGACAGACCTAATGCAAGTAGGTCTTCATGAGTTCTAAAGGTGAAAATGACCTAATTGGGTTATTGCAGACCAAAAGAGGTTTATGATGTAATTATTTCATGTTTATAAGATGTTTTAAGGCTTATTGTATGGCCGACCTAGGTGGTTGTAGGTGTGCATGACCGACCTAATTGTATATGTTTTTGAATCATGTATATATATGCAAGGTAGTTTTAGGCATAGTCTAGAGAAGTGTGTATATGAGAGAAATAGTGCTTGTGTGAGTAATAAGAGGTCTTGTACACCATGGGAAGAGAGCTTATGTTGAATTTCATGAAGGTGGTCAGCTATGAAGGTCAGTTTGTACATGCCAATGTCAAAGTGAAGAAGAATGATGAGCGAAGAAGCATAACAAGCAAGTTTGAAGTGTGATCAAGAGCAGAAGGGCAGAAAGATGGTCATCATTTGTTGATTAAGCAACTGAGGGTTAAGAAGGTGAACAAAGTACATAGGTGGCTTTGTTGGTGTTGAGTCACTTAGGGAGTTGGTGCTTCCTTGCAAGTTGGTGCTTGCTAAAACCTAGTTAAGTAGGTGCTTAACTATTTTGGGGTTGGTGCTCTAAGTTGAGTGGGTGCTCAACTGAATTTGAGCTTTTGTAATCATTTATAGGACAATAGTCCAATTGCAGAAGTTCTTATTGGGTTTTCTTCCCCTTGAGGGTTTCCCACTTATATATGTGTGTTCTCTCTTGCTTTATGTTCATATGAATGGTTGTTTATACATTGTAAGATCACTATGTTGCTTTGATGGTTCATGCAAGTTAATGTGTAAAGATAATTGAAAGAAAAGTTTTATAAGAACACTGATTCACCCCCCCTCTTAGTGTATTGTGCTTCCAAAAAATTTGACAACAGGTTGGGTTTGGAGAGATCAATAAGGAAACAAAATATGAGGAATGGTAAAAATAATTACCAAATAATAAGTATTAAAATTTAAATTATTATTTCCACGGTTCATTATTGTTTGAAATAAATTAATATTATTATATTATTTTAATTTACATTTTATT
Organism: Taxus chinensis; assembly: GCA_019776745.2. Classification (NCBI taxonomy): domain Eukaryota; kingdom Viridiplantae; phylum Streptophyta; class Pinopsida; order Cupressales; family Taxaceae; genus Taxus; species Taxus chinensis. Next base: position 189,924,111 of record CM034157.1, on the reverse strand, counting down.
CTTATGATATTTAAATATATTATTCATATGTAGGGAGAGGTAAGGAGAGGCGTAGGAGTGTACTTTAGGGCATCCTTCTTAGCTCAATCACTGCAGGTTAGTATTAACTGCCCATCATATCATAACACTACATTTCCTTCTCCTTTGAAGTGTGAATGGATGCATGAGAAATGGGATTGTCTATGTGATGTATATGATGTACTATTTTTATAAGCATTGTATATATATGGATATGACAACATTTTAATCAATTACACATGGCTTGTGATGTGTATTGGATGATTGTATTTATACAATTGCATGTTCATATATGTTTTCATTTCTATAGTTGCATACTTGTGATGTCATTAATGGATAAAAACGAAAATGATAAAAGGGATATCTAAAGAAAAATCCATAAATCAAGAGGTGTTAGAAATAAGTAGGCATACAAGGTGTCTAGTAAAATTTAAGAGCAATCAAATAAATTAAAATACATCACAATAAGGATGGATAAGGCATCCAATAAAATATGATAAAGATCAAATAAATTAAAATATGTGGCAATGAGGATGATAAGACACCTAATAAGATATAAGTGAGACCAAAGAAATTAAAAGATGTGACAAAGGTTAAATAATGTGATAAAAGGACATCTAGCGTAAAAAGAACATGGGATGTTGTAAACAAATAATGTGGCCAATGTGTAGTAATAAATGGGTGTGGCATAATTTTTTAATATTATTAGGTTATTTATTTTCCATATTTCCACATTGTCACATTTTCAATTGGTCCACTTAACGTAGCATGCAATGAATAAGTTCATAATCTTGATGCACAATCCCCAAAATTTGCCAGGGGATAAAACATGAAAATTTCATGTCAAGCCATAAGGTGAATGCATATGTTGCTGGATGTATTCCTAGCAAACGCTAGAAGGTATTGACGGAATCATACTAATAAATATTTATCCATGACCAAATGGAAGATAACTTTGAACTATTGTAGTGAGATAATAGGATATTATAGAGTCAGAGATGGGGTCAATTCTACTAGTGAGGATCCATCAAGGATCAGATACATTGTGAGTCAAATATCGATCTTTCCAAGGAAGATTGTCCATTTCAAACATGATGATGATTCAACAATTCACTTCTCATTGGGGAGTGATGGGATACTATACCATCCCTAGAAAATGATTAAATGGAAAGGTGATCATCTAGGCAGATGGTGAACTATTTCATAATCCAGGGTTAATCTAATTAAAATTAATTACTTTATGTATAATGCTATGTTCAGAAGAATAGTAAATACAAAATATAGGAAACATCACATTACCTCCAAATCATTGCGTTTGATAAAATTGATCAAATCCTTGACCACCCTTTCTGACAAGCTATATGCATGGTCACAAATAGGGTTAGGGTTTTAAGTGAACATATTCACCCATCAAACATGGAAAATGGCTATAGAAGTCGAGTGATAATAAATAGTCAACAAATGAATGTGCAGAGTGTCCCCACTCAATATGCGTGTCACAAAATCTGATGGATATGGAACATGTTGAGCAAAGATACAATATCCTTGAGATATGAATAGTAATAAACCTTCTAGAGATTAATTATGTCTTCTTATGGAGTGATTGCATCCTGGAATCTGATTTGTACAAGCATCTTTGGAACATAGTGTGGTTGTGTCTAGATCACGAATCTATGATTGTAATATTGGCAACAAAGCTCCTGTACCTACAAAAGGATTTGCATTTGTAATTCAAAAATATAAAAAGCAAGAGAAGGTCCTCACTTTGTGATTTTTATAAAAATTACATTTATGCATTTCCAATTGTGAGTCGTGTTTCCTCAATACCCATGTGGTTAAGAGCGTTGCCTATATAACACCACTTCAAATAGGAATTATATCCATATAGTTCTCCCTCTTTGTAGGTGTGTGAGAACATGTGAAATAAAGAAAATATACATGGCATTACCTAAAACCTAGTGGCACACGATGCAATATGATACTTCATATTTCACAGGTAAGAGTAATCAACCTTGAAAGAAGATGTGAAAATGATCTTGAGATGTCATATATTGAAAATATCTTGCAATGAGCCCCCCTAAAAGGGTTTTAGGTGATTTAATTATATAATGATCAATCCTCAAATGTGGACCTGTTGGCATGCAACTTTGAAAAAATTCAGATTTAAAAGTACTAAAAGGCCAACCTGAAGAAATTTCCCTTTCTCAAGTTCAAGTAAAAATGAAGGAAGGACAATATCATCAAAATTGGACATGATCATCAGTCCATTCTATCCAAGATGGGTGATACTATCTTAAACATAGTAGACTAGCAAATAATAAAGGCACATCTTAGTATAAAAATTAATACCAAAAAAGTGTTTAAGAATGTTACAGAAGAATTAGAGAGTCAAAGAGGGATAAAACATGCCTATAAATCCTTTTATTTGAGTTAATGAATCATATGCACAAAATCATTATAAAAAGGCCTACACCATTTTTTGCTATCTACAAGTTGCCCCTCTTTAAGATAGAATTGAAAATAATGTTTTAAAGGGAAAAAAAAGTATGCCCAATGTGTATTTTGTGCATTTTTTGGAATAATTTATACAATATCTTCCCACAGACTCTAATTGATATATGTATAGATTAATGTCCTAGAAAAGGTCAAGTTACCATTATTTTGATTATATACCTATATATATATATATATATATATATATATATATATATATATATATATATATATATATGTATACTGCAATAAAATGCATAGTAAATAAGAAATAAATGAGTATTTTCTAGGGAATGTGTCATAGTCTTAACAATTGTTTGAAATGGAGAAAACATGATTTCAGGAAGAGCAACAATTCTTAGATAAAAAAATCATAACTAGATTTATCTCTTGGAAGAAGGATCGTGAATACTGAGTTAGAACATATTGTTGCATTTGAGATACACTTCAAATACCCTAAAGTTGATATAGGGATGGATCCCTAACTAGGCATGACCCATGCAAGTGAGTTTAGTCTCTAATGCCTCACTGGTGATATTAAACGATGAATCTATGGAGGATGACCACAGGGTCTTCCTCATTGATGTGTTAGACACTATAAGTATTATTATATAAAATGTAATATAGCTATGGATTTAGAGACTTTTTGAAGAAATCCTTTTCATTACAAAATCCATCTTGTAGGAATGATATTTGGATTTCAAAAATCTATTCTTTCATAAGCCACTGAAATGTCAAAGAGCCAAGTGTGACTTTGAAGAGGTCTTTAAATCCATCTCTAATAAGGAAAGCATTTTGTAGTGTTATATGCAGGATTTGGTAGATGGATCCGAAGAATAAAATAAACAAATTTAATGGCTTCAATGTAATATAGTACTAAGTAATTAATGTGACATGATTTGGATTCTTAACTCTGAGCTATCAAGGGGAATTCTATGGATGATCATGAGCATATGTTGAATTTAAGTGAACCCTAGAGATTAGATGAATTCATCTTTAACATGACCAAATATAAGTCTAAATTATTTTAAGTTTCAATGACTGGTGAATTAAATTGATTCCTTAGGTTGACCATGCATATGGATCAGATGTGAGAAATCCATCTAATGTATGTAAATGTTTAAAGTTTGGGCATCAAGGTCAACGAGATCAATGCAATCATAAGGCTCTTGATACCAACATGGATCAAAATACTTTTCCTCAATAATGAAGATGATATAACAGAAAGGGAATACAAAAGGTTAATATAAGAGTTACACATTAATCCTTAGCCCTAAAAAGTTACCATATGAAAGATCACTAAAGCAATTAACAACACCGTGAAATTCTCAAGGGTATGACATGAGGGACTGTCATTACAGCATTGATATCGTTCCTAAACTAATACACAATGAATTCATCTCTCTATATCGTTTTGAGTCTTCCATGGACCTATTCATATTATTAGTCACCTTTTATAACCAGTTTATTATAATGACAAGTAGGAACTCTATGTGTGATTAATAAGATGAAACAGGTGGATCTTTGTTTGAGTGTCCTAAAATATGGAGCTCATAATCTAATGCTTTTCAAGGGTGGTGAAGCTACAAGCCCCTTAGTTTAGTATGAAATCTATTCTTGGATCAAGTTAAAGCTGGACCAAAGAATGGGAACCCCCAAATATACATATGATGGACTATCAAATTTGGTCAAGACAACTCCTGCACATAAGGAAATTATGAAGGAAATGACTCAGACCCGCGAGCTCACATTCCAGGATGACAAACAGGTTACAGGTGGGCTCGGAAATGAAGGAGCAGTGTCGTAGAGAGAGCCACGTGTCCTAGCGGTGCTTCTCCAAAGATGAATCCATAAAGGGAGGCTCAAACAAGCCCCACATCTCCACGTGTCCCAGGTCAAAGCGGGCCATCGGGGGGAAAGTTGGTTTTTTGCCCCTTGTTATTCCAAAAGGGGTAAAAGTTACAAAATGGGCCGCAACTCCGCCCAAGGGAAAAAGTCAGCATTTGAGCCCGAGTCAAGCCAAAGCCCGCCCTCCTGTACGGACCCGATACAAACTTTGAAGGGGCATATCTTTCGACTCAGGGCTCGAAATATTGCAAATCTGACACCATTGGAAAGATCTCAGCCTCACCTACGCCACAAAGGTCTGAAACTTTAATTTTGAGGAGGTTAGGTGAAGAAAAATGGAGGAAACATCTTCTGGCCTTCAATGCAGGATCCATCTGTCTCAACAACCAGATCAGATTTGATCTGTTTCCACCATTTCCACTTCTTTCAAGGTGCCGAACCAAGGATCGATGTAGTAAAGATGGATTTGGGGGCATATTTTATGAGAAGCATTAACAACAGTGGTTGAGTTCTGACCTACTTTTCTCTCTTCTCTCTCTCTTTCTTCTTTCAGGTTGAATCTATAAATACAGGGGCATGATTCATTGTAAAGGGTTGTTGTTCATTCTTCTTCCCTGCCCCCCTCTCTCTTTTCTTCCCCAGGGTCGAAAATGGAGTCTGAACCTCCTTTCATGGCTCTGTAATGGCATTCTCTTGCCTCTTGCCCACTAACGATGTACTGTGTGAACTTTTGGAGCAATAAATTCTGTTTTGTGATGCATCTGTCCATCCTTTGCTTATTTTATTGTCTCTCCTCACCTCTCGTCATTGCAGGGTATACTGTGCATATTCTGATGTTTGTTGCAGGTCCTAGGAACTGTGTTTAATGGGTTTTGAAGTGGTGTTCTGTGTGAAATTTATCTCTGGTCTGTGGTGCATCTTGTCCACCCTCTCCTCTGCTCACCTCTCTCCACTTCAGGCAGCTGAGATTGTGACCAGCACTCCCCTTTTCTTGGTGCTATCACCTCGTTAGTGTAGGATTTCCCTCTTTATGCACTTTCTCTCTCCCTGTCTCCTTGGCATTGTTAGGATAGGTATAGTTAGACATCATTTCTGCATTAGGAGTAGTTTAGCATTAGGATCAGGAAGAAGAAGTCAGACTTTCTCCAGAGGGCCATCTCAAGTCCACAAGTCCCACAGCTTGAGAGATGGTCCAATGTTATGCAAATCACACCAAATGAGTCTGCCTTAGAAAAGTAGATTTTTAGAGCTCATTTGGGGGTGCTGTGATTTCACACTAACAGTTTTGGCACACCCGGTGGGACAGGTCTGAAGCACCTTACCACTTCACTTCATCAGGTTTGATGTGCTCTTGGTGAAGATTTCAGCCTTTGGAGGCACTTTCAAGCACATCTGGCGACTCCATCTGGTCAAAAACCCATTCTCTGAGTTGCAGACCTTTTCCATCCATTTCCACTCATTTTCATCTATTTTCCTCTTCCATCTCTTCCATTTTCTCCCATTCCATGAGGTTGTACAATTATGACTTCATTCCCTTCATGGAACTCACACTTACAACAATACAGTCCACCTCCAATGTATTTCCCAACTCCTCCAGATCAGCATTATAATCAGATCCAGGACCATTATGCTTACCCATATGAGCAGTGTCAAAACCAGTTTGACTATGAAGCTTATCAAGGACAAGGGGATGCATATGATGGTGATAGTTATGCAGAGGATGCTGGTCTACTGGAGAAGATTCAAAAAATGGAGGCTGGCATGGTTCAATTTAGGGCAACAACTCAAATGATGGCTTTCAGAATTGGTTGTAGGGCACCTTGTCCATGGGAAGGCCCTTTTCCAAGACACTACAGCCCTCAGGAGAAGCTGGACTTCATGATTGGAATGCTGCCCCAACTTGCACAGTGGATTGAGGACATTGGGGCTTATGAGCAAAGTGCGGGACAACCTTGTCAATGGGTAAGTCAATCACCAGCTCCCTACCTTTCATTTTCTCTCCCTCAATCTTTATCATTTCAAAGGCAAGTGTCAATCCCCTCACTTGCTGCCCCAAGTGTTAATTTCATTTATCCATCCCCTAGTCTTCCATCCCACCTCAGTTTCTCTACCCTTTTCCCTTCCAAACCCAATTCCCCTCTACAAGAGCCAAAAGAAATGCCTTCCCCTCCACCACAAACAAGGAAACAACTAGTGGAGACCCCACCCACCACTCCTCTTGCCTTCCCAAGTCCATGTTGGGAAGAGACTCCAAAAACCAGCCAAGGAGAACATCAAACAGAGGAACCCAACAGAGAAGAAATGATAGAAAATCTGAAGAGTTGGGCTGCTAAATTTGAGTTTTCAAAGGTTCCCTTGTTGGTTAAGCCTATGGAGGAGACTGAGGTCAAGCCGCAAGTGGTGGAAGCTCCAGCTACAACACAAGCAGGGGAGGAAGGAGCTACTCCTAATCCAAAAGAAGAGGAGTACATTCCGCTGTGGAGGAGGACCATATAGTTTCAGAGGCTCCAAGTGCGGAGCAGGCCACAGAAGAACCTTCAGTTCTTCCTCCCACTTCATCCCCTTCAAGCTCTGATGTTGAGGAAGAGTTTGAGCTTTCAAACTTCATGTTTGAGGATGAAGGGAACCATGGTGAGTCAATTGTAGATCAGGAGGACACCATGAAGGAGGTTGAGCACCTGCAGCAGGACAACAAGGAGGTAGATTACCTGTCTGACTTGGAGGATTGCCTTGATGGAGGGGAACCCATGGAGATCACATCATTTTTTCCTCCATCCATCTTCCACGCACATGAACCTACTGCCATGAAGGAGGATATTCAAGTGCAAAATCCTGCACTCCATAATGGCCCTCTGGAACCAAGGTTGGAAGATCTTGATCTTCCATGTTCTTCAAAGGAGGAGGAAGAGAAAAGGCAGGAGGATGTCATCATCTCTCTCACACCATCCACCCAAGAAGGTCCACAAGAAGACTCCATTTTTGGAGTTGAATTTCAGAGAAATGGGCACATCCAAAGGATCAGACCATGCCCGATCAGGTACTTGGCTTCATTGGAGCCAAGGGAGAAGCCAAAACCAGTCATGCCCACTCCAGGGCATGAGGATGAGCATCAAAGTACCAAGGGTCACCATCAACACCTCCAGAAGTCTGATGCAAGTCAGCTTGAGGAGGTATTTCCCATTAATGCTGATACCTTGATGATTTGGGTGGAGGACTGGCTTATTGTCAGTTTTTCACTCATACAGGCAGCTATATTTAGTGTCAAATCATTTGCATGGCTGCCCCTCTTGAGAAAGGGAAGCTACTTCTCCCTGCCTGTAGCAGGCTTTGTTTAGCATTCTTTCTCTCTGGTTAGTGTAGGAGTAGGAGTAGACTTTGTTTCCAGCAGAAGAAGTGCTTATGCACACTCTGCATGTCTCATTTGAGGCATGTATGATTTGGTCTTTGTATATAAGTTTTGTCCATTTTGCTCCAAGGGTGCATAAGGCCAGGCTCTTCAATATTCATGGCAAGAAGACTCATAGCGGTCTATAACAGTTGCTAGCTCCAAAATGGAACAAATCCAGAGCAACTTAAGCCATTTCGAAATAGTCCATTTCAGGGACAGGTGAAAGCCCAGGTCAATACAATTTTCTACTCTCAGAAACTCCATTTTAAGATTTTCTTATGAAAATTGAGAGTGCCGACGCACGGGCAGATTCAGAGTCAGGCAGAGGTCAGCAAAGTGCAGAGAGTCAGGGAGTCCATTTTATAAGAAGGATCAGTGTCAGGCCATCATTCTTGACTCCATGCCCAATGGATGCTTCAAGGCCACTGGTCTCTTCATCTAGCAGGCAGATGTCCCCGTGAGTCACCAAATTGTTATCCCAAATTCACCCCCCTGAAAATTTGGTCAAGACAACTCCTGCACATAAGGAAATTATGAAGGAAATGACTCAGACCCATGAGCTCACATTCCAGGATGAAAAACAGGTTACAGGTGGGCTCAGAAATGAAGGAGCAGTGTCGTAGAGAGAGCCACGTGTCCTAGCGGTGCTTCTCCAAAGATGAATCCATAAAGGGAGGCTCAAACAAGCCCCGCATCTCCACGTGTCCCAGGTCAAAGCGGGCCATCGGGGGGAAAGTTGGTTTTTTTCCCCTTGTTATTCCAAAAGGGGTAAAAGTTGCAAAATGGGCCGCAACTCCGCCCAAGGGAAAAAGTCAGCGTTTGAGCCCGAGTCAAGCCAAAGCCCGCCCTCCTGTACGGACCCAATACAAACTTCGAAGGGGCATATCTTTCGACTCAGGGCTCAAAATATTGCAAATCTGACACCATTGGAAAGATCTCGGCCTCACCTATGCCACGGAGGTCTGAAACTTTAATTTTGAGGAGGTTAGGTGAAGAAAAATGGAGGAAACATCTTCTGGCCTTCAATGCAGGATCCATCTGTCTCAACAACCAGATCGGATTCGATCTGTTTCCACCATTTCCACTTCTTTCAAGGTGCCGAACCAAGGATCGATGCAGTAAAGATGGATTTGGGGGAAGATTTTATCAGAAGCATTAACAACAGTGGTTGAGTTCCGACCTGTTTTTCCCGCTTCTCTCTCTCTTTCTTCTTTCAGGTTGAATCTATAAATACAGGGGCAAGATTCATTGTAAAGGGTTGTTGTTCATTCTTCTTCCCTGCCCCCCTCTCTCTTTTCTTCCCCAGGGTCGAAAATGGAGTCTGAACCTCCTTTCACGGCTCTGTAATGGCATTCTCTTGCCTCTTGCCCACTAACGATGTACTGTGTGAACTTTTGGAGCAATAAATTATGTTCTGTGATGCATCTGTCCATCCTTTGCTTATTTTATTGTCTCTCCTCACCTCTCGTCATTGTAGGGTATACTGTGCATATTCTGATGTTTGTTGCAGGTCCTGGGAGCTGTGTTTAATGGGTTTTGAAGTGGTGTTCTGTGTGAAATTTATCTCTGGTCTGTGGTGCATCTTGTCCACCCTCTCCTCTGCTCACCTCTCTCCACTTCAGGCAGCTGAGATTGTGACCAGCACTCCCCTTTTCTTGGTGCTATCACCTCGTTAGTGTAGGATTTCCCTCTTTATGCACTTTCTCTCTCCCTGTCTCCCTTGAATTGTTAGGATAGGTATATTTAGACGTCATTTCTACATTAGGAGTAGTTTAGCATTAGGATTAGGAAGAAAAATCCTACTTTCTCCAAAGGGCCATCTCAAGTCCGCAAGTCCCACAGCTTGAGAGATGGTCCAATGTTATGAAAATCACAACAAATGAGTCTACCTTAGAAAAGTAGATTTTTAGAGCTCATTTGGAATGTTAATCAACTATTATTAATGGTTCATCAATTTTTTAGAAGAGTTCTCTTTGGGCTACTATATTTACTCCCAAGAGATGTAACATGTAATTTCATGTTTGTTACTTTCATACATTTCCATTTTTCATATCATGCATATATTCCAAACACATTATATTCCTCTTTTACTTCTAGTTTTACTCATTTTATTGCCCCTTTCACCTTGAGGCACAACAGAGGATACCTTCACAATTACTTAGAATGTGTACTCATAAGAAGGCTAAGGAATTTGGTTACTTCTGATCAAATTAGTGGTTAGAATTGTCCCAAGGAGAAAATAATTCTAGAGCATGTATGATCTGCACAAGAAGGGGGCTAGAATTAAGTGGGCATGATTTAATTCATCAATCAAACCAGATTGTTTTCAACATGCACATGTTCACCAGGTTTGACAGAGGTGGATTGTTATGAAACTATAGGAAGTTTGTAAAATATGACTTGAGTATGTCAATCACTTGATAGCACTTCATGTAACACATTCAAATTAGATCAACTATGAATAGTTCTCGAGTAGGACCGTGCCTGACAAAGGGATTTATCAATTGAACAACACTTGAGATTATTTACCCTCCTAGATGACCTAACTTGGGAGTTACTCAAAACTTTCCTAGATCCCTAACATGGGAAGTTATTTTACATTTTCCCCCATCCTTCCAGATGACCTAACATGGAAGCCAAACATTTTAAAGACAATGACACCCATGGAGTTGGGGAAATGAGACATCATTGCCTTTCCTATACTGCTCTTATATGGGTTATTCATAGTTTGGATCAAAATAGAGGCAAATGAGATCCAAAAAGATAAACAAAGTCTTTATCCATTCTGCAAAGGCTAGACCTTTTGAGGATGTAGTTACAGTTGAAGGGTAAAACTAAACCTCTCTCCCTAACTCTTCCTCTGGTGGTAGGACACCCAAATCCTCAGTTTTTCACCACATGCTAAATCAGGTTGGAAATTTGATCACTCTGATCTAGCCCAACAAATCTCCATCATGTATGTACAAATCTTGAATCTCCAATCATTCAACATCATCGATCATCAATATCTTTAGCACTCCTCATAATGGTTCCACAGTCTCTTTTACAGCCATATAGATTTGACACGTTGATCCATGGTTTGCCATTCTATATATTCTTATTGTTGTGTTGACTTCTACCATAATATGCATGTATCAGAATATGAAAATGACTTTTCTCGTATGCTCTCTAACTTCCACACATGTTACTTGAATTTCATTCAAATAGTCCATAATTGTGGGGAAAATGTAGACACAAAATAAAAAACTTACTACTATTTGAGATACCACCAAGTATGTTGTTTTATATAGGAAGCCTTGCGTAAGATCCATTGAGACATATTCCATAGTCCACCCATACTTAGTCTTCGTGATTGGATTTTACATTATTATTTTATCAATTCACATCTTGTCACTCATGCTCAGTTCTGGTCAGAGTCATAGGGATCCTGTTTTAGACTTAACTCATTATCCTTTCATCCCAGGACATAGTCATTGGCCTAGGATCCAGACACAATAGCACCCATTTGTCATCTTATGCAGTACCTTGTTTGATCATTTTTTACATTTGAGGTCTTATTTTCCATTTTTGCTCTCATATCCTGAGGTACTAGTCAACATGTCAGTCATTAGTGTTGAAATTCAAAAAGAAATCCCTATATAAACACAACATACATACCATTATAATGACATAAATTCTTATCAAGGGAAATACATATCTACATACTATGAAAGGGACTTGGGCACATTACTCTGCATACACACTACATAGGAAGGGGAATTCTATTCCATCCACACATTTGACATTTTATCTAGATATAAATATTATCTTGGTGTCATTGGCACAAGGGAACATTTAAGGAGCACTATTTCACACACAAGTACACATAGAACTATCATTGGGTCTGAGATGTAGTGTAGTTAAATCATTCATAAGTTCATTTTGTCAAACCATTGAGGATAAATCCAACCCCTCATTTTACATCTTTCTTTTTAAATTTGATGTCTATTTGAGGGTTTTAATAGGAAGCTACAATGTGAAGGTTTACAAGTGAATCATTGTCCAAGTGTGACATTATTTAATAGACGTTGGAAACCAAAAAAACCATGAATTCCCTAGCGACCATAGAAATTAAGCTTCCAACCTTTTCTGCAATGAAAAACTATGCACCCAAACTGAAAAGGTCTAGGGCACCCACAGTTCCACCCTTACCCCTCTTCCAGGCACTGCCATGTCCAACTCATTTGCAATTCTATTGCATTTTTCGTTGCCAGTATCTAAGACGGTCTTGATCCCAACCTTTCATCAGTTTTCAAATTCAACTCACTTCAGGATAAGAAAAATCAGATAAGTACCTTAGCCCTTCTCATTTCCTTTCATAGTTGATCTTAACCATAAATTGTTTAAAAATTTGTATTTCATTGTATATCATTTATAGTATTTTGAGATTAACATTTAATAAAATAATATTTGCATTACAATCACCCCTCATAGGAGGAAGACCTTAGGATTGTGATCAATAGATCTAAGATGGTGCACTGTGTATTTCAAATGCATTGGAATTAAAATGCATTTCATTTATTTCTAAAGGTTTGTACCAGTTGATTATTTTTTTTGAATATCTCTCCTAGTGAGATCACCGAGGGTATTTGTAACCTATGTAAAATATAATATCTATTGAATGTCCACAAACCACATCAAATCCAATAAAAAATATGTAATAATGTGGAGTCAGACTAACCCCGATGGTCAACCAAAGAGTGAACTTACTATGGCCATAGTGTTGCACTACATCTCAAACCATGTAGTTCTTGTGTGTGTGTGTAAAATGGTGCAAAATAGGATGCCCTTGTGCAAGTTGCACAAATGATAGCATGCATAGCTAGAATGTAGCTAATGTAAATTGACATGTGTGAATGGAATAGAATAAACTTCCCCCTCCTATGTAGTGTATGATACGAAAATGATGCATACCCTTGATCCCTTGAATGGATGCTAGATGGATGCCTTTGAAGTACTTTAGTGCCTTTGGATGCAAGTACTTAGGTGACATGATAGTAATGCTTAGTGGAAATTGGTCCTTATTTTTGAGAAGTAACTAAGTATATATATGATTCCCTTATTTGAATTTCGTAATTGACAACTGGAAGGCCAACCCATAAGTGAAAAATATGCCCAAAATATAAAAGAGACCCAAAAAGAGGGAGAAAAGGTAAGAAAGGGTCATGAGTGCCCAGGATGGGTTAGGGGTGCCTAAGCACTGGAGTGTCCTAACTGGGTGCCATGTCTGAGGCCATAAAAGATAAATCAGTAAAGTTCCTATAAATTTGTAGGGTGTGTAAGACCAAAGAGAAAACAAGAAATAGAGAAAAGAAGCAAAAGATAGTTGTCAACCACTAGTTTTCTTGCTTAAGAATCATATATACATTAGTATGCTTTTGGACCTAGAAATGTACCCAAGTGTGTGATTTTGTGTCTACATTTTCCCCCACTTTATTTTGTTGAGTGAATACTCGATAACATAAAGTAGATAGAAGATGTGTACCTTATGATCCATGTAGAGAGTGTGTGAAATAGTGTGCTAAGTGGACAAGTGAAGCATGGAAGTGATTGCAAAAAATGAAGCGTGGAGACTAGGAAAGGAAGTGGACCCTAGGGGTGAAGCGTATGTGTGTATCACATTGTACCTATTTTTGTTGTCACTTGTAGTTTGTGATGTGATTGTTGCTTCCCATAAGGATGAACCTGCAAAAGAAGAGAAAAAAGTAGTCAAAGTTGTGTATATGAAAAATTTGATCAAAAAATGTATAAAAGTGTGTAAAATGTGTGTAAAAGTGTAAAAAGGAAAGTGTGCACCTGATATGTATGAGAGTAAAGGATAGAAAGTGTCATGTTGCTTGAAAATTTCTGTTTGAAGAATGAGAAGTTTTTGGGTGATCTCACATCAAGAGATGAGTTTTTTGAGTGATCTCATGCCAAGTGTGAGTTTTTTGGGTGATCTCACACCAAGTGTGAGTTTTTTGGGAGTTTTTTGGGTGATCTCATGCCAAAGAGAAAGTGTTGGGGAGAGAGGTCTAGTGTTACTCTCCTTCCATGACTCTTCCCAATAAGCACCACTGTAGATGGTGTTATACATCCGATTTGTTTCAGTTCAATCCTTGATTGATCCAATGCAAATTGTAATGAAATTGTATTGAGATAACATAAATTCTATGTACTAAGGATATGTCCTGTACTACTATAAAACTGTCTGTAAACTTTATGAAAATTGTGTTGACTGATAAAATGAATCTCCCCAACTAAATTATTATAGGCATCCAAGGGGGGACAGGGGCACCCAGGTGCTACTGTCTATGTCTGGGTGCTGGTGTCTGTGTTGTGTTGAGGACCCAAGTCAGATTGGGTCCATTCTATGACTGTGTTACTGTGTTGTTCCTAGTATTGTGTTGATCTAATTGTAGCTCTGAGCTGTTGTATGGGGTGATTTGTTCACCCAATGTATGCCCCCCTTGTTTGGGGTGCATGCGATGATGGTAGGAGAATGTCACCCAAAGGAGAGGACCTGATGTTGATTTGAAGGAGATACCCTGTAGGGGTAGGGGATGTGCATGGTAGAAACCAAGGCACATGCAAACAAAGTGGGCTAGAAATATGTGTTAGTAGTAAAAGTAGCTAACATGCAAAATAAGACAATGTAACAAGCAAGTGTGCAAACAAGATAGACCACAAAAAGTGGGTTTCAAACATGGGACATCACTCACAATGTCACAAGATAATCAAGGCTGAAGCGGTCAAAAATACAATAATGATCAAACAAGACATAGGGAAAAGCCCAAAAACAATGGTATATAATAGCAAACAAGGGAAAAAAAAATGTATCAGATAACCATGGTGGCATATAGTTCCTACAAGGAAAATGCTACTCATGAAACACACATTAGCATGTTAGAAAGATAAAAAGTATGTCAAAGCATGTATATATTCAAAAAGTAACAGTGATAGTAGTGAAGAAGTAGTAAAAATGTAACAATAGAACCTAGTATGTGATAGTATAAAAAGTGGATACCCCTAGGAGCCTAGGTGGGACTGGTAAAAGGTACAATGTCAAGCATTATTGTAGCGTGTGAAAACTATAAGAGATCTACATTCATCTCAAAAGACCAAGTGAACACACATGTGTATATATAGAAATATATGACATAACTAATAATTTTTCTATCATGGAAAACAAAGCGTATCATGTAGATATAATAAACTAGCAAGAGTACATGAAACCATGATATGCAAATGTTGTGTATGAGTGTGATGGTATGGTAGGAAAAGTGTGAAGACTATAGGAGCAGTGTGCCCCCCAATGGATATGTATGAGATGAGGTTCATTTATAAAATACCCTCACAATCAAGAATGAACCATAGAATGAGAGTGTGTCATCGGGAAATGTGTTGTGAATAGATGTTAGAAAGATGTATCATGAAGCATTGAGTGTAAAATGTGGTTGTGTGAGGTTCATTTCAGAATTAGACCCTCAGTAGTCAAGTATGAACCATGGAACTAAGTGTGTCATAGGGTTAATGAGAAGGTGTTTTATGCATAATAGCATTTGAGATGCATCACATTGAGTGGATTCTTGAGCGGCTTACCAAGAAGAGTGGTAAGATGATAGATGACACCCCTAAGCTTATGTGATGACATAGGGAGCCAATATAGGTTTGAACTTCCCTTTTAGATGAGCCTCAACATTAGTATTTTTATGATTTTATTTTAAAACAAGATCGCCAATATTGAATTCACGTGGGTGAGTTTTGCTATTGTAAGATTGTGCAATGCTTGCTTGATATATGTAGAGATGTTCTAGGGCTTGCACATGGTGCGAGAATCAAGCATTTTAAGCTTTCATGCAATCCATTTTCATAATATTCATTGTATTTTAGAATTCCTTTAAGTGATACCACAACAGGGTATTTCTAGCTCTAAGGGAATGACTGGTCTCAATATTAGTAAACAAGTTAAAAAGGGGGTAACATTTTTAGTGGGGTACATACACTCGTGTGGTAATCCCAAAGAGTGTATAGTATTTGATTATGTCAATCATCGCCATTGGTATCAACAATTTTTTGTAATATTTTGAATATTGTCTTTTTAGTGGCATTGGATTGGCCATTTCCCTAACATGGATAATAAGGAGTGGAAAATGTTTTCTTGATATTGAATTTTGGTAGACAAATCCTTTTAACATCCTTATTTTTGAAAGAGAGATCACCCATTATCATGTGATAATGATAGAGGGATATGCTAAAGCATGTAATAATGTGAGTGGTAATAAAATGAAAGGATATCGAGACCAATGGTGGTTTGACAAAGGTGTGACTTTGAACCCATTTAGTAAAGTATTCAAGTAGCAGTAATAGATGAACTTATGGCCATCAGCCTACTTAGAATTAATTTTTCCAACGAGATCAAAACCCCGCCTAAAGGAAAAGGGCCATGATGGAGACAATGGGATGAAGGTCATATGTAGGTGCATGATGGATATTACTATGCTTTTGACATTTGTTAAAACATTTGGCATATTCCAAGAAATATTGTTCCATTATAGGCCAATAGTAGCCTTGTCGCATAGAATGCTTGTGAGACATAGCTCTTTGCCCAAGAAGTGACCAATCACATAAACTATCATGAACTTGAGACTCTTTACTTAAGTGGGGATGGCAGATATATACGTCCTAAACATTATGTCTGGATAACCATTAGGGTTATCGTCTGCATTGACAATAAAATTCGTTGCAATTTCTTGCTATATCCTCACCTTGCCTTCGGTTTATGGGGTCAGTGCGTACAGCCTCTGATGTCTGTTTAGGGAAATCCTCGATCTGTGGATAATTACTCTTCGCTCGTTCTCCTCCTCATCAATCCACTCCTCAACTTAAGAGATCAAGAGCATAAATGGAATCAATCTGGGGTACGAATCTCTCCACTAACCCCGAAAGGCTACGGAACAAACAATTTTTGGTGCCTTACCATTTTCCAATTAGAGCTGTTTTTGAGCTTTCTATTTCCTTATGTTCACAATTTGAAAGCTTGAAATAATGCATCAATTTATACCTCTAAACATGACTTTTTCATGAATGATTGACTCAACTTACATGGAAAGCGATCTATAAAACATACCTTTTACACAGGTCTAGTAATCAATTATGTACTTACTGGGCGTTTCAAAAGTTCTAAGAATGGAGAGAGCGCGACACACTCAATGGCTTGTAGAATTTACAACTCAAGCTTTGGAAAAGATTATGGGATAACAAGTGAACTAGCTCAAATATACATATGAATTGACTCATTTTTGAAGAGACTTAAACATGACCTAAATCAGGTATGAGAGGTGCATGACTAATAGATTTTTAAGGAAAAGGTGGGAGGGGTATCCCTGAATTATAGTTTTTTGGAGTTGAGAAAAGGATGTTTTTGGATGAACTTTCAAACTTCTAAAAATGCAGGCTTCCTTAAAAGTTGATCTTTACAATAATTTTTTTGGAGGTGTGAAAAAGATTTTAGGATGCTAAGTGGCTATTTGGAATTAGGTAATATTATTTGTTTACTTAAGTAAATATCTTCAGAGGGTTAATTAACCTATTAGTGGTACAAGGCTAATTATCAGGTAAAATAAGCTTTATACAAATTGCACTCATAGACCTATTTACATGGCATTTAGGGGTCAAGATCATGGAAGTTAGAAAGGTTATTTTACTAGCGTCGACATAAGGGAATTTATTATCACAAAATTAGGATAATTTATATGATCTTAGTGAATGTCAGATCAAGTAGTCCAAATTATAGGTGTCTACGATGGGACCCTGCTTTGAGAAGTGACGTAGCTGTGAAGTCACTACACTGGGAGTAGCCTAGTGAATCTCTAAACAAGTAGTAAACTTGTTCTCAAGGGTCCATAACATAAAATTAGTAAGTTGAATGGCTGCCCCCTCGAGTAATCGATGGGGTGATGGAGGGACACGTGATCAACGATCGAAATTATAGGATTAAAGCAATTTACATTTTTTACACCAATACAATTTTTATTTAACATTCTGAGATGAAAAGGTTAGAGCATTGTATCTATCCCCTTGGTGATTGATATATAATTAATTATTATTAATCATACATGCAAAAGAAGTAAATCTTCAGAATTGAGAAACCCTTCTAGGTTCACCTCAACTAACGCAGTGTCGGCAATATAAGCGTAATACGACACCCAAATGGGGTTGGGAGTGAGCCAAGATAAGGGTTCAGATAGGCTAAAAACAGTTTTGAACTTCATGCAACATACACTTTAATGTAATGTAATTTGTAGAAGCAAACAAACTCACTTAACATGGAAATAAGTACAATCACACACACTCAAACTAACAAATACATAAGATGGTCTGCACAAATGTTTTGCAATGATCCAGTTACAATCCCATATGTGGGGATGACCATCGAGGGTTTAATCTGACTGCAAGTATATGCATATTTGTATTCATTTAAAGTGCACTTGAGTATTGTGTAGGACAGCTTAAGGTTTTATTTGCAAAAGTACATGTGTACATATAAAACAAGGTGCCAGAGAACCTCGATGCGACCAAAGTATCGATGAAACAATAAATGTAGCTTTTGTAAATGGTTTAAGAACCAGAGGATCCTTGAGTCATATGTTTACAGAAATACGTGGAAATGCCAACAAGATATAACCACTTAATGCCATAGTGAGAGACATGGATTTCAGCTATCCCAATGAGATGTTTGACAAATTTTTGTCCATTTTTAAAGTGTTTACGATTTTTTTTTTAAGATCCTTAGGATGATTTTATAATTTTTAAATTTTTGATCGGTCAGAAGAATTTAGGATACATGGAAGAGCTCCGAAAAGCACCGCGAAAATACACATTCCAGAGTGAGGAGAACGGGCGTCGGGGTAACAACAACATTGCCCTGGTGAGAAGATAAATGGGACAACAATAATTATTCACCAATAATCATGGCGATAGATAACAATCCAGAAGACAAGAAGTGCCTAGAAATAGTTTACAAAATGCCCTAGGGTGACGAGATCAAGCGTTAGGTGGCAATGGTGCTTGAGGATGGTTTAGACCCTATCATATGTTTTGTACACATGATATTCAAGTATATGCTATTTCCTTTTGGGATGATATTGGGGTTGCGCATTTAATATATTTGTGATCTATGCTAATCAACCCCTATTACTTACATTGATGATTTAATTTGTGATGAAATCAGCTTAGAAAAACCAATCCATGATGTAAATAATCTAGCATTTTTTGAACATATGATGTATTGGATGATGTTAAAAGTGATGAAATGTGTAGATTTTAGATGTGATAAGGATATGCTCAGATGTGCATTAAAAAACACACATGCAGAATTTATTAAAACTACATCAAATGTACACCATCTAAACCACACAACATATGCGACCAGAAATGACATCCTTGCATCTCATTTTTGACAACATATTACATCTAGTAATCTAATGGTTAGTATGCTCAAGGGCATCCTAATAGAGTGGTCTCAATGTCACATGGATAATTTTTATTGAATAGTTGTAATTGCACAATAGTTCTCGTGTGTCAAAAAATTTCTTTAGACAATTAACCAAGTTACAACAAACAAGATCAGTCAAGGATTATGTTCATCAATTCCAAAACCTATCCTTATGGGTTGAGAATAATATTGAAGAGAATCTAAATGACCTGTTTCTTTCAGATCTTAAGGAACACATTGAGAATGAGGTGCATATGTTATAGTTTCTAATGTTTTTGGTGTTATCTTGCAAGATACATTTTCAAGGCTACTGTTCACATTATTTTCGAGGTTTCCCTAAGAAAATGTTACGAAGTTGGTGTAGCTTCGCTCCTAAGGGGGGTTTTCTGAATGTTTAGATTTTTGTGTATCTTTTTATGAATGTTTTTATATTTTCTAAGGTCTTGTTTCGAAAGCAATGTATAAGGACAAAGAAGCGTGGATGCCCTCAGTGTGATGTGGGAGTATACAAAAGGTAGAATGCCACACGTATATGTTCGAGAAAGTGGAATATGAAGGTGCCCCCAGCGTTAGATGGGAATATACAAAGACCACTCCTTCATGCAGATATAAGAAAAAATAATCCAGATCACGACCCGACGAAGATAGACTTGGTAGGGTTCCTAGACCTAACAAGGGAAACTAAATCTAGATAGCGGTGAGGGTTACCCATCTAGATGTAAGAGTAGCTTGTGACGAACGAATCATCCTTGAGCGCCATAAACCAGTTTTCACCCAAATACCTTCCCAATGTGCCATAATTGCATGGTTTTCACATGTGGACAACATGCTTTTTCTTTACTTTTTTTCTTGATTTTTTGATTTTTCTCTTTTTAACTTGTTTGTTCTTTGTTTTTCTACTTTTTAGGTATTTTTTAATATCTGCACCATGCTTAAGCATATAACCGCTTGAGATGTATGGCATTCATAGGTTTCAAAATCTCTTCGCCATCTAAGTATGCTAGTTTATAAGCTCCTGATCCATATTTAGCAACCACCACATAAGGCCCTAACTAGTTAGCCTCAAATTTACCTTTCTTTTCTCTATCCTTGACAATGTTCTTCTATTTTTTTTTAGAACAAGATCTCCTACATCGAATTCATGATGAATGATCCGTTTGTTATGTCCTCTTGATAATTTTTTTTAGTAAACCTTTAGGTGATTAAACACTCTCATACGCTTTTCATCCAACAACTCTAGCTCTGCTATCCAAGCAACTCTATAGTCTTCGTCCTTATCAAGATAGTCTCAGAGAGATATTCTCAGGGAGGGAAGCTCCAATTCTAAGGGTATGATGGCTTCAGTGCCATAGACTAAGGAATATGGGGTCGCACCAGTAGGAGTGCAGATGGAGGTTCGATAGGCCCAGAGGGAAGGATGTATATGTAAGTGCCAATTACGACTAATCTTACTTACCATCTTCTCCATGATCCATATAAGATTTTTATTGGTATTGTCGGTTTGCCCATTACATTGGGGGTAATGGGGGTAGACCACTTGAGTTGTATTTAAAAATGTTGACATAACGATTTGACCATTTTATTCTTGAAGGATTTACCATTATCACTGACAATGGCAGAAGGAATGTCGTAGTGGAAAATAAGGTGATTCATAATGAATGCTACACCCTTAATCATATATCTTATATTGGATGTATATAGCCGAATTGTGGCTATCATAACTTATTATCATTATGTATCTCTTTCATATATGTTATATTTTATTCTAGAATATGAATCCTTTCGGGAGGTCATCATTAGAAAAAAAGGCTCTCATTCCGCCAACAATTTGCAAATATTTCGCTTGGAGAATATCCACCCAAGTTCCTTGCTCCTTATACATTCTCCAACCAACCTTCGCTATAAGGGCTTAATTCATGATCTGAATATCCTTGAGGCCTAAACCGCATACCTCTTGGGTTTAGTTACTTTCTCCCATGCAATAAGGGGGATTTTGGTCTTTTCCTTAGTACCAGACCAAAGGAATCTTTTTTGGATTCTTTCAATAACTATTTTGATTTTGGCCGGAATTTTGAAGATTGACATTATATGTATTGCCCCTCCTTGCAGGGAACTCTGTAGCAATTGAGCTTTTCCTACCTGGGTAAGGAGGGGCCCCTTCCACGAAGCCAATTTTTTTTGAAACCTTTCAATTAATGGATTCCAGTTATCCTGAGCTAGTTTGCTACCACACAACGACATCCCTAAGTAGTTATCAGGGAGGGTTTTTATTCTACATCCCAAAATGTTAGCCAATCTTCTTTGTTGTTGTTGATCGACATTTATAAAGAAGCATGAGCTTTTGTGGAAATTTATGAGTTGTCCAAAGACTTCATAATTTTTAATAATTTCTTTGATGGCTCTTGCCTCACTAACATCCGCTTGTCCCAGAAGAAAAGTATCATCAATGAATTGTTGAAGACAAAGATTATCAATTCCATTAACCACCCTGATGCCAACCAACCTTCTATGACTTTTAGCTTTTTGACACAATCTACTTAGGACTTCAACTGTAATGATGTAAAGAAAGGGAGAGAGAGGATCCCCCTGTCTCAAGCCTCTTTTAGACTTGAAGAAATCTTGTGGTTTACCATTTATGAGTACTGAAAAACAAGGAGTAGAAGTGCATTCCTATATCATTTGAATGAGCTTGGGGGCAAAGCCCAACTCAAGTAGGATGAGGATTAAGAATTGCCAAGAAATTATGTCATAGGCTTTGTGCATGTCAAATTTAACCATCCTAGCCTCACGATTTGATTTTTCCATTGAGTGAACAGTTTCATGAATGGTTATAATACCATCCAAAATTTGTCTACCCGAAACAAAAGGTCCTTGGTTGGGAGAGATGAACTTGTGAAGGACATCCCTCAATCTGAAGGCCATGATTTTAGAGATGATCTTATATAAGGTGTTACAAAGGTTAATGGGCCTAAAGTCCTTGAGATGTTTTGCTCCAACTATTTGAGGAATAAGGGCTATAAAGGTAATATTAAAATAAGGGCTATAAAGGTAATATTAACTATTTAAGTAACAAACCATAATTGAAAAAGTCCCTAGTAGCCTTCACCACCTCTTTTTTGATAATATCCCAATATAATTGGAAGAAAAAAGATGGAAATCCATTTGGCCTTGGGGATTTATCTCCTTAAGAAAGACAATAACCTTGATTTCTTCTTCACTAGGAATTGCCATTAAATCCCTATTATCTTCATCACTAATAACTCTATAAAAAAGGTTTAAAGTATTGACCAAAATGCTCTCATTGGCTTGAGGGCCCTTGGCAAACAACCTCTGGAAATAGCTGGTGATAGTTTCTGAAATCTCTTCTTCCTCAGTGGCAAGGATCCATCTGGTTTGATGATTTCTTGGATTATAGCCTTATTAGCTCTAATGGAAGTTGAGACATGGAAGAACGTGGTATTTTTACCCCCATCCTTGAGCCAATTTATTATAGCTTTTTGTTTCCAGTAGATTTCCTATGTTTGCCATTTCATGGTCAACAAATTGTTCTAGGTTTCCAATGAAATTCAGATGAATTTTTAAGAGTATGCATTTTCATTTTTTCCTGTTCCCCACAATGGTCAACAAATATGACTTCTCACTCCCCATGTTCCATGATCTCTTCAAGATATGGAGCAAATCTTCAGCCACTTTACTCTTCTACAAGAAGATATTCCCAAAAACTTCTTTATTCCACCAGAGCTTGATATTATCTTTGACATTCTTCAGTTTTGCAGTGACTTGGTACATACTGTTCCCTCTAGTTTGAATACTCCACCATTTCTCAATTTTGCTACTTAAATCAGGATGGGTGGTCCACATCTTTTCAAATCTAAAAGGTCTACCTTTGACTTTCTGAGCATCATTGAATTTAAGAAGTATAGGATTGCGGTCTGATCCAATGCGGGCTAGAGAAGACAAGGAATACATTTGAGATTGCACCCATTGAAAATTGACAAGAAATTTATTTCATTTGATTTGGATTAAGTCTTTACTCGTACTCCTGTTTGACCAGGTAAACTTAGGTCCACTTAGATCCAAATTCAAAAAGACCATTAAGATGGATGAAATTGGCCAGACCTTCCATGCTTTATGAGAAAGTTGTAATACCTCCCTTTTTGTCAAAGGGTAGAAGGGGGGTATTCAAGTCCCCTCCTATCATCCAATCCAAATCTTTAAAAATACTTCTGAATCTAGTCATTTCCTTCCAGAGCTCTTTCCTACTATTCCCAAAGTTGGGAGCATAAACATTATGTAAGATCCATTTCCTTTTGGTGATCAGATCAGTGAAGCAGATAACCATATGGTGTTGGCTGTAAAAAAGAACCTCTCCTTCAATTGTTTGACCACTCCAAAAACAGGCTAGTCCACCAAAGGCTCCAATAGAATTAACACCATTACAAACATCTTTCCAAAAAAATTCTTAATCTCCCTTAATTTTTCAAAAGTCATCTTTGTTTCTTGAATCATAAGAATATCAAGTTTACCATCTTTCATGAGATCTCTTAAAATCCTATACTTGCAAGGGTTATGTAACCCCCTATTGTTCCAAGATAAAATAATCATTTAAAAGGTTTCGATTTTGAGAAACTCACCATCAAGGATCTTTGACTCCCCACCATTTGAGACTTCCTTCTTTGAAGCTCTATCCCTCTTTCTCTCAAAGTTGAGGTCGGCCATAATTGGATTTGTTACCACTCCTAAATCCACTTTTGGAGGGGCTTTCTTCATAATCTGTTCGGGTTGTGATAAAGGTGTGACAACTGGGCTTTTCTCTACATCCACTTTATCTATTTCTTCAAGACCAATGGCCTCATACATATTACTGACCTCAACAAAACTTGATTCCGGATTCCGAGCAAAAAAACTTGGACTTCCAAAGGTATCTTCTACAATAAACTTAACTTGAGGAGACCCAAGATTCTCAACAGAGCCTTCCACTTTCTCTTGGGCTGCAATCACCTCTTCAACCGGGGGAGAGGATACCTTCTGATCCTCAACCAAAAGTTTCGGGTACAATTAAACCTTCCTCCTTTACTTAACTGCTCCATGTTAACCAAAAACGCTGGTTGATATGCTGCTCTCAGAAGGATCTCCAGATCTACTCTTCCCTGTCCCATCGGGATTGGGAGGGATTGGAGAATGGTTTTTGACGTTTCCCCTTGTTCCATTTGGCCTTTGTTTGAATCCAAAATTTCCTATTAGAATCTTCCAACTGATCCAATCTTGTTATTTTAGCTTCTTTGGATCTTGGAAAAGATTTGGAACAATGTCCCGCTTTGTAAACATGAAAAACCATTAACAACTTGGCTCATAGTCTATTCCATGTTGGTGCTCTCTCCATTTAGATTTCAAAGGATGCATGTGGGGAGTTCTTAAACGGCTTTGAACATTGATCAAAATCGATTTTTTGAAGCAATCTTGTTTTTGAACGGGTGGTCAGATCTACCACAGTCATCTCGCCAAAAAATTGTTTTTGCTATTCCTTTAATGATTTCCGGTTCCCAATATTCTAAATAAGGGAAACAATTTGGTCCCTAGGTCTTTTCCCACACCGGACATTCCCTCACTTAGAGATTCCATAGGATTAAAGCTAGAAGTTCATCCAGCTTTACACCAGTATTAAAGCTCATGCCCATGAACCATGGCCCTCCTGCTAAAATATTAGTCACATTTCTTTATGAGAAAGGTTTATCACAAATTTGATATAAGCTGCTATTTCCAATACGCCTTTCGATTGCAATCTCTTGTTTGCCCATTTGGAAATTCATTAATAGTAGGACGTCCCCCAGGATCAGCTAGTAATTTTTTCTGCATCTTGGAACATGCACGTTGGGCCACAAAGTTAGGTATTGCCAAAGAAATACCGTTGATGCCAAAACTAGGTGGTAAACATGGATCTGCGATACCCGCCATCGGTTTTTCCCCCATAAACTTTCTCTGGGTCCACGTGCACTTAGTGAGAATGGGTGGATAACAAAGCCCTTGTCAAACTTTCCATCAAAAATGTCGGCATCCTTTCTTGGACCCCTTAGGCTGATCCATACTTAGATCCCCTGACGTCTCCTCTGTGAATTTCCCGCCTCGCTCCAAATTTGAAGTTTGAACCATGCATCCGCCCCCGCTCCTTTCTCGCTCCATGATCAATTTGGTGTGTGAGTCTATGATTATCATGCACTAGCTTCATATTGAAAGATTGTTTTGTTTTTGTTGCCTAATCATTGTGTATGTTTGAAACCTTGCGGGTAATGTATTTGAAATAGTGAGATAGGAGAACTGTCCCATCACCGCGAGTAGAAACCCTTATGAGTGTAAGAAGAATAAAACTTATGAGGTGTTGTCTGTCACAAGTTTCTATGGCACTCCAAAACTGACCAAAATGTTTTCTTTGATTGAAACTAACACCAACTCAAAAGTGGTTACGCTTTATAGAGAATGGCATTTGTAGTGTCCCTTTTGGGCTCAAATTTGAGGAATTTGGATTTACCCCAAAACCCTAATGGAACATTGCTGGAAATGATGACAACCACATGTAGAAAAACCTGTTTTTTTTATGATAGTAAATTGATTTTATGCAAAAATTAGGGCAACGACCTGTTTAAGGTCAAAAATGCTATGCCCTTAAGCATATATCTTATATTGGATGTATATAGCCGACTTGTGGCTATCATGACTTTTTATCATTATGTATCTCTTTCATATATGTTATATTTTTCATTAGTGGGTTGGCCTTGGTGTTGGCCATAGCATAGGAATAATATATATAGGGGTTAGTAGGTAGTAGTTCATCATCATATTCAACATTTGAGTCTTATTGTTTGGTTTGGAGGTTGCCCCCTCGAAGTGCAAATCCTTTGCTTGGGAATCATAAGTACCTAACTAATGTAGACTTTAATAAGATAAAAAATACTAGCTTCAAGACTTATAAGGATTTAAGGGAATAGTGGTATGAGAATGGTACCTTGTCCAATTACCCCGCTTGATCTTTTTTGTCTTCCTTTTATAAGGATCGTGTTGTCTCTCTTATCAATGATTATTGGCGAAACAAGGAAAATAGGTGGTCTTAGCAAAAACATTTGAAGAATGAGGATGGTTCTAATAGTGAGGAGGTTATTGATGCCTTTAACAAAGATTTGGATGGCATCATGTTGGTGAAACAATTTGTCGTGTTGTAAATTATGCGTTTCCGCCAACTCTCACGGGGCTATGCCCCTTCTTTTTGTTTATGGGGAGGCTCCGATTATTGAATGTAAACTATCCTAATTCTATTTAAATGGTGTGGGGGTGGGCAATAGGCCAGGGAGCACACATGAACACTTCATCGACCCTATGGCAAATTGCTTTTATGGGGTACAAATGACGGGGGATGAAGGAGAGAAATTAGGAAAGAGAGGGTTATCATTGTGAGTAGGCACTAGCAGAGTTCACACACAATAACAAGAGCAGTACCACATTTAATTAGAGGAAGACAACAATATAGGCAATTAGCAAGACTACAAAACCACAGATAGTTCTTTAGGTTCATCAATCAAGGACACCAAGTTACTTCTTGGTTATTCACGATCAGTATGCTTTCAAAGTTTTAAAATAGAGAGAAAATAGAGGAACACATAAGCAAAGGAGATGGAAGAAATGCATCTTTTATTTCTTATGTATTGGTGATACAAAGCTTCACAATATACAACAATCCACAATTGCTACAGAGGGAAAAATTTTCAAGATCATTTAGAATGGAGAATCCATTCCAATTTATAGCATTGTGAATTGTCTCTTCATCTAACCCCCCCCCCGCCCCCCCGCCCCGCGCCCCCCCCCCCCCCCCCCCCCCCCCCCCACATGACTTTTCATGTTCTTATTACACTTGTGAATTTCCATATTCTTAGGAAGTGAGTGAATAAGTCCCATTTTTATAAATCAAAAGGGAATTTTACAATGTAACATTAGGAAGTCACTTAAGTGAATAAGAAAAATTACAATGATTTCTTATAATGAATAATTAAGAAGGACAGAAGAAAGAGCAAGATAGGAGGAGTTGACTAAATACTTAGTGAAGAAGTCTCCTCTGATGAAGAATAAACTCTCATGTCGATGAAGATGGCATCCTACTCTCTAATGATCCTCTACAACACAGTGACCTGTTGATGAAGATTGATCCTTTGGAAACTTTTCTCATTCAAGAAATTACTAGAATGATGCATCATTGGGCTCATTGGAAGGAAAGGTGGCGATAATTTTACCACTGAAGATGATGATGAAATTTTTTCCTTACTTGAACAAGAATTAAATTCCTTGAAACAATGCAATGCCTCAAGACTATCTAGTTCTTGATGCAACTTGAGACCATTTCCTACACAATTTAACCTAATGATATGGGGCCTTGATGAAAAATGGATCCGTCTATGAGATGAGGAGAAGAGCACTCTGATCATGATGATCTAAACAGAAGGTAAGAGATTTTATGGGATATTCTTGGAAGCCTTTGATTAATCCAGTTTGACATGAAGTGAGAAGGACACTCGAGACCCAAATACATTATTGTGACCAAAGTTGAGGACCAAAAGAGCTCCTCTTCTTCCAGAGACAAAATGTCAATATCTACACATTTGCAAGCAATGAGTTTGTTCCTTCGTGAAGGTTTAAATTAGTAAGTGATGTAGAGGATGAGACAACCACAATCAGTTTGATCCTTTTTCGAACACTTACTATCTTTTAGCAAGTTCTTCTTGGGTGATTAGTTTTGGAAATTTTGTCAAATTTTCACTTTTGAGAACTTTTTCTTCTTGGGGAATGAGCTGAGTGAATTGAATCCATTCCTACTTAGGAATTAATATTATTAGTAAGTTTATTAAATAGGGACTTAATAAAAATATACATTAGCCATAGAGTGTCAGATCAGAGTGAAAATGGTTTCCAAAAATTCTACTTCACATCGGGATACTTTGCTCCAGATTTCAGGGTTTTTTCTCCTTTAGATCCTTACCAAAATGAAAAATGAACTTGTAGGTATAAGTTTTAAACCATGAACAATGAAAAATGTAAAAAAAAACTTTCATTCATATCTTCAATTATACTCATTTTCATGGGGTAAGAGAGTGCTCATTAGAAAGCTGATTTTTGGGAGATTGCTCACTCCGATTTTGAGGCAATTTGAATAGTTGGAACTCCGTAGATTTGAGGAGACATTTTCCATGGCTGGAAACTTTAGAGGACTGTAAAAAATGGTTTATGGCATAAATGAGTTCATGTAAATAATCATTCTAAAGGATTTCATATAGGAAAGCTTCATGCAAAGTTTCAGGGCCATCGGAGTTGGGGTTTGCAAGTAATAAGCAAAAATGCATTTTG
This sequence comes from Taxus chinensis, assembly GCA_019776745.2. Lineage (NCBI taxonomy): Eukaryota > Viridiplantae > Streptophyta > Pinopsida > Cupressales > Taxaceae > Taxus > Taxus chinensis. Next base: position 189,895,465 of record CM034157.1, on the reverse strand, counting down.
GCCATGGTGGATGTCTGGTTCTTCATGGCAGCCAAAAAAATATGGAGAAACATAAAAAATGGATATGTGTTGAGCCATGTTTATATTTGAATGCTTTGAAATGAATTTTCCCTCCCATTTTCCAAGTTGACTCACTCCTTAACTCACCCTTCTTAACCCGAGTTGGATGAGATGAGAGCATGGGTTAAAATTTATTAAATTGGTCTCAAACCCCCTCATGTCTCTTACCACATTTAGTAAAGGAAAATGTGGAAAAATGGATAAAAGGTGTTGAAACATGCACCATGGGTAGCTTTGATCAAAAACTCAAGAAGGTTTCAGAATTAAAGGACATAAAATAATTATGCCAGAGGAAAATAGAAAAGCTATCTCTAAGAAGAGATGTATAATGCTTAAAATTATCTCTAAAAAAGAGATGTATATATTGCTCAAAGACTGTGATTACAATAGTTACCTCTATGAGGAGATGTCTGACCTTCCCTTATGGGTTACATATACTTATATACTATTTTTAGAAATACGAAGAGGCACCTAGAAGAATGTGGAAGGTCACTAGTCTTGAGGGAGACGAGGTGTTTCATCGTCCAAGAATTACATATGTAATAATTTTAGGAATTTACTATTTACGCCAAAGGTGTTCCCCCTATGGTAAAGGACCTCCGGACATTTCTCCAATTGTATTAAATTTGACGGTTTGACGGCCGTTTGGACGTTTTCGTTTTTCCTGCTATTTTAAGCCCCCTTTCGCATTCTAATTTCTGAAGCTCGACTTTGTCTTCTGGATGGAAATCAACGCCTTGGTGGATGAAGTATTGCTTGTCGATGTCTGTGTTGAGAGGGTCATTGAGGCTTTATTCTTTTTCGAGTGTTTTCATGAGGACGTTTAACGGCCTTGAAGAGGTAAGAAAATGGGATCGACGTTTGGTAGGAATGTTTTGTTACTTCTTAATATTGGTATTGTATTGAATCTTGGTGGAATCTTAACCTCGTTTTATGACTTGGATTTTTAGGGGGCCTTTTCTTGACAATGGCATCACTAGCATCAATAAAATCATACCCATGACTCTGCACATAGCTCTTCTTATTCGGCTCCACCAATTTCATGAGACCCTGAAAAGACGTCGTAGTAATACTACCCGACTCATCCGAGGCAGTCACCATTGCAATCTTATATTTCTTCAAACTATCCTTATTCTTAATTGGGGTTTCAAAACACTACCTCCCCAGGTTATTGGCTCTGAATAGAACAACCCCAGAGCCATGGATCAAAATTAGGGTTACAATAATCAGAGAAGCAACTAAATACATCAAAGGCCTGAAAACCCCACACAGATTGAGGAACAATCTATTTTGTAATGTGTTTCATTGCTTGTTTATCAATTCAAAAAAATACTTAGATGGAATTTCATATCCAGAGCCAATAATCAAATGCATTAGGATTCATAACATCCTTAACGCACCCTCTTTACTTATACTTGGATTTTTGTAATAATCAAATGCATTAGGATTCATAACATTGGTATCAAAGTCACTTTCCTTGTTTTTGAGGAAGAAGCCCTACAGATATTGGGTTGGAAATAGTCTACAGATCCACAAAATATTATACTGCGAAGTCAATTCCATACTGTTGCACAATTTCTTCAACTTGAAAGAAATTTTTAAAACATTTCCAAAAACTGGTGACAATAGTGATTCTAAACATAAACATGTAGATATTGGAACACATGAATGGATTAACTTGTGCGATAAGCATCTCCTCGATTTGGGTTAAAGATGCAAGAACAATAGGCTATTTTTCAAGGTCCATGTTCATCCATGAAGAGAAGCGGTGGCCTTGTTTTTCACTTTTTCATCTGTTACAGGAGGGAAAGCCTTCAAAGGAAATTATTTTAATTCCTGAGTAATTTTCCAAGTAGATTGAGCAAGTTTGAAAGGTCGCCAACAAATCTATTCTTTTGCGAAACTGGTGTTGGGCTTCAATAGTCATCATGGAGGGTGAGAATATGGGAAATTTGTGTGTATTGGAAGGGGTGGGGTGTTCTGTTTGAGTCATTTGTGGATTGCAAGGTGGAAAGTGTTCAGAAGGAGAGGAGAAACTATTTGTATATGTGCGATGAACTGAAGAAAGGTTAGTACTTGAGACAGTTTCATGTGGCATCCTAGACATTTGGGGGAAAGTGATAGTTGTTAGCAAAGATGGGTTCGTACGGAAGGAAGTGGTATGCTCTTGAAAGTTTTTTTCCATGGAAGTTACATGCAGAATGTTGGTTGGCAATTCTTTGGTAGTTGTATTTGATGACAAGATTGGAATGTCAGGGGATCGTATGTTGTTGGTCATTATAAGATATTAGAGATTTTTGTTGTTCTATGCTCTAATTTATGACGTCATTGATCAACAGTTATGTGTAATTTAATTTTTGCGTGGTTCTCTCTTAGTTGGGTTTGTTTTACAGGATTCTACATGATTGCGAAGTCACAGGATTATGGAGTACCACCTGTTGGATAAAGATCATGTGGGTTAGCAAGGAACGATACATTGTTTGATGACATACAAATGCAGAAATAAGTCAAAATGTAAAACTAAATTCAATTGTAATGCATGTGGAGTTCCAATGGGAAATACGCATAAGAGGTAACAATTTGAGTATCGAGAAACTACTTTTTTTATTAAGGAAAAGAGTATTAGATATATAGAAACATACAATGTGTTCACATACTACAGAAGGATGTAAATACGTACATAAACAAAGTGCATGTATTTTATATTTATTTTCTTAAAAGTACTAACAATCCGCATAATAACAGGAGACAATAGTATGTCAGTGTATAAGGGAATACAATAGTTTTCTTTTGAAGTAGGGAAAAAAAGTGAAATATAGATATGAAACAAGAAACATAGCAGTGATAGTTCAAAGTATAGAATGGGATGAGTGAGGGTGTAATGTTTGAAGGGATGGGTGGGTTAGAAATCCTTGTGTAAAGGTTATGGAGGTGTTGCACTATTTTCTGCGTTCTTTGAACTGAGGATGACACATTTTAATATGTTGTTTCCACAATATGTCTCTTTTTTCAGTGAAAGTGTGAATCAATATTCGTTGCCGATGACATTACTTATAATTTCACTACTCACATCTTTTCTATAGAAAATATATGGAGGTCGCTAGCTGCAGCACCCATGATAACTCAGCTGTCTCATCAAAAGCGGTAACTGATTGAAGTTCTCTTGTTGGGTCCTTTAGATCGATCCTCAGTGCATATTTATAATCATAGTTCTGAACTTGTACGTTGCAACTCGAGTAGAATCATGAACCATTACCATTCTCTCTTACATGGAAACTGCCTACAGAGAAGACCAAGAAATAGATGGAGAACTGGTAGATTTAGTCATATAAATTTGTGGTTAGGGGAGGGCTTGGTGAAAATCAGTGAGCAGGGGCGACACGGTTTCCTCAAGGCCTTATTTGACCGATGTCTGGGCAAGATTGAGATCAAAGAGGAAAATGGGATGAACTTTTGGAAGGTCAAATTTCATGATGTGCTGTGGGATATGGCAACATCAAGGAAATATACATATGTGGTGAAAATATATTCAAAAAAAGAGTAAAATTGCCTCTGAAAATATCAAAGCTTTATACAAAACACTTACCATTATATTGGATAAGAAGAAACTACATAATGTCATGACTTGCAGGGTTCATTAACGGCATCAAGATCAATACTTCAAAATTTTGTGACTGTTGAACAAAGTTTAAAATACATGAGACCATTGTACCCATTGAATGAATCCGAAATTAGCATCGCTCGACCCTTCTAAAATACCTTCATGATGTGTTGTAGGATATGGCCGTACATGTTGCCAAGGTCGATGAAAACGTCCTGTTCTAGGCAGGCCACACTACAGGTAAGAAAAACAGAAGTCATTATGGAATTTACATGAGATTTTTTCAAATATTTATTGATGAAACCCCTCTTTCCTTTAACAGCCCAGATTTCATCACAAAATACCCTACATCAGAGACCCTGATACTTGCATAAGTACGTATTGGCAATTGGTCTGAGTAAACAACATCAAGGAAATATACATATGTGGTGAAAATATTAAAAAAAAGAGTAAAATTGCCTTTGAAAATATCAAAGCTTTATACAAAACACTTACCATTATATTGGATAAGAGGAAACTACATAATGTCATGACTTGCAGGGTTCATTAATGGGCATCAAGATCAATACTTCAAAATTTTGTGACTGTTGAACAAAACATTAAAATACATGAGACCATTGTACCCATTGAATGAATCCAAAATTAGCATCGCTCGAACCGCTAAAATACCTTCATGATGTGCTGCAGGATATGGCCTTACATGTTTTCAAGGTATGAAAACATCCTGTTCTAGGCAGCCACACACTACAGGTAAGAAAAACATCATTATGGAAACATGAGATTTTTTCAAATATTTATTGATGAAACCCCTCTTTCCTTTAACAGCCCAATTTTGTCACAAAATACCCTACATCAGAGACCCTGATACTTGCATAAGTACGTATTGGCAATTGGTCTGAGTAAACAACATCAAGGAAATATACATACGTGGTGAAAATATTAAAAAAAAGAGTAAAATTGCCTCTGAAAATATCAAATCTTTATACAAAACACTTACCATTATATTGGATAAGAGGAAACTACAAATGTCATGACTTGCAGGGTTCATTAAGGGCATCAAGATCAATACTTCAAAATTTTGTGACTGTTGAACAAAACATTAAAATACATGAGACCATTGTACCCATTGAATGAATCCGAAATTAGCATCGCTCGACCCGCTAAAATACCTTCATGATGTGCTGCGAGATATGGCCGTACATGTTGCCAAGGTCGATGAAAACGTCCTGTTCTAGGTAGGCCACACGCTGCAGGTAAGAAAAACAGAAGTCATTATGGAATTTACATGAGATTTTTTCAATTTTTATTGATGAAACCCCTCTTTCCTTTAACAGCCCAGATTTCATCACAAAATACCCTACATCAGAGACCCTGATACTTGCATAAGTACGTAGTGCAATCTGTTTCATTCCCATATTTTGCACGTTGTATAAGACTTATATACAATATTGGGATTTTAATTAATATATGGTGATTTTGTGATGTTGTATGGGTTATACTATTTTTCCTGGCCGTTGTTGCTATTGGAGGTTATGTAGTTTATAAATACAAACTTAGAGTAAGTAAATAGTTGCTAAACTGCATTGGTGTCATTTTTCTAGGCTTGAAAAACTTTGGAATTGTAGTTCATTTTTGACAAGTGCATGGTATTATTTCTGATATACTGCATATCTCAACCTTGGATGCAGTCATACATGGACTCTGAAATCAGAGCCATCATGGCCCAACATATGCCTCTTGACAGCCAAGGAGAGGTCCCCAATCATGTTCACGATGCAGGGCTATAAATGATGGTACCTGACCTGTTCTGTGCAGTGATTGTTCACAATTTCTCACATTTATGCAGGCTGATAATGTGCTTCTTTACCTTTAACTTGCAAGTCATCCTAGGAATCTAGATTGGGCATCAACTTTGCAGATGAATCTACAAATTTTTGTATGTGCTTGTGCATGACTATAGCAGGTGCATCCATTAGGTTATTTTTTCAACCTTACAAGTCATGCAAATTATAGATGCTCTTTAAATATCCTCGGTACAAGCTCCCTGCTCATGAGCATCATGCTTACTTTTGTACCATATATCATGAGACGTTGGGGAGGATTTGATGGTTCTTGAACAAATTTGATATCATTTTGTGATTGATGCATTAATTTATAAAATTTTAAGGTTGTTTTTTAGATCACAGTCAACCTAGATGCCCCTGTTTTGGGAACCCACAAAGGGAAATATCTGATTTACTTAGTTTCATGGTTATCTTATGTTTGAAGTTCCAACATAGCCAATTTTGTTTATAAATGTGTTCTAAAGAATTGTAAGTCGATTGCTATAAAGAGACTGTGCAGTCACTACCCACAAAGCTCTCGTGAATTTGAAACTGAGCTGGAAACAGTTGGAAGCATCAAGCATCGAAATCTTTTGAGTCTGCATGGATATTCACTTTCTCCACTTGGAAACCTGCTGATGCATGTTCTCGATAATCAGCTTAAATCTCCCAGTCCTCTGCTCTTGCCAGCTAAAGTATGTTTATACTGATTTTTCTGGCATGTATTTCAGGACTCTTGACTATTTATATATGGCTCAGTTTTTTTGTTTCTATGTTATAGGTCATAGTGTTGTCTAATCCTGTGGATAACGTATTTTAGTCACAAGTAAAAGTATTTTATTAAGACTGGAAAACTCCCTTAAACATCTCGAGGTATAATGTGTTCGTTAATCTTGTATAAGATTTCACATTGCACATTATCAGGTAATGCTTTATACTGAACTGCATGATGCTTTGGTAATTAGTACAATAACATGAGGTACATGATGGACATGTTATGTTTACATGATTTCATTTTATGGGTAACAATTGACAATTGTAGAATTTGTCTTCTCTTTAGGTTTCACATCCCCAAGCATTTTAACATAACCAATAACAAATCCAGTCATTCAATATGACTAAAGATTGTACCAAACATTGCTATTCCTTCTCATCTCCATCAAGCACATCAAGAACCAACCTGAAAAAACAAAAGCTGGCAAATATTTCCCAAATGTAATGTAACTCTAAACATGTTAATTCTTGCATCTCACTTGTACTTTGATAAGTCATCTCACTCTACCCTCTACACATTAGCTCCAGATTTTACTACTTCCATCTCAATGATAGTATTTCAAGTTAAAATAAGCACATGAATTTATAAGATTATCGAGATATTCACTAATTACATCACGAGAAGTTATTCCTGAAAAGATGTAATACCGTGCCATTTTACAGAACTGCTAAAACCCCAAAGAGTTGTACCGATACAATGTTTAGAAGTCTACTTGGAATTCTATTGGATTTTGAACCATGGATTTATAATTGTTGAGCATTTGATGTACACGTGTTTTCAGAACATGAATTTTTGTTTGTCGGCAGGTCAGAATTCATCTTTCTCCAATATATTCTTGTTTTGAAACTGTTTAATGGTTCATTCTTATTCTTATTAATTAGGATGCTACAACTCCCCTGTCAGAATTTGAAGCGATGGATCTCGTGAAGGATATTTTTGCTTCAGCTTCATAAAGATATATATACACTGTATGACCTCCTTCCTGTATTCATATATTTTTCAATTTTTGCATGTAACTTTTTGTATTTTTTGTTGGCATGTTAGAATATTTTTTGTTGTGATTAGTCGTTCAAATATCACATCTACGGTCTTGATAAGGGTGTTATGTTATTCCTCAGGGTGATGGATTAGAAATAGTAGTTAATGTGGAAGGTATTAGACGAGAAGAGATTATGAAGTTACGATATGATTAATTTGATGTCACTCCTGAATTAGGTGCACGACTTATTAGATGTTTTTACCACATATGCATTTCTATTGAAGGTGATTTGAAAGCACATAAACTGATATCCTTCATCAAATAAATATTGCTATCATTGTGTTATTTATTCTGCAAATTAGTGTTGCAATACATTCAACTTGAGCTGGGATTGTTATTCTGAGTTTTGAACTCCTAATCTCTGCAACTTATTTAATAACAATACAAAATTATGGCATTTAGTATAATGTCTTAAAAGAAACACGCTTCATCTAGGGATACTATCTTGAGTGTTTCCTCATGGAACTGGGCTGAACATTGAAGTTGTTTATGTTGAAAGGCATGTAGTGAGTTTATTTAGTTTGTTTCAAGTGGTTGATCTAATGACATTGCTAAGTAGGGTGCACAAGTCAAAAAAATTTCTATTATTTCTATTATATTTTTGTTTTTCTACTTGCACACACACTACTGCCCCTTTTAAGTCTTTATCCAGTATTGGAGTCAACTTCTGTGATGATTTTAATGGCCAAATGATGTTGGCATATCTTAGTGGTAACTTTTATGGTATGTTATATCTTCGATTTCAGATATATGGACTGAATGGATCTTATATTTTGCAGGAGTTCCTAGATTTAGCTTTAGAAAGGTTATTTGTAGTCGTTACATTTCCCATCAGTTTTCCTAATTAATTAGTGTAACTTGATTTACTTTTGAGTAACTTTTGCCATTCACGAATAATTTCTTTCTTTCCATATCTTAGAATGTAGGTCCACTTCTTGAATTTATGCTACTCATAATTCATGTAGATAGTTTACCCCCTCTGATATGCAGTGGGGTGTAATTATTAATATATTACAGAATTCAAGTTTACCCCTAATGATGCCAATATAAGAGATACTATCTATGGGTAAATTTTAGCTTGAATCACATTTTTTTCAGTTTGAGCCCTCAGGAAAATGCTTCTTTGCAAGGTTTTCCCTAATTCCTTGTTAGAAGTCTATAGAAAATGTAATCCATGTTAAAATTACCATTCTCAGTTCGTAGTGCTTAATTTGGAGCGGTTTGTGCTACTTTTTCACATATTTTAATTGTCAATACATTTGTTCATTTTTGCTGAGAAAATAGTATAACCTGCTAGGAACTGCAAATTTGGTGTGCATTGCAAGCTATACAATAAACTCCATATCAAATAAAATGAGCAACGTTGAACTCAGATTGAATAAAAAAGGAAAATAAAATTAGAATTGCAGCCTGGTTCCCCTTTCAAATTTGAAGTTTCAAGTTGCCCATTGCATAAATGATACATTATTAAATATAAGGAAAAATAGAATGGTGCTCTATATCTTGGACCTCAAATTTGGGTTAGAAGCTTGTCAATCAGGTACTTATATTTTCTATTGAATTCTTGGGTGCACATACATACGGTAGCAAAACAGATCCCTGAGAGCAAGGACATAAGACTTTTGTGCAAATGTGAAAGGGGAGTTCTATGTGCACATTCAAATTAAACATAAAAAATACCCTTGATTAAAGATCTGGAACTAAGAACGTGATTTAAACTTACAAAGGATCTCAATGGACATTTGGTGGACTGTGACAGAGCTCTCATTGCACATTTAGTGGTCTGTGATAGACAGTTCAATGTGCATTTGATGGATCTTTTGAGGGCCTTTAATGATTAAGAATAATAAGAGGAATAGGTTGATATATCTCGAAGATGGGCAGAGCATAAGCAAAAGGCTACCACTCATGATATAAAATCTGCAAATGTACAAAAGTCTTCATGTATTCATGTTTAGTTCAAATAAAATAGCCCGCAAATGTACGAAAGGCTACCACTCATGATATAAGATTTGCAAATGTATATGTACGAATTTGTAACAAATTTGAAATGTAGAGATAACACCTTTAAATTTAATGCTTCATATATATTCCTACAATTACAAAATCAATTACACCCCTTATCGATATCAACTACAAAAATAATAACTATCCCTCTAAATCAAATAACATATACCATTCGGCGTTCACATTGCATTATACACATGCTCCCGAAATTCGCTCCACCATAATTGCCACCTTGGATCATTTCTCTCTCCTTTAGAAGCAATGGTCTCCTTTGCACCAAGTGGTCCCCTGAAGTGTGGAAATTGTTTCTTTATCTACAACTTGTGTTGATTATGACATTGTTTTTTTTATCTTCATTCACTTCCTGTAGAATATCATGGACATATGGCTGAGTGTATTGAGATGAATAATCATACTCAGTTATGATTTGGTCTGTCCGCTTCTTTTGTTGTACTGATTGTGTTTCTAATGTGGCTGTGACAGCTTCCTTGGTATTTTTCTCCTGATCATCAGAATGAGGGACTATTTTGTTTTCTCAACCATATTCTTACATTGTTTGACACCAAGGAAGGAAAAATAGTTAGAGGGAATGACCTTGGGTATCCAATAACGTCGATTCCCAATGGTAATAATGACCCTTTGAGGTCATGAATCATAGATGCCATGTCTATCCCACATGAACGGTTGGCCTAAAAACACATCACAAACATACAATGGAAGAACATCACATAATACTTCATCCTGGAAGGGTTTGATTACATATGGGAGGAGGAAATATTGTGTGATAGGGATATCTCTTCTTGGTATATGGACGAGGATGTGGCTTTACAAGAAGGTTCAAAATTTTCACAACATCAACAAAAATTAAATTCTTTCGACTTCCACTATAAAGGATAAAATGTAAAGGCTTACCCTTTACCCAAAGTTTACAGTGAAATAACATTTCCTTCTCATCCATCTTCTTGACTTGCGAGGTGGCAATAATCACATCTGGTTCAACATCTATAATTTCATCTTCTTCATTTTTGACCTCGAGGTGTGTCATAAGTGGAGTAGTGGGTTTTGGATTTGATGAATCACCGAGAAAAGACTTGATGAATCAAAATTATTCCTTGGAATACCGAATACTCTTGTGGAGATCACACCACTTCCCTGTCTTCTCCTTCTGTCTCTGAATTTGACCTCGTGTCTAGTCTTCTTCATCATTTTCCCCCTTCAGAGGCTGGTTCTTTGTATTTATCTTTCAATGATTTTGTTCAAAATTGTATGCCTCGTTGAGGGTATGGAATTGAAAGAGGTCCATGTCCTCCTGTATGTACCATTATAGGCCACTGTGGTATTTGAGGATCTTGTTTTATTGTTTTTTCTTGAATGCCCAATCTTGTATAAAGAGAATGGAAAGTATCTGTATAATCTTGAACCGACTGGTCCTTACCTTGGCGGAGTTGCTGACACCGTATATACAGATCGTCATAGGCTCCAACAAGGTAGTATTCCTCTTTTATGGTATCCACAAATTCGTCCCATGTGGGATGTCCCTCTATAATACCCAGTTCGTCCCCATTTAGTCTGTTCTTGTACACCCCCAACCAATTTTTGACAGGAAGTGATGATTTCAAGAGGGCAAATGTTATCTTTTCTATAATTAGTGAATTTATTGACAGAAAAATAGGAGGATAATTGGTCCAACCAATTTTCTACTATGCATCAACATTTATTTTACCCTCAAAAACAGGAATATCAAAATTTACTTGAACCTTGAAGCATGTCGGGGCACTGAAGGGCTGGATTGTAGAGGAGGATGCCAGGATTTCCCATTTGTAGTTGTTGAAGAATCTGGGTGAATCGTTGTAACATCTGTTCCCTTTTGCTCAATGAGAGCTTTACCCACGATCTTCTTGAGAGGATCATTTGTCCCGAGTGTTGTCCGCCATTTGAGGTCTCCTGCAACGAACAATCAAGTATTCTGAGGGATCTTGTGTGGACCACCCCAGCTTCTTATATCCCGACCTCGTCTTGGGAATCATACACTCTCAAGACAACTTCGCTCTGATACCACTGATCCAAAAATCTAGAGGGTTTCAGAGTTAAAGGATACAAAATAACAATTTTGCCTGATGAAAATAGAAAAACTATCTCTGAGAAGAGATGTATAATGCTTAAAGTTATCTCTGAAAAGAGATGTAAATATTGCTCAAAGACTGTATGATTACAATAGCTACCTCCATGTGGAGATGTCTGACCTTTCCCTTTCGGGTTACATATATTTATATATTAAATTTTAGAAATCCGAAGAGGCACCTTGAAGTATGTGGAAGGTCACCAATCTTGAGGGAGACGAGGTGGTTCATCTTCCAATGAATTACATAGGCAAGGATTTCACAAATATACTATAGTTAGAATTTACTATTTTTAGATGGAAGTCCAAAAATTTCATTTTTTGGCCTTTAGATGCAGATTTTGGGGGTCAAAATTTGCCAAACGAAGTTTTGCACCCTTTCATCATGTTCTACGCGTTCCATGCTTTCCGCTGCATTTTGAACAGAGTCATTTAGAGCTATGGCGCAGAAGTTATGGTTCTCGGAAGTTGTTCTACTATAATTGCCACCTGGGTCATTGTTTGGATCCAACTTGATAATGAGGAAGGGGAAAGCTTTGAAGGCGAGGTTGAAAACATGCTCCTAACACTCCATGTTGTGTTTTAAGTGACAAAAAATCTTCCTCCATGTGGTGGTGCACTTTATTGTCCCTCTTGTCCTTTTGGGAAGGGGATAAAGGGACATCGAGCCCTCGTAAGTGCGACAAGGGTCCATCCATCATGAAAAATGGGTCAACTTAAAGTGAGTTTATAACACTTTTCTAACACTTTAAGTTGTCTTTTAAGTAATGCATGCTTCTAATCCATGTGGTGGCACATTACAGTGTCCCACATGTCCCTTTGAAAAAGAGGAAAAGGGTACAAAGGGACTTCAGGGGTCTCCAAGTGTGGTTTTTCCACTTTTGGAAGCCTGCGTTCACTAAACACTGCCAAAAATAATCATTTGAACCCATTTTATTGCCCCAAGAGATTCCCTAGGAGTTTTATAGGAAACACTTATATGTTTTTGAATAAAAAAGGTATTATAAGAACATTACCACCATTTTAAAGAGCCAACTCCACCTACAATTTTAAATTAACCCCCCCTCTCAATCCTACTCAAGCCTCTGTGCCGGTAAACAGAGCTGTCGTAAACATTTTTTATGATAAAAATGAAAACCAAACCATTGGGTGTGAAGAGGGCCTCTCATATGTAATTTTGTATTTTTAATTGAGTCCCAAATCTTCATATAAATCCCAAAACCTTCCACTGAATCTCAATCGGGATCATGGATCTTCATCTACACTTCTGAGCCCATATCTCAAAATATGCACCATAGAATCTCATGAAACCTTTTCTAATGTGAAGTAGGTATCCTTATCTTCTAAATTAGTATCCATTTTATTTCCAATTCATCCTAAGGCTCTTGAACTATTCAAAAAAAGCTAGCTAGCTTTTTCACTACTTTCATTTCCTTACACCATTATATAAATAACCCGATGTTACATAACTTATTCCTAAACCTGATTTTTTCTTGCACAACTTTCATAAACTGTCTCAGGTGATCAAAAGGATCTTCTATACCCTACTTGGATGCATTGTCTCTTCTTTTTTCATTCTCGGAGGGTGTTCACTAGGTGCAAAAAGATTGAAAATAGGCCTTTCGGGGCCTCCGGAAGCACTTGTCTTTGCTTGGATCCAAATATCTTAATGAATAAACTTGAGTAAAATCCCATGCACATGAATCAATCTTGAAAATCATATCATTAAATCCCTCTAGGACATAATGAGGGTAAAAAACTGAATGAGTTGGCTGGAGGGCAGGTTCACATTGACCGAGAGAAGGATTTTCAAGGGTGACTTAGGTTGTCATGTCAATTTTTTAGAATTTTTCATGTTACATTTTTTTCATGAAAACATATTAATTCCCCCTATTTTGAGGCATGTGTGATAAAGCATTTGAGCACGTAGATCAAAATAATATATGCATAGCCATGTCTGATACGTCTAATAATCTGCATAGGAACACATAAAAAGGCATATAATGGTGGCCACCAATGATAGGATCCCAAACCTGCAAAAGGGAATGCACATGGTAGAAACAAATACATGCAACAAGAGCAACAATAGAAATAAAAAAAAACATGATCAATGATTCATGCATGATAAAATAAGTGTAGAGATAAAGCAATAGTGAAATCAGATGCAATAATATGCAACCAAAGTCCTAGTATGAAACCTAGGAGGAATAGAACTACTAGAGATAGTATGTGCAACCAAAGGTCTATCAGGATACCTAGGAGGGCTAGAGATCACTAGATAAATTATGTGAATCCAAATACCTATTCTGTATATGCACTAGGAATAGCGTATTAAAAGTATAGATAGAATGACTAGGTAAGCTAGGAGAATGAATCCTCAAAGGAAATACCTCAAAGGGATTGCCACGAATGGTGATAACTTGTTGATTATGAATAAAATCGATATATTGGTGACCAATGAAAATGGAATATCCCTAAGAGCTATGCAGCCAAGGGAGTACCTAAGCATAGAAATGCACTAAAAGATAAGAGTAGACAACAAGCAAAAAATGAGATCAGGTGTAGTAAGAGAGCTCACCATTTAATAGGGAGAGTAATGTGTCAATAGCGAGGATTAGAATTGAATGCAAGATTCTTTGTAGGAAATACCAAGAGAGTAAAAGTAATGGAAAAGATAAGGCATTATCCTTGTTATGCAGATCAATCAACATACCATGTATACAGTACCTAATAAATAGAGACATGAATGGGATAGGTATATGAAGGAAACTTGTCACCTATATTAGAATCATCGAAAGTGATAATCAATGGAGGAGGTAACATGTGAGTAAAAATATCAATCATTACATCTAAAGGGTGAACATAATAGGGCGGTGGCGGTACCACATGATGAGTATCGTGCACCTTAGAAGTAGATACCATTATTATACTTAGAAAGTGGATCATTGAATATTTTCAATTTGGGATTGTCATTGGTTGGATTAAAATATTTAGTAGGTGCATCCCATTCAATGGTTTTTGAATCAATAATATCTTGAATAACATGACATGAAGCTTGAAGCACCAATCAATGTGAGTGACTAATACATTTATGATAATCGCAGTAATAATTAACATCAAAACTCTTAATTTGAGGCATTCTCGTATCAACCTCAAATGGTGGAGGGAGAGACACGGTCTTACACTCAAGTAATTGTTTCAATACAATGTGTTGGGCACAAGGTAAATGATGTAAATTGTTCATCATGCGGGTTAAATTTAAGCTTAGTTAGGTTGAGTAATAACATTGACAATGTCCTTAGAAGTAGCCTTAGGTATCTTTAGTCTTTCCTTTAAATGTGGATCTTTTCTTGGAAACTTGGCATTAGATGCATTAAGAGTGGCACTAGCAACATACTTGAGTTTATTCATATGTAACAAACTTAGCTTTGTTCTCTTTGAGTGTATGACATAAATGGTCAAATGATCAAAAATTGTCAAATATGATTGATTCTTGAAAAGGATAAAGTCAAGCTTTGAGTGAAGAGATCTTGTAATTCACTGTTAGCTAATATATTGTTCATTTTAGCAAGCACAATCTTGTAATGTAAGACAATCGTTGATAGGTTCGTTAGATCCTTGTCTCATGTTAGATATTTGTGCAATAAGAACCTTTGTCCCCAATGTTGATAGAGAATTGTGCCAAAAATTGATTTTCAAAGTAGTGAAAGAGTGCATAGAATGTGTTGGGAGGTCATAAAACCATTATAAGGGAAAGTATTTAAGACTTATAGGGAAGAGCCTTAGTGAGTAAATTTTTCATAAGATGTATAATCAATGCAAGCCACATGAAAATGATTGAATATGTTTGGTCAGATTCACCTTTGCCATCATAGATAGGAAGTTTAGGAGTAAATGAAACCAATGAGGAAAAGGGTAAGAAACCACTTTGGGTGTAAGTGGGTTATGAAGCAATTGTGTAGAATCTATAGCATGAGGAGGAAATGGATGTACCTTGTTATAATTGTAAGATTTGAGTTTGTAATTTATGAACAAGGGTTTTAAGAGAAGTTGTGTGCTAGATGAAGAAATGTGTTAAATAGTTGGTGAAGAATAAACATGAGGAATATAATAATAGATGTCCTCAGAATGGATGGGTACTGTAATAAGTTGAATCTGGTTGCAAGAAGAGGAGTAAGATGTTGGGAATCTCATTTTATATTGATTTTGTAATAGCTTCAATTAGGTTCATGGCCAAAGGATGTTAACGAGTTCATGAATCCAAAATGTTGCATGATATCATAGGATGTGTCACAACAAATGTCGATATCAAAAGTAGTGGAAGAGGGTTGAGATAGCTCAATGAGGGATTTGCCAAGTTCACTAGAATTTCTAATCACGAGAAATTTGATAGTCAAAAGGAGTTTAATGATAGGTTGATGATATGGAGAAATTAAAAACCAAACACAACACAAGATTCCAAAAAAAATAGGGAAACGTTTATTTGAACAATGTTCAGATAGAAGTTCACTTGTTTAACACCCTTTTTAATTTCATATAAATTAGGTGATTTAAGTACACTAAGGATACGTAAAGGGTAGATAATATGGGATTATTAAGATTAATTAAATTCCAACATTAATCATACAATTTAGAACAATTCATTCAAACTTACATGATATGCTACAAGGATCAAAAACAAAGAGGATGAGTGCACTTAATTGATTACACTCTAATGATTATGGGAAGTTTATTAATGTGTAGATAAGATTTGGAAATCTAAACATAATAATTTTTCAACACTAAAATTGTAGCTAGAAATTGATATGGGGCATGACTATACAACTCTGTACTATGACCATCCATATTGTTTTGACCCTTATGTATAGTTTTGGACGTGCTTGGAATCTAGACTCTGTAACTTTCTGCTTGGAGTGTTTCTTGCAATCAAATGTTTTTTATGTTCAAACCCTAATTGGTCATGTTGTGACAAGGATCCTTCTAAACATTCTTAACATAAGATCTCAAACACTAACCATGGGTGGAAGATCCTACAAAAAAAACATTAGTTGGGTTGTGGGCACCCCCATGCACCATTAACGTTTGGAACTACTCTGAAGGAATCCTCAAACTGCACATCATTCTTCACCTAGCATGTGATATATGAATGAATGTAAACTATGGTTTAAACCTCTTTGACAATGTTTGAGTTGAGTTTGGATCTTACTAAAATACTTGGAGAGGGGAAGTTTGAAGTGTTTGCAAATGAGATAACCCATTGAATTCTTGACCTTGCGTATGATGCTTCAATACTATATAAATTGATTTCTTTCCTAATGAGTTATACATAAGCTTTTGTGATATTTAGGGAGCCTTGGGTGCCTTTTGTAAGTGTGGGAAGTGAGTGTATCAATGTAGTGCCATATGATTTCTAGGTTAGCAAATGAGAGAGTTTATACTTGCTTATATAGGGTTTTGAAGGTAAATTATCAAAGAAAGGCCGACCCAGAGGGAGTAAAGGACCTGTCGAAGAACATTCAAAATGAAATAAAGATGTGGATGATATGTCAGTGTAAAAGCGTATAAGTTGTTAAGGACCAGATATAAATTCCTGACCAAACTAGACAATTTTGCACAAGGATGAGAAACATAAAAACTAAAATTTGGGTATTGTCAATTGGAGTTTGTCTATGAATTTTATGCATTTGAATTTCAGAATGTGTCAACATATCAGTGTGTATGATTAAGCAATCTAGACAAGCAACCTTGGGATGCACTAACTAGGGATAAAAAGAGTGTGTTTATCCCAGCAAGAGTGCATTGTCAAAACTGGCATTATTTAAGGGTAAATTGAAAATTTTGAGTGTTTACAAGTTGATTGACAAAACATATTAGAAGGAAACAAAGGGTAATGAAGAACAACTGCCTATAGACGTAGGCCATCGATGGGAAACTTAGTCATTACCAAGTAACAGTAGTCTGATAAACTTATGACTATTGGTATGACCCAACTTTATCAGAGTCCCACTGGACCATATTTAAGAAGAGGTTTTCCTATTCCTTCTTTTGTGTAGCGATATGATCCGCTCACATGAAATTATCTCAGGAATTTGTTAAATCAGACCCTATAGGGACATAGTTAGTTAGGAAACCGCCATCTCGACAGTTTTTAACAATTAGGTCAAGTATATCTAGGAAATCTATTATCATGTTACAATTTTATTTTAGAATTGCAGTGACTTGTTTGATTGAGTCAAATGCAGCAAGAGGAAGAGAGAGATGAGTTAAGACATATTTTAGTCAAGTATAGGTACATTATTTATTTATCACTCCCTCTACATTAGCAATCCAAGATTTGGTATTTACAATCCTTTATAACCTATCATTCCCTGAATGTAGATGCCATATTTACAACCCTTGAATCATATAATATAATCCTCATTATTTAAAAATGCTAAGTTACAACCTGTCCTCTGATTATCAATGTGGTTGGGCTTGACAAAATCTAGTTAGAAACCACATCTATGGCCTAAATTTATGTTTGCTTGAACACTATATGATTTAATAGAGTGAGGAATATCACCTATTAGTTCTAACATCATTTTGTAAACTACAATATAAGGTGTGCATATGTTAGTATGGATTCATTCTAATTATACTTTCTAAATTGACCCATTACCTGAGAGATAATGAGGTTGGATGATCTTTTTTGTAGCTATCACTCCCCATTTATTATTGCAAAAAAATGGAACCCCCTTTGTTTATAAGTTATGAAACATGGTCATTAAGCAATTCCATCAAGAAAATAACTAAACTGACAATTATCTTAAAAGTACAACTATGGGTATTTTTTAAACATGTTTACAAATATTAAAAAATATTAGCTTGAATCATGATCTAGATATACCTTCTAATTTTTAATATTACCTCATGGTTTAAGATTACTATTGAATGTTTGATTGTTTAAGTCACATGCTCCTTGGATGAGCAGATTCTACTTATAAAAACCAGCTCATGACAATGGTTATGAATCATTCACATGTTCATGAATATCTTCTATAAGTTATGATTATACCCCTTCATGGTCATAATACAAATAAATATCATGTGAATATCATATAAAATAGGCATGGCAGAGTTTAACTGTACACAACCCATAAAACTCTCACTTTACATAAGTCACTCAAATCACACGTCATATTTACATGAAGTTATTTCATTTACATCTTCAAAGCATATTACCCATGACAATAATTATATCTCTCATTCACATACAAATTTATCACACGCAAATATAGCTTTCCTAACACCCCCCCTTAGTTTGAACATGTAAAAATAGTTACACTTCGTCTATAGTGTAATTGACCCCTACAATGCTCATGATCTAGATGGTTTTGTTTTTCATAGGATATCCAAAAACCTTCGGGATGGTTGTATGCATAGTGGCTAACCAACAACCAAAAAGAAGGATAAATTTTCAGATGGATTACAATACAACCACAACAAATGATGTTATTCTAGTGGCATGACCGACATCCATGGGAATTAATTGATACTTTTACAAGACATTCATCAATAACCTAACAAGGATGGTTTTACAAGAAAAGCAACAACTGGGTAGCTAATATCACAATATTTCTTTCTCCTTACAAAAGTTTTATATATTTCCACTATTTTTACACATGGTATGGGCATACACTCATCGAATTTAGCCTAGGTTGTGAAGGATTTACATCTGATACAATTTTTGAATGGGAATGAATTTTTTAGCATTTGGTAATTAATAGTCCTGTCATTAATTTTGTGCCCAAAAAAGACTTTTATCAACATAATAACTGTAACACATCATTTTAGCATAATTTTGTTAGAAACAAACAACTATTAAAATGGCAAACTACTACTAATTTTTTTTTGTGGTGTTCTACAATGGTAGGGAAGGTAGTAATGAAGTGCGTTGTTCACTTTAATTCTAGACATTAAATTTGGCGTTTATTTAGTGTCATGTAATAGTTCATTCATAAATTTGACTTCTATTGGACTACACTTAAATAATTTTGTTTTTTTTTTTTTCTTGGAGAAGTCAATAAAAAATAGTAATATCTTGGCCATGTAGTAATGTTTGAGTCTTTTTTTCTTGAATAAATATTTTTGAGACTGACACAATCATGTAGCTAAATTATTCCATTTGCCACAAATCAACGGGAAATTGATAGAGAATTTAATGAAGAAAAAAAATTGTTGATTAAAGTGGTAACATCTAAAAAATCAAACCTAAGAACCTTGAAAAAACAATATTGATTAAAGAGGAATGTGATATCTAACCTAAGAACCTTGAAATTGATACATATTGATACATTTCATATAGATACATTTATTATAATATACTGTGATTTTACACATCAAATTTTTAATTAATATACTTTTTTTGCTGTACTATTATACGCTACACTTAACATAGTTAGATACTGTGTCTCATGATTGATATCTCTTGGTATATTTTAGATAAATGTATTTAAGATATCTATGCTAATTATACATTATATGGAAGTAATAATAGATGACACTTTGAACTTGATAAATGTTAGATGAATTTATGAGTTAACAGACTTGAACAACGTGTTTTCCTCCATCAACATTCAAAATCTGTTAAATGACTATATTAATACGAAGGTAAACCGAGTATCTACGATATTTATGTAAATGGTTATATTTATAATGTAAAATTGAGTCCAATTGCTCCCACTTGTAGTATTGCTATATTGTTAGTAGAAGTTAAGTATGATTAGGGGAAGTTAATATACACATATTATTAGTTAAATAAGAAATGTTATCGAACAGGTTACTAAAATATTGATAGTCTAATGAAGATATTGATTAATGCGTGTATGCTGAAGCTACCCATCTAAGCTACAGAACCTTAGAAATTGATACACATTTATATATTTATATAGATACCCATTATCATACACGACACACACTTACTCACACACTTACACAGGACACACACACATTGATTTTTACACAGCACACAGCACTACAGAGTTCTATGCGCGCTAACGCGCGCAGGCACACACACATTCACACATTCACACACACACATGATGACACACACACACACACATAGACACACACACCCACCCACCCACCCATTTTACAGTTTTACACGCACACATGCACATGCACACACGCACATGGCAACACATTTTGTCTTTACACGCACACGCACACGAACATGCACACGCGCACAGTACACACGCACACACACACACAGGAATTGACCTTTTTTACGCACACACGCACGCGCACACGCACGTGACGCACGCAACACACACTCTTCTTATGAGCACGCACATCCCAAAGCATGCACACGTCACACGCAAACATGACATTTTACGCACGCACGCACTCACGTATGCTGACACACGGGTTCAAGCACGCACACGCTTCACAGCACATTATCTATGCATGGTCACCGCCACTTGCAATTGGACGCACATGCACATAAACGATGCACACACACACGCGCACGCACACACGCACACACCACGCGCACACACACACGCACACACACGCGCGCGCGCGCACACACACACACACACGCACACGCACACGCACACGCACACGCACACGCACATGCACACACACACACACACGAGTATATGTATGCTACACTAACATAACTAGATAGGTGTCTCAAGATTGATATCTCTTAACATATTTTAGAAATATGTATTTGAGATATCTATGCTAATTATACATTAAATGGAAGTAATAATAGATGACATTGAGTGATAAATGTTAGATGGACTTAAGAAGTAAACCATTTGAAAAATCCCTCGTTATAGGATTAATAAAAATGGGTATCCATATCTAAACCTACCATCATTCAAACAGAAAAAAACTAAATACAATTATGGCCAGCAGGTCAATTTGCTTTCTAAATGTTGCGACATTTTGTCAAACAATTCAGAAGTTTGTGTATGTTTCCACA
Source organism: Taxus chinensis (assembly GCA_019776745.2). Lineage (NCBI taxonomy): Eukaryota > Viridiplantae > Streptophyta > Pinopsida > Cupressales > Taxaceae > Taxus > Taxus chinensis. Next base: position 189,874,071 of record CM034157.1, on the reverse strand, counting down.
TTTCACATACATATCTATAAAAACATTTACAAAAGTTTTATTTTTGTTTTATGAACTGTGAAAGTCTGAAATTAAGGCCAAACACTTCGATACATACAGGGAGGATGATATTTGTACCCAAGTATCTCGCCCAAAAAACACATTAAAGAGGAAAATCAAAGTGTAGAAAATCAAAGGCCAAACAATTTGACACATACAAGGTGGATAATATTTGAACCCAAATATCTAGCCAAAAAACAAATTGAACAGGAAATTCAAGAACATTGCTCTGTACATATCCTGCAATCATTACATTCCACGAGACTATTGAAGCATTTTGTCAAACAAATCATTTACCTTGTATCTGCTTCCACATTTTGCATACATGTGTTTCAGGCCGTTCGCAACTACAGACATCTGACAAACATCCAATTCTAAATACATTTTGATGGAAATCCATACCCTGTTCTAAAGCTCCCATTTTTGCACAGCTTGGGATGATGCCAGCAAAGGTTGATATGTTTGGTTTTAAACCTGCCAATTGCATTTCTGTTAATGTTTCCCAAGTCCTTTTCAACAAACCCATTCTGTACATACCCTGTAGCCATGGCGTTCCATGAGATGAGATTCCATCAACGCGTTTCTATGAAAATTCTTAAAGGTTGTAGGTTCTATGCACACTGGAAATTTACAGGCTTTCAATTAGGTTGTACATACCGATTTGAAGAACAATTTACATTGCAGGAACCTGAAGTATAACCCAGACTTGACTGGACCAATTCCATATCGTTTAAGAAATTTGGCCGGCCTTCTAAGTTGTAAGCAACAGTACTCAATGGCATTCTTTCTATTTCAGTTAAAATCCATGTAAATCATTTGTGGCATGTTCAGGGAGTTGATCGGGTGTAATTTTTTTCCCATTGAAGTCTTAAGTTTAGAACTTGTACCGAAACTCAGATGGCCCAACCTGTCATTACACAGAATAAATCGGCCATGAAGAAAGATATTTTGGAGGCCTTGTTTCTTGTTAATTACACTGAATGCATCTTGAGAAAACAACAGAGACAAAAATGACAGAACAAAGAAAAATTAGATTGAGAAAAGTCCAACAATTTCTAAATCTCATATGTGAAAAAAGATACAAGAAAATTTACAGCTCCATGAACTGGTTCCATATACATTATTATTCCCCCAGCTTTGATTTGCAAAATGCCTGTTCTAGTTTTTCGAACCACCACTTAAATAGGCCGGTAGAGTCAATATTTTTTCTTCTGTAAGCATGCGCCCACACCTCGTAGATACCCTTCTGATGTGAGAGAGGGAGGGTTTCAATGATTTTAGTCAGTCCTCTTTCAATACTATCCTGAAATTCGGTATCCATCATCTCAACCACGAATGGCAACCAAGTTTTTAGAAAAGACAACCGATATGCTCTGGTAGTTATAATCTTACCATTTCCTATAGCTTTTAGAAAAGCAACCATAATCGTGAGTGCATCTTTCCTGAGTTTAACAGAGGAAATCAAAGCTATTTTTTTAGCTAATTCTGCGTCTTCAAAAAATGTTTTAACCGCTGCTTCATACATTGTTTCGTCCCATCTCTCAAGCATTTCCAGCATCCACAGCAAAACAGAACAAGCGCTAGCTCGATCAGGTTCTGCCCAAAATAATCGAAATTGAAATCATGTAAATCTCACCCAAAACAGTTCAATGGCCCTGGTTTTGATAATAAAGAACAACAGTATAGGTGAAAATTATTACAGATATTGAAAATAAAATTAATTTTAACAAAGAATAAGTAAGGACCTGAAGAAGAAGACTTGATCAATTCAATTTTGGCTGTAAACTTAAAAAATGATATACATTCCTTATTTGGTTCCTATATACTGTGTATGTTTATTGACTCTTGTTTGTTTTCTACAAACACTTATGAATGATATTACTAGTAAATCTATTAATTACATCGAGAAGTGTGCTTACTCTCTTCTAACATCTTTAAGTAGTTGTTACAACTGAGCTTATCAAGACGAGAAGTTAAATCGTGAAAAGTTTGTAGCTGCAAAGAGGAAATCAGACCTCGAATTTGAGATTATTCCAGAGAAGTCCAACTCACAGCTTCTAAGTATTACATGGAACCAATTATGCAATCATCAACAAGCTAATGAACAACCACTTGTAGAATGGCCAGGCATTCATCAACACTAGAAAAACAAAAGCGCCCTCCATCTACACAAGAATACATCCCCCCAAAACATTTCACATAATAACCACCTCTATTTTGAGGGGATGCTCTTCAGAAGACCAATGCTTGGAGATCATGGATTCTAAAAATTTGGATTTTTGAACAACTTGGGAATGAAGATGAATCAGATTCGCTCCATATTCTTTTCTGTTGGAGGAGATCAATCGTATCTATATATCTGCAATGGAAACATCCCCAAATTTAAATATATCTATACTAATTTTAATACATTTTTAGAATATTATACTAATAATACATTTGCTTATTGGTCATAAATACTTTGTGGCTAATATTTTTAATAATTCAAATTTCATATTAATTAGTTAGTTTAGTTTATCTTAACATATAAATCCCAACACATCAATAGAAATGATAGTAGAAAAAAATTAACCCTCCTACTTACATAATTCTCATTCACTCATTAACACAAATTTTACATTAAATTTAATCTTCCGCAACTACTTTAAAATAAAATAAAATACACAATACAACGATTAAGAACGGTCACCTTTCCTTTCTCAATATAGAGAATGTCCACAGAAAATAAAAAGAAATATGAGAAATTGGTACAATACAAAAAAGAAAGCTATGTGAATATGAAGAGGAAAGAATTAATTTCTCTTGGAAAACACAATCCCAAAGGCTTTTGGAGGGAGCTGCAACAAAAGAAAAACATACAAGAAAATAATATCACATATGCTCAATGGTTAGAATATGTGAGGATTCTCTATAAGCAGTCTCAACAGAAGGATATTCCTCCCATAATTAATACCTTGATTGAGCTTTTCTCGGTGGAAGACATCAAACAGGGCATAAAGAATCTAGCAAGTGGTAAAGCACAAGATATTGATGGGCTGCAGGCTGAATTTTTAAAGTGGGGTGTGGAGGTCCTCACTCCGCACATCAGAAAAATATTCAATGAGATCAACCAGAATGGCTTCCCTTTGGAGTGGACGACTAGTGTTGTTATTCCTCTATTTAAAAGTGGTGATATCAATAATCCATCCAATTACCACACCATTATGGTCAATCCTCTCCTTGGTAATCTTTTTGGTGGCATAATAGAATGTCAAATCAGCAGTTAGGCCAAAAGAGAGGGTAAAAGAGCAAAAGGGCAAGTAGGCTTCCGACCTAGACATTCAACCATCAACCATTGCATCACTCTTAGGCACTTGATTGAAAAGGTATGGGACACCCAAGGAGAGGAAGAAGCTTTTTGTTGCTTTGTTGATTTTAAGAAAGCTTTTGACATGGTACCTAGAGACAAACTTTGGAACATGATGGAGGAACTTGGGATTCCAGATGAGTTTAGAGCAGCAATGCATAGGCTTTATGAGCAGGTCAGAGCTAAAATCAGAACCAGAGAAGGTATGTCAGAATGTTTTGGTAGTGACATTGGTGTCAAGCAAGGTTGTCCTCTCTCTCCCACCTTGTTTGGCTTATACATTGACAAGCTGGAAGAATGGTTAAACAAAGCTGAGGGAGGGGGCATACAGTTGGCAGGTTATGTGGTGAAGTTACTCTTATATGTCGACGATCTTATTCTAATCTCTAAAACAACTCAAGGATTGAGGGATCATTTGAAAGCCTTAGAACTCTTTTGCCAAGAAGTCAAGATGCAAGTGAACATTAGCAAAACCAAAGTCATGATTTTTTCTTTAAAAAGGAAAGAGAAACAAATTAACTTTCTTTTTTAGGGGAGCCCATTGGAAATTGTAACAGAATACAAATATCTTGGGATTGATTTCCACAACAAGCTTAGTTGGGAGACTTGTAGAGCAAAAAGGATACAGGGGGGTTGGAAAGCATCTTACCTACTTCAAAATAGGTGTAGGACGGCTGAACTTTGGGACTGGAAAACTAAGAAAACCCTTTTTGGATTGTTGGTCATCCCGATTACCCTTTATGGTTGTGAAGTATGAAAGGAGTAGCATGTCAAATCATGGGTGGAGACAATTAGAAAGAATCCAGAAACATCTAATCACAAGCACTCTTAAAGTCAAATCAACAGTCCCTTATGAGATCATGTTGGCTGAAGCAAGTACTTTCTTGATGGAAGCATCAACAATAACTCAGTTGCTAAGTTATCTGAAAAAGGTTGAAAGCATGGATAATCATCGTTGGCCCAAAATGGTTGTGGAGGAAAAATTAGAGCGTAGAAAGAAAACTTGGATGAAGCAGAACAACAAATGGATGAACAAATGGGGCATCAACTTTCAGGAGTGTCCTAACAACAACAGGGAAATAAAAAACTATGTGTTAGAAAAATTTAGGACTGCCATGTGGACAGAGCAGATTGGTCGAAAGAAAGCATACTACATCAAAGAATTTAACCCCACTTGGGAGCATGATGAAAAAATCTTATCTAGGGGCAGCTATCAAGGGTAAAGCAAGGATTTTAGTGGCTCAACTGAGGACCGGATTGCATCATCTTCGATGTGAAACCGGTAGATGGACTATACCCAAGGAGGATTGGGAAAGGAGAACTTGTCTTTTCTGCAGCAAAGGGGTGGTAGAGATGGAATGACACTTCATCATGGAGTGTTCAACTTATGATGATATTTGTATCCAGTATGAAAATGACTTGAAGGTGGACAGATTAAATGAGTTATTCGAAGAAACAAGACTTGAAAAGATCGCGGGTTTTGTGCTCAAGATCCACAGTAGAAGATTTGATATTGAAAAGAGTCTGAAATCATCTTAAAGTCTCTACTTTTGGTCCCATAGACTCTTCAGTCTCGTGGACATCATTAAAATCTTTCAGTGGGTAGTAAGATATATATTTAGAGATAATTTTACAAGATTTTATTTTTTATTTTTTTAAGATCTAAAGGAGGTTAGGGGAAGGCTAAGCAAACACACACATTTATGTGGCAAATCATTAACCATTACGTTAGTAAGAGGGCCACTTTCATTATAGTGTCAACTCTATTGGCATTAAAGGATAATAATATATTGGGTTTTATATATTACCTTATATCAAATTGGAATCAACCTTACCACAGACCAATCCAATCAACCAATGTGAATATTTATTTTTATCTTAGTTTGTTTTTAATTAGATATATTTTTTGTTATTAAACCCAAAAATGATTTAATTGTGGGAAAGGGGGGTTAATTTATTTTATTTTAGTTTATCCATTTATAGAGTAGGGTTAGAAATGGACGATATATTCCAATTAATTAATTTAATATTAATTTGCAATTTGCAATATACTTATATTAATCATTTGTAAGATAGAATCATAAGAACATATGTTAAGTTATCAACTAATTTTGACTTCGCAAAATTAATAAAAATGGAAATTTTGAAATTTTTCAAAAGTGTTACTTTGCATGATTTATCACCCTCATCGCGATCGTCTCATTTTTGTGATCGTTCTGGTCTTCGTTTCATCCATTTCAGGTGAGAACTCCTCCCGCCAGGTCTTAAACTGCGTTAAATATTAATTAATTAATTACTCTTTGTTTGATAAAATCAATTTTTAATAACTTTGGGGTTTTTTAATTAAATAAATATTAATTAAAATTCATTCGACAAGATTTTTTATTTTAATTGCCAGGGGGAAAAATAAGCTTCCGCTTCCCATTGCCGGGGATGCCAAATTGGCTTCCCAGACCCGGATTTCCCCTTTCCTGGAAAATTTATTTTAATTCCCCGCTTGTGGGATTTCTTCCACCTAATTGCCAAATCAATGAATTGGCAAACGGGCAAAAAATCTCCCGATTTCCCACATGGGGAAATAAAATGGGGATTGTCAGCCCACCTTGCCATTTCCATTGGCAAATGGTTGTTTATTTCCCACTTCCCCCTGGCAATTAATGCCACTACCCGGGAAAGAGGGAAGTTGTTTTAACAGGATGAATAAGAAACGGTTGTGAGGAAGCTTCCTAAATCCTCATAAAATCCTTCCGTCAAACTCGTTGGAAGAAGTCATGCGAAGCTTTCCAATTTCTTCTTATTTCTTTTTTCCAAGGAACGTCTCAAAGTAATATTTTATCACATCCCTCAATAAATTTCCACATAAAGATTGTAGAAAGCCAATTTACTAGGAATAGTTAATAAAAGTTTTTTCAAAGAATATACAATTATGCAAAAAGAAAGAGGTTGAAGACCAAGGAGAAATCATCATGCATTTTTAAGGAGGATGGAGTAAAAATTTTTACAGAACAATAAACCCTCCACATAGGCCAAAGTAAAAGCCACATCAAGGGAATAAAACCAAAGATAAAAAACAACAAGATCCACAACAAGGGACAGTTTTAGGAGATTTCAACATTGGAGAAATTTCCAATTTTTCAAAGAAAGATTTTAACCACATAGCAAAGAAATTAAGGATTCCACGCAGTTTAAGAAAAGAAAGATAAGTCCAAAAGAGAAGTCAATTTTTTCAACGCAGAGAATAGTAGAGGAAGTTTCCACGCATTTCAAGGAAGAGCATTCAACATAGGAACATGAGGAGGAATAAAGGAAAAAGACAAGAATTTTATTGGTTTATAGGGATCAAAGTTAAAGAAAGAGTAAATAACAATAAATAAGATAAAACATTCCATCCACGCATTTAAAAAGCATCAGAGTAATTTCCACGCAGGGAATAAAAATAAAAAAGGGGGTTTCCATGCATTAGTTTTAGAAGCATAACACACAACGTAGGAAAAGCAAGATATGTAGGAAAACCAGAGCTTCCACAAAAGTAATACAAAGTTTCCATGCATGAAAGGATAGTAAAGGCCAAAAGGTTTTTCTTCCCAATCCAAAGGGACAAATAAAGTTTTGACAGAGGAAATCCACACAACCAAAGGAAAAAAATAAGGAAATCCACGCAAAGGTAAAACAGTACAAAAGAAGCAAGGGAAGAAACTAAGTCCACAGACCAGGGGGAAACAAACAGTCTTCACGAATTAACCCCAAGGAATAAAAAAAAGTCTCCAAACACATATCCACATAGGAGGAAATATTCCAACATTTTTTATGCACAAAGATTAAAATAACTAAAGCACCACAGCATTCCTCAACATCTCCAGCATAGGTTTTAATTCAAGAAACCACACATTCTCAGAAGGTGTCCAACACATTTGCAAGAAGATTAAGCAAGTATAGTCACGCATCAATCAGAAGATCGCAAGGAAGAAGTAAATCTCAAAGTACCAGTCATTAAAATCAGGTGATTTTCATGCATACCAAGGAGAATTTGCTCCAGCAAATTAAATAAAAAAATCGGGTGATTTTGTTTATTTTAAATAAATAAATAAATAAATAAATTGTTGTCACCAGAATCGAAAATTGTAACCAGTCTCTGGTTGTTATTATTATTTTTTTAAAAAAAATAATAATAATAATAATAATAATAATAATAAAACAAGTCATATTATTCTTGCATTGATGGGGGTTTCAGAGACTGAGACCCAACCTTACTTGCATTGTTTTGCGTGCCTAGGTCATTTTTCTGTAAAATTCATAATGGCCGAAAAATCTAATAAATCTGCAGGAAGATCGAGGAAACCAGTGGAGAAATCAAAAATCCACACTCAAGTACGAATTCCAAGGAATCATCCCTCCCAGTTCCATTAAGTCGGCATATGACAATATCACTGATACAAATCTGGGTCACATCAATGTGCAACAATTCTGTGAACGGGTGAAAACTGAAGGCAAAACCATATTCTCGGATAGGCTTTACCATAGTGGTCTACCCCAAGCAACAACATTTCCTGTCTCAGTGCAGTGTCCAGAGCTGGTTATCGCTTACGCGGAGCATTATGATCCCGAGAGATGAGGAATTTTTAAAGATAATCACGAGCCTTTCCTCTTAATCACACCAGAGCACATTGAGGAATTGCTCAGCATACCTGACTTCCCTGAGAATGTGGATATCACTCGACAGTCAGCACAAGAATTTTGGGATGAAGAACCCCTCAGGTGGAGCAAGATGGTTAATAACAACTGGTTAGTGACCAAGAGGCCTCGAATTGACCGGCTTCCTAAAGAATTGTACCGCATTGAGTTCGTGGAAGAAATCAGGGACATGATTACTCTCTTGAGTCGAGTTTTCGGTTTACCCTCTGCCAGGATTTTCCACCCATGGATGTATCAGTTTATCTGTATCATCCTTGCCAAGAGAGAGTTTGTGGATTGGGCCACCACCATCAGTGATACCCTTCACAAACAATTGATCAAAGTAAGATGACTGGATGCTTCTACATGACATCGTATCTGACTTATGCAGTGGCAAGAAGAAAGCTATTTTCGGGACTCGAAACAAGAGGAGTCATGGGTCCATCAAATAGTGTCTTCCATTACTATCCACAACTAAGTTTCAAAAATAGCTCTCACCATTTCAGAAGAGTCAATGATGCATTCACCTTCCGCATGATTCGGAACCTGAATCGGAATATAGAGGAAATATTTTCTAAAGAAGCCATGGATGTCATTTCCCAATGGGGAACATGGTTTATTCAATTTTCATCCTTTTCCTACATTCACGTAAGTGGCTTTGCGGGTACTCCATGGAAAATTCCTAAGTACATCAGTGAAAAATGGGCATTGATGGAGCTTGCACGACAACTATTCCAAGTTCATTGTCTTCTCAGTGACAAGCATCACTCAGGAATTCATTTCCCAATCCAAATCGGGGAATACCAATGTCCAAATCTCTTCAGTGCACAACTCATGGAAAAAGAGTTTTCCCTCATCACAATTCATCCATATGTGAAGAGAGCCCAATTTGATATCAATGGATATATGCAGAAGATTCTTGGAGCAAAGTATCAACATAACCCTACCATGGAAGATTTTTGGGCTTCCTGTTCAGACGAACATGAAGTAAGAAGATGAGAGTTTTCTCACCTAACCCTTGTTCACATCAAGAACCCTCCAGATTCATTCATAAATGATGATGAAGATGTTATTGATCCTTCATATGATGCAGTTGCTTTTACCCCATTGCCCCAAATTGATTGGACCAAAAGAGATGAATTTTCTCTTGATAGCAAGAATCAACCGATCCTTGAAAGAAGCATATCTTGGTATGAAAGAGAACTTGCCAAGTTACAATCAATTCAAGATCATACTTCAGGATCACAAAAATTTCCAACTCGAGGAGGTCTCCATTCAACCAAATCCCCTTCTCAATCAACCTCCGTGCCATCCAATCATACGCAACAAGCAAGAAAGGAGTGGTTTCCAAAATCCACTTCACCGAATAATGTGTCACGAGGAGAAAAACCTAAGGGTCCTAGCCCCAGTGAAGGAAGAGAGCGTGTATCAGGATTTTCTACTTCAAGTAGAGATTCTTCTACTCACATTGTTAATAGTTCTCAGAAGCTAGTGACAAATGATCCTCAGCCATGCCTTGCACAAGCATCCACTCAGGTGCAGGTAGTCCAAATATCAAACACTTCGGAACCTACAGTTCACGAAGAGATTTCCCAAAATCTCCCAAATGAGCAGGAGGTGGATATCGAGGTTATTTCTCCTGAAATCAAGGTCATGGAAAGGATTCTTGTAGAATCTCATGATGTCGAGAACAATGAGAATGTTGCTTCGAGCTCCAGGATTTTGTATGCAAAAATAGTGAATGATACTCCTTTCTGGGTTGATTGCGAGGTCAAGAAAAGGAAGAGGGTTGTCAAGGCAATTGACATTGATTTTGATGCCCTTTTCAAACTTTCAAATGATGTCATTCCCAAGAATCCTAAAGTGCTTTCTCGAATAATGGTGGATAGTGATGGAAATAGATTTGTGGATCTTGCCATCCCACAAGTTGACAAGGAGCGTGATGCCATGACATCTGCTGATTATGAAGTTTCCAGACTTGGACTTGGGAGGTCCACATTGGAAAGTGACATGGTGATGGCTCGAGATTCAATTGATATCGTGCTAAAGAGACTTGAGAAATATAAGTCTCAGAACTCTCAGCTCAAGGCTGAAAAGAATCAATTGGTGGAATATGTTCAACATCTGATAAATCCCATATCATCCACTTTCCCAGTACCTGATGCAGTGGCTGCCCCTGATGAAGAAACTCTCAATTTATCAAAATAAATAAACACATTGGGCCATGTCACTAAAACTTGGCTTTCAGAGATTCTCATTTTAGGCCAAGAGACGATCAAAACAATGGTTAAGCTCCATGAAGATGTCAGTGCATATCTTGATCCAATTCTTTCTTTCAAGGAAACTTTTGTTTCTAACATATCAAATTTGGATGAGATATTTCCCAGTCTACAGGAGATGACGAGTATGGAATCCTCAGTTTTAGCCATTGAAGGAATTCTTGAATTTGAACATCGAGGGACACATTTTCTTTGGTGTCTGCATCTCAAATCAAGGAAGACACTTCTCAAGGATTCTATGATCCATTATGAGAGCATATGCAATGAAGCCTTCACTTCACTCACCTTGATTCAAGAATTCATAGCTGAGATCCCTTGTAACCTCGTAAATGAGCATAATCAAAGGTGTTCATCAGAACATGTGGAAGAGCAATTTTCACAATTGTTTAAGGACATGTATACTCCCACCAATAATTTCTCTTCAGCTTCAATGGAGCGTTGCATCAAATTAAAGAACTTGTTTGAGAATGCTCAATCAAAGATGGTTAATTTAAATGATATGCCAAGTAGGATTTTGGAATTGCAGGTATTTTGTGAGGCTATTCTTCGACCAAATGAACCTCCAGAAGAAGAAAAGATGTTCAAAACATTGGGAAGGTTCAGATCCTTTCAATTGGCGAAAGCGGCAGATCCTAATTTCACCGATGGTTCAAGGAGATAGTTTTCTTGGTATCTAACAAAGTGGGAGAGTCCATTTCTCATACATTTGAGATAGGAGGACCCCATTTCAATGGATAAGGCGCTGGTTATTATTGTATGTTTTAAAAGTGGATTTTAAGAAAAGGATGTTGTTATTTAGTTTGCTTTCAGAAAACTTGGATGACTTAAGTGATTTCTATTTTTAGTTGACTTTTAATAAAGTTGGTTGAAAAATTCAAAGGTCACTTAAGTGCCCTATTTAATGTTCATGTAAAACCCTAACTACTTTGTAACCAACTTTTGGGTTATAAAAGGAAGTGAGGGGCTCATTTGTAAAGGGTGACTTTGAGAGAGGAGAAGAAAATACTTTTGTGTGCAAGCTTTGTTTCAAAGAAAGAAACTTTGTGTTCTTTTGTGAAGACATTTTGGAGTTAATGAAATATGAACTTTGTGTCCCATTCATTGTCTCTTGTAACATTTGATGTTCTTATGTTCATTAGATGTTAGATGTTTAAATCTTGCATGCAAATATTGTCTTTGATCTTATTGTCAACGTTATTTAGTTGTTCTTCTTCACAGTGATCAAGCTCTGTTATTTACTTGCTCATGTGTGTTCCCTTTTACTCATTCTCATTTAGCTGATGCAAACTCTGTTTTATTTGTGTTAGTTATTTATTTTTCTTCTCCATGCAATATTAGGCTCTGCTTTTACCTAACTCTTGCATGTTCCTTCCATTCATTCCTTTCCATTCCTTTCCTTCATTCCATTCCATCTCCCTCATTCACTTTTCTTTCCATTGATGTTCCAAAACACCCCCCACATACAATTTTGAATGTACAGGTGTAAATACAATTTTGGTTCTCAATAAAGGTAGCCTCACCTTCATTGAGGAGTTACTTCATTCCCACACTGTTGCATGTCATTTGTATGCATGAAAATCCATATGCTAACAGTTTTTTGGTGACTCTACTGGGGATTCTAGAATCGTTAACCAGTGCTTGGTTAAATCTTTATGACTATCCCCTCTGCACAAGCTCCAGTTCTTCAACCGAACCTTGTGCCCAACGAATATTTTCAAGGAGACATTGCTGCCAACCTTCAAATAGTAGCTTGGGAAAACCGTGAAAGTTTGCAGCAATTTGTGGCTGTTGATAGAGCCATTGACAGAGAAATCTACATTGAAGACCTTAGAAGAAGAGCACCCACACTTGTGGCCAGAAGACCTCCTGGACACGTGTTGATCATTGTTCACCAACGTGGCCCTCTTCCACCAAGGTAATAATTTGTATGACTATTATAGGTAACCCACCTATCTTGCAACCAAATCTTCTTTTTGCAGATACTCAAGAAGATATATCATCAGATCTAAGGCAAGCTATTTGGGAAAAGCGCACAAGCAACTATCATTTTCATCTCGCCGCATCAGTACTAGATAACGAAGAAGATCAAGCCGTGAGAGTTGCTAGAGTTATTCAGGCACAAATAGCTCAAGAAAGAGAGTGAAGAGAAAAGGCTAGAGCTGATCAGAACATGCCAGTGATCCCTTCACAGTAAAGATTTCAAACTGGCAGGAAAGAGGTTTACGCAAGGAGAAAAAGCTAAAGGTCGATCTGATCCCATTTTTGATTTTTAAGGAAAGTTTGGTTTCAAGTTATCTCCTCCAAAGAAGAACACACCTCGTAGATCTGTAAGCCTTGCATAAAGTCGTGAAAGAGCAAGCAAGGAAGGAATCACTACCATTCAATCCCTTATTCTTGCTCACATTTTTTTCCCTTGCATACCACCTTTCCCAAGATGGCAGTTAACATACCATGGGGAAATGCCATAGGCCCATTGGCCTTACCAGCTCGACATGACCTCCCACGAGGATCGAGAAAGATTCTTCCCAAGTTCGATGGAGATGGGAAGACATCACCAGATGACCACATTTCTGCTTTCTTTGCTGCATGTGTAGTTTTGTCAGTAGAATATGAAGATGTTGCTATTCACCTCTTCGTTGAAACATTGCATGATGTTGCTGTAGATTGGTTTCATCATCTGCCAAATGGATGCATTACAAATTGGAATGATATGAAAACTAAGTTTGAAGATCGATTCAAGACAATAGAAGATGAACATGCTCTTCTTGCCCAACTATCTCAGGTGAAGAAAGAGCCAACAGAACCCATGAGGAATTTCATGGCTAAGTTCAACAAAATGGTGAAAAAAGTTCCTACCAGGATTCATCCAAACCCTGATGGACAAAAATGTTTCTTTATTAATGCACAACAACCAGAAGTGTGCTATCAGCTGAGAAGGGCTAGAGTGGCTACTTTGGAACTTGCTCAATCCTTGGCCATAGAAATTGAGGATGACTTAATCATGGTAGGGAAAATTCAAGAAAACTTCCCTCAAGGGAAAGAGTCAAGAAACCCCCAATGCTTCAGAAGCTATACTCACTAAGTTGGCTAATGATGTGCTAGCTTTGAAAAAGAAAGTTTCTCAAAGTAGTAAACCTACTCCTTACAAAGACATCCCAAGAAAAGGCTACGTTCCCAACAAATCCAGGATTGTAGGTGCTCCAACGAGGCTTGCTATTGAAGCAGCTCCCGCAACTAACTCAAAGTGTGATGTCGTTGAAGAAAGTGATGATGAAGTTGAAGTCATTGAGGTTGATGAGGAAGAGTCCAGATTCTAGAACATATGAACCTGAAGTTGGAGACCCTGAGGAATAAAGTAATAATCATTTCTTCAAGTACCATTTAGAAGAAGAAGATGAATATGAAGAAATTATAGAAGATATGAATAGTCAATCCTTTGTTGTCTTCACACGCTCTCAGAAAAAAGAGAAGAGTACCACTAAGGTGGAAGATAAAAAGAGCTCCAAGGAAGTTCCTAAAGAATCTAAGACTAAGGAAACTTCCAAAGAATCCAAGACAAATGAGACTCCTAAAGAGTCCAAGGTGAAACTGAGGTTTCCAATGTCAAAACTATCTTAAAGAAAGGAGGGCCTTTGTCAAGTCAATCAGTTGATAAATCAGCTATGAAGAAAGTTTCTTCTTCCACATCAGTATCAACCAAGCCCAAAGCAAAGGTCAAAAGTGTGCCATCATCAAGTTTGAAAGAACTAGTATCTGAGACATCAAGTACAGTTACTTTTCCAAATTTTATATCATTGATCATATCAATAAAACAAAAATTCCATGTCACAGGCAGAGTACTTGAAGTCTAATAAGGATCAAATTGAGAAATTGGTCCAGTTTATCAAAGGTGACTCTACTGATTCATTCCTCCAAAGGAATTCTAAAAACTCCCAAAGATGGGAAGACTCAAAATATTGTGGCGGCCACTAAACCTTCAAATGAAAAGATTGAACCTTTCTTTATGTCCTTTCTAATCAACAGATGTAAATTAAGTAATTGCATTATAGATTCTGGAGCCTCAGATAATGTGATGCCTATAAAATTAGCACATGCTCTTGGGTTGACTTGTATGAGAACATTCAGATCTTGTTACTCAATGGAGACAAGACAAGTTCCTCTGATTGGGCAGATTAAAGACACTCAAATGGTTTTAGCTTGAATTTCCTCATAAGCGAGTTAAGGTAACCATTCTAGTTACTGACATTCCTACTTCATATGGTATGTTGTTAAGCAGGAATATTTTGTAGAGATTTGGGTGGTGAGATTCAAATGGACCAGGTCTCATGCCATGATTCTATCAATGGAGAAATGAAGAAGCTAATGTCATAAGACTTAGGAAAAATTCATGAGTAATGAAAAGATGATCCCTTCACGACAGGTCCTATTTCAAAACTCAAGTATGGGTAATTATATGATGACTACAGAGGTTCATGCACATGAGGTCACTTGCCAAGATCCCAATGAGATCTAGACTCTTGAGTTTATGGAAGTTGCTCAAAGGTATCTGGAGCATAGTGGTGCTTATATCCCCAAATGGTTTGTTTAATATTTCCTTTTTCTCTACAAACTCCCGGATTAATTCAAATCAACTAAGTATTTTTACCTCTAAAATTGCACTTTGGGTTTCATACTTCTTTAGATGGAATTACTTGTGTCATCTATATTCCAACAATTTTTTAGGATTTTTTTTTATCATACGTGACTCTGTAATTAGTATTTTACATAATTCTAGATTTGTCTAAATCATTGGGTGAAACCATCGCTCAAAACCAACCTTACTTCTAGATATTTATGTCATCATTTTAAAATGGCTTAATCTTATGAAATCCTTTACCGAAGCCACTCCTTCAATATCTCAATGATCATCTTGTAAAATCATCCAAAAGATCTAGATATTTAATGACTTATTCATTAGCTCATGAGGAAACCATTGTGATATAGCTTTGTTGCTTGAAGTGTTCCTAATCAAAAACTCTAAAGTCATGTACCACTTCCATTCTTATTAGGTTCTACCCAACCTCCTAATTCCACCCTTCCACCTAACTTCTATTGTTCCCATATCAATTCCTACTCCCTACCAACCACTTCACTCTAACCTCTTATTTCTCAACACTGTGACAAGTCTCTTCCGCTAAAACTCAGGATTATAGCCTCTCTCTATCAAGATCTTCAAGTTCAAATCTAGAAACTTCAGCAGGCTACTTTTTGTGCATCTCTATCTCTTGAATCCACTTTACTCCTTCACACTCCTTTCGCACCTGCCATTTCCACCTACCCACTTCTTATAAATTTGTCGCATCACCCCTAATCTTCCCACCTTCAATGGCCATGGTGAACCTCAAGAGCATCTTTGATCTTTTCATGTGGCATATCTCGATTGTGTTGATGATCATACTTTACTAGCAAAGCTCTTTCCTATAGAATGTCTTCAAGATTATGTTATGTATTGGTTATATGATCTACCTATTCATTCGGTAACATCATTTACACATCTATCCTGATTATTTTCTCACTACATTTTTCAATCAATATCAGTTCTAAGATATCCTATGCTCAACTTGTACAAATTAAAAAAGGATCTCATGAGCATCTTGTAGATTGTGTTTTACCATATAAGAACAACCTAGCTAGGACATCCAATGTGCTAGTTGACTCGGAACTTCAAGATATATTTTTCCAAAGTCTCTTACCACCTCTACAAGAGAGTGTCATCTTTGAGGCAACTCCTTCATTTGATAAATTATGTAATACTCTTAAATTACATAAAGGAAAACTTATCTCTATGGGTAAACTCAAGTACCATGATCAACCTTCATCGTCTTCTAATCATTTTCAAAGAAAATCACCTTTCAATCCATCTCCTAATCCCACTAAAGAAAAACTACTATTAACATTGTTTCTACTCCTAAAAAAACTTAGTAGAAATCCTCCAAAGCATACATTCAAAAAAGTTGCCTTGTGCTCCGCATATTCTATTACCACAACTTATTGAGAGAAATATTATTACACTTCCACTTCCACCTAATTTGGACCCATCTCGCCCTAAAGGACACAATTATAATGAAAATACTAGATGTGACTATCATCAATGCATTAGGCATTCTACCGATCAATGTTCCAAAATCTAAAATCTCATTCAAGATCTTATTGACAACAATTCAATCGAGTTCCCTGAGCCTTCAGCATCTATGCCTACCAATGAAAACAAGAAGCTCAAAATATTTAATAACTCTCTCCCTAAGAATGAAAAGTAATATGTTCATTCTTATGTTAATCATACGTATTGTGTTGCGCCCCCTACTTCATCAGGGGGATCCCTTGATATTCTAGTTGCTCATACTGATGCATCTCCACCACTTATCACATTCTATGATCATGATTATCATGCTACATTTTCTTCTAATACATTACATATCAATGCTTCTATTGGACCTTATACTATCAATAACACAATTATCGATTCATTGGCTCCTATTGGTGTGTGCACTATTGCACTCCTTGTTTCCATCAACTATCCACTAGCATAAGTTTCATATCCAATTCCAAAATCTTATGGCTTCACCATGCCTATAATTATAGTTGGGCCTCTCACCGTTTTTGTGTCATTCATTGTGGCACCTTCAATCAAAGGCTGTGACATTCTCTTAGGTATTCTTAGGCTTTGTTTCGCTAAGGATATCTTTTCCATAACCCATTTTTGTCTCAAATTCATTCACAATAAGTAAGTTGTCACTCTCAATGGTGTGCCACCATCCAAACCATTTCCTCTACCTCCTATTGAGGTTTCCATTGAACTTGGTAGAAAATATAGGTTCCCTGGACCTCTAAAATCTAAGGTACATTCTCCACCTAGATTTCCTATTCATACACAACCTATTTGTTCTCATCAATCCACTAGTACACTTTGTCAGCTTCAGTCCCTTACTCGGGAAACCCCTTCACATAAAATTTCACCACCTCCATCACCCTCCCTGGTCTTTCCTTCACATAGCTGATCATCACCTCCTAGGTCTACTTCATATAGGTGCTCATCACCTCCTCAGTATCCTTCACATAGGCATTCATCACCTCCTCAAATTCTATCACATGTACTTCACTAGTCTCATACACCACCAATATCAAATCATGGTCACATGACTTTATCTCCTCAGGCATTGGGTGGAGAACCCTTGCCCTTAAAATTTCGTTGGATAGCTTACATATCATCATACAGTTGGGGGGAATCACACTCACTCCCCCCACCTAGAATTATCACGTGGATCTCATTTCTATCATTACGCTCTGTGCTTCACATCTAGTCTTTCTAATTCATCTTACATAACTTGATACTTTATGCTTCACGATACATCTTCCTAGCATTCCAATTTTCACGCATCATACTATCTTATGACACATTATAGTTCCATGGTTCATACTCAATTTTTTAGGGTATAAATCTAAAATGAACCTCACATCACTCACACTCTTTATGTTCTATGCTTCATTGATCATATATTTCTAGCACACAACTCAAACCATTTCCCGATGACACACTCTTGTTCTATGGGTGCATTCTTGAATATCGAGGGGTATTTAATAAATGAACTTCATCTAATACATATTCATCCACATCTTCTTGGGGGTCACGCTACTCCTATCATATTCACATTGCATAAAAAGCCATGGATTTGGGGTAAGAATCTCTAAAGAAACCCCAAAGGCTTTTAACAATCTGATCAATGGACCATGTGATAAGAAATGAGCAAGGTTCTCTTCTTTGCATACATTAATTTGAAATAAACATGCAAACTAAGCAAATGAAGTTAATCTCTATTCTTTGAAAGCTTGAAATAATGAACCTAAAAGGATCTAAGCATTCAGTTTATGTGTTAAGAGAAAGAGATCTCCCCATTAATGGCTTCAAGGCCAATGGATCTTCCCTTTTACTCCATGTTAATGCTATGAAATACAAAATTAAATGCTTTTAGCTCAAATGGAAGAAGATGAAATACAAACTAAAGCCTAAACAAATTGCTATAATCTATGCTAGGAAGAAGAGAGAATTCTTAGGAAATGAGGGAGGGGGTATAGCCCTATTTATAGTTTTTGGTTTGGAAGAAAAGGGAGATTTGGGTGCATGTGGGACAAAGGCTAAAGTCCAAAAAGCACTTTTAGCAAGTCAAAGTGTGATTTGACTATGTTTAGGGTATTTAACCTAGGTTAGACTAATTAATCTCTCTTAGAGAGTAATTAGGGTTCTGGAAGGGTTCTGAAGGGCTTAATCAATCCAACGAAGTGGATTGATCTTCCAGGGAGCTAATAGAAGCAAGCTAGAAGAGAATAAGAAGCTAATGTAGTTAGAATGAGGCTATAACAACCTATTTAAATGGTTTATAAGAGGAAAAAAAACCAAAAGGGTGTCGTGAGAAGGGAGTTAGATAGGTCTAACTGGCGGTGTGCCGTCAATTTGCAAAGGGAAGAAGCGTTAGTGCACCATTAGAAATAATAGTGTATTGATCAAACTACAGGTGTCTACATTTGCCCCTCTTTGAGGTGACGTAAGCTACGTCACTTCAAAGAAAGTAGACAAACACAAACAAGTAGAAATTTTTTGAAGGGGTAGAAGAAAAATTAATAGGATGAAGGATGATGAATGCCCCCTTGAGTGTCGATGGGATGATAAAGAAACTCGATCGACGTTTGAAAAAGAAACAGATAGAAAGAAAAGTATCGAGAAGACGAGAAACTAGAAGAAAAAGGGATATTGAGCTATCCGCAAATCAATTGCTAACAATACTTAATCATCATAATGCTTAGAATCCTCCTCATGGGTCCTTATTAAAATGTGAGCATGTGACGGAAGCATAAAATGACATGAAAAGCCAAGATACAAACAACCGTCCTGTGCTAAAAATGACCAACTCCATGCAACATACACGAATGCAATGCAATACGAGAAATAAACAGAATCACCTAACAGGGAAATAAGTACAATCACACACACTTAAACCAACAACGTTCAAGATAGTTGCACAAATATTTTGTTATCAAGATGAAGTCCCAAATGTTCTGATAAATGACAAGGGTGAAGAATGATGCCCCAAGCAAGGTGTATTATGCAAGGGGAAAGATGGAGGACACTTGGGTCCTATGAAAAAGCAATGTGCATGACGAAAACAGTACCAGGAAACTGATAGTGCCCCAGAGTACAGACGAAGTAAGCAACATAGCTTGTGTAGGTGATTGAAGATTTTGGTGATGTGTGAGTCATTGTTTCAAAATATTTGAAAATGTCAGCAAGATTTGGGATGAGTGCCATGCAATAGACACAGATTTCAGCCGTAGATGATTGGTTTAACCAATTTTGAGCCATTTTTGATGTATTTTAATGTTTTTGTGTTTTTTTAATTTTTTTGAATTTTTTGATCGGTCAGAAGAATTTCAAAAGATCAAAGATCTTCTAAAAATACGCGCAAGGGCGATAGTGGGAAGGCAAAGCTGTCAGAAAGCCAGAATATATTCCCACAAGAAGAAAAACGGGTCGAGAATAATTTATTTAAAATAAATTAGTAAATAATTATCACGACGGGGGAAAATAGATGAAAAATAGAGGAAAAGGTGGGAAAAGGTTCCTGAAAGGTTCATAAATTATCTCAGTGCGATGGAGAAGTGACCATTGGATGGCACGAAGTGCCCCAGCGTGTGAAATTAGTAAAAATAATTATTTTAATACAAAAATAATTATCATAGCGGATAGAAGAAGGTTAGAATGATCACGACAGAGAAAACATGCCCCAGGGGCATCGCGATGGGTTAATATACCCACCCAGGGTCGGTAAAACAATCACGACCAATTCATTTCTACCAGAGCCTTTGCAAATTTTTACCGTGAGTGAAAGCGATAGCCCTGGAGTGAGATGGCAAGAGGATACCGAGGAGGACGAGGCGTGTGGATCGCATCTGGGAGTACATGCAGGACCCAGCGGATGGACCATTCGTGAGTGGCCTAACCCCCCTATTAATTACACATTTAATGCCTTTTTTAGGGTTTTCTAGGGTAGGTAGGATAAAATTTTGATGCATGCGGTGGGCGTATGCATCGGTTTGATAGGTACGCACATGTGCATGCATCAAAATAGACACGGACGCACACGCACATCCATTCATGGGAGGTAGGGATGCGTATGTGTACCTATTTTGGAAGAAGTGGGTACATGCGCATGTATCCATAGATGGAAGACAGTGGGTACGTGCATGCGTATACCCGTAGAAAAAGTTAGAGGAGGCATGTATGCATCGGCTAGGTTTAGAACGGCCATGCGCATGCGTGTGTGCATTGAAGCAGGCACATAGGCATCCTATTGGGCGTGTATGTGTCTTGTATGGCCTGTGCAAAAAGGAGAAGAAAGGGTTAGTGCGTGTATGCGTCCGGAAGGGTGCGTACGTGTCATTTAGGGTGCACATGTGCCAAAGGAGGCGCGTAGGTGCTAGAATGAAGTGAGAAAAGATAACTGGCTAAAGAATAGCCAAGTATAGAAGAATATAGGTGAGATTAGTTCAGAAGAAAAGAATAATTAGTAAGTTAGATGCATTAAAAGAATTATTTTTCCTTAGAAAAATATATAGAAATAGGTAAGTGCCTAACACTTGCGTTGATTTTGCAACGTATGTTACCCGTTCTTCAGACTCGCGAGCACTTCAACTGGTTAGCTGTGATAGAGGTGTAGTTTGATGATGATGATAGACTGAATTTGGAGAGTCTTTTGCATGTGACAGGATTGTCTCATGTGGCTGAGATGCCACATATTATATTAGACCACAGCCTTTTGACAGCCATAGCAGAGCGATGGCACAGCGAGAGTCAGTGCTTTCACCTCCCGACTAGGGAGATTACCATTACCTTGGAGGATGTATGGCGCATCATGCGGGTCCCAATTCAGGGACAGCTTATCGAGACTACGAGCCACTAGACCGATATTCAGCAACATATTATACATTTGTTCGGTGTCCCTACTATACCATGGCGTGGGATGTCCATCAGATTATCCCGATGTATAGATGATCCAGAGTTAGACCGAGTAGTGGTCTATATGATGGCTTTTGTCAGTGGAGTTCTACTCCCTGACAAGACTGGTGCTTCATTTCCACTTGGACTCCTGGGAGTGATTCTTGGTTTGGTGGAGGGACAAACCTACTACTGGGGTCAGTGCATATTAGCACATCTATACTGGGACCTTCATTTGATCACATACTACCGTCAGAAGATGGTAGGACCTGCTCGCTTGCTACAGATTTGGGCATGGGACCACATTGCCATTGGTCACCCCTTAGGTGTTCTGAGAGTTTGGGCTCCTGACGAGCCTTCTACGATGGGTTGGGTCCCGGCAGGGGACGATGTGCGACCCTTCATGGGAGTTACATACCATTACAGGCATGAGTTGGATGAGCTGCAACAGGCTTCCATTGTATGGAGGCCTTATAGACATTTCCAGTGGCCAGAGGATGGTTTAGAGCTCAACACTGCTACCATTGAGCATTTTATCTTGGGAAGCCACAGCTATATGCGGGAGTTATACAGAGTAGATCGGTGCCAGAGGTAGTTCAGGCCTTACCCAGGATATTCCTGGGCCAAATAGATGGTATGCTCGCAGAACCAGAGAGCATTTTGATATGGGTCCACAGATTGCCCATGACAGAGCACTGGCTAGTTTTTGACAGGTGGCACCTGTTATTTGGGTGCCACTGAGACAGATTAGAGATCCGGGCACTATGCTGGAGTATGGGCCATGGTACCACGGTGTGCTCCTGTGTCGTTTGAGTATTCCCAGAGCGTTTTGACATATGACATCGGCGTGAGACCTCCTCCAGTGGGGCCTCCTAGCGGTGGTGAGGGTGGAGATGATAGTGATGATGATGATGATGAGGGTGGGCCCGATGCACACCACCATGTTAGAGGTAGGGGACAGGGTCCCATACCACAGCAGCCACAGGGACAGGGCCCTAGGCCCAGGGCGAGACAGGTATACAGGGTTGTGGATATAGAGTTTCCCCTAGTGGGCATTCCAGTGGGGATATATACCCCTCTTCAGCAGGTACTTCCAGAGCAGGGGCCACCACTTGATATTCTAGAGAGTAGCAGCGCTGGTGGGTAGCGAGCTGCTCTTCAGCAGTAGTTACAGGCAGCCATTGCTGTACAGTTACATGTGGCTGGTGAGAGAGATATAGCAAGGGCACAGGTACAGGCCCTCACAGCAGAGTGAGATCAGGCACTCGCCCAGGTGTAGATTTTGATAGCAGAGAGGGATCAGGCTAGGGCATAGGCTACCCAGGCTAGTGATAGTGCCTCATGGCAGAGTCAAATGCAAGAGTTGGCCATATAGGGTGCTCAGATATTGAGCCTCTTATACCTGTCCCAGACTCAAGTGTGGATGGTTGTTGCTCAAAGGGACCATGCACAGGCACAGTCACAGGGCTATTTTACATAGAGATATCAGGCATGAGCCCAGGTGTAGGTTATTACTACAGAGAGAGATTGAGAGGTTGTTGCCTTGAGACAGGCTCAGGCCGATATTGATAGGTTGACAGGTCAGCGAGGTGGCTCCCTATAGGCAAGCTCTCGCTTCTGGAGATGCAGACTTGATATGAGATGCTACATGAGATCTGGTGGCGAGGCTTGTACTATAGGACTGCCTACTTCAGGGAAGTTCCACAGATCATTGAGTAGTATCATTCCAGCAGTCAGAGGCTAGCGTGATAGGTTCCAGGTCATGGAGATTAGGCCATTCAGTGAGATCAGTTAGGCAGCCTATACCAGAGCAGCCAGCTGGACAGGGGCCATCTAGACAGTTTGGTGGTACCCTAGGTGCAGGTCCATCACAGCCACCATTATTCCGTCGACTAGGTGATAGACCTAAGAGCCCCGGTGAGGGCGAGAGTTGTGGTTGAGCTCTACATTCTTTTTTTGTTGTACAGATATTTTGTATACATGCCTCTTATGAAGGCTGATTTTGATGTATAGTTGTGTATACCATTATTTTGATGATGCCTCGTGATGAAGGCTCGATTCTTTTTTATGCATGCCCCTTTTTGATGGCACATTGTATCGATGATGTATTATTTTGAGTACTGACCTGGACAGTTATACATGTATATATGGACATTTTGATGTATCATTATATGATGGATTTATGATGTATGTTTTTCTTTCCTTTATGTATGTGGCATATCTTAGATTTAGAAATGTGTATATTTCCTGCTTTCATATTTGATGATGTATCTGTAGATAGCACCATATGTTTTGGATTCATGAGATATTTCTGAGTTTTTATTCTAGCACTTGGGATGATACTAGATGATATTGGTGTGGGGGGGGATAGATTTGTGATTATGCGCAACCCCTCTTGCCCCCATTGATGATACGATATGTGATGATTAGCTTAGCATACATGCATGATGTAATACTTAGCATTTTTGTATATATATATTATGTAGTGAATGTTGTTAGAAATGTGATGAAATGATAGATGATAGATATGATAACAAACAACTGTGCAAAAAATACAAAAGCAAAAGTTAACAAAACTAAACAAATATATACATACAACAACACAACAAACTACAACTAAACAAACACATGCAAAAACTTAACAAGAGATTAAAATGAGATCTAATCTAAGCAAGTAAAAATGAACTTAAAAAGATGCACATAACAAATAAAGAAATCTACAACAATTGTTTACAAGCATGAGAGTTCCTCAAATGTATGTAATGCAATACATAATTTAAATAAAACAAGATTCAAAATTAGATAAGAAAGTGATCCATCTAAAGAACCAATAATTCAACAAACTAAGTACATCAAAACTATACAAACCAACAACTAAAAGTAATTAAAGCACTACTTTGTTTTTGCGGGACAGCATTGACATATTTTCTAATGTTTTTGGGTTTATCTAAAAAGATAAGTTTTCGCAGCTACGTTTTCACTTGTTGTCTAGGTTTCCTAGGATAACATTGTGAGACGAATGTAGCTTTATCCCTGAAAAGGGAAATTTTCCAGATGTTTAGATTTTTTGTGTATCGTTTTCCAAATGTTTTTGTATTTTCCAAGGTCATGTTTTGAAAGCAATGTACAAGAACAAAGAAGCATGGATGCCCCCAGCGTGATGTGGGAATATACAAAAGGCAGAATGCCACACGCGTGTATGTGCAAGAAGATGGCAACGGTACTTTCATGCTCAGCGTTAGATGGGAGTATACAAAGGTGATGTCCTCCATGCAGATATAAGAGAAAACAAACCAGATCATGGCAAGGCAAAGGTGGTCCTAGTAGGGTTCCTAGACCTAGCAGAAAAAGTCGTATCTAAAAAGTGGTAACGATTACCCATCCTTCCGTAAGAGTAACTTGTGTCTGGTGAATCTTCCTTGAGTGCCAAAAATTGGTTTTCACTCAAAGACCTACCCACTATGCCCACAATTGTGTGGTTTTCACATGAGGACGACCTGCTTTTTCTTTACTATTTTCTCATTTTTCCATTTTTTTGCTTGTTTTTTCTTTGTTTTCCAATTTTTAGTTCTTATTTGATATTCTCGTCATGCCTAAGCATAGAACCACTTCAAGTGCATGGCGTTCATAGGTTCCGGAAGCTCTTCACCATCTGAATATGCAAGTTTGTAGGCTCCTGATCCATATTTTGCAATTACAACATAAGGACCTAACCAGTTAGCCTCAAACTTTCCTTTCTTTTCTCTGTCTTTGACGGTGTTCTTCTGATTTTCTTTGAGAACTAGATCTCCTACATCAAATTCCTGATGAATGATGCATTTTTTATATCCTCTGGACACTCTGTTCTGATAGACTTTTAGGTGATTGAGTGCTCTGATACGCCTTTCATCTAATAGTTCTAACTCTGCTAGGCGAGCAACTCTGTAGTCTTCATCTTTATCAAGATAGTCTCTGAGAGATATTCTCAGGGAGGGAAGCTCCACTTCCAAAGGTATGATGGCTTCAGTGCCATAGACAAGTGAATAAGGGGTCACACCAGTAGGAGTGCGGATGGAAGTACGATAGGCCCAGAGGGTGGGATGTATCTATAGATGCCAATTACGGCTGGTTTTACTGACCATTTTCTCCATAATCCGTACAAGGGTCTTATTGGTGGCTTCTGCCTGTCCATTACCTTGAGGGTAATAAGGGGTAGACCACTTAAGTTGGATATGGAAGCATTGACACAATGTTTTAACCATTTTATTTTTGAAGGATTTACCATTATCAGTGACAATGGCCGAGGGGATCCCGTAACGGCATATGAGATGGTTCATGATGAATTTTGAAATCTACGCACCGGTGACATAGGTAAGAGGGACAACCTCTACCCATTTGGTAAAGTATTCGGTGGCAGTGATGATGTGAGTATGACCATCTGATGAAGAAGGATGGAGCTTCCCTATGAGATCCAGGCCCCATTTAGAGAATGGCCAAGGCGTTGCAATAGGTTGTAAGGCTTGTGCTGGCACATGTATTAAATTTCCATATTTTTGGCATAGTTCACACTTCTTTACAAAGTTGCAACAATCAGATTCCATGGTAGGCCAATAATAGCCTACTCTCAATAGATTTTTAGCTAAGACCATGCCACTAGTATGTGCTCCACAAATACCACTATGTACTTCCTTAATTGTGTGGATAGAATCAGCAACATCCAAATAGCGAAGCAGATTCCCGTCATAGCCACGATGATAAAGGGTGCCTCCTAGGAGGGTATAACAGGCTATGTGGTGAATAAGGGCTTTCTTTTCAGAATGGGTGATGTCAGGGGGAAGAGTGCCATCTTGTAGGTATTGGAAGATAGGGTCGTACCAAGGGGATAAAGGACCAACAACTTCACATGCCAAACATGACTCTGGCATATCATATGCAGGTACCTGTAAATGTTCCATGAAGAAAGGCATCTTGCTTTCTTCAGGTGCTATGCATAAGAGAGACCCAATAGTAGCCATAGCATCCGCGGATCTATTATGCGACCTTGGTTTTTGTTCAAATATGACTTGTGTGAAATATTCCTTCAAATTTTCAACCATTTTCTTATACAGAATAAGCTTCTCATCTTTAACCTTGTACTCATCATTAACCTATTTTATGATAAGTTGAGAGTCCCCAATGACTCGTAGTTGTCTGATGTTCCATGTAATAGCTAGCTTGAGGCCAGCGATGAGTGCTTCATACTCTGTAATGTTATTTGTACATGGGAATCCCAACTGGAATGCTCATGGTATGACATCGCCTGTTGGAGTGATGAGCACCACTCCTGCTCCAGATCCATGGAAGGTAAAAGATCCATCAAAATGAACCTGCCATTCTACGGATTCCTCAATATACATCATAGATGCATCTGGTAAATCTAAGCATAAAGGTTCCATTCCTGGGAGAGGAGCTTCTGCCAACTGATCAGCCAGTACCTGTCCTTTTAAAGACTTTTGATTCACAAACTCAATATCAAATTCACTCAGGAGAATGATCCAATTAGCCATTCGGCCTGTGAGGGTGGGTTTGGATAAAAGGTACTTGAGAGGGTCAACTTTGGATATGAGCTTGGTTTTATTATTCAGGAGATAATGGTGAAGCTTTTGAAATGTGAAGACAACCACTAAGCAGGCCTTTTCTATTTGGGGATAATTCAACTCGTATGCGATCAAGGTGTGGCTAAGATAGTAAACTGCTCTCTCTTTATGGGCTAAGTCATATTGGGCAAGTAATGCACCAATGGAAAACTGGGTAGCGGAAATGTATAAGAGGAGAGGTTCACCAGGGGTAGGTGGCATTAGTACAGGTGGGCTGGACAAGTACTGTTTGAGTAGCGCAAAGGCTTTCTGACAGTCAGGTCCCCAATTGAATGTGACATCTTTCTTGAGAAAATGAGTAAAGGGGTGGCACTTATCCGCAAGTTGTGAAATAAAGTGACGGATTGCCTGAATCTTTCCTTGTAGACTCCTTAGCTACTTGAGAGTGGTAGGTGGTGGCATTTCTGTGATAGTCGTAACCTTTGCAGGATCCACTTCAATCCCTCTTTGTGAGACAATGAACCCTAGGAGTTTTCCTAATAAGACACTGAAGACACATTTCTTAGGGTTCAAACGAACCTTATAGTCTCTTAGACGCTGAAAGATACACCTCAACACTTCAGGGTGTTCTTTTCTACTTTTGGATTTTGCTAGGATATCATCAACATAATCCTCCATGATGTCACTTATCATATCATGGAAAATAACTGTCATGGCCCGCTGATAAGTAGCCCCAGCATTCTTAAGCCCGAAGGGCATGACTTTGTAGCAAAATGTTCCCCAAGGGGTGATGAATGTTGTCTTATGTTGATCTTCTTCTGTAATTCGTATCTGGTTATAACCTGAAAAACCATCCATTAAGGACAACATTTCATAACCAGTTGTTGAATCGACTATCATGTCGATGTTAGGTAGGGGAAAATCATCTTTTGGACATGCTTTGTTGATGTCACAGAAATCCGTGTAGATCCTTATGCCAACAGGTTTTTTCTGTACTGGGACTATGTTAGAGATCCATTCTGAATAGTCAATAGGTTTAATGAAATCAACAGCTAACAACTTTTCTAATTCTTCTTTGACCAAGAGCGCCA
Organism: Taxus chinensis; assembly: GCA_019776745.2. Taxonomy (NCBI): domain Eukaryota; kingdom Viridiplantae; phylum Streptophyta; class Pinopsida; order Cupressales; family Taxaceae; genus Taxus; species Taxus chinensis. The sequence goes on along the minus strand of CM034157.1, from coordinate 189,846,064 downwards.
CCTTAGGATGCATCTTTCTCAACTTTTGTTTGATTGGTTTGGCATCTGGGTGCACAACGAGGTTGTGCACAACTAGCTCGGGGTCCAAACCAGGCATATCTACATATGTCCACGTGAATATGTCCACGTATTCTTTTAAGAGCTCTACAAAGGTCTTTTGTTCCTGAGCTGAGAGTGAAGCTCCCAACTTGACTATTCTAGGTTGCTCCTCTGAGCCAATGTTGACGTTGATTGTTTCCTCAATAAGCATTTTAGAAGCATCTTCCATCCACGTAGGATCAGGGGGAAGAGTAAGATCGACCTCCTGTGGTAGTTCATGATCATCTTTGAATGGATAAATCACTTCATCTTTAGACTCTTCATTCTATTTGTCTATGAGTTTATCAAAGAGTATTTCACTATGGGATTTCCGTTGAGCCTTCTTGCTTGGTTTCTCAGAAGTAGGTGTATACTTTTATTTACAACCTTTTTATTCAACCATCCACACATCTCTGCTTCTTCCCCAAAGTAGGCACAGGTGTCTAGTTGAATCTTAAATCCTTTCTTGTGGTCTCCAGCTGGAATAAAGTCCCTGAGTCCCATGAACTCTGTGAATGCCTCATCATTTTCAAAGAAATCCAATGGCACGTGAAGTTGTTGATCCCAATCTATAAGTTTAGGATATACAAGGGCTACTGGATATTTATCTAGGGGGATGGATTCAGATAAGGTAAGGACCGACGAATCTGGGAATAGGTTCATGGAGGCAAGATCCTCGTAAAGGATACATTGGGAATCTATGTCACTATCAGAATGAGATGAAACATCCTCACGTTTAGAAGAGGTGGCATCATTCTCAGAAGGTAGAGCATCATGGGGCCTTATTCCAAGGCCATGTTTATCAGTTTTAAAATGAGGGATAGGGATAGGCTCCAACCGGCCTTGTGCATTAACGCCACATCCAAACCCACTATAGCCCATGACAAACATCATGCGAGGGACCTTTGATATACTGAGGCGCTTGATTGCATGAAGCCATGGTGCCTTCTGGCACTCTGCTGGTAGGGTCCTCTAACATTTTCTCCTCAGATAGGAGGCCACTATGGACAAATTTTTCCAATGGTTTAGGACATTGTTCGCGGGTGCTCTTGAACTGAAAATAAGGCTTACCCCTTGTCCTGGGGGATACTGATAAGTCTGATATCAACAGAGCCTGCTCAAGAGTGAATGGCTTACTTGGGCCATATTTTGCTGATGTTGCCTCCCATGAAGCAAATGGATTGACCAATGAGGGAAAATCTTGATTGAAAGGCGTGAGGGACTCTGAATCTATTCATTTTTTTATAGCCTCCATTTGTAGAGGGACAACAACATCCACAGAAGGACATTCATAAGCTGCACGAGAAAAACTGTGCAATGCCCTACAATGTGTGAAAGGTTCTGGGTCACCCAAAATGGTAACCGTCTGCCCTTCATGACATAACTTGATGCACTGATGAAAATTTGATGGAATAGCTTGCATGGCATGGATCTATGGGCATCCCCAAGAGCATGTTGTATGGAAGGTCCAAGTCAAGGACATGAAACGTTGTGTCATGACATGTTGGTCCTACCTCCATGGGAACCACTATAGTCCCTGCTGACTCTCTTTCTTCATTGTCATATGTTGTGATTGTGATAGTCTTAGCACCCAGCTCTGTTTCTGAATGGCCTAGCTGCTTTACCAGCTTCAAGGTGTAAATATTCAGACCAGATCCCCCATCTACAAGTACTCTTTTGATTTTGTGATGGGTAACCACCACTTCGAGATACAATGGTAAGTTATGCTCTGGGTTGTTATGCGGGATTGCAGTATGATCAAAAGTAATATGATCATTGGTGTCTAAGCGTGCAATCATGGCTTGAAGGTTCGTGGGATCTACCTCTGTGGAAACCCCTAAATTTTGCAAAGTTTTGTACAGTATGTTCTTATGGGCATTAGAGATCTTGAGGAGATCAAGAATAGATATCTTAGCAGGTGTTTTCTCTAACTACTCTATTAAGTTATACTGACTTTCCTGAGGGGTAGGCACAGGATCTGGTATGATTAAGCGGGCACGTCTTGTCCCGACTGCGCAGCTCTTTTCTAAAATCTGAATGGTGTTGATCTGTTCATTAGATGAGTTAATACATCCAATGAGGGAATCATAAGGACTATCATTTGTAGGGTACACATAGGCAGCAGTCCTATAGTCATTGGAAGTTTTCCCTTGATCTGGTTTTCTTTTCTTTTTATCTGCATGGTCAGGAAAAGGTTCCTTGTAAATACCCATTTTTTCATTTGAACTTTTACCAGTCTCAGGGGGAGACTCCACAGCAATCTTCCCTTCCTCTATGAGGTCTTGGATATAATGGCACAATCTCAAACATCTATCTATTTTGTGTCCTTTAACACGGTGGAAGTCGCAATATTCATGATCTTTGAACCAAACCGGTTTTGGAGCATCTTCCGGATATGGTACTTTGCAGTTGGATATTCTACCATTTTTGCACCATCTAATTGTTTTAGGATGGTAGATAAGGATTCTGTCAAGGATGTGAACGTATGTTTTGTAGGTGCTTTGGGACGAGGCCCTTGTGAAAGCTTTAAGAGTGGGCCTGTCTATATGGCTTGGACTCTCTTGGAGTCTGTAATGCCATCACCAACAACATGTTTATTCTTATTGAAGAATTTAGGTTTGTCTGTGGATTTGGCTTCATGTTTGTTTTTAGTAACAGGTTTAAGCATTCCCTTGGCAATGAGTGCTTTCTCAATTTGACTACCTTTCTCTATGACTTCTTCAAAGTTTGAGCCACAATGCATTTGCAAGTGAAAGGCTATTTCTGGGTTCAAGTTAGGAACAAATATGCTCACTAACTATTTTTCTGGTAAGGCACAAGGAAAGTGACTAGCTAACCCACACCATCATTGTAAAAATCCTGCAAATGTCTCATTGGGTTTTTGTTTTGTGTTGCATAGATCATTCATTGTGATGTCACTCTCCATATTATAGGAGTAATGCCTTACAAATTTCTCTACTAGCGCAGGCCATGTTGTAATGGAGCCCTTGGGTATGCTATAAAACCATTCCAATCCCACGGCTCCTAGGCTGCGAGGAAAAAGTCGTATTAAGAAATTATCGCTATACGCGACCTCTTGGCAAGCCATGTAAAAGTCTTTTATATGATCACGAGGATCACTTTTGCACTTATACTTATCAAACTTGGGAATGGTAAAGTGTTTTGGGAAAGGTTGTTGTAACATGTCCTTATCAAAGGGGTAAGGACATAGTTCTTCATACGAATATTTTCTATTTTGGCCTACATTTCCCTGTTGTAATGTAGTAAGCGTATCTTTCATAGATTTCAATTCATCCTGAATGAGTTGCTCTTTAGTAGGTGATATTGACCTTTGAGCCTGAGTTGCCTTAAAGGTATAGTCTGTATGTGGATCAAATTGAAACTCGTTAAGTTTGTTTTTGTCTTTGTCTTTGCATATGTTTCTTTTTGAAGAGCCTAGGTTTGCTAGTTTCTGACTCAACTTCAAGATCTGTTTTTGGAGGATCTCCTCCTCAACCAGGGGGTCCTCTTCTTCATCAAATTTCAGAGGAGGGGAAGCTTTCCACTCAGTTTTCACTTTACGTGAAGCCTTAAAGTGAGGTTTACGTGATGGTTCACCTTCGACAGTGGCCTTATGTTGCCCAGAAGTGGAAGCGTACCCCACATCAAAAGGATTATCTGTGTCTAAGATGAATCTTCACTCTCCTAAGTTAGGGTTAATGACCTTTGTTTCTTCTTCACGCTCATGTGGAAGTTTAGCTCCTAATGCCAAGACTCTTGCGAGAACTTGATCTTTATTATAATATAGGAGTTCATCAAATCTACTTAGGTCTAACCTTTGTTGTTCTCCGAAAGAGTCTGACTCTTCTCCACTATGATCAATTAACGTCTCTGTATCTTTGACTTGAGAGAAGAGTGGTCCTAAATTGTGACCACTGAATGGGAAGGTGTCGAAAGGGTTTTCTCCCATATCCTGCTCATTTGATTTGGCTGCCATTTTTATGATTTTAGGCATCACTAGTGGACATTTGTATGTAGCTAGCGTAACCCCCAAGTGTATGGTTTTCTGCAAGCCATTCAAGGTGATGTTGGAATTATACTACAGTGTATCCTAGATGTAGTTTTATGCAATCATCTTTATCAAGGAACACTCATATGCACACTTAATGTAATGATCACTCAATTTGTTGTTACCAAGCCTATGCCCTAAAAATAGATAGCGACAATGATGTATCAATATGTAAGTCAAGTTAGAACCCCAACAAGGTCTAAGCACTGACGTGATGTTGTCACAGTCCCTCGACAAGGTATACTTAAAACTAGTTTGAATGCCGATGAAAGCCAAACCTTCTAAAAAATGGAAGTCGTGAATAGATATAGCGTAATAACGTCACCGTGATACATTAACCGAGCAAGCAAGGTGTTAGTACCATGACAACTTTATTATGATATATATAAGGCGTTATCGACACTTTTCAAGAAGACTCAGATGACGTCAAAACTGAAACCAAGTAATAAGTATAACAAGGAGTTTTTAATCGTGTGAGCAGCATAACCACGCAATAAGGGGAATTATACCATCTCCTCACAAAATGAGAATACGATGTAAGTACCAAGATTGTACATCTAGGATGCGAACAAAACTATCAACTCAAGAAGAGACAAAAGATGAACCAACACACAGTAGTGGTGAAGATGATCTTGAAATCAAGATGGAAGGACTTTTATCAAAGATACAAAAAGCATACCTATGCACTTTAGACATTTAACAACCCAACCACAAACATGGATGGGTGTAAACGGACAAAAAAGTGATGAGTACTATCTCTGATAAAAAACACGCAATGTATGCACCTTTCTCACCCCGAACAATGGGTGGTGAGAATGCAAGGGTGTTGATCAAAAGATGGAAACAAATTGAGCACCACTTAGGCAGAGCTTCGCCTCATCTGAAGATGAGAATAAAACTAAGCAAAAGTGAGGCATAGTTTTAGTTTCGTGATGAAATACACTCAGATCAAACTCACAAGGGTTCTTTGCCTTGTTTCGACAAACAAGGTTTAGATTCCAGATGAGTTGTCACTTCTTTGTGATGGCTTGACACAACAAGGACTAGTAAAGTGGGCTCCAAGAAAAATGGCCTTCCTTAATAAGTTCTCTCAACTAGGTGTTACAAAGTTGTCTAAGAGTGGGGCGATTTACCCAAAAAGTCACAATGACTAGTTTGGGAGTATCTCGGCTTTGTCCCCCTTCAAGTACAGTGGGCAATAAATGCATCCATCATGTACTCTTACTAGGGTCATGATACAGGAAAACTTATAACTCTAACTCACAAGGCATACTAGTCAAGTGGGTAAGCGGAGTGCTTCCTGTTTCATCCACAAGGTTACACAGTGGTGGACTACTTTAGGGTTCCTGGAACCACCCCCATTGTTATAGCTTAAGGCGTTATGCCAAAGGGGTTATGTTCCAGTTGAGCGGATAGGGACGTACCCTTTTCCAAAACCTGCAATACAATGTTTTGAATATGGTGTGTTTTTTATCTTGCTTAACTTAATGTGGTTTTAAGTAGCACACCATTTGGCAACCTGTAAGAACACGTGTATTAGAAGGTTTGTGTTTTTTTTTTGACACTTTCTTTGACAAGTGATAGGTCCTGTAGACAACAAGTTTTAGTAATTTTCCAGTTCATAGGTTAATGTCAAAAGAGAGTTTCCCACTTTTCTTTTGATTCCTAAGATCGCCAAAAGGCACGAAGGAAGAGCATACGCAATCGTGAAAAAATCTACTGAAATCACATGAAAGTTTTACTTCAACCTTTATAAAGCAAGTGTTTTTTGAACAATTTATATGAGTTTTGTATAAGTGTTTTTGATCTCCAATATCACCTTGGAAGACACGAGGAGTCATACACACTTCTACAAAAGCTACTTCTAAGACAAGAACAAAACACTTTTAATCTATGCAAACTGAAATGTTTAAGAAAGAACCCTGCTTTTTGAATTGTTAGTCCTAGAACCTGCAATAATGGATCAAAGAAAAATATTTTGCAGACTGTAAAAATTTTCAATTTTTAATACAGACACCTGCACGCCTATACTGACACCAGCACTTCCCAACCGATGGATACTCGCCCTACCTAACAAGTACGCCTGCAGTCAAAAATTAATAAAACCTAATGCAGTAAACACAGATGCTCACAATATGACAGAGACGTGCCTATATTGACATGGACGCTCAGGTTCTGACGTGTACGTGCTCAAGCCTGAAATAGGAAACTGTAATTTTTTTACACAGTCAGACCATTTACACCTGCATGGCCAGAGAGGTGGATACGCACCCTAGATGATGGAGACGCTATGTGCATCCTTGTAAAGGTTTTTACATACACAGTCTAGCACCTGATGATACGCGGCCAGAGAGACGGATACGCACCCCAGATGACGCAAGATCTGCTGTCCTTGTAGAGGTAAAATTTGTAAATGATGAGGACCTCCTGATAGGTACATGCACCTGATCCAATGGGTATGCTAGGGTTTTCAACGTGTACGTGCCCCTTGTTTGACACCTACGCGCACCCTGTGAAAAACCTGCAAAAAACACGTGGATTTTAAAATTTTCAAGAGCAAACAGGTTAGTTGTTAGTCAAAGTGTCCTATTTCTATATCAAACCCACAAAATGTATATAAATGAAGGTCATTTATCTAGGGTTAGAAATAAAAATGAGGAAATAACAAGTGATTTGACCCAAAAAACTTGAAAATGAACTTTGAAAAACCTAAAAGACCTCCATTAATGGAGGATGGACATAAGTGTCCCACCAGGCATGCCAAATGTGTTCAATGAAAAGTTGTAAAAGCCATGGATTTGGGGTAAGAATCTCTAAAGAAACCCCAAAGGCTTTTAACAATCTGATCAATGGACCATGTGATAAGAAATGAGCAAGGTTCTCTTCTTTGCATACATTAATTTGAAATAAACATGCAAACTAAGCAAATGAAGTTAATCTCTATTCTTTGAAAGCTTGAAATAATGAACCTAAGAGGATCTAAGCATTCAGTTTATGTGTTAAGAGAAAGAGATCTCCCCATTAATGGCTTCAAGGCCAATGGATCTTCCCTTTTACTCCATGTTAATGCTATGAAATACAAGATCAAATGCTTTTAGCTCAAATGGAAGAAGATGAAATACAATCTAAAGCCTAAACAAATTGCTATAATCTATGCTAGGAAGAAGAGAGAATTCTTAGGAAATGAGGGAGGGGGTATAGCCCTATTTATAGTTTTTGGTTTGGAAGAAAAGGGAGATTTGGGTGCATGTGGGACAAAGGCTAAAGTCCAAAAAGCACTTTTAGCAAGTCAAAGTGTGATTTGACTATGTTTAGGGTATTTAACCTAGGTTAGACTAATTAATCTCTCTTAGAGAGTAATTAGGGTTCTAGAAGGGTTCTAAAGGGCTTAATCAATCCAACGAAGTGGATTGATCTTCCAGGGAGCTAATAGAAGCAAGCTAGAAGAGAATAAGAAGCTAATGTAGTTAGAACGAGGCTATAACGCCTGTTTAAATGGTTTATAAGAGGAAAAACGACCAAAAAGGGTGTCGTAAGAAGGGAGTTAGATAGGTTTAACTGGCGGTGTGCCATCAATTTGCAAAGGGAAGAAGTGTTAGTGCACCATTAGAAATAATAGTGTATTGATCAAACTACAGGTGTCTTACACATCATAGGTGATATTGTTTCATTTTATACTACTTTATCTTCTTACTAACACACTTCTATATCAGATCATAAATGATTTGACATACTTTCTATCTTTCTAACATGCTAACGGGTACGTCATGTGCAATATTTTCTTTGTAGGAACTATTTACAACCATGATTATATGTCTACACTTTTCTTCCTACGATTTGTCATTTTTTTCCAATTTTTGCTATTATTTGTGGGATTTTTCATTTGTCTTGTAAATGAACAATATATGTCTTTTGACTAATTTAGTCCTGATTGTCTGGTGACATTTTGAGTGATGTCCCATGTTTGAAACCCTCTTTTTTCCATCTACATTTGTAGTCTTTCTTGCTAGATTACACTTTGTCTTATATATGCATATTGTTCTTGTTTGTACTAAACACATGTTTGTAACCACTTTTCTTCCATGTGCTTTGGTTTATATCATTAGCACATTCATCTCCCCCTACAGGGCTACAAATTAATATCATCCTATAGTCCTCTCTTTGAGATGCATTCTCCTAGTGACGTTTCGCATGAACTCCAAATGAGGAGGGAATACATTTGGTGAGTCATTCACCCCCAATTCAACAGTACAGCTAGTACATAGTTCAGACTTGCAGAGTACAAGATCAACACTATCTACAATCTCAAAAATGACTTAGAATATGATTTGGGTCTTCAGCACAACATAAATGCCAGTGCCTAGACATAGGCATGAACATCTTTGTGCCCCTTTCCATTCTTGTGCACCTATTACCAGGGGAAATTTAGACTTTTTTTCTCAAATTAGTATGGTTCACAACAGTCTACTAAATTAGTTTTCGCAGTACATTCACATTCCTCCAATAATCAACATGCATGCTTTCATTTTTTTTCTATTTTTACATTGGATCAAACTTGATTCAAAATTGATAAAATTTGAATAAAGTAAGTTCACATCATCTACAGTGGTGTTTACATTTCCACTAAGTCAGGCCTCAAAGGAACAAGAATAACACTAGACCCTTCTCCCAACACTTCTTCTATCATTGCATGATATCACCCAAAAAAACTTGTAATTGGCATGAGATCATGTCAAAAAATCTCATTCTTGGATTATGAGATTGCAATGGCTTCAAAAACTTGTTCTTCTGAGATAAAAAGCAAGCTATTTCTATGGAATCCTTTGTATTATTTTAACTCATCACAGATTAGGTGCACATGTTCCTTTTACTAATTTTTCATATTTTTACACACTTTTTACATATTTGGATCAAATTTTTCAGAAGATACAAATGTTTGACTACAATTTTACTCTTCTTTTTTATAGCTTCATCCTTATGGGACGTACCAATCACATCACAATACCCTACATCAAGCGACAATGAAATAGGTACAACATGGAATATACACAGTACACTTTCACCCCTAGGGTCACTTCCTCTTTTTTAGCCATTCATGCAATTCATTCATATCACTCCACACTTTTTCTTATCTGCTCAGCACACTCTCTCCATCGATTCTACATGGTTATCAAGTATGTATCTCTCATCTATTTTATGTTATTGAGTATTCACTTAACAATATAAATTGGGGGGAAATGTAGACACAAAATCATTGTTACACTTGGGTACATTTCTTAAAGGTCCTAAAAGCATACTTGCATTCACATGGTTCCTAAGTGAGAAAACTAGTAATTGACAACTATCTTTGGCCTCTTTGATTTATTCTATTTTCCTTCTTTTTACACACCCTATACCCAGTTTAACTTTCAACCAACTTTAACTTGTTTATGGCCTTGGACACTAGACACTAGTTACCCAACAAAGATGCCAGCTCCCAAGTGCCCTCATCCCCTCTTGGGCACCTCTGACCTCCTTGTATCCAACTAATTACTTCTTGTTGTAGCCATTGGGTATCTTATTTTCTTATGGGACGAGTTCAACCTTATGGTTGTCAATTACAAACATTCAACCAAGGGGAATCATATAAATACAATCTATGTAACCAAAATAAAGGACCATAGTGTTGGAACAAATGTCATCTATACATAGATTATGACTTAGATGTACGCATACACAATTACATCCTAATATGTATATCCTAAACATTTCGTCATAAGTTCAATCTTCAGCTGACCACCAGGGTCCAGTCTAAATCCACTATTTTGTATCATGTTTTATTACAACTTGCATGTGAATGGTGAATGTGCACTATTCATCCAAACATAGAGGTTATATTGACCTACAAATAGTTCAGACATATCAATTGACAATCGTAGCATTCTTGAAAAAGATAATACTATGAGATAATGCAACGCATTCAAAATTCCATAACACAATCAATGAACTAGATATAGGAGCCCTGATTAGACACTGCAACGCTTACAAGGTTCAATCTTGTCAGGTGACCGCTGAGCGTCTATTTTCAAATAAAAGAACTTGCATTTTTGATTTTACAAAGCAAGAATTCTTGATGTAATTTCACGGTTTTATCCAGGATATAACAATCTCTTTGCAGGTTACAGGTACATTATGTGAACAAGGTGCGACATATAGGCAGAAATATTGTCACCCTCAATTTCTTAGGGTTGTATGACACCATTGAAAGCAATAAGTTTGGATACCAAATTCTGTACATGAATTACCCTGAGCACAGGATCTAACAATCAGTTAATTAGTTAAACAGGCGTCATAGACCAGATTAGTTCACATTCTATATTTGACAATTCCGATGTTAACCCTAATCCTCTTCAAATTTACTAAGACCATGTCCATATCAATTCCAAGAAAACTCACAAAATCAGGGTGAGTTCCCATTAGCCCTTGTATAATGCTTGGGCATCCAGACTAAATGAATCCACGAACCAATCCATAGCTTGATATCTTGTAAAAAAAAAATGATCTTTATAATGGTTAACATTTAATTAATACATGGACATATATCAATTAGGGTTTACCATAATTCTATTTTTGTTAAATTATTGAGACTAGTAAAGAATAGTTCGAATATGACCAACAGTATATGGTTGATTGTCCCTATAAACCCTCAGGCTAGAAAAGTAATGTTGACTCATGCAAAATAAATTTACCATAAAAATTCCAAGACTAAAAATTAAGTCTATTTTTAAAGGATATATACAATTCCAAAATCACGTAGTCCATATATTCACGTAAGTGTCATCATCATTGGAGTTAGTGAAATACTCATGTTATAACCCATATAATTTTCATAAGGCAACCCCAAACCCAACTTACTTTATAATCCCTAACACCCAAATCTAGAAGTCCACAAAGACATACCCTTGAGTGAATATATTGACAAATTTCCCAAAACAAATGAAATTTTGTAGGATGAATCTAAGTCCATTACACAATAAAAGTGTTCAAGGGATATAAACCCTCATAATATTCAGGTAATTTAGTTTTTGAGAACCCTTAATTTTACTATGCACTTATAGTTCTGTGCATAAATCATACTTATTTACTCGTTTTGTGGTTTTTTACAAGGCATACACCCTAGGTTTATTCTTGGGAGCTTCCCTATCCTTACATTCAAATGAAATGTTGAGACATAACCATTAGAGATTCAATAAGCATAACAAATCTCATGTGTGTGTGACCACACGGAACAAGCTTATAATTCATTCAGCACATGTCATGCTCTATAGATGTGGACTATATATGTTTGGTGCAGGGCACACGGCCATACCCTGTACATAAATCATTGTAGGGGCCACTGAAATTGACTAAGGGTATTCACGACACTTCACATGGTAGGGGGTACTGGGCACTATGGGTAGTCAGGATATATATGGGTCATAAGGGGTTGGTGTTAGAAAATAACAACCTAAACTGAACCCTATATAAGCAATATGCATTTTTTTACATTTTTTAATCTAGAATATACCCCAATGTAGAGGTTATTTATTAAGAGCCAGTTTATATTATTATATTGCAAATTAGGCCATCCAAAGCATGGGCCAAAGGTATTGTATAATTTAATTTATCATCTACAATCAAAGGGGGAACATCTTCAAATGGATCTAAGTTATCTGATATACACATCCATGATGACAAAGCATCCATATGATCTTATGCTGACAAATTGGGCTTCCAAATATCATTCTCTTCTTCAAGTTTTTTCCAGATAAGAGTCTAAATCAAAAATGGAGTTGATCACAAGGCTAATTTAACAATGTATGGACGAGCTAAATCTAAGGACATGTCCAAAATGTTAGGATGGAGCATAATGTGAAATTTATTTGAGGAGAAACTTTGCAAATAATTCCAATCGCTACTATATGTATGACGGCCAAGAATGTGTCTCGATAACTCACACTCATAAATCTATTTCATTTATACAATGATATCGAGGCAACTGAGTAAGAAACATACATAAGCCGATGATACAATACATATATTTTAAGGGGATAACAGTGAATGATAGGGTCACATATCTACAGTTTGTTTTTCCAGGTTAACCTAGGGTTTCTAAGGCCCTATAATTAAGATAGAGGAGAGTACCCTACTAAGATATCAGTGATTGGGGGAGAAGATATGGATCAATAGGTAGATAAGAAAAGCATGCACAATATAACTGAAATTTAAATAAAGGAAAGCTAAGGAGATGATAAAATAAGAGCACTATGTTAACTAACATCAATATACATATAACAGTAAGCTAACATAGAGAAATGAGGGAAGGAAAAAAGTAATCTATGCAAAATTAAAAGGAGAGTTAGAGCACTTACCTTGTACCTATAGGGTGGTTATTGATGCATCTCTATCTCTCCAGAGAAGCAAAACACTGAGAGAAAATCACTATTGGGTGGAGAAGGGGAACACCATTCATGTCCTAGAATCATTATAGATGACCAACATAGTGCAAAAATCCAACAAAAGAATAAGTCCAATCCAATCCAAGTCAAGTGCAATATGAACCAAGGTAAGTGAGCAGATGTGAAGTTGGCACAAAAGAGTAGAGCATATGGCTAATTCCTAAGATTTTGGATTCCTTCCTTATGAATATCAAAATTGAGTGTGTATATATATATGACCACAATCACCTCATGGGTGATGGTGTCAGCTAGGAAAAACCTAACACCGAAAACCATCTCCCATGGTGATGGCATGTTGGTCAAGGATACTGATAAATGTCATGTGTCGTGGTTGAAAAAAGAGGTTCATAGATCAAGAAAAATGGGTGAACAAGGTGTCAAATAGTGAAATGCAAGTAAGGTGTTAGGAGTTGCAATGTGTGTGAGACCTAGAGGTGGATAAGGATAACTAGTGGTTAAAGAAAACTAAGGCTAAGACCACATAGTGATACTCTCTTTGTGTATTGTCTCTAACCCATAATGACTATGTGAATAATCATTCCCCATTCCTGGCAGGCCCCTTAAGGCACCCACTCAAGAAATAGATGCATCAATGACCCTTATCTGCACAAAGGAAATTGTTAGTAACATGTATGAAAGATGAAAAGTGAAAAATTAGGTGTATACATATGCCCCAACCATTGATCACCGCATGTCACAATAGTGAAACATGGGGTGGTCAATGGAAAAAGAAATAGTCTGTAACACTGAAATCAAAAGTAGATACTAAAAGTAAGAACACAAAGGACTAGCTAAAATGAAATATACCCACCAATGTGTACCTGATAGTGTCACTCATCCTACCATGTGTGGGTGTAATCAATGCTGCAAGAACCTTGAAGAAGCAAAAATGAAAGGAAACACTAGAGGATCATCAGTAAAATAAGACATAAATACCCTAACTAGGGGTCCATGGTCATAGATGTCGAGATGTCATGATGTCATAGTGGTATGTGTAAAAATAGGTCAAAATTGAAGATCGTTGAAAGTATACATGTAATAGGTCAAAGTGAATGGCATGAGATCACGATCAAGATGCAACAAATGACATGCATGTTATGCAGAGTTTGGGAAAAAATGACAGTTATTTGAAGATTTAGGGTTATCACGACTGATTTTGAATAGAAATTTTGAGTTTTATATAGTAATTTTGATTTTTATTTTTATTGCTATTTTTGGAATTGAGAGAACTGAGCTTTGGAATTCCAAATTTGGGTGTATTTTAACAACATGGATTGAGTATGAGGTGGTGATGGAGGACAATGAAGCAGAGCACATGGTGGGGCACAACCATGGGTAAGTCATTGCATTTAATTTTGTTGAGTAGATTAGGTGTTATTTGGTATTTTTACTTTTTTAGAGTCATTAGCACGTCATTTTTGTCCAAACTTGTGTCATTGGGTAGGTTAGGACAAAATACAAGTGGGTTTGGGAGGGATTTAATTTTTTTTTTTTGTTTTTGTCATTTTTTGAAAGTCAATGTTTGAAAAGTTTGCAGGCCATGTTTTGGCCAGACGCCATTGGCCCCTTTAAACAAGAGGGTCGATGGCATCAGGATGGTGAGGGGAAATTTTTTCAAGGGCCGATGGTGTTACCAGAGGGTATGCTAGGGGCCGATGGCCGATAGCTATACTGGGCCGATGACGTAGTAAATTTTTAGGTGTATGCTTTGATTTTTCCAAATTGATTTTTTTAGATGCAGATTCTAATGCCTTGTTTTTGTCATTTTGTGGATGCAGGTAGAGTGCAGGATCCATAAATGATGGAGTGTATATGTATCATGGCTTACTGTGATGATTGTCGATTGAAACAAGTAGAGATAGTCTAGATTTAGGGTTGGGGATTAGGGGGCATCATGCAGATGCCCAGGATACCATTAGATATGGATTTACTATAGATGTTTTATGTTGTATGGGAGACTAGGTCCAACACCTTTCAGTGGTGGATAAGACAAGAGACCATGGAGATGGCCCTGAATTTGTAGGATGTACATGGGATTTTGGGGTTACCCATTGGAGGGACCTACATGTATTGTGATTTGACACCTTGATGTTGCAGAGCGGAGAGCCTTAGCCATATGGGCTACTAGGAGTGAGACATATGACGAGGGTATGTTGTGTGTTCTGACTCAACACAGTGCACATACAGGGATTCTAGATATCCTAGAAAGGTAGTTATGGGGATTGTTGTGGCATAATAGTGTGCCACAAGGAATATGGAGCCATCCCATTATTTTTTATATGCAGTATGCAAAGATGTTGTGGATCATGGGTGTTTTGTTCAGCCTGGGGCACCACCATATGGGTGCAGTTGGTGCATGATTTGTACAGGGTTAGATGCAGAGGCCAGAGGGTCATGGGACCCATCATTTTATTGACAACTTGGATATATGAGAGGTTCCCTATGTATAGGCTGACAAGGACACCATAGGTAGTAGCAGAAGATGCCCCGAGAGTACTTCAGTGGGCATAGGGGTTGACAGTGAGAGCACTTCAAGCATACTGACCACTAGCACAGGTGGGTCCACATGATGCTACATGACAACCCTACATAGGGAATGTGGATCAATGGCCCAGTTGGCCCAAGACTGAGTACTTAGAGGCCATCACCGAGGTGACAGGGCATTATTTTATTGGGTGGAGACCCATTCAATGAGCAGGGTCCCGAGGTAGTTTGGGCGACCAATGCTTGTGGTGATACCACCATTACCACCCTATAAGTGTCGACATGCTAGAGAGGCTGCAGGAGGGGAGGTGAGGGTACCAACACTATGGCCCCGTAGGGTACAGGCGGCAGGGTGCACATGGTCAGAGGACAACGTAGGCATGGTGGGGATGCTCAGGGCCCACCACAGATCATAGTCAGTTAGTGGTTCAGAGGAGGGATCTGATAGAGGATCCACCGACATAGGTTTTACAGGTCAGGGGTGCAGGAGGAGAGGTCCTAGCACCAGAGGGGAGCAGCTAGGGAAACCAACACCATGGCTGAGGGAGCATAAGAATGCGATCACCAGGAGGAGGTTACTTTGACACCAATGGGGTTTAGATAGTCGTGCATCTGAGACAGAGGCCCAGACCACAATGCATAGAGGGACATGATATTGGTGCCCTAAGATAGGTGGGCACTATATTTAGGAGACAAAAATCATCTGATGAGGAGGAGGAGGTATTAGGTGGTCAAGGAGATGACAAGACCATCATGGAGAGGCTTGAGTAGCCAGGTATGTGTGATGATGTTATTTAGATGATTTTGATAAATGGTTTTGTGTGTGTATATTGATATTGTGAGTAACATGTGTCTTTTTTTGGTTTTGTAGAGTGGACACGGAGGAGTGGCACTACCTAATCAAGAGTGCCCACCATGAGATCTTGGATCTAGTAATGGATTTCCAAGATTCTACAGTGATGGTGGATTCAACAGCACCGTCAATGGGAGATTCAGTGAGCTCATTTTGTCTTGTTGGAGAGGCATCCAGGACACTGCAGGATATAGAGATGCACATAGGCACTGAGTGGCTACTGTAACATAGATGTGATGTTGTAGAGTTTATTATAGGTGTAGGTGGCCCTTGGTTCAGGAGCAGGCAACCCACCTATCAGATGCCTAGAGATCATAGAGAGAGGATTATTTCATTAGAGACACAACTGGAGAGAGCATAGGGAGAGGCCTCCAGAGCCTGATCTAGGGTAGAGTCCCTAGCCCACACAACCAGAGCCACTAGCACAACCCCATCAACCCAAAACATCTAGAGACCCCCCACAGGGGGTGAGGGTGCTTGAGCCATATTGTAGATGGGCCAGAGCCATTTTGTATGATTTTGTCGTATAAAAATGATTCGAGATATATATATATATATATATTTTGGTGATATTTGGATATTTGGTGTTTATTGTATGTTTATTTTGCTTATCATTTTCCTACTTTTTGCATGTATGTATGTAATGATACCATGGTACTTAGGAATAATGATAATGTGATTAGATAGGTAAATCCAGTGGGAAGGGGATCGATAGGATAGCCCAACCCTTGTGATATGAAGAAGCCAAGTGGTGAAATAAGGCCAAGACATCCAATGGTAGGATGTCAGGGTGATATTGGGCATATAAATCCAAGCAATGCCATAAGCCTAAGCGAGGATGTGAAAATACTGGCGATCCAATAGGAAAGACCAGGGTGAATTGGAATCCAAAATAGGTAAAATTGGGAAAGGCACTCCAATGGTAGGAGAAACCAAGGCACTGATAAATCCGAGTGGAGGAAACAACCAAAGATGAAAGATGTAATGAGATATTTGAGATAGTGTGAAAAGCCCAAGGGGGGATCGAGAGCCCAAGAAGGTAGAAGGTAGTGTGTAAAAACCCAAATTGGGGCCGAGATCTCAAGTGAGGGTGAGGGTTCAAGACAAAGGAGGAAAATAAGATTTAATCAAGGTACTATAGATAACTAGCCATGAGGGGGAAAAAGATCAAAATGTATCAGTGATGATGTTCATCAACTTGATTTAAAGTGTGACCTCTATCATGAGTCATGAGGTCCTCAATGGCATGCTTTATAATAGTGACTTGCTAATGAAATTTAGATCTCATGGGAAAATAGGTGTCATCGATCCATCCGATCCTCTAGCTGGGTGAGAATGTCACGCCAAATATAATTCATTGAGGGATGAGGATAAGGGAGAGGTGTAGGTCCATAAGTAGGTTGTGGTCTAGTCATCGAGGGGAAGGTGGTTGGTTTTGAGAGGAATCAACTCCACGCTTTTGGTTGCAGGAAAGAAGTTTCAGGAACAGGATGCTTTGCTACATGTAAAACCTGACAGTCAGTGTCAGTATGCACACAATACCCATGGTGAAAAAAAAATAAGGGAGATGAAGTAGAAGGTTGTGTAGCCTTTCTAGTTTGGTCATGTTTGACCTCAGCTTCAAGCTTCTTCATGTGGCGTCAATAGGCTCTATAATCAGAAACATCATACCCTAGAGCCTCATGCCATGTGCAATATGGCTCAGTTGTAGAGGAATGAGGATCCATAAGGGAAAGAGGTAGGGAGAGGTTTTGTAGGATGCAGAGGGCTAGTGAGAGTATCTGAGGAGGGCACCATGCAATGGGTGAAGATGGTTATGATGGAGTAATGTGTTTCTCAGTCATCGAGGCATAATAGATAGGATCATCACCCATGAAATCATCGGCTTGTAGTCAAAACTAGTGACCTGATCATCCACTTCTGTAAGGGAAAATGGGTCAAATAGTTCAATGGTAGCATGTAGAGGTGTAGTTGGTGGAGCAATCTGAGGCTCAGGAACCAGTTGGGAAGAAGTGTCAACTATGTTCGAAGATTCCTCTTGTATGAGGATGACATTCACATCATGAGTGAATTTGGTGCGAAGGGTTTCTTGGTAACATAAGACTTCCCTATCATGAATTTGGGCATAGCTAGCCAGATGAGGGTCATTTAAAGCATAACCATCATCATAATATGATGTGGAGGAATCCACCACACAAGAATCAACTATGGTCTCTAGCCACATGCTCTAGTGGGGGTTGTGGTGTATGTGAGATGACAATGGGAACCGAAGGATCCTTCTTGTGAGGCTGTACGGAGGTAGCTAGGATATGATAAGCTTTAGGAAGATTAAAAGTAATGATTCTAAGTGTGACCTCATCGGGATCATCATCATCAAACTCCAAGAGATTGGGAGGCATGTGCCTAAGAAATTTGGGATGACTGACATTTCTGTGAAGAGTATCTATAGGATAGTTAAAATGTTGATATTCTCAAAAGGGGATAGGAGATAATTCATCAAGTGTTGGGAGCTTGTATGTCCCTTTTGTTGAAGTGTATCATAGTTCCAAGGATTAGTGTCCCCCTGAATCTTATAAATAGCTCCTTGGTGAGTGAACTTCACACATTGACATGTGGAAGAAGTAATGACACACATACGATGAGTCCAAGGTTGCCCTAGGAGAATATTATAAGATAGAGGAAAATTGAAGACCATGAATTTGATGTAGATAGTCCTAGGAGGGACAGTGATGGGTAACCAAATACACCCCATAGGAGGTATTTTTGGTGATCGTATCCTTGACAAGTGGTTCATGTATATTGTAGGTTATCGATAGAATAACCAAGAGCCTTAATGAAGTCTAATGAGGCCACACATGTGCCACTCCTTCATCAATGAGAGCATGATTGACCGTAGTGTGACCAATCTGAACTAAAATGAAGAGAGGTGGATCATCTACACGAAGCAAGAGCTCATCTGGCATCATAGAAGCTATAGGAAAATGAATGCAAGAATGATCATCTGTGGTAAGATTAGTATGAATGGAGAGTTCCTCACATTAGCCTGATGGATGACTTTCCTCTGAGCCATGCAATGTGAGGATGCTCTTCCACAAAGAGGGAGGAAAGGGAATTTTCATTTTGAAAAATGTTTTCATGAGACACTCACAATGGTGAGGCGATGTACGCATGAGTTCTAAGAAGGGGATTCAGCCAGGAATTTGGGAAAGTTCTTCAAGAGGATCCCACTCTTCGTGACTAAACTGTGTAGTAGGCTGAGAGTGTTGGGATTCCTTAGAAATAGATCTACAAGGAGTAGGTGTGATTAAGGATACTTCTGAAATTAGTTTTTGCTAATTTTTTATGCCATCAACCCTACAAGTTTAATTTACATAGGGGCTAATGGTGTCTGTGGTCAGAAAAATAGATCCAGACACCATCATCTCTATAGAATAATTTCCATAGGGGCCGATGGCATCTGGAGGAGGTAGATTTTTTCTTAGAGAAGCTTGATTTTGAGGTACAAAAGGGATATATGACCATGTGAGTCCGAGGTTGGAATGCTACATGATATTCAGGTTCTACATAAGCTATGACACGTTTTACATCATTAATTACAACTATATTTTCAGGAGGATAATCTATGTCAACTACATTAGTTGTAGCATTTTCTTGCTTCTTAGAACTTTCAGCGACATTGTGATTAGGCATGGGATTAGTTAATATTTGTAGCTTCTCATTAGCTTGGTTGATAGCTTCATGGTGATCCTTTTGTTGAGCCGCATTACAAGTTTTGACAATTTAGGTCAAATGCTCTTGAGTAATGACATCATAGTCAAATTGGGGACCTAAGAAGAAGGTGATGACAACCATTCATGGTGCATGAAAATTTTCATGGGAGTGACCCCAATTAGCATGCCACCAACATAACTTACTTTCATCATGCCAATGAGGAATAGGTCGAGAAGGATCCAAGATCATGGTAAATGGGCTTAGGTAAGTGACGTTTCAACTCTTCCTTACTCAATGGTTGATGATAGTTAGGATGAATTTTGTTGTTATTAGGTTGTTGGTCAATGTTAAAAATAGTCCTATTTGAAGAAGCAACAAGAGGAAGAGTATCATAGACTCCATCATCTATCACATTCTTGTTCTTAGAACATTTGAGGATTTGGACTTGTTTATTAGTTTGTGTCTTAAGAGGAAATTTCTCAAATTCCCTCATGAGATAATATTGAATTTTGGCTTGTTCAAAGGCTTCTTCTAGAGAAGTGGGAGAAAAGGACCTCACCTTGTATTGAAGGTGAGGTTCAAGAGCTCATAAGAAAAGTTGGAATAGGCTATCATTAGGCATATTATGTTTTGCTCATGTGGATAGGGTCTTCCAATGCTTGATGAAAGCTTGCATTGATTCATTTTCAGATTGTTGGAAATTGATGAAGGCATTGATGTTGTTTTTAGGTAGATCATGATATTGAAATTCATTTCACTAGGGCTATCACTAGGAACTCTAGCTCAATTATGGAATTAGGATGAAAAATATGGTACCAATTAAAAGTATCTCTAGTGAGAGTCTTAGCTAGGAGTTTTGTGGCACTGTATGAATTGGTTTTTGATCCATTCCTTATAAAGATTACCAAAGGCCTTGATATGAAGGGTGGGATCAATGGACCCATCATAAGAGATAGAAGGAGAAATGCCACCAATATCCATGCTAGAATGTATAAGGTGCTAAAGGATCTTGTTGGAACCTCTTTAAGAATTTGTTTTGGATATGGGGTTGGGTTGATGGGCACCCCAATAGGGCCATTTGGAAAGGAGGGGGCGTGGTGCCCCAAGAGCCCATTGTAGGGCGGTTGACCAATTGAGTCATGTTGGCTTATATTTGAAGGAATTGAGTTGTAGTAGCATATTGTTGTTGGCTCATCCTATCAATAAGTTGGAGAATGAGCATTCATCCATTTATCATTCATAACCATGTGTGTATATTAGGTGGGTATTAAGCATTCACAAGAACATGCAACAAAGAAGAAGAAACACATACACCATATACAAGTGGGAAACCCTCATGGGGAAGAAAATCCACTGAAAATATTCTCATATTACACAAATCAAATAAATTTAGTCAAGCACCAACTTAACAAGGAGCACTAGCCCCTAGTTTAGTAGAGCACCAACCCTACAAGGAGCACCAACCCCTAAATTTAGCAAGCACCAACTTGCATGGAGGCACCAACCCCTAGATGACTTAGCACTAACTCATCCACCTAAATATGTTTGTCACCTTCAAAATATAGCTAAGATTACATTTTAGTGTCATAAGCATTTCTTCTCAATTTATTGATTTTTTTTCAAACAATCATTTTATTCCATTATAATTTAGTTTTAAATGCAGCTCTTGAAAAGGAAATACTGTTTCATTGCTGCGATTGTGTTTCATGTCTTAGTCTATTGAATAGAATTTCTTTCAAGCAATTCCTTATGTGTTTTTCAAGTTTTAATCTATGCAAATTTTCTAGCCTAGATTTAATATCGATGATTATTGCATTATTTACCATATTATGTTTGGGTTTAGACTTTGTAGCTTCAGTCTTCCAACAACATATTATGATGGGTTTAGATCTAATGCAGAGAGTGTTGCACTGAATGCTAAGGAGAAGCAGAGCCGTTTTGGGATTTGTTGTGCCCGGAGTGAAGTCTGTGTTGTTCTCTTGCCACAGGGATTTACAATTGATCTTGCAGTTGGAGGTTGATCTTTGCAAGGACCAAGCTGTTGCCAAGGATAGCTAAGGCTGTTGAGGCTTTACGATTGCAAGATGTATTTAGAGCCAAGCAAAGAGGTTGTGGCTCTGTTGTTGGGAAAGAGCCAAGTTCATTCATGTCCAAGCTATGAGAAGAGGGTGTGGATCTCTTGTTGCTAAAAGATCAAAATAGTGAGGGGGATGGGGACCCAAGCTCATAGGCGCAGAAACTAATGTAGAATGATTGACGACTTGAGTTATGTGAGGAAGAAGAGCTCACCCTGTTTTGGGTCAGCTAAGTCTAATGCAAAAGGAACTCAAATATAAGATGAGCTGAGCTGATCAACTTCAATGGGGGCTTGATGCATGATAACCCAAGCTAGTTTGCTAAGAATAACACACCAACAATGTAGCTTGCTGAGATGTTGAAAAGTGTCAGAGAAGAAGGTGGAGCTCGCCTAGAGAAAAAGGGGAGCTCAGACAGGAGCTCACTGAGCAGATGAGGAGCCAGCTTGCTTGTCTGGCTTGTATAGAGACTCATCTTTAGCAAACTCATCTTTAGCAAACTCTCCTATGTAATTTAAAAAAAGAATTTTCTCCGATTTTTTTCGTAAATTTCTGAGATTTTGCAGGGTTTTCCTGTATATATATATATAAAATTCTCTGTTTCAAATTGTAAGGGAAGTGGGGCGAACTGTAGATGTACATGAGGCACTTTTTCCTGCTTCAATTTTGCATAGAACTTGCAGATTTTCAAACTAAATTCTATGCACGGCAAAAGCTGCACATTAACTTAAAAAACTGCAAGCTCTGATACCATGTCAGAATTATCAAATGATTTACAGGGTTATAGTTTCTAAGTAATTATGATAGGATTTAATGCACCACAAAATTGTATAAGGAAATCAAATAAACAATGCTGAGAATACAAACAATAAGCAAATAACACAGAACACAACAATTTACCATGGGTAAACCTTTCAGTAAAAAACCCACCAAAATTATGCACTATCAATATTTGAATGAACTTACAAATGCCTGACAATTACAGGCCAGAACCCAGATATATCTCCCTTCTCACTTCTTATCCAATACATTAATGTCACAATAATTATCTGTCTGTGTATCAATTTCCAATTGGAAATCACCTTAAATAGGTGGGTAATTGGTTACAACCGCAAGGTTGTACCGAATCACTCTTTTAAACAACGTCAATTAATTGGTTTAACTTCATATTATAAGATCAATAATTTCTTTTTGAAAAGTTGCATCATATATATA
Source organism: Taxus chinensis (assembly GCA_019776745.2). Taxonomy (NCBI): domain Eukaryota; kingdom Viridiplantae; phylum Streptophyta; class Pinopsida; order Cupressales; family Taxaceae; genus Taxus; species Taxus chinensis. The sequence continues at coordinate 189,823,123 of CM034157.1, read as the reverse complement.
CTAGATTTATTGTACAACCGTGCCGTGTTGGGTTTGAACTCGGGTCTCTACGTTAATACAAGCCCGATCACCTTGCTGCTTGCCGATATACCACACACCCGTGGGCAGATATATAAAGTTTTATAAAGTTTACAACTTATAGTTATATGTTATGTAATAAGTTCATTTAATAAACGTAATGTGAACACGAGTTTGTGATGGTCGGCCATAATAGTAGCAGTTTCTATTGTCCAAGTCGGTTTTACAGTTCGCAGGTTTTATTTTTGAAACCCACAGTTGCTGTTTTTAAAGGATTTGTCTTCAGTTACAATGGCAAAGACGTATCATATAGATACAAAAACGAGGGAAGAAGACAAACACTCTAGTTGCAAACTTGAAGAAAAGGTGAAGGCAGAAGTACTGTTTTTCCTCCAGTTGCGAGGGCAAATAGAAAGTTGGAGGTCTTTTTCCACAGTCACAAGGGCAAAACCAAGGGCAGAAGACATTTTTTTAATGTTTTTCATGGTCGTGATTTCCAGTATGCCATTTTTGGTGACGTTTTTCACTGACGCGAATTTCCAGTTTCTAGGGTTCTATTAGTTACAACTAGGGTATAAAGTTGCTTCATAATAGTCTATTGATCATAACATATTTTCATTGTGTGAGTAAGATAATTTTTTTTGTTATTTCCATTATTTTAGAATAATAAATGGGAAATATATTGAACTTGATTTTGCCGGACTCGCAAAAGTTAACGGGCACAAATTTCAATATATGGAGCCATAAGATTTTGACACTTGCATAATTTTGTGATTGTGATAAGATAATCACGGCTAGTGAAGGAAGACCCGCTACAAACTTTGTGGATTATGACAAGCGTCATAAGGAGGCTCTATTGCTTCTCAAGTTGTCAGTGTGAGATGATTTGATACCCAAGGTCCAGAATTCCACGATGGCTAATGTGCTATTGACTAGTTTGAGGGATAAATATCAGACGTCAGAAGAGAGTTGGGCTTTATACCTGAAGAATATGCTCTTTTCCGTGAAGTTACAAGGTGGATTGTTGTTTGAACACCTACTTTGGATGAAAGACCTCCAAAATCAGTTATCTTCCATCAACAAAAAGGTGGGCGAAGATGATATGGTGGCTCTGGTTCTGAACAACTTACCTTCTTCATACGAGTCATTTGTGGAGGCACTCCATTTAATGGTTGAAAGTCAAACTCTCATGTTTGACAAGGTGAGTTCCTACCTGTTGCAAAAGGAGCAAAGACAAATTCAGGAAGAATCCAATCGTGACCAATTAGAGATTGCTCTTCTCACACAATCAAAAGGAAAGTGGAGATGTCATTTTGGTGAGTCCTGCACTTGGTATCATGTCACATGCCATTACTGTCACAAGGTTGGGCACCTTAAAAAGGATTTTTGGAAGTGACAAGTATGATATTTCGCAAACAAAACAAAGAGCCTTGGGTTGAGGCAACATGTGGTAGCAATTTCAGAAAAATGGGATGACATACATACTCTTTATTGACTTACGACATCATGCTCGCATGACAGTAATACTAGTTGTTAGATCATTGACTCCGACGCATCCAAACACTTTTCATGTCGCAGGGATTGGTATGTTTCATTTACTTCAAATATATGTTTTGAATCAATAGTACTAGCTGATGAAGAATCACTTGCAGTTGAAGGGATATGAGATATATGCATTGTATTGAATATTGCTCATAAACTGTTGGTATGAAATGTTAGATATGTATCTTCTTTACAAAAGAATCTTCTATCTATTCGTCAATTAACTGAAAATCCCGATATTTCTGTGGGAAGAAGTGTGTGGTTTTTGATTTGAAACAAAGATGGATGATTGCCCTTGATATTGAGCAAGGTGGCCAATATCATCTTATTGATCTTTCTATGATCAACATGAATGCACGTGTGGAGGACAGCTCCACCATTCAGGGTGTGCGGGAGGCGGACATGCCTTGGGAGGATGGATTTCCTCATTCAGAAGAACAATTTGTTGTGGACGGAGACTCCACTATTCCAGATGCATTGACGGTGCATGGTGAGATGGCATGCCCAGCCATTCACTCAGAGGTTCTTGCTCGAAGGATAGTAGAGCATGAACAATTTGCTCATTGTGTTGTGAAGGATCTTTCCCAACAGAGGGGGATAGATGAGCAAATAGATAAGACGGAGATGGTTATTTCTCCTGTTGAGACGGAGACCACTGCTGAGACGGAGATGGTTATTTCTCCTACTATTGAGGAGTTGGTTCTAACTCCTGCACAGATGGTCACATTCCTCTTCTTGAAAAAATTGGATGAGCACTACATGGTGGTGCAAGGACGTGATCAAGGTGACATTGATAATAGGATAATTGAGTCTTTTTATAGACTCCAGCAGGCTACACAAGCCTGGAATAGTTTTTTCAATCCACATCTTCGAGGTTCTGATTTCAGCACTCTGGAGATGGGGCTGACACTCTCAGCCATTGGTGATTCATCACTGGTCAATGAATCATGAAACAGAGAACCAGTGGACCACTTGCCATATCTTTTGTTCATGGGACCAGATTTGTGTGTTGTGGTTCGTCTTCATTCGACAACTGCATCACAGTTAAGGACTGTTGTTTTTAAAGTACAACTTATGGCACAGTCTGTAGATGTAATGACTAAACATATGGGCTTTAGGATATTTGTAAAATTTCAGGACAAACTTTGTCTTGTTTCCAGTTTAGTCATTAAGAGGGGGTGTTAAAATATAACACATTATATAGAATGTAAAATCAGTTACGGTTGTGTAACTATGCAACCAATTGTAACCACCTTCTCATTATAAATAAACCTCTGCCTGTCGTATTTGTACAGTGCAGTTTGCCTTCTGTCTTCTTTCTTCATTTTGTATAATCTAACAGCCTCATCTTCCTGCTACATAAGCTTTGTGTCTCCAAATTCCCTTGCTTCCCGACCGCTCCCAACAATCTGCACGTCACCACCTCCTCTGATCCCACTCCCATTCTAGACACCCCTTCCAAATCTAAGACCAAGAACCCCAGGATTCCAAAAACTGACACCCCTCACTCTTCCCGGATTCTCCAAAGCACCAAAGAACTGGAAGTTGCACAAAATTTATTGCATATCAGCAATGCTGGTATCGATATGGCCCTACATCAGGAGTGGAATCATGTGCCTCATAGATTGGAGTCTCTGGAGAAAGAGATGAAGCAGCTTAAGAAGGACTTGTAGCGCATGGACAAGCAGAAAGGCAAAAGAAAAATTGATGATGATAATGAAATTGGGAAGGATCAAAATGATGACATTTATAAGAAGATGAACTCACTGGAAAGTAGATTGGGGAGAGAAAAAGACAGACATGATCACAACATGGCTATCTTCAAAGCCATTAGTGACTTTTTAGAGCAGTAAGTTCGAAGCATTACCATGCTTAGTGGGATCCCTGACACTTTTTGGGGGAATGAAAAAGAGAGGAGCTGGACCATCTCGTAGTTGAATGCTTCGGACCCAACGCACATCACCACATTGGCATTTTTCACCTTACTGCAAACGATCCAGTCCAGAATTGACAGAGCATCCAAGAAGTAAACTCACTCAGGCTGAAGGGAATCGTTTTAGTTGATGGTATTTTTTGGTCTTTTTGTTGTGATTATGCTACTTTTTTGCTATTCTGTTGCAGTTTATGTTATATTTTGTTTCTTTCTTGTAACTATCTCTTGGTTACTATTGGACATAGTGTTCTTTCTGGATTTTGATCCTTTTTTGTTGCTTCTTTAGTTATATTTGGTTGTTGATCCCTTTTTGTAACAAGGTATTGTCCCTTTAAAAATATTTACCAATAATAATAAAAAATATTGCATGTGATAATTAAATTGAAATACTATAAATTTTAAAACCATCCTAAGAAAGTTATAACTCATAAAACATCCACCTGCTCAAACCACAGTTACTTTTGTCTTCACCAAAACAAGTTGCCTAAAACGTTGTTTTGTAAACTCGGGTAATTTTCACCCTTTCTATCACTTTCAAGACCTCCAAATAGATTCAATAGGTTCCAAATTCATCCTTCATCACTTTTTAGGTGGTATAAAGAAGCAACTCATCCATTTTATGCTCCAAACAACTCAACCTTTCAACAAGAATAATATTGTCTTGAAAATGCAGCTACAAACTTATTCACAAATTGACCTGAATGACTGACAAAACCACCTCATCATGGAACAATCCATACCTCATTGGAAATATCTCTGAATTGCCTTTCCATAACCTATAATAACTCCTTCCAAGTCTAATCGAACGGCTTTCAACCAAGGCAATATCTGTAAAATGCTTTTTTAACCCTTCTTAGACTCGAGAACTGGACATAAGCTCACCATACTTCATCACACAAAAAACCACTTCCAAGCTTAAACAAAGCATGGAACACACTTAGACATGATTTATAATTCATAAAAAACCTTCACCAAGCTTGATCAAATCAGAATCAACATCTTACCTCATGAAGTTATATGCACTTTGCTAGAGTGAGCATCCTCCAAATTTGGCCCTCAAATATCATCTCATAACTTTTGCATACCTTATCCAATCATCAAGTTTGATATAACATAATAAATACATCTAAACCAGCTTCAAAAAAATACTTGAATGGATTCCTAATTCCCCCTATAGCTTCTATAGTGTCAAATTTACCACGAGCTACTCCAAACTGCCCTAAACACCAGTCTTCATAAATATGGCACACTTTGCAATTTTTCACTGTAACCATGAAAAATTCATGAAATTAAAGAAAAAATCCTAGGATATCATAAATTTCAATTTATTCTTAACCTCATTTGGAAAACTTCACCTCAAACTACAACTCTTAAGAAACAAACATATTCAGATGGGGCCCACATATCACCACATGGTATATATTAACTTTATGGAAAGATGCAAGAGTCATCTACATCATACAATAATTGTTTTTTCAAAATGAATCAAAACAAACTCAAAATACTCATTCTTATACAAACTACTCCTAGTTAGGGTTTAACTAGGGTTTCAAATATCTTTACCTTGTTAACCATCGTTCATAAAAACGTGATGATCAAACAACATCATTCTTTTTGTGAAAGCTACATAACAGACCTAATAATTTATTCCAAAGAGCTCAGGTCCCCATGCAAAGTATATAGTTCACAACAAGCATCAAATGGTCCAGTTTTGCTCTAACATCACACTGCAACTTACCTGATTTTTCCATAATTTGCATATCTTCGAAAATATTTTTCAGAATGACCTGAAATTTGTTATGAAGCATCATGACAACATAACATAACTTTATATTCTCACCATTTAGCAAATCTCATTTAATTGTGTTAAACTATATGTTCTCACCTACTTGTTTCCCAAGGACCTCAAATATGCATCTAACCTCTGAATTATAACTTGAAACTCATCAAAAACCTTAGGTACACTATCATAACATTGTTCCCATGCTTCAAAAAGACTCATTCGGTCTAAATATCATATCTCTAGCTCATTCTACATGATCCAAGGCTAGAAACAAGCTTGGAATGACCTGACTCAACCATGACAACTCGTGACTTGTCCTTGCTGACTCCATGCAGACCTAAAGACACATGAAACACATCACATGGAACATGTATAACATCATGACACACTCCAACCATTTTGGGAGACATCATATTGTGATGTAGCATACTTAACCATGCACCAAGACTGCATAGAACTTCACCAAACCACATGAACTTCATACTTGACACCTAAATAACACGTCATATAGACTCACATGACCACATGACACCCTTTTCCATCCATGGGGTTTACATAAATGATAACACCAACCACAAAATGGCCAACAATCTCCCCCTTTGTCATTGATGGAAACCATCTTCATAAACATTGATGGCAACCAACATGACCAACACCTACATGACATATTTTACATTTTTTGAATCTTCTCTCCCCCTTTACCATCTATGAAAAAGACTGAAATGACAAAACTACATGAAAAAAGACAACACACAATGGAAACAATGCACAATCTTGACTTACTTGACCAAAACCTCCCCCCGAGACTGAAAATTCTCTCTTTATGACCCCAACAACAACAAAAATGATCGTTTGGACCTGATATGATAAAAAAAATAGCTCCCCCTAAATATATGCTCTCCATTTTGGCCTTCAACCATGCTTTACATCACAGTCTAGGTCTATATCATGTAATAAATCTCACAAATATGACTTCAAGCATAAAAAATTGGCCTTAGGACTACTTGTCCCCGAAACACTTCTTCAATATATTTTTGACAAACTTCACAAGGATATAGAACCAACCTAAGGAAATAAGACAACAACCAAATACTCCCCATGGATCTATAGCACCTTATACTAGTGAAAGCACACAAAAATTCCTCTTACCTTGATTTCAAGTGATGTAGATGAAGTGGCACAAAAACTCTTGTGCCCTAAAGAAACTTTTTAGTGTTCACTACTTTTCTTCATGAGATCATAGCTTATTTTGTAGCTATGTATAATTTATCATCAATTTTAGTCTTCTTGGATCATAGAGAACATGCTTAAAGGCTCATAACAACTTCCCTTCACTTAAGAGTCATCATATTGATCTGTGTCATACTGATTATCTCTTTCGCGGTTTTTAAGATCTTCATATTAGCATATATTTTTATCTTCAAGAGAGTTTCACTACCCTTAAGAACATATTACTAAGTTAATCACTGATCTTCTTAGTTTAACAATCAAGGACAACTAGATCTACACCCAAAAGGTCATTACATACTTGAAATATCATGAACTCACAACTCAAGGATTCCAATGACCACATTGTTCCCACAGATGTCTTCTTGAGATCACTTTCATGGATTACTACCCCAATACATACTTGCATTCCTTTGATTGAGTATAGGTCACATTGATATGATTTTCCTTGTCTTACACATCCTTTTGATACTTAAAACCATATTGTACTCAAACAAATATGACATACCTATCCTTGATGAACACTGACAAGCATGTGCCTTACTCAAGCATATATCACTACACCCTTAAAAATTCCTAGTCTCATACTTATACACCCTTAACCTATTAATATCTTTATACATTGTGTCACTAAATGATCTCATAATCCATCTTCAAGATGTAGCTTGGTATATTTCATCTCTGTACTCATTTTCTTGACTCCATCCTTACACAAACCTCTGTCAACATGTAGGTCATATTTTTATACCCTTGTTTCCTTGACATAATTTCAAATCTCTTTCTTAACACATTTCTTACCTCAATAGATCCTTTAGAAGTACATTTGATATATTTTGTGCCTTCAATTATCACCATTATGAACTGCACCATCTTAGATCACCTGACCCCTGCCACATATCTTGTTATAACCTTCTGAGCCCTCTAAAATTTTGAAACAATGCTACAGGCATCAAAAAATATCATTCATATATATTCCTTTCTTGATATGGACTCCCAAGGGCATACCAAATTCTCAGACCTCATTTACCCTAGAGACTCTACCCAAAACAAAACATAGCGTGTCATAAACTACTCATATGGAGATCAAAACTTTTCAAAGACAGCCCTTTCAACTTAAGATCTTTGTCACACCAACAAGATATAGAAACAAGTATTTCAAGAAGATCACAGAATCTTCATATGCATCAGTACTCACCAAGCTCACACCTTTCAAACTTCTCCCTGATCTGTAGCATTTCATCAGCTGACTTAACACATATTTCCCACTTTTAGATTGTAGACCCAATCATGGTGTCATCTATATCGTACACTCATAACTTTAATATATTTTTGATCAGATCTATCTTAGCATGAAAACACAAACATTCAATCCTTGGAACCATGAATGTGACACTCTTGAAACACTCCATACATTACAGGATCCTTGAAGACAAGTTTGATATCTTTAGGAACTTTCTTAAGACCATCACACACTTTCCCAACTAAGAAACTCCATTATATATTTCTTTGATCACTCATAAACACAAAAGACACCCTAGGTGAGTACTAATAGAGACCTCTTTCATTGTACCTCATAGTAAACATCCACAATCCTTGATTGCATCACTGACTCTATCTTAAATAATTACAACCATCTTGATGGTTCACCAATAGTATAGTACACCAAAGATGGACCCTCTTACAATGTTTTTGAGTATCCTTACATACTTGTAGACTACATCCAATATCATTTGTGAAGTTGATTCATTCACCCTTGCATACCTGACTGCAGATGTAAATTTCGTATCTCATTCACTTTGAGTTATGATAGTTTAAAATTTAAATCATGATTTGACCTTGACCACTGAGAAGACTCCATTACTTCATACCTCCTTTGTAATGACCATTCACCTTATATGTCCTAGTCATACACCTTTATCCATAATTTGGTACACAATGAGGTCATACTCAAGATATCTATATACTCCATTCAACCACTCAGATCATTGTACCTACATTTATATTGATAAGAATTGTAGATTAACATTGAATTGATAATTGATGACTTGAAGAGTTACACAATGACTCATCTACTACAAAATTTTCCACAAGATACTTGACAACACATTTAAACACAGAGCACAGTAATCTTTTGGTGACAATTTAAGCCTCTTTATACCCTTTTAAGTACATCATGAAAATAAACATGAGACTGACCTTGACATGGATGACATTCACTTTCCACCAAATACACTCACAATGGTACTCCTTGAACTCATACAACTGGCTAATAACTTTTACTTCATGGATAGTCATGACACAACACTAGATCATTAAGCACATGATTATTCAAGGAAAAGATTCAAACTTGCAGTACTCATTTTCATAGAATGAATTTGAGAAATCAAATCATGGTCCATCATACTTGTTTCATTTGATAATTTTGAGAACTACTTCCAAGCCGTATACTTTCTCTTCTAAAATCAGGGTCAAATTTACCACAAGCTGCTCCAAATTGCCCCAAAAACCAATCTTCATAAATAAGGCACACTTTTTACTTTTTCACTACAACCATGAGTTGAAACCTTCATGAAATTCAAAAACAACTCATGGGATGTCATAAATAGCAATTTAGTCTTTACCTCATTTGGAAAACTTCTCCTCAAACTAAAACTCTTCATAAACAAACATATTTAGGTGGGGCCCACATATCACCACATGATATATCTTACCTTTCTGGAAATTCGGAAGATTCATATACATCATCTAATAATTAATTTTGTAAAAGGAATCAAAACAAGCTCAAAATAATCACTCTTCTTTAAGATACTCCTAGTTAGGGTTTAGGTAGGGTTTCAAACCACTTTACCTTATTAACGATCATTCAAAAAAATGTGATGATCAAACAACCTCATTATTTTTATGAAAGCTTAATAAATTACCTAAGAATATATGCCAAATATATCAGGTCCCCATGCAAAGCATATAGTTCACAACAAGCATCAGAAGATCCAATTTTGATCTAAAATCACACTAGAACTTACCCAGTTTTTCCAAAAATGCATATCTTCACAAATATTCTTCAGAATGACCTGAAATGTGTCATGAAGCATCATGAAAATCTACTATAACTGTCCATGATCACCATTTATCCCAAATATCTCTGAAACTCTCCAACAAATCTCATTTACTTGTGTTAAATTGTCTATTCTCACCCGATTTCTTCACAAGGACATCAAATATGCATCTAACCTCTAAATTTTGACCTGAAACTCATCACACACCTCAATTACACTATCATAAAAAAATTTGATGCTTCAAAAAGACTCATCAGCTCTAAATCTCATATCTCTACCTCAGGCTAGAAACAAGTCTGGAATGCCCTGACTCAACCATGAAAACTCATGACTTGACCTTGCTGACTTCATGCAGACTTAAAGACACCTGAAACACATCATATGGACCATGTATGGAATCATGAAACACTCAAACCAGCTTTGGATACCTCATACTATGACTTAACATACTCAACCATACACTGAGACTATATAGAACTTCACTAAACAACATGAACTTCATATTTGACACCTAAATAACACATCATAGAGACTCACATGATGACACAATACCATTTTCCATCAATGGGGTTGACATAAATGACAATAAAACCACACAATGGCCAATACTTTCCCCCTTTATACACTATTGTCAAGTTATTTAGAGACAAATTTAAGAAGATGTTTGTCAAACATTTCTTCTAATTCATTTTTGTAATGGGGAAAATGAGATATAAACTTCTGAATCTTGGGAGGATGATCAATAGTATAATAATTTTGGATGTATTCTTATCCATTCGCAGGTCGGCCATTGTGGTAGGTAGAAGGCTTATTTATAGGTGCTCCTACGATGCAACAGTCCATGCAAAATTGAAACTCAACTTCAGGATGATAGGTCTTGAGAAATGTCTACACAACAGAATCAAAAGACCCCATTCCAAGATACTCCATGATGGAGTGATGATCTAGTTGAGAATTTTTTTGAAAATGAAGGCTATAGACATAAAAAATTGCCTAGAAAAGTTTACACAGGGGTTGATGGCGTCTAGAAACAGATCAGGGAAGATAAAAGGGATCGGTTGTGTAAATAGGTCTGCAAGGGGCCGACAGAATTCAAAAATGTGTAAATTCAAATAGATAAGATATCCCCTAGGAGATGGTGTTTATGATGACATTTTTTTTTAGGTTTTGTGGGTTTTTGGATGTTTGGATGAGGTTAGTATTAAAGATGGGTGATTTTAACGAGTTGTGCCCAATTAGAAGGTTTGTAGGATTCACATCGAGTTCACTAGAAATGTATGGCAGGCCAAGAATGTGTCTTAAGAATTTTCACTCCTAACTCTTCTGTTCTACAAGGGTGTCAAGGAAATGAGTAGGAGACACACATGAACCAGAACACAGTGAATAGATTCAAAGGGGATACAACGAGCGCTAGGGTCACATATCTAGAGGGAATTAATCACTACACTAGGTCAACTTAGGGTTTCCAAGGCTCACAATCAAGATAGAGAAGAGTACCCTACTAAGATATCATTGAATAGGGTGAGAAGAGGTATGGATTGATAATAAATAAAGAAATCATATAAATTATAACTGAAATGATGGAAATTAAAGCTAAGGAGTTGATCAAATAAGAGAATTATGCTAACTAGCATCAATATACATGTAATAATAAGCTAACATAAATCAATGGGGAAGGGAAATAGATTAATCTATGGAAAAATGAAGAAAAATAGTTAGAGCACTCACCAATACCTATATGGTGATTACTGATGCATCTATCTCTCTAGAGAAGCAACACACCGAGAGAGAATCACTATTAGGTAGAGAAGGGGAACACCGTTCTTGTCCTAGACTCGCTATAAATGACCCAATAGTGTAAGAAATCCAACCAAGAAGAAGAGTGTCCAATCCAATCCTAGCCAAGTGTAAGATGAACAAAGATCTGAGCGAGAAAATGCAAAGTTGGTGCAAAAGAGTAGTCCAGATGACAGTTCCTAAGATTCGGGATTCCTTCATTATGAATGTCAAAGTGAGATGTGTATCTATATGACATCATCACCCATGGGCAATGGCATCAGCCAAGAAAAACCTTGCACTGACACCATCTCCCAAGAGTGATGGAATCAACCAATGATGGTAAATGAGGTGATGTGTCATGCAAAGAGAAAAAGTTTCTTAGATCATAGAAATGGATGAACAAGATATTGAATCGTAAAATGTAAGAAGGATGTTAGGGCCCAAAACCCTTCTAATTTTTATTTTGTCAGAAATTCTTCATCTGTGGATAGGGTTTGAGGTGATTTTCATTCCATTTGGAGAGCTTCGTTGCATGTGCTGAAAATTAGGGTTTGACATAGAAAAATTAAATCTAGGAAGGTGAGTAACCCAAAAAGTTATAGAGTTAGGTCTTAGATTAGGTCCAAGACCATACTAAATTCCGGGCTAGACCATATGTTATAGTCATAACATGATGGTATGTCCCTAACCACAAGGCAAGTTAGTTCTCAGTTTAGGTTATGAAAGGATTACCTATGTTTAAATCTATCATGTTTCAATCTATTGTCATAGTCTTATATCTCTCTAAAAATCATTATTGAATCAACTACGTGCTTCTATACCTCCATTTTGTGTTTTTGATTACATGTTAGGTTTTAATTGGTGTTTGTAAATTATTCCTATTTGATCTAGGTTGCAAATCTGAATTAGTATTTTTGTTATGTAAAATCATCTTTGTTAGATTTGCAAATCAACTCTAATATATCTACACCTAATTAAATTGACCTAAAATTTAATTAAGGGTTAAACATTTTGGTGAACCCACTTTTGATCAAACCCTTAACCTAATCTAGGATCCATTCCTTGTATATTAGGCCTGTTGATCTCTAAACCCTAGTTGACTTAGGGTTTCTATTTGGGTACATGCTCCTTTTTCTTGGCTTGTGCTTTTTCTTGCTTCTCATCATCGCATCCTCCTCAGATCAGACTATATCACTCTTTGAATATCTTGAGTGAACACCCCCAATGCAAAGATTCGTTCTTCAAGCTCCTCCATGCTACTTGGATTCATCTTGATGCTCTTACTAACCATACTTCATCCATCCTATCCCAAGGCTCTATCTTCCCATTGTGTTAATCATCATATGGTACCTCCACCTCAACCTACTATTGACAATAGGCATGCAACAATATTTACAAGTATTTTGTGGAAAAAACTTTGGTCAAATGTGTTTTAATCAATACAAATTTTGATCTTAATGTTTTCACCATCTCTCTTGTACATGCTCTTATATTTTCAGTTCAGGATCTTTCTACTTCTAGTCTTACCATTAGAGGGTCTGACAATGTCCCTCACAAATTTCTTGTTTCTATCATCCTACCCATCATTTTTGGCCCTACGATTTTCCATACCACTTGTTATGTTGTCCCCTATAATCTTAATTACAATATCCTTCTTGGGAAACCTTGGTTTCATACCACTCACCTTTCCATAACCCCCATAGGGCTGCAATTTTCTCATCATAGATATCTTCATTTAATTTCATGATACCCCTCCCCTTTTAAGTACATTGTCTATCTCTCCTCCCATCATCTACTTACTAAGTTTTCAAAGAAAACCCACATTCAAAAGAAATCCTAATGAAGTCAAATTTCTTCTAAAGACACCATTAATGTATCTCACAACTGTTAAGCTACAATTGCACATCCTGTTTGCATCGTCAATTTACTCACTTTCAAGTCCTCCTCACATTGTCTTGAAACAATTGCTTGAGTGCAATCTCATATCTCTCCCTCCACCATTTGAGGTTAATATGAGTAGACCTCAAAGGCAAGAAGTTCAATGCTAATGACATTGTGATTATCATTGATGTGTCGGGTACTCTACAAGCGGTTTCTTAAAGCTTTGCCATGTTATCCAAGATCTTATCAATTCTTGCTATTGAATGGGATGAGCCTACTAAATCTTCATTAAGCCAATCATGATAATATTAATCCAAAAATATTCCATGATCCCTCTACCTCAAGTTGAACATGTGGATACATCTTTTACTGGTACACCTTGCACTCCCATTGATCTTATAACCTTCATACTACCATGACCATAGATATATTCCTCCTTCTGATCTATGTATACATAACAAAAATGCTCATCTCCTAATTGATCCACTTCTTCTTGGTCCCATGTCCTCTCTTTGACATTTTTATTTCATGATATGATATTACACCCTAGGCCTCCTAGCCTCACATGATGACACCTTGGATGACACTTGGTAGCCTTGGTGCTACCCACCATATTTTGTACATAGTATATGCATTGAAGATAGTACAAAAACATTCAAATATTTGTAAAAATACAAAATTGGGACATTTGCATTTTACTTGAGTTTTTAGCACTTTACATTACACATGTTGTTTGTCACTTTGGTTTGATAGATAACATGCTTTATTTCTTTACACACATGTGTTCACTTGGTATATTGAGTTGGATGCATGATACATAGATTGGTACATGCTTATAGGAGCACTCATGTTTCCTTACATTCTCATCATTTGGGGGCAATCCCTCCACATCCTATAGGTGTTATTGTTCTATTATAGTTCATTTGCACTTCCTCATTTATGCTCAATTATATACATTGTGTACTTGCTACTTTTCAGACTAACAAGACTAACACATGTGTCTTGTGTAGCGTTGACATCTCTTGTTTCATATATCTCACCTATGTTGGTTACTACATCATATTATCATGTTTTGACACTTTGGTTTCATGTATACATGCTTGTGTGTATTATTTCTTGATCATTCTTTCTTGTGGCCTATGTGCCTTGATTGTCTTGTGACATCATGGGTGTCCCATGTTTGTGGCATCATGCCTATCTTGTTTGTAATTGATTTCTCTTGTTTGTAGATGTATAAGACTTGATTTTCTTGTGACATCATGGGTGTCCCATGTTTGTAGGCCTAAAAATCCTTTTGTATGCTCTTGTATGTCATTGTTTGTAAATTGACTACATTGATGTTGTTTTTTTTATCTACATGTTTTGTTTCTACTAGTTTCTTTTGTTACTACTATCAGTGTTTTTTTCTAGCATTATTTTTGTTGTGTGCTATGGTTTCCACCATGTGCAAACACCTTTCCTTTTATAGGTACAGGTTCTCCAAGGTGGCCACCTCTTCAACACTCTACACAACTTTTAGACATCTCCTTCAGTAGTACACACCTATTTATTTTGAGCCACATGCTCAAACATGGTTTTCACACATGCCTCAAAAGAGGGGGCATCTATCTAGGTTTATTCTACATTTTTAGTAGACATACAAAATTATGGGGGAAGATCTAGGTACATATAGTGTACATGCACCTAAAATGTAATTACACATAAAATTTTGGCAAAAATAATACATAGGTCAAAACCATACACTTTGGTCAAGACCATATGGTACAGGTCTTGACCCCCATACATTTTTTGACTAGGGGAAATTTCAAGTAAAATTTTCAGCATTTTCAAATTTTCACCTATGTATACAGGTTTCCTTCAAAATTTCACATTTAGATTACTCAGTTCAAATCAATACAGGGGCATGAAATTTTTCATTCCTTCTTTGCACAATTTTAGTTTTAGTTTCAGGAATCTTGGGGGCATGGGTCTCCTTCCTAGTTCAACATTGTTAGCACATTTTCAACATATTTTAGTGTTTGTTTTAGTTTATACTCAGTTGTTTGACATATGGGGAGAGTTTGGGGGAACCTATTCTCTTTTGTATTGTATGTCCTTATTTACAAAATTGGGTCTAGATCCATCTGCAGTGGTGTGATCCATGGGGTTATGGAAGGTAGTGAAGTAGCTAAGGTCTTCATGTGTAGGCTTTCCTCTCCTATTACACTTTAAGGGGAAGATATCAAAGTTGTTGAATAACTTTGATACATGGTCTTCTTCCTTTTGCAGGGGTGCATTTGTACCTCTTTCTTCTTCTTTCTCTTGCACATTTCCATGTTGGGTTGCATGCACCTAACACTTTGGTTTCTCCTCAGCACTGATTGGGGACTGATCACCCCAAATCCTTTAACAAAGTTTAGAAAGACAAATCTCCAAGCACAAATAAAGCACAAGAAAACATGTGTATTCTTTCCTTGTTTACATCTTTTCACTTTACATATATGCAAATGCAAATATTTTTTGTTACAAGTTTTATTTGAGTTATGGTCAATTATCTATCATGGACATTGACTACACTCTATGTTGCAGGTTTCATCATGGAGCATGCCAACACCAAGCACAACAACACAACTGTAAAACAAACATTCAAGAAAAGGAAAAGTGTGTTTACACACTCAGGTACAATTTCCTTTAAGCATGTAATTTTCAATTTCATACTTAAAGGGGGGGAAATGTAGACACTCAAATTTGGTAATTTGCACTTTGGAAACCCTTGATTTGACTATGCACTCTTGCTATGATAAATGCTACTTCTCCATTCCCACTTAGCACTTTCTGAGGTCCATTGTTTAGCTTGTTTATCCTTGCACACTAACATGTCAACAAATCTATGAGAATTCAATGCACAAAATCCATATAGAAACATCAATTTACCAGTCCAAACTTCATTTACATTTCCTTCTCCTAGTCCAGGACCATATAGTTTGGTCAGGACCGTACCATAGGCTCCTGACCTCTTTGTATGGTCTTGGACTGACATGTCTTCTAACTGCACTTTCAAATTCAAATCTTTCATTGGGTCTTATACTTCATCTAGGTCAACCTTTCTTAGATAAATCATCTACAAAACCCTATATAAGAAAGTAAACACTACCTCATTTGCTAACCTGGAACTCCTAAGTAATGCACTAGAGCACTCACTTCATACACTTGCAAAAGGCATCCAAATCTCCCTCAATATCATAGAATTATACATCTACAATCATTAGGGAAACACCCACATTAGGTATGAAGCTACAAACCAGGTCAACACAACCATATCTCTCATCTACAAGCATCCAAACATCCTCTCTCCAAGTGTTTTAGCAAGATCCAAGTCAAAGCAAGCATGGTCAAAGAAATTTCCAAATCTGATTGATCTATCTAGATATCACCAATACCATGGGCCAAAAAATTGACCCATAAACCTATGGGTTAAGTAACACCCATAAAATTAATACATGAAAAGACCACATTTTTGGTTACCTCGAAGAGAATACATGAAGATTGTATAATACATTTAGTGTGCAATTTACAACACATCTAACATGAAAGCAGGCTCCACAACTTAACACTCCATCCATGGCTAAGATTTGAGATGATTTTTAGTCCATTCGAAGAGCTTTGTTGCATGTGCAACCAATAGGGTTTGATAGCGATGGATAAATCTAGTAAGGCGAGCTACCCAAAAAAAATTGGAGTTACGTTTAGAGTAGGTCCAATATCATACATAAGGGGATGGACCATATGATATTGTCCTAACCTGATGGTACGGTTCTGACCCAAGTGAAGTTACCATTGCAATCCAATTTATGAAGGTTTCTTAGCTTCAAATCTTCCTTTTTTAATTGTTGCATAGTCTCATATATCTCCAGAAACCATCATGAATAAACTAAGTGCTTCTATACCTCTATATTGATATTTCAATTGCAAGTTAGTTTAATTGGTGTATGTAATTTTTTTTTATCTAATATGAGTTGTAAATTTGAATTAGTTCTTATATTGAATCATCTTTGTTAGATTTGTAAAACAACTCTAATATATCCTATACCTAATTAAATTGACATAAAATCTAAGTAAAGGTTATACAATTTCAATGCTAAAATCCTGAAAAACAACTAAGTTTTGTATTACTAAAATTGTATTACAACAAGAGAAAGAGAGATGTAATAATATATTGGATTTATATTACTGAATCAAGAGTATAGACCTAAATTCAGAGTAGAATCAAGATCAATCTTTTTCACAATGCACTTACATTGTTTTATAAATTTCAAAGTGATTGTTGGCTTACTAGTCTCTCTTCGTCAATTTCCCCAAAGAGACTCTTTGTATTTTTTGGAGTGTAAAATGAATTAGAAAGCTAACATGGATATAATTCATATGTTAGTGCAAACTTCTTGTATGATGATATTTTAGATAAGACAAATTATACTACCAACCATATATGTGAATTATAGTAACATAACTCCAAGGAGGATAATATTCCTTTACACAACCTAGAACGATTGTAAACACATCCTCTGTCTCGAAATAATCTTCAAATATACTGAAATCATTAATGATCATTAACTTATATTCCAACTCTACTTGTAGAACAACGAAGACAGTATCAACCATTCCTAATTCTGACCAAATATTAAGAAGATCTATCTCTGCATCTACTCCAAACAGATCTACTAATATCATTACCACAACATCAAACACATCGTCTGAATCAAAGACGTTCTCAAACTCATCAAAATGATCTATATTTAATAACTTCAAACTTCCATTAATTCTGGCAAGTACATGAACAGACTGAACCATAATTTACTTACAAACATGAAGAGCTATATCTATAGACTCTGAATTCTGAAATCCTTTCCTTTCTTCTACTCCAGATGTATCTCCCAAATCCAGCGTAGTGAGTGAATTGAGAATGCGCTATTAAATAGGCAACTCAAAGCTTTTCACCGGATACGGGAAGACCGGAAACCGGGGCAAGAGGTAATCGGTAAGATTCCAAAGTGAGTACAGCCCACTCACCAAAAGCAAGACAAGACCCAACGGGACCACAACCCAAAAAAAGCTACAAAAGAGGCTGATGGGTCCACCACGCACCACAAAAGATAACTACCGACAACAAGCCTGTCGGATAACTTTATTAAAAGCAGGATAAGAAGGAATCCTGAAAAGAGAAGATGATAACATGCCTATCATCATGACAGATAGTGCGGAGCGCACTAAATTATTCGAAGAGGACAGATGGTCCTGGACGGTCAGGGTCATCATCATCAGAAGATGATGTAGAATCATTTCTTGTTGGTGCTCCAGGAAGTAACCTTTCATGTTGCTCTAACCATACGCGAGATAACCGCGCGGTTCCATTTGTGTCAGGTTGGAGATGACGCCTTGTAGGAAACAAATAGTGATCAAGGATTCTGAGATCTTGATCAGGGGCTGGTGGTTGTACGACCATGGTGTGATGCAGAAGAATTCTCCTCCAAAGAGTAGCATTTGGTCTTTCAACCAAATTCCTGTGATTAATCTTAATATAGTAATGTGCTTTAACATACCATGGGATCTTACATTGAATGATAACATTTCTAGCTGTATCCGGATGCACATTTACCAGAGGAGAGTTAGATAATTTAGTAGGGAGAAATTTTGAAAGAAAGTACTTGAAGTGAGAAGAGATGTACTTCCTGTCTCCCAGAGAAGGAGGTCGGTTCCATATATCTGATTGCAGAGGATGTTCTTCAGGCCACATCCTTGAAAACTCGAACCGCCACAATGTGTCCTTTCTTGGTATCAGCTGCCTGAGTCTGAGACCTTCGACAGGTAGGAAATCCGGTTGCTCGACTGCATAAAGAGATCGCCATTGCCAATGTAGGCAACATTTGATCAAGGGTTCTTGCAAAGTATGAAACTCATGTCCTGGTATATCAGGATCATAAAGTTTGCATTCAAGTTCAGACATTGCGAACTCTTGTGTAGTGATCAGATTTCTGGAAATTAGAAGCGTCTGGGCTTCTTGAGACATTCCATTGTCACAGCGGACTAAAGCATCAATTTGTGCCTTTGCATGTCGATGATCCCATATAGTGCCATGGGATTCGTGGATAACCTGTGTAACATTGATGTTCCTTGAAGTGTTGAGTTCCCTGCTGACAAAATCTGCAAGAGCATTTTGTTTACCTGATATGTGCTCTACCTGGAACTCAAAGTTGTCGAACCAAAGACCCCATCTTTGGAGTCTGTTGAAGGCCACCTTATTAGCTGGATCTCCGCCATCTAACCTTTTTCTGAAATCTTTGAGGTCAGATCTTAATATAAATTCTTCATTTTGAACGAAGAACAGGAAAGCCTTTATGGCTTTCTTGGCAGCTAATAATTCCTTATGCGAAGAATGATAATTTAACTCAGAACCTTGAAAGGCTCCTGAGGCATATCTACATACCTTTTCTTTATCATTCTCGGCCTTTTCTTTAAGCACAGCTCCCCAAAATTGTTCGCTGGCGTCACATTCGATGATCTTCTTGCCAGGTCCTGGAAGAGACATTGCTGGGAGTTCCTGCACTTGTTTTTTAATTCTCTGTACTGCTTTAGTCATGTCCTGAGTCCAACCAGGAGCATTCTTCTTGAGCCTACTATTCAGCAGTACACGGTCAGCGGCTATGTTCTGGTAAAAGCCAGCAACATAGTTGACACATCCTAAGAAACGTTGGAGTTGTTGTTTCTCTAGGATCTGGTCAGGAAAATTCTGTATATTTGTGATCACATGCTGTTGCATAGAAATCGTTCCTGAACTGATACGGATACCAAGGAAGTCTATTTCTTCTTTAAAGATTTCCATTTTAGTGGGAGATAAGCAGATCCCATTTTTATATACAGTCTCATAAAACTTTTCTAAGTGAGTCAAATGCTCCTTAGGTGACTTAGAAAATATGAGAATGTCATCAATGTAAACAATTAGGAAATCAGACAACTCACCGAAGATTTTGTCCATGTTCTTCTGGAATATAGAAGGAGCTGTCTTGAGACCGAATGGAAGGACCTTCCACTCATACTGACCACCTGGTACAATGAAAGCGGTTTTATACATATCTTCATTGTGTAGAAATACCTGCCAAAACCCGCTCTTTTAGATCAAACTTGCTATATACATGCGATCCTTTGATTCTTCTCAGTATGTCATCTTTAGCTGGAATAGGATGCTGTACAGCAGTTATAACTTGTTAAGTGGCTTATAATCCACTACAAGCCTTTTCTTTCCTCTGATCTGTTCACTTCTCTTGTTTTACATAAAAGGCTGAACATGCCCAAGGTGAATTGGATTCTTGAATGAGTCCAGCTTTGATCAACTTTCTGTATTTCACCTTGGCATTCTCTTCTTTCTGCAGGGGGCATGCCTTTATGGTGTGCCTTGAACTTGGGTAGCACTTCATTGCCCTTGTCATCTTTGATCATCTGAAGATCCAAAGAACAGTAATGCTTCTTTCTGCTGATGAAAGCATGTGGATCTTCGCTGCAGATATTCTTCTTTATCCTGGATACTATTTCTTCAATATTGACAGCACAGTTAGAAATAGATTTATGAATCCAGGTGTTATTTACTGTCTTTACCTTTTGAGGTAAAGGAACTATGCTCTGGAAAGAATATCTTCTGGGAATGGAGACAGGAGGTTCAAATAACATTATACTGTTCTGGGAGATGCTGAATGTATGGCATTGCTGCAGAAAATCAACTCCAAGAAGACAGTCATAGTTCTCCATGTTATGTTGATAGAACTCTATGTCAATAGAATGTCCTTCAACATCTAACTTAACCTTAGCCATTGATTTACAGACTACCTCTCTCTTATCAAATCTGATCTTGGTGTGGGTATTCACCCAACAATCACTAGGGAGAGCATACTGTCTGATTAGGCTAATTTCAGCACCCGTATCAATCATGGCATCCAATACATAAGGCTTTATATGTGGAATGCATATAGTGATTGCTATAAAGGGATTTTGGGTGCAACTTAATGTACATACCTTTGGCTGTGATGGCTGATCATCTTGTGCTGCCAAATTATGGTATGTCTCTTCAAGATTCTCCTGAGAATCTTCTTTCTCACTATCTTCCTCAGCTACAAGCTTGCTATATTCTTCAGTTGCTTTAGCAAGCACTTTCTCAAGTAGCTCAATCCTGGATCTTCTCCAGGTCTTGTACATCTGCCTTGAAGCTGGATTGTCTGAAGACTGTCCGGGCTCATAAGAGGAGTAAACAGGAGGGCTGATTCCTCTTCCTCTTCCTCGCCATGCTCCAAACCTTCCCCTGGTGGGAATTTGTCTCTGCCTAACTCTCTGCTGAAATGGAGGCCTTATTGGAAATGCTTCAAAGGGCTCTTCTGGTTCATTTTCAGCTTTGCTTTGTGCCTGGCTCTGCTCCAATTCATTCTGTCTTAAATATTTGTCCTGCAGATTTCTGAGCTCTTTTTGCAGGGCTATTTTCCTTGTTGTATCCCAAGGGGGACAGCTGTCATAGACTGACTGGAGACTTTCAACTTGCCTTCTGAGCAAGTCTGCACTTGGTGGTATCATGGGATGAACAAAGTTAGATACCATATTTATACTGAAATGAGTAAAGGAGGGAATAGAACTATACCCACTATCAGTACTATCTTCATCTGATGAAGCATGCTGAATATTATTGCAATTTTCTCCTTCAATGGAGACATAAGATATATCAGATGATAAACTATCAGTGTCAGAAATAAAAGCATATTCTTCTTCTTCTATGCCTTTACTGGTTAAGGCATTTACTTTTGCCTTGCCTTTCTCTGTATGTCTCTGTGGACACTGATTAGCATAATGAGCATCTTTACAAATATAACAGGTTGGTTTAAACCTGTTTGATTTACCCAAATGTTTATACTTACGAAATTTATATTTCGTTCTGGGCTTACCTTTCTGGAACTGCTCTTTATACTTTCCTTTTCTGAACTGCTCTCTGTATTTCTTCTTTTTCTTTTTCTGCCGCCACTCACCCCCTTTTGAAAAAAGACAATCTTTACAAGAAGATTTCTTCTGGAAGATTGGATTTCTAGCTCAGGGCATCCGAAGGGTTCTAAAGCATACTGTGTGCAGAAAGTGTTACTGAGAGCTTTTTGGTGTTTGAACGCTTGCTTGCGTTCCCACTTTTCTTTGCACATCTTTGCATTGCACTGGTCTATGATCTGGTTGATGTGCCCAAAACTTAATTCTGCAGTTTTCATTCCATGCATGGCCTTTCTATATTGTGTAGCAAAGAAAGGCGGAAATGACTCTATATAACGGAGACGCATGGTCTCATCGTTAATATTACCTGAACTGTAATATAGCTTCTGCATGAAGCATTGATATTCTTTTATGCGAGTCATATCACATAAGCGAGCTCTGAGGAACATGGCTGTGTTCATCATCTTGTCATCGTCAATATTGCCGATGAATTCTCTTATAAGAGCTGCTGTGAGGCCAGTGAAACCTGTATCTAGGATTTCTGCTTTGTTGGGAAGGACATCCCACCATTCTTTAAGAATTCCGACAAAACCATTGACTATAGTGGCAGCAATATTTTGAGGTGTTCTGCCATAGGTTTCCTTTTGGGTGTTGCCCCATCCTATCATAGCATGGATTAATTCTTTTATTTCAGCCACGGTCTTACATTCTATTCTGTAGAAATTTGGCTGAAGGGTCTGAACCTTAGTGGTCGACTGGAAGCCTGGAGTACTGGTTTCACCCATTTGTTCATCGAACAATGGTGGTGTAAATTCGGGATTCTCAATGTGAGACTCTGTACCCTCAATGCTTAGCATGTTTACCTCTTTGTCTTTGAAGAACAGAGGTTTATATTCTTCTAGAACTTCCTTATATGACTTCTTTGGAGTTGGATTGGCAAGATTTTGGACTTCTGTCCATGAGACAGCTTGGGACCAATCACCTTCTTTCCTAGGTGTTAACCTAGTAGTTAACTCATTGATCTTTGGAAAGATCTTAGGAAGTTCCTGAGTTAAACACTTCTGGATATCATCTATCCTGTGTGTGTCTTTTCATTCTCATCCTGAATTTGTGCTAGACCAGACTCTAATATTTCATTTGTCTGTGTATTGCTGGATATGATTGTACTCTTTAGACCAACTGTGTGATCAACCAATGGTTGGATGATATCTGTGACTCTATGTGTTACTACTTCTGGTAGATTTGTAGCAAGACTTTGTGCTGTGCTTTCTCTATGTTCTTTACAGATTCTTCAATTTTATCAAATCTAGAATTTAATAATTTAAGAGCACCAGCAGTGTCTCCTTTCTTTCTCAATTCTATAGCTTTAAGTGTTTTTGCAAACTTAAAAGCTTTTCAGAATGAGAACATACCTCTTCATTTACAGATAGTAGTGCCTTGTTGGTCCAGTTGAGCATTTTAGAGCTTTCGGATGGCTCTATGTCCCTGTTGACGGCTCTTTGATACCAGAATACAGCTTTCTGGGTTTCATCAGGAGAAATCAGCTCATGCTGATCTGTAGGAGGAAATTGAGTCCTCGTACTTGTTGAAGCCATGTTAATTGTAGGCCCGTTGACTGGGGCGTACTTCTGACTGACTAGCTTTTCGCAATCTGAACACCATAAAAAGTCAGTAGAAGGATCATGGGTTAATGATCTATGGCTACATAAAAATATCTTTTCATCTTCTTTACTAGCTTCTTGAGGCTTAGATGGTTCACCAACTGTAAAATAAGAAGATGTAGAAGCTACAGAATTGCTTCTATTCAAAATTCTTTTTGATCTGTCATTATCAGATGTTTTACCAACATCTGAGTTCCTTCTGAAGCTGAGTGTCACATTGTTTCTGCCTTCTGTTACTGCAGTTGCATTTTCAAGCTTTGGCTGAGATGTCTGCACAAACTTTTTTGCAAGGGTCCATTCTCTTGGGACCTTTATGTCGGACCATGATATTAACTCAGGTTCAATCTTCTGAGTTTCTAAGTTTACGTGGGTCACCACGCTACTGCCCTTGGACGTGCCGTGCTTAACAGCTGGGTTCATGGTATTGACTAGACGGTAAATGATTTTATAATGGACGGCAAGAGGACAAGATCCTGTGCGCATATTCAAGCCTGTGGTTGCTAGGTGCAATTTTAGGACATCTTGCAGAAGGTCTTCTTTGGTTAAAGACACTGGGTAATTCGGGTAAACTTCAAAAGACACAGGGCCATTATGAAGGCCAGTTTGGACTGCGGCTAACAAACTATCCTTAAAATTGTCAAAGCGTAAATCCATAAGACAGCATAAAATACTAGCATTCAAACCGCGGCGAAATAGAGGTGTGATTCCTATTTGTACACAGCCGACATGAGCAAATTTGTATGTGGTTTGACGCTTAAGGGATTTAATATCTGCTTTATCAATTAAAGGGATATTGTATTCACAATTATTACTTTGTGACACTTGAATAACTGATTCTCTAGTTTTAAAGACTGTGGAAGCTAATAACTGGAACCTATTTAAATGGGAATAAACTTCATTATAAGCTTTTTTAGGAAGTCGCCACTCAGGAGTGGGACTAGATTCATCATGAATACTAATTTCTTCATTGACTGAGAAAACATCAGACAAACTAACCAGAGATGTATCCTCTGAATCTACAGTAGAAGTTCGGGGAGACTGATCAGCCATTATGAGACTTGCAAGCAAAGAACCAAAGATCTGCGACACTCCTCGGGCAAAACTCGTCTTACTGTTGCGCCTGACAAACGGCGTCTTACGGTTGCGATAGCCACACCTGCAGATCAAGCTGGGGTATATAAACTTGCTTTTTCACTTGGACTGGAAGGATCACTGAACTTACTGCTGTGGATAAGATTCACAACTCTGAATATTGCTGACAGTAGATGCTTTCCGATTTGGTCAGAATTAAGATGCGCTCTGAATATTGTTGTATTAATGGTCTGAATGATTCTCAGTATATTTGAAGATGTATTTGAGATCAGAGGATGTGTTTACAATCGTTCCCACTTGGAGTTATGCTCAGTTATAATATCTGTGTCTTGTTTTAGATGTAGATTTCTTCCTGGAAGATTGGATGTCTAGTTCAGGGCATCCGAAGGGTTCTAAAGCATACTGTGTGCAGAAAGTATCAGTGAGAGCTTTTTGATGTTTGAACGCTTGCTTGCGTTCCCATTTTTCTTTGCACATCTTGGCATTGCACTGATCTATTATCTGATTAATGTGTCCAAAACTTAACTCTGAAGTTTTCATTCCATGCATGGCCTTTCTATATTGGGTAGCAAAGAAAGGCGGAAATGACTCTATATAACGGAGACGCATGGTCTCATCGTTAATATTACCTGAGCTGTAATATAGCTTCTGCATGAAGCATTGATATTCTTTTATGCGAGTCATATCACATAAACGGGCTCTGAGGAACATAGCTGTGTTCAACATCTTATCATCGTCAATATTGCCGATGAATTCTCTTATCAGAGCTGCCGTGAGGCCAGTGAAACCTGTATCAAGGATTTCTGCTTTGTTGGGAAGGACATCCCACCATTCTTTAAGAATTCCGACAAAACCATTGACTATGGTTGCGGCAATATTCTGAGGTGTCCTGCCATAGGTTTCTTTTTGGGTGTTGCCCCATCCTATCATGGCATGGATTAATTCTTTTATTTCAGCCACAGACTTACATTCTACTCTGTAGAAATTTGGCTGAAGATCTGAACCTTAGTGGTTGCTTGGAAACCTGGATACTGCTTTCACCCATTTGTTCATCGAACAATGGTGGTGTAAATTCTGGATTCTCTATGTGAGATTCAGTACCTTCAATGCTTAACATATTTACCTCTTTGTCTTTAAGAACAGAGGTTTGTATTCTTCTAAGACTTCCTTATATGATTTCTTTGGAGTAGGATTGGCTAGATTCTGGACTTCTGTCCATGAGACAGCTTGAGACCAATCACCTTCTTTCCTAGGATGAACTACTATTTAATCTCATTGATCTTTGGAAAGATCAGGAAGTTCCTAAAGGGATATCATGGATCCTTGTATGTGTCTTTGGTCATTCTCATCCTGAATTTGTGCAGACCAGACTCTAGATAGATTTCATTGGTTTGTGTGGCTCTGGTAAGAATATTGTACTTTTGACGAGACAATGTATGATCAACACAGCTATGGCTGGATAATGTCTGTGAATGTGTGTGACTACTTCTGGTAAGCTTGTAACTAAGATTTGTGCTGTGCTTTCTATTCTTTGAACAGATTCTTCAAGGTCAAATCTAGAATTTAAAGTTCTTGAATAGCACCAGCATTTCTCCTTTCTTTGCTAGCTTCTACAATATTAGAAAGGTGAAGCTTTTCATCTGAACATACCTCTTCAGAATAGAAGTTTTGTTGGTCACAGTCAAGCAGATTAGAGCTTTCAGATATTTCTCTTATGTGCTCTTTGATACCAGAGATACATTAACCAAGTGAAATCAGCTCATGCTTCTCTGACTCTCAGCAACACTTTATGCAACCATGTATCAGATTGTAGAACCCGTTGACTGGATAGTACTTCTGACTAGAAGTTTTCGCAATCTGTCAACCATAAAAAAGTCAGTAGAAGGATCATGAGTCTATGGCCTACAAGAAATATCTTTTCATCTTCTTTACCAGCTTCTGAGTGGCTTAGATGCACAACTGTATAAATAAGAAGATGTATGAAGCTACTCAATTTCCTCCTATTCAAAATTCTTTGATCGACCATTATCAGCATGCTTTATCAACATCTGATTTCTTCTACCTGAGTGTCACATTATTTCTCCTAAAGGCCGTATTCTGATTATCAAAGAGCAGTTAATAAGGAGATCATCTGAAAGCTCTAAAATGCTCAATTGGACCAACAAGGCTCTCCTGCCGCAGTAAATGAAGAGGTATGTACTCATTCTGAAAAGCTTTTTGCGGACCTAATTCAAGGAAAAAACACTTAATCTTCTAGCTATAGAATTGTTACGAAAGAAAGGAGATACTGCTGGTGCTAACAGCTTCAGTTATTAAATTCTAGATTGGACGGCAACAATGGAAAACCTGTGGTTCAAAACGTAAGTTAGAAAGAATAGAGATCTTCTTTAGCATTCAAGACACAATTGAGGTCCTTGTTACACAGCCGATCTGACCAGAATTGTAACACAAAGAGTCATATTGTATCTCAATAAATACAGATACATATGCTCTGATACCTATCTACAATACACATAGACAAACAAACACCATTAGCACTCTAAACAAACACATACTCATTAAAACCAATACTGCCACTCTTAACTACCAACCATATATATGAATTATAGTAACATAACTCCAAGGTGGATAAAATTCTCTTACACAACCTAGAACGATTGTAAACACATCCTCTGTCTCAAAATAATCTCAAATATACTGAAATCATTAATGATCATTAACTTATATTCCAACTCAACCATTAATACGACATATACAGTATCAACCATTTTAACTTCTGACCAAATATTAGGAGAATATCTATCTCTGCATCTACTCCAAACAGATCTACCAATATCATTACTACAACATCAAATATATCATCTGAATCAAATACGTTCTCAAACTCATCAAAATGATCTATATTCAGAAACTTCAAATCTCCATTAATTCTGGCAAGTACATGAACAGACTTAACCATGACTACTTACAGACATAAAGAAGAACACTATCAATTCTGGATTCTGAAATTTTTCCTTTCTTCTACTCCAGATCTAACTCCCAAATCCAGCGTAGTGAATGAAATGAGATTGCGCTATTATATAGGCAACTCAAAGCTTTTCACCGGATACGGGAAGACCGGAAACCGAAGACAGAGGTAAACGGTCAGATTCCAAAGTGAGTACAGCCCACTCACTAAAAGCAAGACAAGACAGAACATGACGAAGACCCTTAGCAAGAAAAGAAGAGAAAGATGCTTATGGGTCCACCACGCACCACAAAAGATGACTACCGACAACAAGCCTGTCGGATAACTTT
Source organism: Taxus chinensis (assembly GCA_019776745.2). NCBI lineage: Eukaryota > Viridiplantae > Streptophyta > Pinopsida > Cupressales > Taxaceae > Taxus > Taxus chinensis. Next base: position 189,794,869 of record CM034157.1, on the reverse strand, counting down.
ATTAAAAGCAGGATAAGAAGGAATCCTGAAAAAAATGACAACATGCCTGTCATGATGGCAGATAATGCGGAGCGCACTAAATTATTCGAAGAGGACAGAGGGTCCAGATCGGTCCGGATCATCATCATCAGAAGATGATGTGGAATCATTTCTCGTCGGTGCTCCAGGAAGTAGACACTCATGTTGTTCTAACCATATGCGGGATATTCTAGCTGTACCATCCGTGTCAGGTTGGAGATGGCGCCTTGTAGGAAACAAGTAGTGATCAAGAATTCTGAGATCCTGATCAGGGGCTGGTGGTCGTACGACCATGGTGTGATGCAGAAGAATTCTCCTCCAAAGAGTAGCATTTGGTCTTTCAACCAAATTCCTGTGGTTAATCTTAATATAGTAATGTGCCTTAACATACCATGGGATCTTACATTGAATAATAATATTTCTAGCTATATCTGGATGCACATTTACCAGAGGAGAGTTAGATAATTTGGTAGGGAGAAATTTTGAAAGAAAGTACTTAAAATGAGAAGAGATGTACTTCCTGTCTCCCAGAGAAGGAGGTCGGTTCCATATATCTGATTGCAGAGGATGTTCTTCAGGCCACATCCTTGAAAACTCGAACCGCCACAATGTGTCCTTTCTCGGTATCAGCTGCCTGAGTCTGAGACCTTCGACAGGTAGGAAATCCGGTTGCTCGACTGCATAGAGAGATCGCCATTGCCAATGTAGGCAACATTTGATCAAGGGTTCTTGCAAAGTATGAAACTCCTGTCCTGGTATATCAGGATCATAAAGTTTACATTCAAGTTCAGACATTGCGAACTCTTGTGTAGTTATGAGATCTCTAGAAACTAGAAGCGTTTGAGCTTCTTGTGACATTCCATTGTCACAGCGGACTAAGGCATCAATTTGTGCTTTTGCATGTCGATGATCCCATATAGTGCCATGGGATTCATGGATAACCTGTGTAACATTGATATTTCTTGAAATATTGAGTTCCCGACTAACAAAGTCTGCCAGAGCATTCTGTTTACCAGATATGTGTTCTACCTGGAACTCAAAATTGTCAAACCAAAGACCCCATCTTTGGAGTCTATTAAAGGCCACCTTATTAGCTGGATCTCCACCATCTAACCTTTTTCTGAAATCTTTGAGGTCAGATCTTAATATAAATTCTTCATTCTGAACGAAGAACAGAAAGCTTTTATGGCTTTTTGGCAGCTAATAATTCCTTATGCGAAGAATGATAATTTAACTCAGAACCTTGAAAGGCTCCTGAGGCATATCTACATACCTTTTCTTTATCATTCTCGGCCTTTTCTTTAAGCACAGCTCCCCAAAATTGTTCGCTGGCGTCACATTCTATGATCTTCTTGCCAGGTCCTGGAAGAGACATTGCTGGGAGTTCCTGCACTTGCTTTTTAATTCTTTGTACTGCTTTGGTCATGTCCTGAGTCCAACCAGGAGCATTCTTCTTGAGCCTACTTGTTTAGCAGTACTCGATCAGCTGCTATGTTCTGGTAAAAACCAGCAACATAGTTAACACATCCTAAGAAACGTTGTAGCTGTTGTTTCTCTAGGATCTGGTCAGGAAAATTCTGAATATTTGTAATCACATGCTGCTGCATAGAGATTGTTCCTGAACTGATTCTGATACCAAGGAAGTCTATTTCTTCTTTAAAGATTTCCATTTTAGTGGGAGACAAGCAGATCCCATTCTTATATACAGTCTCATAAAACTTTTCTAAGTGAGTTAAATGCTCCTTTGGTGACTTAGAAAATATGAGAATGTCATCTATGTATACAATGAGGAAGTTAGACAACTCACCAAATATTCTGTCCATAATTTTCTGAAAGATGGAGGGAGCTGTCTTGAGACCGAACGGAAGAACCTTCCATTCATACTGACCACCTGGTACGATGAAAGCGGTTTTATACATATCTTCATTGCGTAGAAACACTTGCCAAAACCCGCTTTTCAGATCAAACTTGCTGTAAACATGAGATCCTTTGATTCTTCTCAAGATGTCATCCTTGGCTGGAATGGGATGCTGTACAGCAGTTATAAATTTATTGAGTGGCTTATAATCCACTACAAGCCTTTTCTTTCCTCTGATCTGTTCGCTTCTCTTGTTCACATAAAAGGCTGAGCATGCCCATGGTGAATGGGATTCTTGGATGAGACCAGCTTTGATCAACTTTTGTATTTCACCCTGGCATTCTTTTCTCTCTGCAGGAGGCATACCTTTGTGGTGTGCTTTAAACTTTGGTAGCACCTCATTGCCTTTATCATCTTTAATCAGCTGGAGTTCTAAGGAACAGTAATGCTTCCTTCTGCTGATGAAGGCATGTGGATCTTCGCTGCAGACATTGTTTTTGATCCTGGAAACTATTTCTTCAATATTAACAGCACAGTTAGAAATAGATTTATGAATCCAGGTGTTGTTGACAGTCTTTACCTTTTGAGGTAAAGGAACTATGCTCTGGAAAGAATATCTCCTGGGAATAGATACAGGAGGCTCAAACATACTTATGTTCTCCTGGGAGATGCTGAATGTCTTACATTGCTGCAGAAAATCAACTCCAAGAAGACAGTCATAGTTCTCCATATTATGCTGGTAGAATTCTATGACAACAGGATGTCCTTCGACATCAATATTGACCTTAGCCATGGATTTACAGACTACTTCTCTTTTATCAAATCTAATCTTAGTGTGGGTGTTAACCCAACAATCACTGGGGAGAGCATACTGTCTGATAAGGCTAATTTCAGCACCCGTATCAATCATGGCATCCAATACATAAGGCTTTATATGTGGAATGCATATAGTGATTGCTATAAAGGGATTTTGGGTGCAGCTTAATGTACATACCTTTGGCTGTGATGGCTGGTCATCTTGTGCTGCCAAATTATGGTATGCTTCTTCAAGATTCTCTTGGGAATCTTCCTTTTCATTATCTTGTTCAGCTACAAGCTTGCTATATTCTTCAGTTGCCTTTGCAAGCACTTTCTCAAGTAGCTCAATCCTGGATCTTCTCCAGGTCTTGTATATCTGCCTTGAAGCTGGGTTATCTGAAGATTGTCCTGGCTCATAAGAGGAGTAAACAGGAGGACTGATTCCTCTTCCTCTACCATGCCATGCTCCAAATCTTCCCCTGGTGGGAACTTGTCTTTGTCTGGTTCTCTGCTGGAATGGAGGCCTTATAGGAAATGCTTCAAAGGGCTCTTCTGTTTCAGCTTCAGCTCTGCTTTGTGCCTGTTTCTGCTCCAATTCATTCTGTCTCATATATTTGTCTTGCAGATTTCTGAGTTCTTTTTGCAGAGCTATTTTTCTTGTTGTGTCCCAAGGGGGACAGCTGTCATAGACTGACTGGAGACTTTCAACTTGCCTTCTGAGCAAGTCTGCACTTGGTGGTATCATGGGATGTACAAAGTTAGATACCATGTTTATACTGAAATGAGTAAAGGATGGAATTGAACTATACCCACTATCAGTACTGTCATCTTCTGATGAAGCTTGCTGAATATTATTACAATTTTCTCCATCAATGGAGACATATGATATATCAGAAGATAAACTATCAGTGTCAGAAATAAAAGCATATTCTTCTTCTTCTATGCCTTTACTGCTTAAGGCATTTACTTTTGCCTTGCCTTTTTCTGTATGTCTCTGCGGACACTGATTAGCATAATGAGCATCTTTACAAATGTAACAAGTGGGTTTAAACCTATTTGATTTACCCAAATGTTTATATTTACGAAATTTATATTTTTTTCTGGGCTTACCTTTCTGGAACTGCTCTTTATACTTTCCTTTTCTGAACTGCTCTCTGTATTTCTTTTTCTTCTTTTTCTGCCGCCACTCACCCCCCTTTTGAAAAAAGACAATCTTTACAAGAAGATTTCTTCCTGGAAGATTGGATTTCTAGTGTTCAGGGCATCCGAAGGGTTCTAAAGCATACTGTGTGCAGAAAGTATTAGTGAGAGCTTTTTGATGTTTGAACGCTTGCTTGCGTTCCCATTTTTCTTTGCACATCTTGGCATTGCACTGATCTATTATCTGATTAATGTGTCCAAAACTTAACTCTGAAGTTTTCATTCCATGCATGGCCTTTCTATATTGGGTAGCAAAGAAAGGCGGAAATGACTCTATATAACGGAGACGCATGGTCTCATCGTTAATATTACCTGAGCTGTAATATAGCTTCTGCATGAAGCATTGATATTCTTTTATGCGAGTCATATCACATAAACGAAAGCTCTGAGGAACATAGCTGTGTTCAACATCTTGTCATCGTCAATATTGCCGATGAATTCTCTTATGAGAGCTGCCGTGAGGCCAGTGAAACCTGTATAGCTGAAATTTCTGCTTTGTTGGGAAGGACATCCCACCATTCTTTGAGAATGCCTACAAAGCCATTGACTATTAGTGTCAGCAATATGCTTTGGATTGAGTGTTCTAAAATACGTTGTTCAATGTTTCTGCTGATGACCACAAATTACACCCTATGTATGATATACCTGTAACTGGAACCATGTAGTGAGCTTCGAAATAAATTTTCAAGCTCTCTCGAGATGAGTTCTGAAAGATCCATGAGAGATACCAAATATGCTTCTTGTGAAAATGTTAACGACCCACTAGCAACGATAGTACATTGAGGAGATAGGAAATGAATCTTGGTGAAGGCAATATTAATGACTCTACCCATTCTATAACCTTGAATCCCGCCATCTCATGACACTTACTATACTTGAGAAGGGTTGTTTACTATTTTTTAGTAAGTGTTGAGATTTACCTCTCTAGACTCCAACTGCAACTATCAACTTGAA